>CM046955.1:12314289-12939289 GCA_025698515.1 Gossypium sturtianum | reverse complement strand
GCCATGTCATTCTCACTCATATGCCCTAGGCGCATATACCAAAATTTAGTAATATCATCATCTGATAAGGAAGAGGAAGCGACAGCTGCATCACCAATAACAGTAGAACCCTGCAAAACATATAACTTGACAGTCTTTCTCTGCCCTTTCATCACAACGAGGGAACCTTTGGAAATCTTCAAAATCCCACTTTCAGCTGTGTATTTGTACCCTCTTGAATCAAGAGTACTCAACAAAATTAAATTTCTCTTCAATTCTGGAACATGCCGTACGTCACTAAGTGTTCTGACAACTCCATCAAACATCTTAACTTTAATTGTTCCAACACCTGCGATTTTACACGAAGCATTATTTCCTATCAAAACAACACCTTCAGACACTGTTTCGTAATTTGTAAACCAATCCCGATTGGGACTCATGTGGAAGGTGCAGCCTGAATCAAGTATCCACTCATCGCTCACTTTAGAATTGTTGATGAAGCGACTAGAAGTTCACCATCATTTGTAGTCTTCTACAATATCGCCTTCACCGGAATTTTACGGTTGTTTTCCTTTTGATTCGCAGCCTCCTTTTAATCTTGTTCACGTAGTTTATAGCACTCGATTTAATGTGCCCTTTCTTCTTGCGAAGTTACAAGTTTTACCTCTGTTTGGAGACTTTGATCTACCCTTAGATTTACCGCGAGGATTCCGTTCCTGTGTCCTTCCACGATCATCATCAGCATTCCGATCTTGTCTCCCACGAATAATGAGACCCTCTCTCTAAGAGTCGGGTTTAACCGCAAGATGCTTCATCTTATCATACGAGGTCAAAGAATCATAAACCTCATCAACTGTGAGAGACTCACGGCTATATAAAATCGTGTCTCTGAAGGTTGAATAAGACGGGGGCAACGAACAAAGTAGAATCAACCCTAGATCTTCCTTATCATACTGAACCTCCATGGCCTCCAAGTTTGAGGGAATTTCTTTAAACACTGTTAAGTGTTCGTGCACAAACGCACCTTCCTCCAAACGATGAGCATAAAGACTTTGCTTCATATGCAACTTGCTGGTTAGAGTTTTTGACATACATATTTGTTCTAGCCTCTTCCATAATGCCGCGGCGGTCTTCTCCTTCATCACATCTTGCAAAATTTCGTTAGACAAATGCAGATGTAACTGTGTTAACGCATTTCAATCCTTGCGCTTTTTCTCTTCCTCCGTCAATGTCGAATGTATCTTATCTACCCCTAGCAGGGCTTCCTCTAAATCCATCTGTGCAAGAACGGCCTGCATCTTTATCTGCCACAACGCGAATCTGGTGTTGTGATCCAACAGCGGAATTTCATACTTCAAAGACGCCATTACCGTGATCGAGATGAAAACCCGAAAGCTCTGATACCAATTTGTGAAAAATATAAATGTCGGTAATGATAATATATATCGCAAAGAAAAGAGCAATAAAATAAATAACACACAGATTTTACGTGAAAACCCTTTCGGGAAAAAATCACGGGCAGAGGAGAAGAAAAATTCACTATGTCGAATTCGAACCCAATTACAAGAGGAATAGACTATGTCTATTTATAGGCTTGTAAAACCTAATTCTAATCAAAGTAAAAATATATTATGCTAATAAATGTTAAATATATTATACTCATAAATACTAAATCTTCTAGAAAGAAGATATATTTTGTTTAACTTGACTTGCAAGCAATATCTTAGAATTTGGGTCACACAACTCTAACAATTATACATAATCAAATATAATTTTTAATTTTATATCATAATTTTGCTGTGTATGTTATTAAGAATTTTTTGTTTGTGCATGGTTTATTAGAATTTACGATTCATGAGCGTTGAGTTTAGTGATGTTTATTATGTCCTTAAGTCTTTTATGCTTCATTGGAATCATGGTAACCAGTTTGGAATGATTCCATCACTTCGATATTTACAAATATATCTCTTCATAGGCCGGGTCGAGGCTTGAATTTAAAAGTTTTTAAGTCCATGCTCAAGCCCGATTCACCTAAATAACTCATATCATTATTATAAAATAATAAAATATATTATTTTATAACAATATTTATATATTTTAAAATTTTAGCCCAAGTCCGAACTAAATTCGGCTTGGCTGACTGGGGCACTTTGCCTATGAATAAATCCACCTACAAGTGTTAAGAGTTCTTTTTAGATATATTTAAATTTTAAGTTGTAATAACGTTTAATTTTCTAACGGTTGTGGATAATATTTAAACAAAACTTGACACTTATGGATGTTGATTTCTCTATAAATTTTTAAAAAAAAAAAAACCATAGGCTTTAATTTGTAACTAATAATTTGAAGGGAAACGGAAATTTTTATTGACTGCTCAACCCATAGGTGTCAAGGTTATCTTAAAGCCACTAAAAAAACCTTAATTCTAATGAACCCCAAGCTGTGGCATATTGGTCGGGTATTTATCTTCCCCAGAAATAATCTGGATTCAAATCATCGTTGTAAAAAAAAAAAACCTCAATTCTAAAACCTATAAATAGGCTTTCTAACTTCTTAGTTTTTCACAAAAACCCGAAATATTCTTCCTCTATATTTATACTGTAACACCCGTAACCTGTCTCCGTCGCCAGATTAGAGTTACAGAGTGTTACTGTACAAAATAGAACCTTAAAATTCAAAACAGAACAATAATTCAACTTAAGTATAAATTTTCAATAACTCATTCCAATTATAGCAAACATACACATTTGGGCCTTAAATCGAGCTTTCGTGGCCCTAAAAATAATTAAAAAATGATCGGGGATCATTTTAAATAAATCAATTTTTTTTAGGAAAAACATAAAAATTTGAGAAAGCAGGGGTCACACGACCGTGTGGCCAGGCCGTGTGACATGGCTCAGACCGTGTGAACATTCGAAGTAGGGACACACGGCCGTGTCCCAGCCCATATGTCAGCCAGTGTGTGTAATTGAAATAGGGTCACACGACCGTGTGGCCAGGCCATGTGACATGGCTCAGATCGTGTGAACATTCAAAGTAGGGACACACGGCCGTGTCCCAGCCCATGTGTCAACCCGTGTGTGTAATCGAAATAAGGTCACACGGCTGTGTGCTAAACCGTGTAACAAACTGTTTTGAGACACATAGCCGTGTGAAACCTACACTTAAAATTAAATGACACACAACCCTGTGAGGTGACCGTGTGTGGCACACAGCCGTCTGACAGCTCGTGTCCCAGGCCGTGTGCTCCAAATTTAGCCCTTAAAACAAGCCATTTTAAAACCTATACTTGCATACCAAAACACACATTTCATATACACATTCATATGACCAAAACACACCTTAAACACATACAAAACATATTAATTTAACCAATCTATATGTTCTAACCAATATGCCATTCAAAGGCACCACATTTCAAACACTTATCCTAAATCAATTTAACATCATAAGTTCAATCATTTAACATACTTAAAATATACCAAATACCCACATCTAAAAACATTTCAATCAACCATTTCCTTCCTAATTTGAAAAGGCCATGCACAACCATTAACATCTTATAAATACACTTCATATACAAACCATCAACAAAAGCATTATGGCACACCAAGGCTTGGCACAATCCAATACATACCAAATAGACATACAACCCTATACATGCCACTTATAACCATTTCAATATATTCAAAAGCTACCAAAATGGATTGACAGATAGTGTGATCGTGCTCTGACAAAGATTCCAACCGTTCGAGCTTTCTGATGATCTACAAAACAAAGAAAATAACTATATAAATAACTAGTGCTTAGTAAGCTCATATAAAGGAACTTAAACTTATCAATTGCATTAAATTAAGCAACCATGAGTAATTCCATTTAGTCATAGACCAAATTTCTTTTTCCTATACACCATACCTCACAAGGTTAGTAGGTGAAGCAATTTATAATCGAACCCAATCAAGGCATATAGCATATCAAGCATTTCAGTTTCATCATTCATCTATCATATAACTACCTTATACCTTCATTTTCTTTTAACTATACTTATCATATATTCTAATATCATTATTTTAAATCATATATCATTTCATATAGTCATATACTCTGTAAAGCTTTAATTACCTGTCCATATCATGAAAAGAATTTCACTATATAAACCATTCGTCCACATAATTCAAATGTTACCTTTTCAATCCAAATACATCAAAAATACCACCATTTTAAAGGGATTTTCATACCATAAATCACGTTTATTCAAAGTAACAATCCCTATATGTGACTAAGAAACTCATTATAATATCTTTCACTTACCAATACTATAAATATGCCATAATATATAAGCATATAAATAGATTGTAATTCCATTTATTTCATAACATTTCATCAATATAAAAGTACTCGCATGTAAACAAATAGTTCATTGAACATTTAGCACTTTCTAATATCTTGTAAATGCATCAACATTTAAACACATAAGTAAATCGTAAATTTCATTAACATTTAGCCTGATGAACTAAGTAACTTGACTCGGGTACTCGGGTAACTACACCACACCAGAGGTATCATAGATGCATAACAGAGGCATCAAAGTGCAGATAGAGGCACAAATGTGCAATTAGGGATACTGAAGTGCAAACAGAGGCACCGAAGTACAAATTCCGTACAAGCGCAAATACGAACCCTATTGGCATGCCAATCGTATCCTACGTGATTACTATGTTCAACCGAGCATCACACTTAAATTCATTACTCAAATACATTTCCATCATTCAGAGGCACTTTATCTTTTTCTCACATACCAATTTCATTACTTTCATATCTTTAATATGCAACCTCAAGAAATACTACTATCAGTTTCTCGACTTCATATGTAATAATTTGCAATATTCCAATATATATGTAAATAACCAATAAAATTTCACATATATACTAGCAACTAAGTAGAAGCAATAGTGTAATCACAATTAACTTACATTTACATAACAACTGACTGGGAACTTACCTTAATCAAAGTAAACATTTAAAGAGGCAATCTATAATTCTTGATCACCAAATACAATTTCACCAGTCACATTAATAATTGTTCACATATCCTTTAATTTGATTACTTTCTCTAGTTGATCCATAATAATAATTTATCACACCTTTATCAATTTAATTTAAACATAGCATAAATATCTATTTACATTCATCCAAAACAGAAAATAATGATTTCAATCCTTATATGAACTTACCTCGACAAATACAATTGTAAAAACGAAGCCGACAACTAATCTGACATATAACTTTTCCTCAGTTTAGATCCGTTTGACTCATTTTGTGATCTAAATAATAATTTTTTCACTCAATTAAACCGTTCAAATAATTTAAAATAAATAATTTAACTTATAACCCTTATTAATGGGAAATTTACAAAATTACCCCCAATATTTTAACTTTTATATAATTTAGCCCTAAACCAAAAACTTGCAAATTTACCATTTTTAGCTAAAATTAATGTTAGCCAATTTTTACATAGTCTCATAACAGCTCATATTTATCATCAATTCACAAAATTTTCCTTGAATTTTACCATTTTCATAATTAAGTCTCTAAACTTTAAAATAATCAAATATTACTTAACAAAATATGCCTATTTGACAACCAAGCTTAAAAATCTACCATAAAATTTCAAAAACATACCAAATTCATCCACGGCATAATCTATAACATTTAACAATTTTACAAATTGACCCTCGGGTTAACTAGATTAAGCTATTACGAGTTTAAAAACATAAAAATAATTAAAAACGAGATCTAAATCACATACCATGCATCATATCAAATTTGGCCGAACCTCCAACTCACAAAAATTGTGTGTTTTCTTCTTATTTTCGGTGGCGATGAACTTTTGAAGATGATAACATATTTTGGTTTCTTTTAATTTTTGTTTTTTTTATGAATTTACAAGTTTAACCTTTTAAAACATCCAAAAATTTCCTAATTAAAACCCACCAACCGTCCATCACCACCTATATTTACAATATAAAACCTTCAATTCATGGCTTCATAGCCATTTAGCACAATTAAACTAATAGCAACTAACTTTTACAACTTATACTATTTAGTCCTTTTTACTTAATTAACTATCTAAACATTAAAATTTCTTAACCAAATTTTAATACGACCTTAATAATACTCTTTAAATATTTAATAAAATATTTATGGGATCGGTATATAGAAACGAGGTCCCGATACCTCATTTTCTAAAACCACTTGACTTTTAAGACATACCACTTAAACCTAATTATTCATTCAATTAACAAAAAATCATTAAATCAAATTTAGACGTAATTTGATACTTGACTCGTAAATATTAAATAATAATATTTACGAACTCACTCATTGAATTTGTGGGCTCGAAACCACCATTTCTGACACCACTGAAAAACAAGTTGTTACATATACTGTCCTAAATACCCAAATATGTCTAAATTCTAATTTTCAATTATATTCTAATGACTACTCGTTCTTTGAGATCTGAATAAGGACAACAACATTGGAGTATTCTCTTATGGTTTGAGGTCATAGTAATATGGAACTAAATTTGTCTAACAATAAAACATGTCATTGATTAACACAAGCCAGTTTCTATCATGCAAGCCAAGTCAGGAAAGTTATTTTCGTGTTGGCATTCATATATGCTTTGATTGAATTATGGAGACTTGAGATTCATATGTTTCATGTAATACCTCATACCCGACCCAATCGCTGGGTTTGAGCTACATGATGTTACATTCATTGTCGAAGCAATAACGAGCAATTATATTCAAATCATACCATTAAACATTTAAATAAGGGTAAAACATGCATATGATACAATATACAATCATCTCCGGGTCTTACATAAGCTTATGAAATCTCTTTTGCTAACCTGAGGCCGAATTAGGACCTAATTGTAAAGTTTGCAAAATATCGGGTTAACGTCGTGATTTCAAGGTTTTCTTGTTGCGACGCAACTCATTGACTAGGTCTCGGCGCAGCATGTGTAACACCCCAAACCCGGTCAACACACCACGACCGAATCTGGTATGTTACGGAGCGAAAACATTTTTGAAATCATAAGTTTGTCGGAAAATTTTAAAGAAGACTCTTTTATTGCTTTAGGGTTTAGAGAACTCAGTAATGAGGTTGTGGTTGTTCTAGTAGATGTTGAAATATTTGGAAAACTCGCGAGTGAAAACCCATTTGTTACTTAGATTTTAGGAAACATTGGTTACTTATTAAAATGAATGCGATGAGTACAATCAAGTTTAAAACCATTTGCCTTTAAGGTGATTTGAAAATTTGAGTTATAAAAACATCCAAGTTACCTTATTATTGTGTGAACTTTGTTACCCGATGGTAACGTTTGAAAACCCAAGAGATATAGTTTTGAAGACATTACTTTTTACCTTAATTTAACAAGTCCATAAACCCAAAGATATGTATGATGTAATCAAAATAAAAGCAAATAATAAAAACCCAAAATAATACTTAGCGGCCTTATTACAAAACCCAAAACCAAATTTAAAGAAATTTAATTAAACGAAATAGCAGTTAAAGTCAAAACCAAACTAAGATGCATGGCCACCTCGAGTCCTCCCTACCCATATCCGCGATCTATGCCTCATCTCGCAAAATGTAAGGGAAGGGGTGAGTCACCAAGACTCAGTGTATAAATCCCCAACCCGATAATTCAACCACTTACACAGATCATTAGCAAAACATGCAAATCATGCAACCCATAACCTAACCATCCAATCTCCTTTAACTACCCCGTGTGGTCAAAACCACTGGTGGTCAAAACCACTGGTGACCGAAGTCACAAATACATATATATCAATGATGGGGCCAACCCATCGTGTGGTCAAAACCACTGATGACAATCCCGTAATATCATGTGGGGCCAACCCACCTCGTGGTACCAAACCACCGGGACGAGTCACAATAATTCATGTGTGGTCAAAACCATCGTGACCGTAGTCACAAATATCAATCGTGTGGTCAAAACCACCGGTGGTCAAAACCACCGGGACTTAGTCACAAATCATATCAATAGTGTGGTCAAAACCACTTTGGTGACCGTAGTCACAAATCAACCGATGGGGCTAACCCATCTTGTGGTCAAAACCATCGTGATGACCACCCGGATAAATCATCCCCTCCTCTCATCAATCCCATCATCATCATGCTCATATCATATGTGTCATAATATCATGTATCATGCAATTAAGGCATAGCATAGCATTTAACAAGCCATGATGATGTATATCAAAAATCAAATAGCGGGGACTTACCTGAATCCAAGCTCATGCCCACACAGGGCAAAGTCACTAATATCAATGGTTACACAAAGAACATAATAAGCATCATAATACTAATAAAGTGTGTAAGCGTTTACACACACCGACTAACCGTAGATCTAAGCAAAATCCCAAAACTAATCGAAACTAGCGAAATCCAAGCGTTGCTTTCCTTTCCTACAATCGGCCAATACCTAGTTAGTAGCTAAAAGCCCATTCGGCTCAAATGGAAATCCCGAAGGATATGCCGCCCAAATGTAGCACTCACCTTGAAGCCGATTTGGTTTCCAACCAAATCCCAAACTACGAAATGAAACCCCCGCAATCGGCTCAACACCAAAGACACACAAATGGTTAGCCTTCGGCTTTTAAAAGAGTAAGGAATAGATTCGAACCACTAGAACCCTTTACCTAGATCGGTAATCCAACCCCGAAGATCCACTGATTCGGGTTGCACTCCTCCCTACAATCAACTTAAACGCATCATTAGCTATCCAAGCACCAATCGGCTTAATCAAGAATCCCGAAACCAAAAGGGATTGTCACCACTTTACCTTAATGATTGATTCGACTTCTAAACACCAAAGATCGGCACTTCTATTGATGTTAGGGTTTCACTATCAACATGAAACAAGAATGAAATTTCAAAATCCCGACTAATAACGATTGGAGAAGTATAAAAGAGAAAGGCAAAAGAGATTCGACCTTCACCAAATCGAGTCGTCGAAGAAAAAAGGAAAATAGAAAGTCTACTTACCAAAAGATCCGACTAACCCAAATGGAAGAGATAGGTTTCGGCACTTGAATGAAGGCTAGATCACGTGAGAAGAGAAAGGAAAATCACTAGGAGTATTCGACCAAGAGGAGAACAACAAGGTTTCGGCTTTTTGAACAATAAAAAGATGAAGAAGAATAATGCAATGGGGAAGAAGGGATTCGGCAAGGGTGAATGAAAGAACTTTCGGCACAATGGGTTTTGAGAGAGAAAAGAAAAGATGCCGAATGGGGGGGGTGAGGTTGTTGGTTTCGGCTTTGAGCAAAAAGAAGAAGAAGAAGAAAACAAGGTGATTTCGGCAAAGAAGAGACTAACAAAGAGTGAACCGAAAAGAGAAGAAAAAAAATAGCTATGTGAGTTTCGACTTTTACAACAGAATAGCAATATTTGGTTCGGCCAAATGCCCAATTTGTCGAAAGGGAAAAAAGAGAAAGAACACCTGAGGTTCGGTTTTTAGCACAAAACGCAAAAAGAAGAAAGACCCTCCAAGCTAGCCGAAACACTCATTTAAACCACTATAGACATTCGGCCACCACCTAAAGGCTCCCCTAACCGACTACACTTCCTCCCCCCTAGAGTCCATGATTCGGCCAACACCTAAAAGCTCTCCCATCCACTCATTCAAATTGGTTTGAAAGAGTCAAACTCCACATTTTTCTCCCTTCCATCCATTCAAATTTGTTGACTCAATCCTCATCTATCCATGAGAGTCCCACCTAAGCACACCTCTCCTTGCTTGTAGCGTCAAAAATAAAGGCACAAAGGGGATTCCTGCGCAGCTCAACCAAGGCCCTCCTAGCTCCCCTGTGGCGTCACCTTCCTCCAAGCTCTAAGTGGCGCCTGCACCGCATACTTTACCAAATGAAATTCTTGTGTCTTAGACCTCCAATAAATTCTTTTAACCCCTATTTCCCTTAGCTCCATTTCCTTAAGTGCTAAAACAAAATTCTTAGCCCTAACTCAGGCCTAACCTAGGGTTATAACTAGACCCCAAAACATGTTAAATGAACATTATAGACAATTCATCACATGCAACATGAGCAAAATGCAGAACCCCCGATTTAAGGATGTTACAGCATGATCGTGTGTTTGCAAATGGTCCAAAATGGTACCAACAAACTTCACCTAGAAAGCAAATTCATCTCAATAATTTCCTATTTCAGCCAAATATACCATTCCCAAATCACATTTCTAACATATCTTACTATATATGCATTGAAATACATAAACATACATTTTTAAATTATGCACTTATGGAAATTTCCAAACTTCTACTAAGTTTTCGTATGCATACATATATAGATCACAAATATGACAACATTTTAAGCAATCCAACTAAGTTCCAAACTCTAATACAAAAACCAATCCATTTGACCATTCTCCAATTACCATTTTCTGACATTAAAAATGAACATGATCACACCTTATGTAAAACCCGACTCAACTTAGGTACATGCCATATATTTAACAAAATGAGACTATACAAACATTGTTGAGTTGAGGATCATTTTATGTAAAAACCCTAAAATGTACCTTAAACAACAAGTTTACCATTTCCTACTTGCTTGGGCATTAAGCAATTCAAAAACCGATCATTTAACCTATCCAAAATACGATCAAACATACTCCAAACATGCCAAAACAATCATCTTAGGTGCCTAACCAATGTACCCTTATTGGTACCGCATTTATATCATCAAAACCTATCAATAATGCGTCATTCAAATCAAAGTTTAAAACATATCAAAATCACTCAATTTAGCCTAGCTTTTAATCACCTAAAACATCAAACTTAAATTCACATACACCTAACAAGCCTTGGTTCAAAACATCATGCCAATTTAAGGCTTCAAACACAAACATATGTTATATATACCAAACCAACATTATATTTAAACTTAATTACATCCCATATACCAAATTCACTAACAACCAAACACATCCTAGGTACATGCCATTAAAAAAGGTAAACATCACCACATTTGAAGTTGGGATCGTTGTTGGATGTTGAGTCGACGATAAAAAAAAAGTACCTAACCCGCGCACGGAAAATAAAACCGTACGCTAAGTAAAACTCAGTGATATTTTTATAATTCGAACAATTAAAGACATAATGATACAAGAATGCATAATTTGAATTATATGAACATACTATTTTCTAAGCTTACAATTACCATATACCATCATTTCAAATTCATGCATTTTACCATAACATTTCATAATATACTCAATTTTCACATGCCATTATATTTGATTTGTTTAACAAATATCTCAATTCACATCACTTGCTATATAAATAGCTTTTCACATATCAATCCACATTTCATTTAAACAATGGCATTATCCATTCCATATTCAATTCAAGAGTACATAACTCATATATTTCATTTGTTTTCAACATATTTCACATTTCATTTTCAATCTACTATCTCATTTCCATTTCACATATCATGCCATTTCAATATCAATTATAGAACTTTATTATTTGTTTACCCCTATTAACACGACTCGGACTTGGACGGATACACGGATCCAACCAACACACCAGTTTGGCACCCAGTGCCTCATCGGATAAATCCGAAGTAATATCTGTGCCCAGCGCTATATAAATTGACACCTAGTGTCTTATCAGTTATACTGAAGCAAATTGACACCCAGTGCCTTATCGACTCGAAGTCGAAGAAATCCCTGAACTCTTCTTATCCTATGGCATGCCATCTATATCCGACTTAGCCCGAAACAGTTAATAGGGTTCCATATCACTTACAAATGCAATCAATATTCAACTCTCATATTTGTACAATATCACATTCAAACATATATTCATATCAATTTTCGAATATTCAATACATTCATAACATATACCAAATTAATCCAATTCAATTGTAAAGCACCATAACTCTCACCCCCAATGCTTACCATATGTAATAATGCAAAATGCAATAATTTACAACTTAGTTCAGATTATAGAAACACAAATCGTGGATTCCGAGCTATTTAACGTCGATTTTATCCTTCCCCTTTTTAGCCAAGGATTCTGATACGACGTTAGCTACGGAATTAAAACAATTTAAATACATCAATACAACACAATTCAATTTCACATTGAATATTTCAATTTTAACTCAATATTTGCTTAAATTTCAATTTAGTCCTTAAATCGAGACTAATTTTTATTCTTCACATTTAATCCTATATTTTTATACTAATTTCACTTTAAGCTAAATTTAGCTCCCTATTTTTAATTAAACCCTTAAATTTTGAATTATTCACAATTTAGTCCCTATTACTCAAAATTTACAATTTGTTCTACAATTTAATCATTTTCCATTTCTAACTTAAAAATCTATCAATTAAATCCCTAATCCTAAAACTATTCAACAATAACAACATCTAAAATCTTAATCAATGTTAAAATTTTAACATGGGTCGGGTAGTTCTAAACACCGGGATTTCAAAAATATAAAAATTACTAGAAAATGGACTAAATTGACTAACCAATTTTGAATTTGAACCTAAAAGTCCTTAGATTTGCCGCAACTTCTTCTCCCTTTTCTATCTTTCTTTTTCTTTTCTTTAATTTGCATGGAATGTTTCATATGATTCCATTTATTTTATTTTATTTTATTTACTTTCTAATATCATTATTATTATTATATTATAAAACATATACACATACATTATAATTTTAAGTTATAAAATATTATAACATGTATATAATAGATATATATTCCTAATGTCGTCCATCACAACAAGGTAAATGTATATTTACCATTTTAGTCCCGTTATTAATTTTAATCTATAATTCTATTTCTAATACTTATGCAATTTAATCCCTACACTTAAACAACTTATAATTCATGCAAATTCACTTAACCAAAATCAAATTAACTACACAACTAACTTTGTAACTATTTAATAAAAATATTTACGAGTTCGTTTTACGGGAACGGAGTCTCAGAAATGCACTTTCCGCCACCCCTGACTATAAGATCGTTACATTATCAATCATGTCATGCTACTTTCTATTCTATTCAATTTAGTCCACAATTTCGATATTCAACTCCAATCATAGTAATTCTATTCAAACAACCATTATGTACTCACCTCATTGCTAAATCATGCAATTTAATATGAATATGCAATAATTAATTTGATCTCGAATCATAGAAATACAAACCAAAATCTTGTGTCACTCATCGTTGACTATCACTTTTCATTTCCCTTTCGATGGTCCAGTGTCGTATTTAGCTACGAATAATAATTCAAAAAATACACTATCAATTTTCATCCAATTCACATTCAAATATAAAACCAATCATATTTTATATTTTATTCAATTTAGTCCCTAAACTCGGGATAAGTATAACTTTCATTATATAGTTTCAGATTAAAATTTGATTTCACATTTACTCACTATGGACTCTATACTTTCTATTCCTAACATAATTTCATAGCAGGTTTTCATTTTATTCAATTGGCCTCTAATGTAACAAAGTTAACAACTAAGCTTATTAAGCTTTACATTTTAGTCATTTTCATAGTTTAAGCTAAATTTCAGTTTCAAGCCTAATTCCTCAAATTCTCAACAATGGCAACTTATCAAAATTTCAACAATTGAACAAATTGATACACGGGCTAGCGAAATCAAGCTCCCATGATCATAAATCTATAAAAATCAAAGAAAAATAGATAGAGACTTACTTGGAAATAAATGGTCGAATGTTTGAATACCTAAAGCTTTCTCCTTTCATTTTTCCTTTGCTTCAATGGTTTTGGGGAAGAAGAAGAAGATATTTCATCTTTCTTCCCACGTTAGTTGTTATTTATACTATATTTAACTTTTAATTAATCTTAATTAACAAACTTAATTATGTTTTATTTAATTATTCACTAATTACTTAAGCTTAATGACACCCACCATTACCATCCACCAACACCTATTTAAAATTTATCTATTAACCATTTTGGTCCTTTGGATAATTGCTATCTAAGTTCCTAAGCCTTTTCCTAATTAAAAATCTATAGCGATATAAAATTTTTATAATTTAGTCCTTGGGTTTTAATTAACCACTTTTTCGGCTAAATTACTTAACCAAATTTTAATATATTTTAATATTAACTCCTTAAATATTCCTATTTAATATTTACGAAATTGGTTTACAGAAATGGGGTTTCGAAATCACATTTTTCGACACCACTAGAAACTGGGTTGTTTCATTTCATCTCTCATTTCGTGAAGCAATAATAATCCTGGAAGATGTACAGTCCTAACAAGGCTTTTAATGGAAAATCTTCCAGTAACCTTATGTTTTAAGCACAACCTAGAGGTTCCTTTATCGGGCGTCTGAAATAAGTATCAACCTTAAATTCGATTTGCAAGGGCTTCAGGTTAAGTTCATATTATGTATATCCCATAGTTATTTAATTTTAAAACAGATGGAAAATATAGTTAGGTTGTCTATCCTTTTGGGCTTTCTATATAAGGCGTGTAAAGTGGGGATGAGGAAGTAAATGTCTATCTTGTGATTTTACAATCGTGAGGGAGGTATAAACTTTTGTGGATTGCATCTATCCCTTTTGAGAATCGAAGTTTCCTCTTGTTAAAGGTAAAATTAAAAGCATACATTATAAAATCTAATATGTTTTAAATGTTTTATATATGTACTGACATTGTATATTTTAATAAGTAGTCTGAGAATCATGACCATACAACTTACTGAAAAGAAGATATCTTAGTGATACGAGCATATATTCATGTTGAATGAAATGATTTGATAATTTGTGTTTTATATTGTTAAGTTTACTTTATTTAATATCATCTTATTGTGAAATTTAAATGCAACACTTTTATTATTTTTGCAATCCGTGTAGAAGTCGTATCAAGCAAAAGAGATTGTAGTCATAATACCATTGGGGCATGTGTGTACAATCATGTTTTCAATGTGTGCATACTGCTTATATATATATATATTTTTTGCATCTAGTGGGTATTGTAACAGTTTGGGATGGCATAATAAATTCTGACAGATCTAAAGAAGAGGAATGATTATCATCCCACATATTTGCGTTCTAATCGGAGCATAATTGGGCCATTAGATACGCCGGGCACGATGCACATTGGGCTAATCGTCTTTCATATAGGCCACAGGTTACATTAATTGAGGGTGGTAATTTTGCAATATCTGTGATTTATAGGAAACGATTTAGGGCTAACGATAAATCATATATGTATTGATCGGGATAGGTTCCTATACATCAAATTTAACATCCAATTTTACAATGTTGAAGGCAGAACGGGGAAGTACAAGCCCAATATGCCCAAGAGGCCAAGCCATAGGTGGGAATAATCTATTATCGTGTTGTCGCAGAGTTGGAGTCGATGATGAAACTGTTGAAGTTGGACAACATGGTCGAGGTTGAGGTTGGGGTTAAGGTCGAGGTCTAGGCAGAGGCATTCTTTCTAAAGTTGCCCTAGTTATCGTACTTATGGAACTTGATTAAGGTCCCGACTTTATAGATATAGAGATCAATCCTAGATTTGCCTAGATCATGAATGAAGATATGATGCATAAACCGGACGAATAATATTCTTTTTCGTTATTTTGTTGTAATCTTCAACTAAATGATTGTATGTATGAATATTAGGGTTTAGGGTTAGAATTTTAGAATTTAGGATATTAGGGTTTATGCAAATGAATATTAAATTATGTATTTTAAATAGATATATTGATTGGTCTAATTTAAAATCATCCCTTTTTTCCTTCAAATTTTATTAACTCATTTTGACATTCATTATGTTATGGATTGAGTTAAAATTTAATATCTACAATTTGCACCGGCACCATTTGGTTTCATTTCTAGTGTTTATGCCTAGAAAACATTAGAGAAATATTATTTAATAAAACATCAATTGTATATCTAAAAATATATTCTAAAGCTTAGATTAGAGAACATAATGATGTGAAGGACAATAGAAGATAAAACATGGTACATTTCATTTTCAGGTAGATATTATGAAAGTGTGTAGTCCAAGAGATGACACGTCTTTACTTTTTACTTTAAGGATGAAAGAGAATAAGATAAAGCAAAGAAATAGGTTGCTTTTGTTTCTTTTTATAAAGTATTTTTTTTTAAAAAAATTAATTAACTAAATTATTTAAAATTGCTGAGGTCAAAAGTTTAAAAATTTGACCCACAAATATCAACCTAAAAGAGAGAGAGTATATATTAAAAAATATTATAAAATTATAACACATTTTCTTTATAAAATTATGTTATCTATATTATAATTTAATCACCAATTGAATTGATACTATGAATTAATCAGATATTAATTCACTTAAAAAATAACTAAAAGCTTATTAATCTATGTAAAATATTTTCTATTGTTTAATAGATTTCTTGAAAATATTTTATAAAAGTTGTTTTCAATAAAACAAACGTACATATTAGATTTATGATTTAATTGTAAAGTTTACAAAAACAAGTTTCTTTTTGGTATATTCTAACCAAATTTTTTTATTTTTTAATATTTTTATCAAACCAAAATTTTATTATCCAACCATTAGCATATGTCAAAATGAAATATTCTGACCAATGTTTTTAGAAACGGATCAGTGTTGAACTAATAAGGCCACCAGTTTGAAATTTGACTGATCCGTCCAATTTAATTAAATAAAATATTAAAAAATAAAAAAATAAAAAATTGGTTCAACTGTCTAGTTCCCATGTCAACCAGTCTAATGGTTTTCTCCGAACCAATACTTTTGCCAATTTTCGATCTAATTGATCTAACCTACTGATCTTATCCTATTCAAGTTTTAATGAATTTTTTTTTATAATTTTTACAAGTTTATATCAATTTTATAATTTTTAATAATTTTTATATATATTTATAATTTTTATGATTTTATAGAATTTTAATATGTGTTTATAAAATTTTAAATATGTTTTTATTAATTTTATAATTTTTAAGTTTATATCAATTGTCATATTTTTTAATATTTAATATTTTTTACATTTTTGAAAATAAAATTTCCTTTTTATTATAATTTTTTTCTAAAATTTTAATCATTTTTATGAGAAAAATAATAGAATAAACCAGAAGTAGCCACTTATCACCATCTGGTTGGTCCGTCAATTTATTTTAACGGTCAACATGGTCAATGACAGAAACTATTAATGGAGAGACTTAATTTATTATTTTAATTAACGACATAGGCTTAATTGGGTGTAAATTTAGTATAAAATTTTAATTGATTCTTTTACATTTCTTAAAGACTTTTTTTTTTTTTGACATATAAGCCATTTGTATATATGCTATAAGTAAAAAAATTTCACCCGAAATATGAGTGTATCATAATTAAATTATTTAAAATTATTGGAATATTAGTTACCATTTTAATATTTTATCCTATTAGTAAAATAATATTGATTTCATTAGTTACTTTTATTTTAAGGTTAACTGTAGTATTTAAACAGTTTATTTATTTATTTAAATATTAAACGGATTATTTCGTACATTCACTTATTCAATTTGAGACTTGCACAAAAAATGTAATTTTATTATAGTTAAGCTTTTAACTTAACTAATCACATGAATATCCACTTAGAAAGTGACTTTATAATTCATTTTTTTATAAAATAATAAATATAATTACGAATGTTTTTATTTTTTTTCATAATTTAAATTTAATAAATTTTAAAAATTTAATTATTCTTCGAGATTTGAACTTAACATGACTTAATTTCTAACATCTATATTTTATCAAAACCACTAAAGTTGCATTTTAGTTATTACATCAATTTTCTTTTATATATAAATACATTCTTATATTTTAATGATGAACTATAAGAGTACCTTTATTCCTTGCTTTGTTGGACGAAATAGTATAACTACTCACCGCAATTTAAAAATATTTTTTTTGTCGATTAAATTTTAATTTAATTGGTATTAATATTATTATCAATGTCAAAGAATATGAGTTCGAGCGTATTAAAACGTATTTATCTTCCTATTTAAGAGCGGAGGAGGAATTATAGATAATTTTAAGCATTATATAAAAAAAATATTTTTTAAATAATGTATTAAAATTTTACTTCATCTTAATTTTTTTAAATTCATGATTAACAAAATATAGCCTGATATTATTATAAATTGCGCCGAGGCGTTGACTAAATCTTAACTCGATTGTCATTGATATTATTATCAATGTAAGAGAGTAGTTTTTTTATACAAATAATATTAAAAAAATTAATTAATTACAAAAATAGGATGGGGAACAAATTAATTACAAAAATGAAATGTTTGCTACAATAGTTTTAGAGGCCGCCTGACACATTGGCGGCATCAATAAACTTTAAAAAAATCTAACAGAAAAAAATAAATTTTTAATCAATGCCACCAATGTGTCAGGATGCCTGATTAAATAAAACAAGTTGTTGTTTTAGGAATTGAATGCAACGAGTGACGATAAATATAGGGAAAAGACATTAAGATATTAAATACATGGAAAAACCATTAATGCATTAAATGTAAGGAAAAAACTAGTGTTGAAACCATAAATCAGCTTTTCTTATTTTTTCACCTTTTTAATTTTTTGCTATCAACTTTTTTTTTTTGCTATCAACTTTTTTTTTTAAATTTACTAGTGCAGCTAATATCTCATATTGACACCATAATTTTTTTTCCACCTTTTAGTTTTTTTTAAAAATTTTTTTATCAAATTTTTTAAAAGAATTTATCGATATCGTTAATGTGTTAGGTGACACTCAAAGTTATTGTAACATATACCTTAATTTTATAATTAATTTATTTCTCACCTCATTTTTATAATTAATCAATTTTTTAATATTATTTTTATAAAAAGACTGTAAGAGAACGTACATTCAAAAATACTAAAATATATTATTTTTCTATTTAATAGTTAAAACGAAACGAGGTGTACACATTGTATTTAAAAACTATTATTATAAATTGCGACTAAAATGATCTCGGCAGCGGGATAGCAATTCCTCAAATATAATGTCGGCAAACAACTGTTTTTGTCCACGTGTCGTACCAACAAGCGATTAGCCCTCTCAATCTTTTTCAATTGGAGATAAGTCCAGAAGTCAGGTTTCAGTGAAGTAGTTATAAATTGGAAGGAGAAGTGGGCCCATCAGCATGGGTAGGTTTATTAGTATCAGTAGGGACCACAAATATCAAGATATATAATTCGGATGATAGCACGGTGACACGTGTCAGGGCACGTGAAGTGCTGTCAAAAACCGTAGCATGGAAAGCCGCGTAATAGATTGGCCCGTAATCAATGGTCGGTCTTCTTCTATTCACTTATTCCCAAATGGCAGGTTCTAGCAATACTAAATACTTCAACATCATGATTATACCAAATCATTTAAAAATATAATTTGATTTTTATATTAAAAAAAACACCATATTAATTTTTTTTGAAAATTGTTCTAAAGTCTAAAAATTATAGGTGTATTAAGGCTAATAAACAATGTCTAGATCTATGGATTATTGGCATGGATTTAAAATTTAAAATATTAATTTTAATGTTTACTGTTTATGTTTATTGCGAAAGGAAAATGAAAACTCTAATAATTATTCTAAATAAGTATTAACATAATATATATTTATAGAGTGGAATCCATTTATATTGATACAGAGACAAAATTAAAAAATTCTTTTAAGAGGATCGAAATTAAATTTTTCATTATTTTAAAGAAGTCAAAGTGTAATTTTATCTTTATAAATTTAAAATTTTAAAATGTCTAAATAAAAAAAATTTTATTTTAGTAAGGGCTGGTCAAATTAATGTAATTTTCTTTTGTACTAGTGTCAAATTAATGTAATTTTCTTTTATATATTTTAGTATGATTAATATTTTAATGATTCAATTATTATAATTTATATTTCATTCATATAAATTATGCATGACAAATTTTATGTAAATATAAATTTTTTAACAATATCTTAGAATATATGATGAATATATCAAAAACTTATATGACTGATAAATATGTGTATATTTGACCATACATTTTTATTACCCTTAAAAGAATCAATACATTTTTATTTTTCTAAAAATAATATGCTATCTTAATTTTCAAGCTAAAACCTTAATGATGGCACGTGGCAAAAGGCGAACCCACAACGCGTCCAGGACACGAAAAGGGTATTAAAGTAATTTCAATTATATGCGTGGATACCGGATCAATCTGAGATATTATTTTTAACTCCACTGTCACTCCCCCTTCCTTAAGTTGCCTATAAATAGCTATCAAGATCTTCAAATATTTTCACACTCATATTCAAAGCAATTTCAAAGAAACAAAGCAAGAACAAGAAAACCAGATCGAAAAATGTCGGGAATCATGCACAAGATCGAAGAAACCCTTCACATGGGAGGGCAAAAGAAGGAAGAAGAGAAGCACAAGGGAGAAGCTCATCACGAAGGCGGCCATGGCTATGGCGCTGCTGAGCACAAGGGAGAAGTTCATCACGAAGGCGGCCATGGCTATGGTTATGGCGCCGCTGAGCACAAGGGAGAAGTTCATCACGAAGGCGGCCATGGCTATGGCGCAGCTGCGGCCGCCGGTCACGGTCACGGCGAGCAGCAAAAGGAAGGGTTTATGGATAAGATCAAGGACAAGATCCACGGCGAGGGAGGTCATGAACATGGTCACGAGGGCGAAAAGAAAAAGAAGAAGGAGAAGAAGAAGCATGAAGATGGCCATGAAAGCAGCAGCAGCAGCGACAGTGATTAGATCTTCCATCATCGTCTTAGTGTTCCTCTCCCTTATAGTATGGGGTAAATAATTTTGGATATTTTTTGCTATTCTATATGCAGAAATCTTGATGGCGTTTTAATAATTAAAATAAATTTAACTGTATGCTTCAACCTTATATTGTTGATTAAGCATGGAATTTTCTACCAAGAAAATGGTTAAAACAGCAACCCTAGCAAATCTAGTAACAAAGGGGAATTATGAATTAATAGTATTTTTTTTTATGTCGAGAATATATATTATTTTAATTATAATAAAAATATTTTAGTTAGTAGCAGGTAAAATAGATATAAAAGTTTTGATCTCATTTTTTAATATAAATTTATATATATTTTGTTGCAGGTGCATGGAATGAATGTGAAGGCTTGTCAAAATATTTGTATCATCTTTATTTTTATATGCGGAGAAAATGAAAAAAAGGGTAAAAAAAAAGGGGTTGTGTTTGGTGTATGGTATTAATAGTGTGTGATGTATTTGACAAGCTATGAATGTAATATGATATGAGAATAAATTTTTGTCTTTATCTTATGTACATGTATGTTTACTCAATTAAATTAAGTAGTAATGTTTCATTTCAAAACAATCCAACCTCCACCACCACAAATCTCAAGACTCTCTTAGTTAAAAGACGAGAGGATTTTCGAACGTGTCTTAAATTTCATGCTTTAAGTTTGTTTTTTAATTAATTTTAAGGAGAAATTTTGATTTAATTTTAGTTTAGTGTAATTATATACATAAAATTTTAATTATAGTTTAAATGTATATTTAAAATTTTAATTTTAATTTAATTATGTATATTTTAAAAAATAAATATATAAATTTATTTTTATATTCGATAAATATAAATATATTATTAATTTACATGAATTAGATTAAATTTGAATTTTATATATAAAATTACACAAAGCACATTAAAATTATAGTTCATGTATAGTTTTAAAATTTATCTTATTAAGGTTTTAAGTTTTATTATGTGTAGATTCAAATTAAATTTATTTTAACTTTTAATTATATTATATTTATACTTATATTTATATTCGTACATTAGTATTTATAATATTTTTTTTAATTTTTAAAAATAAAATAATAAATAAAATATTTAAATTTATGTTCTCTTGTATTAATAAAAATATTAATATTAATTGAATTAAAATTTAATACATAGGCCATATCTTTTTGCAGTTAACTATGTGTGTGGCATTGTTGGTGACATTTTCAATGTCTTATAAATGCTTTGTAACCTTTTGAGTTTGTTTTTGTCCTTATAAAGTTAAAACCTAAATAATTACAATTCCCTGCAAAAGGTTCTCCATTTCGTTCCTTTTTACAATAAAAAGTCTTCGAATTAGGGCTTAAAAATAGGTATTCAAATTATGTAAATTTTCTATTTTAGGTATTTAGAGGTTATTTTATTTTATTAAAGTAGATATTTAAAATTTTATTCTGTTATACATTTACGCTTCGTTTGGTTCAATGAAATGGCAAAGCCATTATAGGACACTTCTAATTTCTACAGTAAAGTAGAGATTTGGTTCGTTGAAAAGCTTAAAATGCTGAATGACGATTACAACTTCATTCCGAAAATCGTTGAATAGCCATTCAGGGGAGGAGGTGCTGAATTGGCTATTCCAACCTCTCCATCGAATGACCTTCTTTTCCCTTTCGAGAATACCCTCAGACTGAAATTTCTCAACGGTTTCACTTTTTTTTTTCTTCCTTAGCCATCAACAATTTCACGCTCAAATCAACCTAAAAGGAAGCAAATCAACTTGAAGGCTAAAGACCCACACTTCGTTTACCACTCCTAAGCGATTCCAACCTATTACTGAAATTACTGATTACAGTTCTATTCCATTCAATCAAACACAAAAGTACTATTACAACTTTATTCCATTCCATTTAACCAAATAATTGAATTACTGAGTACAGCTTTATTCTATTACAGCTCTATTCCATTACAACTTTATTCTATTACAGTGAACCAAACGTACCCTTAAATTTAAAGTTCAAGCATGTTTAAAAGAACTTTGAGCTCAATGATATATTAACAGGTGACACAAAATAAAATAAATAAAAAATTTATACATTCATTTTTTTTCCCTTTCTTCTTCCTCTTCTCCCTCTCTAAAAACCCAACAGTTCCAGCCATAAAAATCATATTGACTAAATTTCGTTTTAGTTTTGGGGCCTGCTAATGTTCTTCATTATTCACCTAAAAATTCTTTCTTTCTTTGCTAATTATTTATCTATTTACATTTTTTTATTCTATACATTAGTCTCTCTTGTTTGGGTAATCAAATGCATCAAAAGAACTTGCATAATTATGGATATATGAAGTTTCCGACCCCTCACATATAAGGGTTAGTATGTAATTTATCGCTTAAATTTGTTCAAAAGTATTTAGTTGGTATTTAAACTTATATTACATCATTTAGGTTGGTACATTCATACTAACACTGTTAGTTGTGCTGACATGACACTAATAGCTAATTTGATGGTGAAATGTAGTAGCATTTTAGTGAGTTTGATTTCACTCCATTACTTTTTCATCCATTAATATCTAATGCATGTTTAATCACCATTCATAAGTTGATTTTCACATTTAATAGATGAGTTCTACAATAACATAAATAACGTGAAATTTATTTATTTTAATTTTTAAAATAATGTGACAAAAGGTTGCCCAAATGCATTTGAATCAGAAGACTTGATTGTCTAGGTTCATTCTTGATGTAAAAACTTTTTTTTTATATTTTTTATTAATTTATATATTTTAATTTTTTAAAATTTAAAATTTTAATTTCGAAATAGTAATATAAATAAAGTGAATTTAAAAAAATTAATTGTTATTAAAAATACATATATTTATAATGAATATGGACAAATGGTTGTCCAAATTTAAATGCATCTGGACAATCTGGACACCAGTTTGTGCAAATTTATCCTTGATGTGAACAAATCTACACTTTTTTAAATATTTTAAAATTTTTAATTTATGTTTGCCACATGATATATTAAGAGGTTGTCACATGCCACAATTGAATTGGTTATCGAAGCCACGTCAGCATAAACTAACAATGTTAGTAATGCAGAGGTACTAACCTGGATGACAAAATACAAATTTAGGTAGTAACTAAAAAAAATAAAATTCAATTAAGTAATTTTAGATAAAATTTAAAGACAACTACATATTAACCCGCTCAATTAGACCAAGAATTTAGGTTTAGCAATGGTGTACTTCGTTACGATTTTAAGTGCGATTAATTAAGTTATCGGTCCAGTTTAATAAGTGCGACCCAAATTGAGTTTAGAGTAAGATTTTACGGATTTGGATCGACTTAAGCACAACGCTAAACTAGAATCAGGGCAGAGCAAAAACTTATTTTGTTATTCAATTTCACCCCAACTTAATGTTTGTAATTGGACTCACCACTCCAACCTAATGTTAATTATTTTCATTTTCTCCACAAGAAGTTAATTATTTTGGTACATATTGTTGATTATTTCTTTATAAAAGAAATTATGTATTTTAATGCAAATTTTAATGAGTTCGTAACTTTATATTACAAAAATTTTATCTAAATCTAAATTAATTCAATCCTACCAAATTTTAAAAACACATTTAAATTTTATTATGGTGGATATTATATTTTTTTAAATTTATTTTGGGATTTGTAGTTTTTTTATGATTGGTATTGTGAAAAATATAACGTCGGTAATGACAAATATATCGCAAAGACAAAAAGAAATAAAAATAAAGAACACACAGATTTTACGTGAAAACCCTTTCGGGAAAAAAAAAACCACGGGCAGAGGAGAAGAAAATTCACTATGTCGAATTCGAATTATTACTGTAACACCCCTAACCCGTGTCTGTCGTCGGACTAGGGTTACGAGGCCTTACCGGACAATACACATTTCAGTATGGTCATATATTGCAATTCATGCACAATGCCATATCAACTTCTATAATTTACTTTATAATCAAATAGTAATTATCTACTCTATCAAATCAGCCAAATTTGCACATTTATAATGCATAGCCAAATAAGATCATACATGCTATATTTCCTACATTACATGTACAGAGAAATATCAACTTCTTTACCATACGGTCATTCGATTCAATTATGCACAAAGTGTTACTAACTCCTTTACAATCAATTTTAAACTCGAATAGTAACCATCTACTCAATCATATAATTCACATTCGGTCATATGAAACACATGATCAACAAAATAGTATCAAGCTTATTTAACCCTTTCACATATACAGAACATTTTTATTAATTTACCTTATTAGTATCATTTATCAATTCACAAATGCAAAATGTAGCATGTATCAACCTTACCAAAATGAGCCAATTATAAGCCATACATATCACTACTCAATGCTGAATTTATATAACCAAACACCACATGTTTAAATACCATAAAGACATACTTCCAAAATAGACTTATAACAAAACCGAAAATATACCAACATTAACATTACAATCAAGCCATTTTCGCATGGCTATACATACACAAATCAGAATAAACCATATTAAAACTAGCCTATACATGCCACATAACCAAAACTCAAATATTTTATTTACCGAAACAATAACCAGATAGTGTGATAAGGCCTCCTGCGACTTCCAACCCGAGCAAAACTCTGAAAAATCTATAAACATTGGACAAACGCACAGAGTAAGCTTTGAAAGCTTAGTAAGTTGGTATATTAATAATAATAAACAATTTAATAAGTAATATTAACCCATTTCTCAATAAATAAGCTCAATGAATTAGAATCAATATTCACATGATTTCATCTTTTTCTTAAGTTCAGCTTAGGCTGTTTTTCTGAGTCACAATCACTGATTTAATTATTTCATAAGCTACAGAACTTGAAATTAAGTTCCGTGAATTTTTCCTGAAATTAGACCCATATACCTTCTTGCCATAAAATTTCCAGAATTTTTGGTCTGGCCAATCAATACCAGATTATTCTTAAAGTTTCCCTTATTTCACTATTCAATGGTTCTGACCTATCTTTACAAAAACTCAATTATCTCATTGTACAGAATTCAAATGATGTTCTCGTTTATTCCAATAAAAAATAGACTCATTAAGGATTCTAAGCATATAAACCATGATCCATAATTATTTTTGTAAAATTTATAATGATTTTTCCAAGTCAGAACAGGGGATCACGTAATCATTCTAAACCAGTCTTACAAAAATTTAAATATCTCAAAATATACAAATCCTTTGCTTGCTATGTTTCTTTTATATGAAAATAGACTCAATGAGATTTCAATCCATATCTCCTTCACTTTCTAATTCAATTTTCACTATTTTCGGTGATTTTTCAAAAATAAACAATTGCAGTTGCCCAATACTGTTTTAATGAAAATTTCACTTTTTCATAATTTCCATGTATTCACTTTCATCTTTTACACATATGCACAAAAACATAGTATAACTTAGCATATAATTATCATTTGATCATAGGCACATCTCACTCATTTTCATCCTTACAATTGATGCATCATAACCCAACCACTTTATTCAACATATAAATCATACAATAGCAATTTCATACACATACCTGTATTATTTGATCATACGATTTCCTACTTAATTTCATACCTGCACTTCACTTATACAAACGATTTCATTTTCACACTTACACATATAAATGCATCAATTACAAAGTTCACTTGCACATTATTATCACATGATTAAATCCTTTTCACATTCAATCACTTTTCATTATATCAATTTAATACCCGTTCACTTTAACTCATTTAACACATTTGATTACTTTTACCGTTGCTCACGTAAAATTTGCTAGGCATAAGGCATAATATAATACACCGGCACAGAGCCTGCTAGGCATAAAGCCTGATATTATACACCGGCACAAAGCCTGCTAGGCATAAAGCCTGATATTATACACCGGCACAAAGCCCGCTAGACCTGAGGTCTGATATTCAACCACCGGCAATAAGCCTGCTAGGCACAAAGCCCAATTAAGTTCACCAGCACAAGGCTTGCTAGGCCCATAGCCTGAATAACGATACTTTTAAGCTGTTTCACACACATATTTCATATATCGAACCTTTTATACACTTCATAATCTTTGTACGAACATTCAAATATCACATCTCAATCGAACAAACTTAAACATACTAAATTCTAGGTTTATTCACATTCGGCTATTCATTATTAATTCCACAATTTCCAATTCAGCACATTACTAAGTTACAAACATAATTTACAATGTTTCATAACATTTAATTCAACATAATTCAATTAATTCACTAATTTAGCTTTCAAATATAAATTACAATATTAATGCATTATTATTAACACACCAACTTACCTCGAATGCCGAAACGGCTAACTTTCCCAACTTACCCACAACTTTATTCTTCCCCGATCTTAGTCCAAATTTCATAATTTCTTGATCTAACATGTCAAATAAAAGTCATTTAACACATTTTATCAACACACTAGTCAATTCAATTCACATATCAAATTTTGGAAAATTTACAATTTTGCCCCCAAACTTTTCAAAAATTACAGTTTTACCCCTAAGCTCGTAAATTAAGCTTTATTCCTTTTTCTTATGTTTTATGACATGCTGAACATTTTTCCCTTCTATAGTAACTTCAAATTCTTACCATAACACACACTTATGAACAATAACAACTTTTACCGATTAGCTCGTTTTACTCGTTTTCACCGAAAATCACTTAGTAAAAATCATTCCTCTACTCATTAACATGCATAATCTACCATCAAACATCAAAATACACAAGCTTTCAATAATGGCATAATTCAAAATATTCACCAAAATAAAAAATTCAAGCATGGGTTTTGTAGATAACTTAGCAACGATCTCAAAAACGTAAAAATTATTAAAAACCGAACAAAAACAGGCTTACCAATAAGCTAAGAAGCTTGGCCGAATGCTTGAAGCTTCCATGGCTGTTCATCTTTCTCATTTTCGGTGGAAGATAATGAATAGAAAGATGAAATTTGGCTTTATTATATTTTATTATCATTATTTACCTTTTTACTAAATTAACCTTTAAAAATAATCAAATTTACACAAATGCCAAACCAAATATCATCCACTAACTCACAATTGGATTAATTATCACATAAGGACCTTTCCTTCATTGTTCTATAGCTATTTGACACTTTTAACTTATAGAACCCAACTTTTACGCTTTACGCAATTTAGTCCTTTTTACCGAATTAACCACTTAAACGATAAAATTTATTTACGAAAATTTCACAAAAATATAATATCATGCTGTAAATATTAAAATAATAATAATAAAAAAATTTAAATTTTAGATTGTGGTCCCGAAACTACTGGTCTGACTAGGGTCTAAACCGAGCTGTTACAACTACAAGAGGAATAGACTATGTCTATTTATAGGCTTGTAAAGCCATATTCTAATAGGAGTGTAGTAAGATTGAAACACCTTATTCTAATCAAGATAAAATAGATGGAATTTAATAAGGTTTAAAAAACCTTATTCTAAAATAAAATAAAAGAAGTGTAGTTCTATATGGATTTTACTTTTATTTTATTTTACCATTGTATTTTATTTAAATAAGGATTTGGGTCACTTAATTCTATCAATCTCCACCTTGACACGAATTCTCAATGAACAAGTTCTTCATCGTGAACTCCCAACGAACAAGTTCTTCATCGCGAACTCTCAACAAACAAGTTCTCCACCTCTTCCATAAAACCCCTTAAGGGTTTAACTTCAACAATGAACACCAACCAAGTCTAAGCAATGCTCAAATTTGGTTATAGGAAGTGACTTAGTCATCATATCTGCAGAATTTTAATGAGTACTAATTTTGCTCACAACAGTATCACCACGAGCAATAATATCACGAACAAAATGATACCGAACATCAATGTGTTTTGTTCTCTCATGAAACATTTGATCTTTTGTAAGGAAGATTGCACACTGGCTGTCACCAAATACTGTACTGATTTAAAGGTCTTCATTGAGTTCATTAAAGAGTCCCTTCAACCAAATAGCTTCTTTACAAGCCTCAGTAATCGCCATGTACTCAGCTTCAGTGGTAGACAAAGCGACTATAGTTTGCAAAGTGGCTTTCCAACTGATTGCACAACCTCCGATTGTAAAGACATAACCTGTGAGAGATCTTCTTCTATCAAGGTCTCCAGTAAAATCAGCGTCAACATACCCAATGACTCCATCTCTAGTTCTTCCAAACTATAAGCAAACATCGGTAGTACCTCGTAAGTACCTTAAAATCCATCGAATCGCTTTCCAATGTTCTTTATCGGGATTCGTCATGTATCTGCTAACTGCACTAACTGCATATGATAAATCTGGACGTGAACAAACCATAGCATACATGAGAGATCCCACTGCACTAGAGTATGGAACATGTGACATGTACTCAATCTCATCATGTGATTGTGGAGACAAAGCCGATGAAAGCTTTGAAATGGGTCACTAAAGGAGTACTAACGGGCTTAGCACTCTGCATCTCCGAACTCAAAAAGAACTTTCTCAATGTACCCCTTCTACTTAGGTACAATTTACTTGCTTTTCTATCTCTGAGAATCTCCATACCAAGTATCTTCTTTGCTGGTCCCAAATCTTTCATCTCAAATTCTTCACTTAGTTGGGCTTTGACATTTCTTATCTCTCATTTATCTTTTGCTGCTATCAACATGTCATCAACATAAAGAAGGAGATACACAAAAGAACCATCACTATTTTTCTTGAAGTAAACACAACTGTCAAAACTACTTCTTTTGAAATCATGAGAAGTCATAAAGGAATCAAACCTCTTGTACCACTGTCTTGGTGACTGTTTCAAACCGTAAAGGGACTTTTTTAGCAAGCAAACATAGTCCTCTTTTTCTGAGACTGTAAAACCCTCTGGTTGTTACATATAAATATCCTTCTCAAGTTCTCCATGTAAAAATGCAGTTTTTACATCTAACTGCTCAAGCTCCAAATTATACATTGCCACAATACCAAGCAAAGCTCGAATCAAACTATGCTTCACAACTGGGGAGAACACATCTGTGAAGTCCACTCCTGGAATTTGACTATAACCCTTTGCAACAAGCATTGCTTTATATCTGGGTTCTTCAACTCCTAGAGTCCCTTCTTTCTTTTTAAACACCCATTTACAACGAACAACCTTTTTACCTTTAGGAAGTTTCACAAGATCCCATGTTCTGTTTTTGTGGAGTAATTCCATCTCTTCTTGCATAGAAAACATCCACTTTTCTGAGTCTTCACAGCTAACCGATTTGGCTTCGGGCCATGCATATCGGCTAATTTGGCTTCGGGCCATGGTATAGGTACTTATCGAGTGAGACCTTGAGTATCCGACTTCTATTTCGAATGGTTCAACGGGTAAAGGAAGAATGTGGTTGATTATGAGATTAGTACGAGATGGTACAGGTACGTACGAAAATGAATTGAGTATTGAAAACTATGAAATTGATGAGTTCCTTGGTAAGTATATGAATGATCATTTGATAGCTTGAGATTTATTAGAATTGTTGTACATTGTTTTCCATTATATGAATGATTAATGAATGATGATAGTTGCTCATTGTTAACATACGAGCTTACTAAGCTATATAGCTTACTTTGTTGTTTTCCCATGTTTTATAGTGATTTCAAAGCTAGCTCGGAATCGGGGATCGTCGGAGACTTCACCACACTATCCACTGACTCTTTGGTACTTTTGAAACTATGTTTTAAATATATGGCATGCATAGGTATTTGAGTCATGTTGATTATGTTTTGGTAATAATGTTGGCCAAATGTATTGGCATTGTAAATGTATATGTTTTGGTTTGTAAATATAGCCATGAGATTTGGTTTAACTTGGTGAACTTGGTTATGTGCTTATATGTGCATATATGTTGATATTTAAGTTCATGGATGGATATGGGAATGGTTTATATTATGAGAATTGTGGTCATTGTTGCTAACAGGTATTATGAATGTTAAATTGATGATTTGTGGAAGTTGATATGCTTGTGAAATTAGGCCTAATAATGCATAATTGTTAATGGTCATTTTGTTGAAATGGTAAGATTTAGGCTTGGTTTGGTTGTTTTGGATTGCATATTATGCTATGGTTTGGTGTCAGTTGTGTAGGTGAAAATGTGTACCAAATGGGGTGGCAAAATGGCTTGGTAAATAGCCTATTTTTGTCCACACGGGCAGAGACACGGGCGTGTGTCTCAGCCGTGTGTGACACACGGTCATGATACATGATCGTGTGTCCCTTGGTGTTGAAATTGAAGTGAAGTCAGTATGCTCCATACGGTCTCAAACACGAGCGTGTGATCGGCCATGTGGCACAAGTCAGTATACCCCTTTAATTGGCACATGGCCTAGCACACGGGCGTGTGACTTGGCCGTGTTGCATAAGTCAGTATACCCTACAGGTTTGGCACGGCCTAACACACGGCCTGGCACACGGGCGTGTGTGGCCACTTTGAAGGGAATACGGGCTAGACACACGGGCATGTGGTTGGCCGTGTGACCCAAGTTAGTATGTACCCCCTATTTTCACACGGCCTGTGACACGGGCATGTCTGGTGGCCGTGGGAGACACACGGCCTGGCCACACGGGCGTGTGTCCCCTGTTTTGAAGAAAAATTTACTAAGTGTTGAAACTTTTTTTGAGTTATCTGTTTAGTCCCGAACCACTCCCAAAGCATGTTTAAGGCCTCGTAGGCTCTTAATAGGGACAAATTGATTGAGATTAAATGATGAATGATTGAATTGAACAATTGTATGTTAAATAGTTGTTTAATTGTTTCGTAAGTCCGGTAATACTCCGTAACCCTATTCCGGTGTTGAATACGGGTGAGGGGTGTTACATATATCATCTACATACACAAGAAGAAAGACACAACCGGATAAAGCCTGTTAATTTCTAAAACCATGCTTTCGGCACTTGCTTGAGACCATATAGAGCTTTGTTTAGTCCACAAGCTAGAGGATTCCCATTAGCATCAAAAACCTTGAACCCATGTGGTTGTTTCATGTATATGTCTTCAACCAAACCACCATTTAAGAATGCATTGTTACATCAACCTAACACAATTTCCATTTCCTCGACATGACCAAAGCAAGAATTGTTCGAATTGTGTTAGCTTTGAAATCTAGACTGAACGTCTCATGATAATCCAATCTAGGAGCTTGAGAAAAACCTTGAGTAATAAGGTGAACTTTGTTACGAGAAATACTGCCAACTGGATTCTTCTTGATATTGAATAACCACTTGCAACCAACGAGTGACCTATCAACTGGTGGAGACACTAAATCCCAAGTTTTGTTCTAGATTAGTGCATGTAGCTCATCATGGATAGCATTCCTCCATGAGGGAATAACCATAGCCTCATGGATGTCAACTGGTTCAATAGAGCTAACTGTGGCAGTGTAAGCTTTTGGCTTGTAAGTGCCAACTTTGCTTCGAGTTATCATAGGATGACTATTACTTTGAGCTGGACCACATACTGAGAGATGTACACACTACCAGTTTGATCCAAGCATTTATAGCCTTTGTGATTAGGTGCATACCCCAAAAATGTACAAGGTGTGGATCTGTATTGAAGTTTGATTCGATTGTATGGTCTCAGCAAAGGAAAGCAGAGACACCCAAAAACTCGAAGTAGTTGATATTTAGGTTTTTGACCAAAGAGTCTTTCACTTGGAGATACTCCACTCAACATCTTTGTAGGAAGCACATTCATGAGATATACTGCAGAATAATTTAAAAATTATAAAAAATATTCAAAAAATATAAAAAGTTCATAAAAATTCAAAAAAAAAAAAGAGAAAGCATGAAATACAAGTGGATTACGAAGTTATCATGTTTAAAAATTTAATGTTTAAATCAATATTTCCATTAAAAAACCATCTACCTTTAATTTAAAAGTACAATAATAAAAATCAATCAAAATAAAATATAGCAATATAATGACAAATTTACACATTAACCTTACTTTTCTTTTATTGTTGAAAAAGGAAGCTACACCATTCAATCAAGCTTATTGCATTGTACATCTAAAATAACTCACTTCTTATGATGCGAGTCTCAAGGCCCAATTTCAGACCCATGATGTGACGAGCTTACATTACCTCAAAGCCCAACAAGGTTAAAGGCCAAGCAAATCAAACCAAGATTCGATCAAAGACAATATGTGAGGATGAATCTTTTTAAGGAAACGAGGACTGATGCATGCACAGGTTTGGTGAAATTTATTAAAGTCAACTCAACCAAGTTGTCAATTTTCAAACTAAAAAGATTAGTCAACTTGTGACAAATTTTTTGATGGTATCTAGGTATTTATGGTCTTCAATGTCTGCATAGATTTTGAAGATCTATCTCTTAGCTTTGAAAAGCATTTTAAATCACTCGATTTTGAGTTCAGGAGCTCAAGTTATGATCATTTTAGTGAAGACTGTGCGAGGAAAATTTCTGAATGGGATTATGACGAAAATTACGAGTTTCGGACTTTTAATTTGAGTTTAAATCATATTGGGTTCGATTTTTAGGATTAATTTTTATATGAGCCAAATATTGTATTTATTAGGTTTTATTATTTTATTATTTATTTATTCCAAATTTTGGATATTGTTTAAGTATTCTAAGTTATTTAGGAGTTTTTGTTTCTTAGCAAAGTAAGAAAGTTTCATTTGGATGTACTTAGCTAGCCTATATAAAGGCTTTTTCATTGTTTATTAACATAATAATTATTTTCATTAATAAAGTTTTCAACTTCGGGAGTTAGTTATTTTTGTGCAACATTTGTTTCTTGTGATATTTAGAAGTAGTTTTCTTCTCGATTTTCTTCAAGGAGTCGTCAGAATTCATTTTTCATCCTTCTATTTGCCAAGGATTATTTCTTGGAGGGTTGATTAGAGCCATTAATTAAGTTTGTTGGGATTTATATCTCAAAGAGTTCAATTTGAAACTTATCCTTTTATCCATTATATCTGTCTATTTACTCATTCCATCTTCCATTATTTTTATTTTTATTTCTTATTTATTTATGACTTTTATTTGTTCTTTGTTATCAAATTTCTTCTTTTATTGTTTTCGTTTTCTTTATTACTAAATTTTTTTATTTCTTATTTTTAGGTCATATCCAAATCTTTTCTTCTTAAGTCAAATAACTTGAATACGGTCCTTTCTCCGTTTCTTCTACTTCAATTTCTAATCACCTTTAAGGGTCTCCTAGCAAAATGGAAGTGATTCTTGTCGGTGGAGCCTCAAAATTATGTAGGTCTAGTATATGGTATGTAGTAAATCTTATCATGAAACTAGTCAAACATTTGTTTTGTTCGGTTTTTGAAAATATTTTATATTTTTATTTTAGGAATTTTTTTATATTTACAAATTGACAAACACATTTGATAACTAAAAAAAGAAAAAAATATTTTCAATAATAAAAACATGTTATGTAAATAATTTTTTATAATAGAAACATGAAAAATAAAACAAAAAATTTAACATTCCAACTAATGCACTATATTTAAATTTTGAAAAATTGTTTAAAAGGAACATTTTTTTTGCATTTATATGGATTTAAACCTTCATTTTCGTTATTTTTATTTTTATAAAACATTTTTAGTTAAAACAATGTTTTTATTGTTTTCTCATTTTTCACATATTTTCATTTTATTTTTAAAAAAAAATTTAAAATTTTTATACTAAACATAGTTTCTTCAATGTTTTCCATTAAAAAACCGTAAACGAAATAGTTTTGTTTGTTGAAACCAAATTAAACATTATTTTCTCTATAGTTGAAAGATTATGATTTTCAATCAGCACCTTTGGAAAGCCAATTTCTCGCCTACAACTCAACTCATTGCACATCCCAATCCAACTGTTATTCCCATCTTTAATACCATAAAAAGCATCAAAAGGACGAGATCTATATAGAGCAGTACAATCACCGAGGTTTAAGAATTGTAATCACCACATCAATCTCAACATCTCCAAAACTGTTGTCTATTTGAGTGGAATCAGTAACAAGTGATGATTCTAATAGCTTCAAAGATATTTGACTTTTATTTTATTAGGATTTTAATTTGTTTTTAGTAGATTATATGATTTTTTATTTATGTTTAATTTATGTTTTGTGTTATTTATTTATAATTGATGTTATTTATTTATAAAAAATGTATTTTTTAGTACAATATATGTGACACGTGTCACCATTTTTCTTAAAAGGAATTGAATTGTACTGCGTCTACCTCTTATGAATCGGCTATGTCAAGTGACAGTTTCACTATGAAGTTTATATGTGGTCTTTGAAAAAACAAGTGTGACATGCTTTACATGCACAATAAACTTGTTATCTAACCTAACGACCTACTTTTTAAAATAATCTAAAATTCATCTTATTTTTAAATAATTGTTAAATTTAGAATATTTTTATAGTAAAACCCCTTTTTAATGCAATATTTAGCAAGTCTAAAATATGAATAATTGCCTAGGTAAGTGGACAAATTAGATGTATTATAAACAAAACCATAAAATACTAAAATTATTTTTATATTAATATTTATAAACTTTATAACATTAGCGAAGTTAGAAAATTTTCAAGAAGGGCCGATATAATGAACAATAATAATATTTTTAAAAATAAAAATTAATTAAAGAGAAATAATTTAATAAATAAAATAAGCTAGAAAGAAAATTTTAAAATTTATTTGAATTGCACTCTTCTATCCTTGATCTCACTAAAATCATCAATTATTTCGTTTATATTAATTTTTTTTTACAATTTCTTTCTCAATCAACTAAATAACTTCTCAAAAAATCATCTTCCATCTTACTACGAAGTCGAGTCTTCACAATCTTCGTAGCAAAAAAAGCACATTTTGTGGATGCAATTGAAACAGGAAGAGTCAGTATAAAACGAATCAATCTATCAATGAGTGGGTACATGACTGACTTTCCATTCTCAACTAAACTTCTACAAAGTTCAAAAAGTGTTGATATTTTTCTCAAATTAGGATGCTGACATACATGCAAATAACACTTCAACTCATCTGGATAGAACTTGTAACACCCCTCACCTGGTTCAGTCGCCGGAACTGAGCTATAACGTGCTACAACAATTAACAAAGTAGTACACATACATTTCAGGCTTTAGAATTTAATTAAATGATAAAACATTGCATAACCCATGCACAATATAAATTACAATTAATTCGAGTCTTAACCGAGCTTACGAAAGCTTTAAAGTTGACTCGAAAACAAACAGGGATTAAATTGGAACATTTCCAAAAGATAAAGGCAAACATGTAAAAATAGGGGTTACACGGTCGTGTATCTGGGCCGTGTAACTCTCTGAAGCCATGTGCATCAAGATGCAAAATTTCAACGAATGTTGCACAGTCGTGTGATCGAATCGTGAATCAAACTGTAACCGTGTAAAACTAGAGTCACACGGCCATGTGACCTGACCGTATAACTCACTGTAGCCGTGTGGGTTGAATTTGCAAGCCTTCAAATAAATTCACACGGCTGTCTGGATGGGCCATGTAATAAACTGAAACTGTGTAGAAACCCAAATGACCAAAGCTATAGTAATCACATGGGCGTTTGGCTAGCCATGTGACAATCGGAGACCGTGTATACAATTGGTTCATTATTTACAGAGCTCACACGACCACGTCACTTGTCTGTCTGTGACACAGGACCGTGTTCTAGACCATGTAATGCAAAAATATGTCATTTATGCATAATAAAATCCTACCTTTAAAAATGAACCTAAGTGAAAATTTTGGCCATTAAGTTCCTGCTAAAAACCCTGTCAAAAACATGCTAACAATATGCCATTTAATACATCCCTAATCTTCTAACCAATATATCAAATAGTGGCACCATTTCACAAACAAAACATAGTCAAAACACTGTTTCAAGATATATACGCATACAATTTCATAAACACATATCTTGAACATAATCATTTCCCCATTTCATTTACTTTTTTCAAACTAACACAACATTGCTTAACTAAGTGTAACCATTCAATAGAACTCATATTGACAACTTCAAAAATACATAAACAACACAGAGTCCAAATTAACATCTCTAGGTACATGCCAAGTTATATAGAAGAAGGAGTACAAACTTTAAGGAGTTTGGGATTTCGGCTGGATGCTAAAGTAAAACCCGAACATAGTTAAAACCTATTCTGCATACAAAAAGTGATTTACATGATGAGCAAGTAATTCAACATACTTCTATTAAAATCAGAATAGTATGGAGAACATTAACTTGGATTAAGATTTAAAATTCATGCTACTAAGTTTCAATGTGAATCTTTGGTCACCTATCATTTCCTTTCATATTTAGGAACCTCATACTATATAATACCGCCACCGAAATTCCAAACATGTGAATTCGATTTAACTCTTTTCAATCTATTATCCCGGATTGCCCAACAACGATGACTTGCCACCCCGGATTACCCGGCGACGATGACTTACCATCCCGGGTTGCTTGGCAATGATGGTTCCTTGATTTTTTTATGTCATCCTGGGTTGCCCAACAACGATTACTTGCCACCTCGGGTTGCCTGGCGACGATGGCTTACCACCCTGGATTGCCCGACAACGATAATTTCTTATTTCATTTATGTCATCCCAGATTGCCTAACAACGATGACTTTCCACCCCGAGTTGCTCAACGACATGTCATTATCAAGTCTAGTCACTAGCACATTGATCATCTCCATCTTTTAACAAATGGCTCAAGTCCATACATTTTCACACTTCTATCCAAATCGTACAAATAGCAATTATAATTCAATCCCATAATGATATATCTATTCATTTTGGTACTTATCTTAACATTCAATTTTAATTGTTCCAAATCATTTTACTCACCATTCACAGTTTATTGTAATAGTAAACAATGTATGATATCATAGAAAATACAGAAATTAAATAAATATTAAATCATATAAACACTTACTGAAACTCGAACTACTTATCATCGATTTTTTCTTTCCCCGTTCCTTTTGATGCTTCCATGTCGTCTTTAGTGATGAATATTATGCAACCATGCATAAAATTACTTTCCAACTTAATTGTAAAGTCATACATATTTTGAAATTTATTCAGTTTAGTCCCTAAAACTGAGACTAAAAAAATATTCAATTTAGAACTCAAATATTCAAGCCGATTCCACTATAGTCCTTTTAAGACCTTATATTTCTCATTTCTACCACAAATTATGGAATTTATGCATTTTAGTCCCAATTGCACAAAACTACAAATTAGCTTCATATTTTAGTTCTTTTTCACTCATCAGCTTAAAATCTATCCATTTAATACCTAAAACTTCAATGATTCATCAATGACATCATTCTAAAACTTTAATAGTTTTGAAAAATAACACATGGGTTAACTAGTTTAAGCTATCGGGATTCCAAAAACAAAAGAAGTACAATAAAATGACTAAATTGCGCTAATCAATTTGAAGCTTTAAATTGAAATCCCTAAGGCCGAACTTCTTTGTTTCTTCTTCTTGTTTTTGGGTTGCATGAATGAAAATGAATAGGAAATGTTTTGTTTCTCCACTTTCTCTATTTTATTCCTTTTTAATTTATATTTTATTTATAATTTTAATTAAACTAAAATTTACCATATAAATGTATACCTTAGTTAAAAGCCACCCACAATAATACTTAGATGGTATATTTACCATAATAGTCCCTATCCTTATTTCTAATTATTAAATTCCTTAGTGTTCAAACTTTTACCTCTTTTATGATTTATTCCTTGTACCATAATTAAACTCTAATTCAACAAAATTTCCATTCCAAAAATTCAATTCACCTATTATATAACATCTTAAATATCTAATAAAAATATTTACAGGTTTGTTTTACAAAAACAAGGTCTTGAAACTATATTTTTCGAGACCACTGACTTTCGGATCGTTACAGAACTTGTTTACAAGAATGCAAATTTTATCAATATTAAATAACTTGAAAAACTACTTGGGATCTAAAGCTGTAGTAAGAGTAAAAAGCTCGGCAACATGTTCATTAAGTCTTCTCTTCAATTCTTACAACTGAGTATCTATTGTAGCAAAAAAATATATCCACTTGATAATGATTGTAACACCCCAAACCCGGCCTGGACATTATGGCCGAATCTGGCGATGTCACATGGTAGTGAGTTAGAAAACTGTAACTTTGCTTAAAACATTTTCCATTTAGAAATCCTCATTATCTTTTATTAATCCTAAAGTCGTGATTCTAACTCAGTTGTTAGTTTTCAAAACGTTATACGTTGCGGAAGCTTTTTAAAACAGTTTGGGTCCTTATGGGTATTTTGCTAAAACACATGCATTTCTTTTAAAAACCCGTGTTTTACCTACTTCTAGTAGATATAAACAGAAAACAGAATAAAATCCAAATTTTAGGTAAAAATCCATAGAGGCAATTATTACAGAAAAATACCCCAAAAGGAAAACTCAAAATTGTAAATAAGTATCGAATATATATAAAAAAAGAGTCGTGTGGCCACCGCTGAGCCCTCCGCTACACCGACCCATCTAATGCTGGGGATTACTTGAATAAATTAAACAGAAAAAGGATGAGTTTTCGCAACTCAGTGTGTAATCCCCACAGAAAACATGCACACAACATCATATAAAAAAAATTCATATATTTACAGTTCGGGTCTGAGCCCATTACAGATTCGGTGTGGACCTTAGCCCACTCAGATACAGAATATACAGAACAGAACATGTCAGAACAGAACAGAATCCTACTGACCAACCTCTACACACCATCTCCGTCTAACCCTACACACCATGTGAGGATAAAATCAACCCACCCATCCCTACACACTATGCTGTACCGAAATGCGGCACATAATCAGATAATTGCAGCTGAGCTACCAGATAACAGGCTTAATAGCCTTTCAGATACTTCCTCCAATATCATCAACCCACCCTAATGTAATGCAACATACAATTGATGACATGCTATAATGTAATTAACAGATCACACATTCAATCAGTATACATTCTAAGTACCACATGCTTAGTACATATATCACATAATCAGATCACGTAATTAGGGGTTTAAGTAATGCTTACCGACCCTACAGTAGGTCCATAGTCGACTTGGGTGACCCGTGCAACCTTAATGATTAGTTTAGAAAAATGGGCTTGCACGCCCATGTGGCTTGCCTGTGTGGGCCCACACGCCCTGTGGCCCAAACGGCCCAAATTGGCCTTGGCCGTGTGGATCACACGACCTAGCCCAAAATTCCATACGCCCGTGTGGTTCACTCGTGTGGGCACACATGCTCGTGGGGCCTACACGGCCCAATAGGTCGAGCCCGTGTGTTGCACACGGCCTTTTCCGGCCATCACACGGTCGTGTCACTTGCGCATGGCCTGGCTCGTCGATCACACGACCGTGTTGTGGCTCACAGCCTTGCGCACGGCCTACCACACGACTGTGTAGCGTCGACAGAAAGGTTTTTAGCTTTTGCCAAAAACACGTTTTCTTGCGATTCGGGAACACACCTGTTACGGTTTGATGCTGAACTGAACCCCGAACACTCCAGAACCTATATTTGACCAAAATACCATTCAATTAATCACTTAATTCGTGATTCTAAAAGCTACCATCAGAAGGAACACTCCCTTTCATCTAACGAAATCCTTACTTCGAGCAAGTAGCGGTAATTTCGCAACACTCAAGCCCTGATTGGCTGATCACCGCCTCTTATCTTCTACCTAAATACCAAAAATCAACCCCTTATTAACAGAATATTCGTTACCAATACGAAACACACTTAAACAACTTACCAACAAAACTCAAAAACGCGAAAACTATGATTCTCGAACACTTGCTTGCAGAAAGAACGGATAAAAATAAAAATAAAAATAAAAATAAAAGAAACGGTAGTGATAGTGAAGTAGAGAGGGGAATTTCGGCAGGAAGAATGGAAGGGAAAAACGTGTAGATTTTTGGGAAAAAGAAAAGACTGACATAATATATGATAACTACCATTAATCCCTTATTTTTCTCCTAAAAACCGTCCACCACACTCCTAGTATCCCTAAAAAACTCAGCATTTTACTACACTTCAAACACTTTCCCATAATCACACAAAAATTAAAGCCAAAGCAGGGAATCGAACACAGGACCTCCAACACTGCAACACTCCACTTAACCACCAGACCAGCAGGCCCATTCTGATATATTTTTGCCAACTTTAAACTAAAAGCCTACTAACCCCAGTGAGAGCTCATTCATAAAAATGCCAAAATTTACCCAAGTTGTGACTTGAACTTAGAACCTCACACACACACACCCAGAACACATAACCACTAAAGCATATAGATATTTTGTGACAATTTTACAAAAGTCGAAATTAAGAAAATTGGGACGTTACAACTCTACCCCTTAAAAGAAAATTTCGGCTTCGAAATTATACCTGATCAGAAAAGGTGAGGATACTGCTGACGCATTGAATCCTCCGACTCCCAAATGGCTTCCTCAGCGCTATGGTTCCGCCACAGTACTTTCACTAAGGGGATAGAATTCCTTTGCAGAACTTTAATGTCACGATCCCGGATTTAGACCGGCTCCTCCTCAAACGTCAGATCTGGTCTAACCTCAATGTCCTCAATAGGAACAACATGCGTGGGATCAGAGCGTTAGCGTCTCAACATTGAGACGTGGAACACATCATGAATGCGATCCAACTTCAGAAGAAGTTCCAAATGATATGCGACTGGCCCCACTCGTTTCAGAATATGGTACAGCCCAATAACTCGAGGGCTCAGCTTACCCTTGCGACCGAACCTCAAGACCTTCTTCCATGGCAAAACCTTGAGAAAAACTAAGTCCCTCACAGAATACTCAATATTCATTCTCTTCAGATCGACATAGGACTTCTGCCTATCAGTTGTCGCTTTCAGTCGATCTCAAATCAAACGGACTTTATCTTCAGTTTCAGAAACCAATTCTGGACCCAGAGCACGCCGTTCACCCAACTCAGTCCAACACAAGGGAGTGCGACACTTACGACCATACAGGGCCTCGTAAGGTACCATCTGAATGCTAGACTGATAGCTATTGTTGTAGGCAAATTCTGTCAACGAAAAATACTCCTCCCAACTGCCTCGAAAATCTATAACGCAGCTCCTCAACATATCCCCCAGTACTTGAATCACCCTCTCCGACTGACCATCTGTCTGAGGATGGAAAGCAGTATTGAAGTTCAACCTTGAACCTAGAGCCTCATGCATTTTTTTCCAAAATCGAGACGTGAAGCGAGGATCCCTATCGGAGATGATCGAGACAAGAACCTCATGCAGTCTCACTATTTTCGATATATATAGCTTAGCCAATTTCTGGAGAGAAAAGTCCATCCTGACCGGAATGAAGTGAGCAGACTTGGTCAATCGATCCACGATAACCCAGACAGAATCTTTCTTATTAGGTGTTAAAGGCAACCCACTAACGAAGTCCATCGTTACTCGTTTCCGTTTCTACATCGGTATCTTTACCGGCTACAGCAACCCTGAAGGCAACTGATGCTCAGCCTTAACCTATTGACAGGTCAGATAGCGGGTAACGAAGTCAGTAACATCACGCTTCAACCCTGGCCACCAGTACAACTCTCGGAGATCTCGATACATCTTGTTCCCACCGGGATGCATAGCATAGGGACTACTATGCGCCTCCCTTAGAATCGACTGCCGTAGCTCCTCATCATTCGGTACACAAATCCGACCACGAAAATAAAGTACCCCATCACTGTTAATCCCAAAATCAGTAGCATCACCAGTCTCAACCTGACGGAAGTGCAACTCAAGAGACTTATCCCTCATCTGTTTACCTCTAATCTGATCAATCCATGTAAGCTTAACCTGGAGTTCCGCTAACAGACTCCCATCGTCGAATAAAATGAGTCGAGCGAACATCGCTCTCAAGTCGGTCATAGCCCTATGGCTCAAAGCATCTGCTACCACATTGGCCTTACCAGGATGGTACTCGACGGTGCAGTCATAATCCTTAAGCAGTTCAACCCATCTACGCTGCCTAAGGTTTAACTCTTTCTGAGTGAGGAGATATTTGATGCGTTTATGATTGGTGTAGATAGTACACTTCTCACCATACAGGTAGTGCCTCCAAATTTTTAGAGTGAAGACTACAACAGCCAGTTCTAAATCGTGAGTAAGATAGTTCACCTCATGCGTCTTAAGCTGACGTGACGCATAAGCTACAACCTTACTATCCTGCATCAGTACGCAACCCAAACCCATGTGTGACGTATCACTGTATACGATGAAATTCTTCCCAGATTCAGGCTGTATCAAAATCGGAGCCTGAGTAAGAACAGATTTGAGCTTCTCGAAGCTCTCTTGTTTTTAATTAGTCCAGACAAAGGGAACTCTCTTTCTCAGGAGCTTGGTTAACGGTGCTGCGATCAAGGAGAACCCTTCTATGAAGCGTCGATAATAACCTGCCAGTTCTAGAAAACTGTAGATTTTAGACACATTTTTCAACTGTTTCCAATTCAACACAGCTTCAATTTTACGAGGATCAACACGAATCCCCTCCGCAGAGACTATATGTCTCAAAAAGGTTACTTTCCGGAGCCAGAATTCACACTTACTGAACTTGGCGTACAGTTGTTTCTCTTGCAGAATCTGCTGAGGTGTTCATCGTGCTCATCCTCCGTCTTCGAATAGACCAGTATGTCATCAATAAACACCACCATGAATCAATCCAGATAGGGTTAGAACACTCGGTTCATCAGATCCATAAAAGCTGCTGGTGCATTCGTCAGTCCAAATGGCATCACTAGGAACTCGTAATGACAATAGCGAGTCCTAAATGTCGTCTTATGCACTTCAGCTTTCTTAACTCTCAATTGGTGATACCCTGATCTGAGGTCAATTTTAGAGAACACTGAAGCTCCTTGGAACTGATCGAACAGATCATCTATCCTTGGAAGTGGGTACTTAATCTTGATTGTTAGCTTGTTCAGCTGCAAGTAGTCGATACGTATCCTCATTGTCCCATCTTTCTTCTTCACAAACAACACCGGTGCTCCCTATGGAGACACACTAGGACGAATGAATCCACGATCTAATAGCTCTTGAATTTGAGCCTTAAGCTTTGTAAGCTCATTCGGTGCCATTCGGTAGGGCGTGATAGACACCAGAGTTGTACCTAGAATGAGCTCAATCCCAAATTCCACTTCTCGACTCGGAGGCAGACCCTGTAGTTCCTCAGGAAAAACATCTGGAAAGTCCCTCACAGTTCTGATATCCTTAACCGAAGAGTCCCCAGAATCAGAAACACTGACGTAGGCCAAGAATGACTCACACCCCTTCTATACCAACTTTTCTGCCACTAACATAGAAATCACATTAGTTAGATAGTCTCGTCGTTCCCCAACCACAACTACCTCGCTGTCCTCCTTGGTCCTCAAAACAACCCTTTTTGTGGCACAGTCCAGACTTACTCGATATTTAACGAGCCAATCCATCCCTAGAATCAAGTTGAACTCCTCAAATAGAAGCTCCATCAAATCAGCCAAGAATACTGTCCCTTGAACCTCTAGTGGAACGTTTCTATACAGTTTATTCACTCGGATAGACTGCCCCAACGGACTCACAACAATTACCTCACTAGAAGTACTCTCAACCGGAATCCCCAAGGTTTTAGACACAGTACTGGCTACGTAAAAGTGTGTAGAGCCTATGTCTATCAATGCCATATAGGATACATTATAAATTAAAAACGTACCCGTGATGACGTCCAGAACATCTCGGTCCTCACAGAGATGGGCAGCATAAACCAGTGCAGACTGCCTTGCCTCAGTCAGCCCAGCACCCCTGCCTGGTGCTCTCTGTCCTCGGCCTATGCTGTTACCACCCCTGCCTGGCCTCGGCCCCTAGGTGGCTGCGAAACTACTCTCAGTGGCTGCGTAGCACCAGCAACCGGAGCTTGCATCTGATCAGTTCTCAACAGACAATCCCGAACACGGTGCTCAGTTCATCCACATATCAAGCATGCCCTAGTCGTCCTCCAACATTCGCCCGGATGTCGTCTACCACAGTGTCCACAAAGCGCCACCCTAGTAGGTGCAACAGGAGGCCCAACTCTCACTGGCCCATCAGATCTGGCCTTTTTCTTAGGCCCCATCATAGAACTCGAGGGTTCTGATTCCCTCTTATTCTTTCCTCTATCTCGATTTTGGCGCTCAGCGCGCTTAACTTCTTCGGCGATCTTCGCCTTCTCAACCAATGTAGCAAACTCACGCTCCCTTTGTAGAGCTATCAGATCTCGCAAACTGTCCCTGAGGCCATCCTTGAAGCGGACAAATCTTTCATATTCGATCGCCACCATGCCACGCGCATATCGGCTCAATCTCAAAAACTCGGTCTCATACTCAGCCACTGTACGGTCTCCCTGGGTGAGATTAAGGAACTCACGTCTCCTAGTGTTAATGTAGCTGGCTTCCACATACTTACTCTGGAATGCAGTCTTAAAATAGTCCCAAGTCAATCGGTCGGGCTGAGTGCCCTCCTTAACCGTCACCACCACTGGTAAGCTTTATCGCGAAGCAGAGAAACAACCCCCTTAAGCTTCTGCTCGGCAAAAAAATCCAGGTCGTCCATAATTTTTTTCGTGGCATCCATACAATATTCAGTCATGTTAGGGGCGACTCCAGCGACAACCCTGAATAATTCAGCCCCATTAGACCGGAGTCATTCCGTAACCGACCCCCGGCCCCCAGATCTGGTGTTGGGCCCAGCGACCCTCTCCAATATCCTCAGCATGGCCTGGGACAGTGCGTCGTCCCCAGCCACATGATCATGAGACCCAGTCTCTATAGCAGGAGAGACCGGTGTCTCGCTCGTATCCAGATTAGGTAGATTTTTAGATTATGAGGACCTAGCTCGAGCCCCTCTACGGCCTCTACCACGACCACTTGTACCCCGTCCGCGAGTACCCTGTGTGCTCATCGTAAATTCAGAGTTTATCTGTATTAACAATTTTAGGCATTAGTTACAATTCTGATATTTATTAACAGATATTTTATGCAGAATAGTATTAAAAGTTCAGAATTCGTTATCGCGAGTCTCAGTCTCACTACGGTTTTCAGTTTACACTTCCTAGAGTGTTTTCAGTACAGTATACCACCTATTGGCTATTTCAAGCATGCTAGTAGTATTTTCAGACAAATTTAAACATAATTTTAGAACACTTATAGGATCGGCGCCGAAGACTCGGTGTACCACATACTCATTCCAAAAATATTTTAAATCACTTAAAAATTATTTCTTAAAACCCATCTTTATAACCCAAATCTACAGCCGAGTTTTGCAACCTGGCTCTAATACCACTAAATGTAACACTCCAAACCTGGCCTGAACGCTATGGCTGAATCTGGCGATGTCACATGGTAGTGAGTTAGAAAACTGTAACTTTGCTTAAAACATTTTTCGTTTAGAAATCCTCATTATCTTTTTTTTAATCCTAAAGTCGTGATTCTAACTCAGTCGTTAGTTTTCAAAACGTTATACGTTGCGGAAGCTTTTTAAAACAGTTTGGGTCCTTATGGGTATTTTGCTAAAACACATGCATTTCTTTTAAAAACTCGTGTTTTACCTACTTCTAGCAGATATAAAAAGAAAACAGTATAAAATCTAAATTTTAGGTAAAAATCCATAGAGGGCATTATTACAAAAAAATACCCCAAAAGGAAAACTCAAAATTGTAAATAAGTATCGAATATAAAAAAAGAGTCGTGTGGCCACCGCTGAGCCCTCCGCTGCACTGACCCGTTTAATGCTGGGGATTACCTGAACAGATTAAATAGAAAAAGGATGAGTTTTCGCAACTCAGTGTGTAATCCCCACAGAAAACATGCACACAACATCATATCAGAAAACATTCATATATTTACAGTTCGAGTCTGAGCCCATTACAGATTCAGTGTGGAACTTAGCCCACTCAGATACTGAATATACAGAACAAAATAGGTCAGAACAGAACAGAATCCTACCCAGTAGCCTCTACACACCATCTCCGTCCAACCCTACAAACCATGTGAGGGTAAAATCAACCCACCCATCCCTACACACTATGCTGTACCGAAATGCGGCACATAATCAGATAATTGCAGCTGAGCTGCCAGATAACAGGCTTAATAGCCTTTCAGATACTTCCTCTAATATCATCAACCCACCCCAATGAAATGCAACATACAATTGATGACATGCTATAATGCAATTAACAGATCACACATTCAATCGGTATACATTCTAAGTACCACATGCTTAGTACATATATCACATAATCGGATCACGTAATTAGGGGTCTAAGTAATGCTTACCGACCTTACAGTAGGTCCATAGTCGACTTGGGCGACTCGTGCAACCTTACAGATCAGTTCAGAAAAATGGGCGTGCACGCCTATGTGGCCTGCCCGTATGAGCCCACACGGCCCAAATTGGCCTTGGCCGCGTGGATCACACGGCCTGGCCCAGAATTTCACACGTTCGTGTGGTTCACCCGTGTGGACCCACACGCTTGTGGGGTCTACACGGCCCAATAGGTCGAGCTCGTGTGTCGCACACGGCCTTGTCCGGCCATCACACGGTCGTGTCACTTGCGCATGGCCTGGCTCGTCGATCACACGGCCGTGTTGTGGCTCACAGCCTTACACACGGCCTACCATACGGCCGTGTGGCGTCGACCGAAAAGTTTTTGACTTTTTCTGAAAACGCATTTTCTTACAATTCGGGTACACACCTCTTACGGTTTGATACTCAACCGAACCCAGAACACTCCAGAACCTATATTCGACCATGTAACACCCCAAACTCGGCCCAAATACTACAACCGGATCTGGTATGTCACTAAGGAATTTTATAAATTGTCACACTTTCGAAAACGAGTATCAGGTTTGAACATTTTAACCGAAAAAAACTTAGTAATTTAATATTCTGTATAAAATGTAAATTTAAATGATACCTTGGTGAATTAGGAAAAAAAAACTTAGTTGTTACATGCCTTAGCTTAATTTTAACATGAATTTAAAAGTCTAATAATAAAAACCCAACATGAAACCCAAAATAAATATGAGTCTAGTGGCCCATGGCCTTATTACATTGAAACTTAAAATCCTCTAAATAAAAAAATATATTAAAATAACTAAATAATAAAAAGCCTTTTGCTGAATCCAAATACTCTCTCGCATGGCCACCTTGCGCTCCTCTCCAACCCAGTCCGATACACTAAGTGCTACCTGAAAGATGTTAAATAATAGGGTGAGTCGCGAGACTCAGTGTGCAACCCTCGTGCACCATCAGATTGGGCCTTAGCCCCACGTAATGTATAACAGAGTATAATATATCGAAAAATATGCAAAGCCCAACCCAATCCTAGGTTTCCATCCGCTACACACCACCCTTACATGCCAATCACACCATTGGAGATTTCTACAATCAACCCACACCGCTACACACTATCGATGGCAGTCATGTTGCAGATAGCTGCTCATTGTCAGATCATGGCAATAGCCACTACAACAGATTATGGCATTAGCCACTACAACAGATCATGGCAAAAGCCACTACAACAGATCATGGAATTAGCCACTACAACAGATCATGGCAAAAGCCACTACAACAGAACACTTCCTTTTTCATCAATCACCCAACCCCATGCAATCACAGAAACCGGCATACATGTTCATCATACCAAATCGATGCGAAACATTCACTTTAGAATGACAGAGATCACTAACCCGTGATTCGCCTTTACCCTCATCGGGTTTTCAACAGCCATGCCAGTATTTCGATATTTAGCAGAATATACAGAATATAACAGGTTTGTATGCATACTAATCAAGCAATCTAAATGGTGTGAGAGTGTTACACACCTGATTAATGCGTAAGACTACCCTCTATGTCGATACACTCACTAATCAGATCTATTGCCCTCTGTCTACAACTTTGCTCAAAAGCCGGAAAAACGCGAATATAAGGCCTCTCCTATATTTGGCCAAGGGTTAGTGTTTATCCGAATCTATACTTTTAGATTAACAGATCTCCTTACCTAGATCGATTAAATCCCGGAAGTAGTATGATTTGTGTGCTACCTAGGCGATTGGATATCCTTCAAATCTCGGAATTCTGCCCATGAAAGATAATACGAGGTTAGTCAACCATCTAGCCATTCGGCTATGGTCTCCAAAAGCTGGAAAAGATTGAAAGAATAACATAATCGACACTTACCACTTCAGAAGATTTTGGCTACCCCTTGTAGGAAGATTCGGTAACCACCAGAGAAGAGATCTAAGAATTTCAGCTTTTAAGAAAATCCCGAAAAAGTATGAACAAAAGAAGGCTGATGCGTTTTGGCTTTTAGAAGAACCGAGTGAAGAGTTTCTGTTTCTAGAAAAATAAAAGAAGAAAAGAAATCAAGAGAGAAGCTTGGAGATTTCTGCTAGGAAGAAAAAGAATGGAAAGGATTTCATCAACTGATAAGGCTTCAAAGGGTTTCTGTTCTTAATGAATGGAAGAAGAGATGAACAAATGGGTAGGAGAATTCGGCTTTTTAGAGAAATCAAAGACAAGAGGAAAAGAATGGAAAAGAGAGTGAAGGGAGAGGTTTGACTTTTGAAGAAATTAAAGAAAAGAAATTGTAGAGGAAGACTGAGGATTTCGGCACAGGAAGAGAAGAAAAGGGTAGGGTTCAAATGCCGGAATTGATGAGCTATCCCCCCCTATTTATAGAAATTTCGGCACACCTTTAGCCTATACTCAACCGATTTTTCCCCCCTCTCCTGTGTTTGATTTTCGGCCAACACTAGCCTTCCTAATAGATCCTCATCCTATCCCTTATCCCTATCAAAACACCCATCCAAAAGAGGCTTAATTATCTCCAACTCTTCCATCCTTTATCAGCTGTAATTATCCACATATTAAAACAATAAAATCCCCTAAATAATAGCCTTGTTGCCGTCCAACCTACTCCTCCTTATAAGTGTCGAATTTGGCCAAAAAACATGGGCTCCAAATGGCCACAAATTGGGCCTCTCCCCTTGCCTATTGACGCCAACTCCCTTCCCTCTTAGTGGCACCATTTTGCCACTGAGCTACAAGCCCATTTTGCCATTTAAGCTACCAAAACTTTATTTTAAGCCCTAGAGTATCTAAACAGAATATTTAATCAAGGCCTCATTGCCCGAGCCCAATTTGCACCTCTAATTCTCAAATTAACACATTAAATGCATCCACACCCTAAACGCATAGGCCCAAAAATTCAGGATGTTACAGTTCTACCCCCTTAAAGAAATTTCGTCCTCGAAATTTCCAATTAACTATTAATCGTACTACCCTAGTCTCACCACTATGCTTTTGCTGCGCACTCTAATTCTAAAGCCAAAAGAAACACTTAGTATACTATGGTAGAGTACGCACCGGTATTCGCATCCAGAGCATCATCGTCCTCCTGGCGACGTGCTGCATAGGCCAAAGCTGGCTGCCTCACCTCAGCATAACCTGCACCTCCACGACCATGTCCTGTGCTATTGCCACCCTTGACTTGACCACGGCCCCTTGGTGGTTGTTGACCTCCTCTTCCAACCTGATCAGAACCTCGTTCAGCTGGCTGCACCTGATCCTTCTGTGGACAGTCCTTTATCATATGATCTATAGACCCACACCTGAAGCATCCACCAGTTCTCCTTCTGCACTCACCATAATGTACCTTCCCACACGAAGGACATGATCGATTCTGACCCGTCGGAGCACGAGCTGGCCCATCAGACCTAGACCTTTTCTGAAAACTCCCAGATGATCCCGACGGCCCAAAATTCCTCTTATTCTCATTCCTATCCTTATCCTTATTCTGTTTCTCAGTCCGCTTAACCTCCTCAGATATCTTAGCTTTCTCAACCAAAACCGCAAAGTCCTTTTCCCGCTGCGGTGCTACTAATACCCTTAGCTCATCCCTTAGTCCATCCTCGAATCGTACACATCGCTCATAGTCAGTCGTCACAATCCATCGAGCGTAACGGCTCAACCGCATAAATTCTGCCTCGTATTCAGATACAGACTTACTTCCTTGCACCAAATTTAGGAATGCCTTCCTCTGTGCATCCACATAGCTGGCCCCAACGTACTTTCCCTGAAATGACTCCTTAAATAAATCCCGATCTATTCGGTCATGCGCAGTACCCTCCTTTACCGTGAGCCACCATTGGTAAGCCTGCCTCAAGAAGAGACACGACCCCTTTCAACTTCTCCTCCACCGTGAAGTCCAGTGTCATCCATTATGCGCCCGATTTCTAACCAAAGATTTAGTCAGTGTTAGGGGCTACGCCGAAACACCTCTAAACATCTCCGCTCTGTTGGCTCGAAGTCGTTTCGACACAGATTTCCGGGCTCCTGAACCCGTGCCTGCCCCAACAACTCTTTCGAGGACCCGCAACATCGCCTCGAGATATCGCATCATCTCCGGCGCCTTATCCCGAAATTCTCCTCTACGATTGGCAAGAGTCCGGTGTCTGCCTCTGACCGTGGCCGCACCTATCGCTCGACACGGTCATCCTACCCCTACCACGACCATGCGGCGGGCGCCCCGACTCTCTTATACTCATTCTTCCGATTTACATTTATCTCGATTAGAAATTTTATGAATTAATAAGTTTCTTCCATCGATTAACCACTGAATGATCTTATGAATGTGTAGTTTAAGAGTAGTTCTTTCAAATTAATTACATCTACAAGTTTCAGCCTCTTAAGTTTGTCTCCTAGTTCTAGGAAACACATACATTCAATCATTTCACATCAACATACAAATAGCATCCACGAACTTACCTTCATCACCTAAGGGTATTTTCACATTCCACTACCTGTGGTATTTTTGTAATTTATCCTACAGGTATTTTCGTAATTTTTGAAATAGGGTTCCTTGGTGATTTCGTGAGAGAAGGGTATTTTGGTAATTTTACAATCCGAGGGTATTTCGATAATTTTACAATCCGAGGGTATTTTGGTAATTTTACAATCTGAGGATATTTTGGTCATTTATAAATCAGGGGTAATTTAGTAGTTTTACAAAATAGAGTGGCTGGTCCCTTTCGGGTTTTAGTTATAAATTTTGGCCTCGACAACAAATCCTCGTGGCTAGGGTGAATAAGTCACTATGCACCGTAGGATTCCAAATAAGAGGAGGTGAGTCACTATGACTGCTAAGTACCAAGCTCTCCTGAATCCAATCTGAGACATGCGTATGCTGTTGCCACACCCTAGTCTTGTGACTTGTTTACAGGTTTGTTCGGTTGAATTAAGTCTTATGGAATTGAAGAGTTGTTTAACTAGGCCTAAGGTCCATCAAGCTCTAACTAGGATAATCTACGTCCCTTAAAGCTCATCAAGCCCACATACATATATAGCACACAGTGAGTTCTGAATACTTACCTGGCGGACTTGGGGTGGAGACACAGGTGCCATGTCGAGAAAACCATCCTGTGTTATTTATAAATATTCATGTTTTAAAAGCCCATCTTTAGAAAACGTTTTGAGCCCATAAACCCCCAACGCCGAGTTTCGAACCTGGCTCTGATACCAATTTGTAACACCCCAAACCCTACCCAAACACTACAACCGGATCTGGTATGTCACTAAGGAATTTTATAAATTGTCACACTTTGGAAAACGAGTATCAGGTTTGAACATTTTAACCGAAAAAAACTTAGTAATTTAATATTCTGTATAAAATGTAAATTTAAATGATACCTTGGTGAATTAGGAAAAAAAACTAAGTTGTTACATGCCTTAGCTTAATTTTAACATGAATTTAAAAGTCTAATAATAAAAACCCAACATGAAACCCAAAATAAATATGAGTCTAGTGACCCATGGCCTTATTACATTGAAACTTAAAATCCTCTTAATAAAAAAATATTAAAATAACTAAATAATAAAAAGCCTTTTGCTGAATCCAAATACTCTCTCGCATGGCCACCTTGCGCTCCTCTCCAACCCTGTCCGATACACTAAGTGCTACCTGAAAGATGTTAAATAATAGGGTGAGTCGCGAGACTCGCAGTGCAACCCTCGTGCACCATCAGATTGGGCCTTAGCCCCACGTAATGTATGACAGAGTATAATATATCGTAAAATATGCAAAGCCCAACCCAATCCTAGGTTTCCATCCGCTACACACCACCCTTACATGCCAATCACACCATTGGGGATTTCTACAATCAACCCACACCGCTACACACCATCGATGGCGGTCATGCCGCAGATAGTCGCTCATCGTCGATCATGGCAATAGCCACTACAACAGATCATGGCATTAGCCACTACAACAGATCATGGAAAAAGCCACTACAACAGATCATGGCATTAGCCACTACAACAGATCATGACAAAAGCCACTACAACAGAACACTTCCCCTTTCATCAATCACCCAACCCCATGCAATCACAGAAACCGGCATACATGTTCATCATACCAAATCGACAGAAACATTCACTTTAGAATGACAGAGATCACTAACCTGGTGATTCGCCTTTACCCTCATCGAGTTTTCAACTGCCATGCCGGTATTTCGGTATTTAGCAGAATATACAGAATATAACAGGTTTGTATGCATACTAATCAAGTAATCTAAATAGTGTGAGAGTGTTACACACCTGACAATGCGTAAGACTACCCTCTATGTCGATACACTCGCTAATCGGATCTATCGCCATCCGCCTACAACTTTGCTCAAAAGCCTAAAAACGCGAATATAAGGCCTCTCCTATATTCGGCCAGGGGTTAGTGTTTACCCGAATCTATACTTTTAGATTAATGTATCTCCTTACCTAGATCGATTAAATCCCTTAAGTAGTATGATTTGTGTGCTACCTAGGCGATTGGATCTTCTTCAAATCCTGCAATGCCGCCATAAAAGATAATACGAGGTTAGTCAACCATCTAGCCATTCACCTATGGTCTCCAAAAAGCTGGAAAAGATTGAAAGAATAACATAATCGACACTTACCACTTCGAAAGATTTGGCTACCCTTGTAGGAAGATTCGGCAACCACCGCACAAGAGATCTAAGAATTTCTGCTTTTAAGAAAATCCCAAAAAGTATGAACAAAAGAAGGCTGATGCGTTTTGGCTTTTAGAAGAACTGAGTGAAGAGTTTCGGTTTCTAGAAAAATAAAGAAGAAAAGAAATCAAGAGAGAAGCTTAGAGATTTCGGCTAGGAAGAAAAAGAATGGAAAGGATTTCACAACCGATAAGGCTTCAAAGGGTTTCTGGTTCTTAATGAATGGAAGAAGAGATGAACAAATGGGTAGGGAGAATTCGGCTTTTTAGAGAAATCAGCACAAGAGGAAAAGAATGGAAAAGAGAGTGAAGGGAGAGGTTTCGCTTTTGAAGAAATTAAAGAAAAGAAATTGTAGAGGGAGACCGAGGATTTCGGAACAGGAAGAGAAGAAAAGGGTAGGGTTCAAATGCCGAATTGATGAGCTATCCCCTATTTATAGAAATTTTGGCACACCTTTAGCCTATACTCAACCAATTTTTCCCCTCTCCTGTGTTTGATTTTCTACCAACACTAGCCTTCCCGATAGATCCTCATCCTATCCCTTATCCCTATCAAAACACCCATTCAAAAGAGGCTTAATTATCTCCAACTCTTCCTCCCTTTATCACCTGTAATTATCCACATATTAAAACAATAAAATCCCTAAATAATAGCCTTGTTGCCGTCCAACCTACTCCTCCTTATAAGTGTCGAATTTGGCCCAAAACATGGGCTCCAAACGGCCACAAATTGGGCCTCTCCCTTGCCTATTGACGCCAACTCCTTCCCTCTTAGTGGCACCATTTTGCCACTGGGCTACAAGCCCATTCTGCCATTTAAGCTACCAAAACTTTATTTTAAGCCCTAGAGTATCTAAACAGAATATTTAATCAAGGCCTCAGCCCAAGCCTGAGCCCAATTTGCACCTCTAATTCTCAAATTAACACATTAAACGCATCCACACCCTAAACGCATAGGCCCAAAAATTCAGGATGTTATAGACCAAAATACCATTTAACTAATCACTTAATTCGTGATTCTAAAAGCTACCATCAGAAGGAACACTCCCTTTAATCTAACGAAATCCTTACCTCGAGCAAGTAGCGGTAATTTCGCAACACTCAAGCCCTGATTGGCTGATCACCGCCTCTTATCTTCCACATAAATACCAAAAATCAACCCCTTATTAACAGAATATTCGTTACCAATACGAAACACACTTAAACAACTTACCAACAAAACTCAAAAGCGCGAAAACTATGATCCTCGGACACTTGCTTGCAGAAAGAACGAATAAAAATAAAAATAAAAGAAACGGTAGTGATAGTGAAGTAGAGAGGGGAATTTTGGCAGGGAGAATGGAAGGGAAAAACGTGCAGATTTTTGAGAAAAAGAAAAGATTGACAGAATATACGATAACCACCCTTAATCCCTTATTTTCTCCTAAAAACCGTCCACCACACTCCCACTATCCCTAAAAAACTCAGCATTTTACTATTTTTCAAACTCTTCCTTATAATCACACAAAATTAAAGCCAAAGTAGGGAATCGAACACAGGACCTCCAACACTCCACTTAACCACCAGACCAGCAGGCCCATTCTGATATATTTTTACCAACTTTAAACTAAAAGCCTACTAACCCCAGTGAGAGCTCATTCATAAAAATGCCAAAACTTACCCAAGTTGTGACTTGAACTTGGAACCTCTCACACACACCCAGAACACATAACCACTAAAGCATACAGATATTTTGTGACAATTTTACAAAAGCCGAAATTAAGAAAATTAGGGCGTTACAATGATGCTCCACTGTAACATCTTCTTTCTTGTTACGACTACGAGCCACAATGTATTGAGCATTCATATCTGGAAAACCCAATTCCTAAGTTTCACAAAAAGATATCACATTTTTCAACAATTCATCCTATCCATCATCTCTCAACTTTTGAATTAAGTATTTTGTTGTCAAAACTAAAACCATGGCATTTAATATATCTTGAGAACAACGTTGCAAAGCTTGAAAAAGATTACCAATAACCCCTAAATTTTCCTTCATCATATGCAAAATAAAAATAAACTCAAAAGATCTCAATTTATTATATGCGTTATGAGCATCTCCTCGCTGAGAATAGTTAGGAGCGATATTTTTTAGATTTTCAAGAATTGTGCTAGTAGCATTGTACATCATTAGTAAACTAGTAATTGAATTTAAATGAGAACTCCATAGAGTCTCACCAGGATGTTGTAAAGTGCCAATATGATTCATTATACCACACGAGTTATTTCAACTACTTGGGCTTTTTGTAATTCATCGTGTCGCTTGGAAGAAGCAGAAGCAATACTAACAATACAAGTCTTTAAAAATTGATGCACTTCAACCACTTCTCTAGCTTTTGCAACTAATGCTAGCTGAATACGATGAGAAAAATAGTGAACATAATAAGCTTATTGATAATCATTCAAAATCAAAGCTTGCAAGCTGTTAAATTCCCCACGCATATTGCTTGCTCCATCATAGCCTTGACTTCGAATATTTTGTATGCCAAAACTGTAATGGCCTAAATTCAGGGTTATCGGAACAATGGTTTCGTAACCACAAATCCGATTTAAAGAGAAATTTATTTTAATATTTTTGCATGAATATTGATATGATAGGAAAATCGTATGAAAATATCAATAGAAAAATTTTAAAAAAAATTATTGAAGAAAATTGGGTAAAAACAAGGTATCGAGACCTCGATCTCGTAAAACTGAGTCAAAAATATTTTTATAAATATGTATGAAATGTTAGTAATATGGTATTAAAATTTCGTTAGAAAATTTTTACGTTTGGGTAGTTAATTAAGTGAAAAGGACTAAATTGAAAAGGGTGTAAAAGTTACTAGAAGGATTAAATAGCTCAATTGTTAAATGAGGAGGGACATAAATTGTAAATAAGTCCAAAAGGAGATATTTTGGGCGGCAAAAGCTGAGAAAAATCAGGAGAATTGGTGAAATAAGGGCAAAATGGGAAAATAACAAAATTTACTAAAATAAAAATGGGACCAAATTGGAATATCTAGAATTCTCTTCATATTTTCTTCATTATCATCAGCCAAAAACGTCCTAAGGGTTTATTCAAGCTGGTATTTCATAATTTTTGCACCAAGTGAGTTAATCCTTGCCTTTTTCTTGTAATTTTTGTGTTTTTAATACTTTTACAACTAGGTCCTATTACTAAATTCATTAGTTTTTGATTTCATGGATGAAATTGAAAGTCACCATGGTTGAGTGCTGTAAGTTTACAATGAAATAGCATGAAATTGAAGCTTTAATTTGTTTATGAGATGATTTTATTAGGTAATTTCAACAGAAATTGATTTGTAAGACCTAATTGTGAAAAAGTTTGGAATTAAAGTCTAGTGCTAAAATTATGATTTCCAAAGGTTATAAAGTAGTTTAAATTGATATAATAAAGTGTTAATTGAGAAAAATCAGCTCAATTGAGAGGTTAATTGAGCAGGGACGAAATTATCATTTATTGAAAGCTTAGGGGAAAAATGGTAATCAACATCTTGCACTAAAACAGTTTTGGACAGCGGCAGTAAGCTAACTTTGAAAAATAACTATAAATTGTGGAAATCTAATTAGAGGATGAAAAAAATATAGAATTAAAGCTTATTGAGTCTAGTTTCTCATAGAAGAAACGGCGTAAGCAATGAAATTGTAAATCATGAGATATAATAAATTTTGTGAGACAAGGTCAGAATGAATTCAGATTCCCCTGTTCTGAGTTTGGAAAATAATAAAAAATTGGATAAAAATAATTAGGGGCTTAAATTTATATTTTTAAAATTATTAACTAGTCTATTTTCAATAAAAACAAACGGGAACATCATCTGAATTCTGTACTAGGAGAAAATAATCTTTTAGTGAAGAAGGGTCGAAACTGTTAGACAGCAGAACAGGGATGACTTTAAAGAATTAACTGTACTTATGGGCTAAACCATAAATTCTTAAAATTTTATGGTAATAAGATATGTGAGTCTAGTTTCGGAAAAATCAAGCGGATATTAATTTGGAGTTTCGTAGCTTAAGATATAAATAATTTAGTTACTATGACTCAAGGAGACAGCTCTGAATGAACTATAAATAATAATGGAATTATAGAGAATGTTACATATGAACATGAAATGTATTAAATTGATGATTAAATTTATTTATTTAGATCCAAAAAATTCAAATACGAAGATAGATCGAGGAAAATAAAAAGTTCGGCATTAGTAGATTTTTGTATACGAACAAGTATCGAGGTAAGTTCGTGTAACTTGAATTATATTCTTAAATGCTTGAAATGTATGTTATTGATGTGAATATGATTTGAATGTTCATTGTATGAAATTTGATGAAAAGGAAAAATAAATCCCGGTTGAATGAAAAGGAAAATTCGATGGATCTCTGAAAAGGAATTGACGGTAAAAAGGATCTAGCCCGGACTGGTAATCCCGACAATACTCTATGAGTTTATATTACAGGGGATTTAGCCTGGACTGGTAATCTCGCTGTAAGGATGAGGTTCGTGGGAGTGTGCTCTCTGAAATGGAAATGTGCACATATGAATATGAATTGATGGACCCGGATTTGTACACTAAAGTGTACCCTGAAAATCCATCGAAATTCCGAGAAATTCAACGGGATAAATATGGAAAAATAACAAGGAAATGGAAATCATGGTATTGATGAGCTCATCAATCATGGTATATATTATTGATACATGGAAATTATTGGACTAACTTGAATGTTGAGTTTGTGCTTGTTAGGGTAATAATGCATTGAATGGATGTATGAATATTTATTGCATTGTATTGAAAATATTAGGTAAGTATAATTCTTGTTACATGAGCTTACTAAGCACAAAGTGCTTACCCTGTTTCCTTTTCCCCTGTTTTGTAGTGTTAAGAGCTCGGAGGTCGGATTCGGTCGGAGACACATCACACTATCAACCTCAAGATTTCGGTATATAAATAAACTTTATTTTGGGAATCAATGGCATGTATAAGCTAACAAAGTAAATGTTAATGTGAAATGAATGTAAGGTTAGCCATTAGTATGGCTAACAAATCTTGGTTTTGGTATGTGATAAGGTTATCTTATGGATATGCTTGAATCTATCTTGAAAATATGTTGAAATGGATTGGTTGGTTTGGATTGGTGTCGGTTTAAAATTGCAGTGAATGTTAGATATTTACAAAGGGGTTATATTGAGTTCATGAAAAAAAAACTTTGGGATTTTGCGAAAAATTTCTTATGGTTTCGATTTAATCCCGGTTTGGTTCCGATGTATGTTTTGGGCTTCGGAGACCCATCTAAGGGACGTCATGACATGTTTCGGTAAATGAATAGTATTTAAGTCATAATAACGGAAAATTAATTCGGTAAATTCCGGTAATGCCTCGTACCCTATTCCGGCGACGAATACGGGTAGGGGGTATTACAAAAACTATCTTGCAAGAGAATATTAAAAATCTCATTCTTCAAATTCAATGATACAATATCTTTAACATGGACTATATCAAAAAATCGTTCTTTTACCACTCCTTGTTTATCAACAAATCTCAAAACAATTGTCATTCGCTCTTTTTTTGAATCGCATCTCGCTTAATCCACAATAATGTTGAACTTTCTGTTACCAATTTCTTCATGAATTACATTACGAACTCTACTGGCATAAATTTTTAGTATCTCTTTTTGTATTGTTGAAGAAGGATAACTAGCATTTTGTGGAGCACTATTGAAAACATCTTCAACTTTTCATCAAAAGATGCTAATAATGATAACAATTCAAGAAAGTTCCCACAATTTTTTTATCCCAAGCTTTCATCATGACCTCTAAAAGCACACCCTTGAAATGTCAACCATCGAACAACACCTATACTAGTTTTCAAATGTAGATGATTAGCTGCAATTGGCTATATTGTTTGTCTATCAAGTGATACTTCAATATGTTGAGCTTGATTCATTAAATCTACATAAGCTCGTTGTGCATTGTTATGCAGTGAATTCAGATCTTATCCTATATGTTTCAAAAAAGCACAATTGCATCCATTGTTTACCTTTTTCTAATTACTAAAGCCACTATGAGTAAATGCAGTTGATCCAAAACAACTACTTGGATATCTATTAAAAAGAAAAAAAAAATCAAACAAAATAATGCATATTTAAAAGGTGAATATTCTAACCAGGAAAAATGTTTAAACAATGATGGTTGAATATAACGGGGATGATTTTTTTTGAATTAGAGGTAGGATATTCTGAAATAATAGGTTGATATGGTCCAAAGTTAATATAAGCTCTTCGAATTTCATCACGCATATTAACTGGATACTCATATATTTTCTTAGATAATCAGAGCGACGAAAATGTGCAAGTGTACATAATCGCATCAAGTAATAAAGTGACAAGTAATGTTAAGTTATCGTACCCAGAGGGATTGTAAAAAAGAATATTTATGAAATGCAAATTTAAACAATTTGGTGATGGAAAATATGTTGATTTGAAGTGGTGATATAAAAACTAAAAAATTAACTAAGTGCTAACTAAGAAAATAAAAAGTAAAATTCCAATGCATGATTTCTAAAAATGGGTTTAATCAATATGACATAAATGTGTTAGATTAATTTTACTCTTTAACTTAGAATTATTAAAATCGTGTTCATGTTGTTTCGAATAATTTCACAACAACTCAGTAACTTGCTAACTAATGCACATACTTACCTACTAAAACTCAATCATCTCTTGAACATATCTCTATGTTAATTCAAATGATTAATCGAATTTTAATAAGCAAGTAAAAGATTAAGTGAGGTAACAATATATCTCTATATTGAAACAATTTAATCACAATAATATTGCAAGTTAGGCAAGGCTAATGTATTGTTTAATACCGTCGCTAATTTAACCCTCAGCTACCTTAAAAGATTAAACATGCACCAACTAAATATTGTGTCCGTTACTTAAAATTTCAATCTGTTTAAATAATTAATTCAATTGTTACCTTACAATTAAAATGCAAGCATAACGTAAGCATGATTTTATTTAATTGAATAATTTACTGAGACCTAATAATAACACAAACACAATTTTAATAATCTTAAGTGGACAGAATGCAATCAATCTAACAGGAAAGGAATTTAAGTCATTTTAATTAATTGAAGAACAACAACGCAAATATTCATGTTCATGAACAAATGAAAATTAAAACAAAGATTAAGAGAAGGAAACTAGAAAAACAAATCTCGATGGTTTTCCGAAGCCAGACTAGTGCGCTGCTCTCTTCTTTGCTCGTTCTGTTGATCCAAGGCCTTCACGAACACTTGATTATTGCTACTCCAAGAGGCATGCAAGCTCTTTTTCAATAGGGGAAATCGGCAAAGGAAATCAGAAATTTGGAAAGCAACTAGAAGAGAAAAAGAGAGAAAATGTGTGATTGAGAGATGTGTGAAGTGAGGGAGTGAAGGGGGGTTTTTTATAGGTAGAGATGGCTGCTAAAAATAGCAGCCAATCTCCCTTACATTGGCCGGCCATGCATGGTAGGAGGGATGATTTGACTTGAATTTGCTATTTGTAGCTTGTGGCTAAAAATAACAAGCCTGAAAAGAGGAGGGGTTTGAACATAATTAATGACAAGTTCAAGGACCGATTTGCAATCATAAAAAATTGCTAAAATAAGCTGATTGGGTCAGCTATAGTGAGACAGTTTGGGCTACCAATTTCTTGGTGGATCAGTCCTCTTCACCTTGCACAAGTGGACCCCTTTTCTCTTAATCAAGCTTGTAATTAAATTTAACCCAATTTGTGGTGGATCAAAATTAATTATAAAATATATTCAATAATTATTATTGGACTGTCCATGGCTGGAAAAATAATTAGCTTTACTCTTGGGTCACTTGATACAAAAATTGACTCAACGGTTCAAGCTTTTTCAAGTGACTGTCGAGCCGGTTTTCACCATTTGCAAAACTGTTGAAAATAAATTAAAATTGTGTAAATTTATTATAAAATATAATTAAAATTTAATATGTTCAACATTTGAGTGAAATTTAATTATTTTATAATTAAAACATAAATTTCGACAAAAAATTCTACGAAACTGCATGAATTAGAGCTCAAAAGGTGTTGAAAAAGTCTATATATTTTTGTGTTTCTAGTAACCCAGGTTCACATTCCAAGTTAAACAAATCAAGTGCCGCATCTTCAACTCTAAGAATTTTAGAAGGACGAACATTAGAGTTTAAAGGAGCAAATGATGAAGGTGATACCTCAATTTGTGACGCTTCTGAATGTGATTGTGTTGTCTCTGTACTTTTCTATTTAAAAAACGAATAAATTATTTTTGACTTCATAACTACAATATCTTAAAAGATAAAAACATTAAAAACTATAAATTAAAATTAAACTATAAACTTTAAAACACAATAAAAGTAATAGTAAAATTGTAAAAAGATGAAAAAAAATCTTTGAAAATGAACTCGATGCTGCGTTTGAAGGATAGACGTTTATAACAATAATCGTTAGTAGCAATAGTAAAAGAGTTCTTTTTCACTAGCTAACAAATTGAATCTTAATCTAAATTCATATTTAATGTTAAATTAAAAAGTGATAAACTATCATCCAAAAAAGGAAAGTTGTAATATATTATATAAATATTTAAAGCTAAAAAATCAACATACGTTATATGAAACGAAAAAAAATAAAATATTTTTTATTGTTTAAAATTGGAAGGAGGGCCAAACAACAACTTAAAGGGGCAAACTTTTCAAAAGTTAAGGGTTAACTAACAAAGCTCTATCGCTTATACTTCTAACAATTGGCAGGTTTGAAAAAGTCTTAGCTAACAAAAACAATGTTCATTTTGGCACAATTATTCATGAAGCAAGCGAAGACAATCTATGGCACATTAAAGCCAAAGAAATGGTCATGTATTTGATGTATCCAATGCTTTTGGGGAAACTTTCAAAGCCAATTACAATCAAATTATAGTGACCCTTTATGAATAAAATTCACAATCCAAATGTAGGCTTAACATGGAAATTAAGATTTAAATCTGCTTTAACTTATGATGCACTCTCACCAATGGAAATCACACTGTTCTAACTAATCATATTTATTACTTTGACACGAAATGGCACAAATAGGTGCAATATTGGACTTAATCTATGTTATTTATATTTAAGAATGAGTGCTTGAGATAGATGTATTCAATGCAGATATATTTTACTTTTTAAAAATTGTTTTATTTGTTTATAGAATTATACCCATTTTATGGTGAACAAATAGATTTCAAATATTAGATTAGAGGTCAACCGATGGGGTAAAATATTCACAATCCCATTTGGTAAATTCTTTTGTTCTAATATTTAAACATTAAGCTAAAATAAATATTAAAAATACTTAATAAGACTAAAAATGCTAATAGTATTAAATCTTATCATGGCCGAGTTGATGCAAAACTTTAGGTGTATTTTTTGGATTTTAGTTTTGGCCTAAAAAATGGACCTAAAATTCTGTCCAAGTTCGACCTAAATTAAAAATGTTAAACTCGACATCCCATATTAAAATTTTTTAGATTATTTTTTATATAAAAATAAATTTAAAAATATAATACATCTAATAAACTAAAAACATTAAAATAAATGTTTCCCAACACTTTGAAAATACATTAAAAGAAGTCTTTATACTTAAATAACACTAAGGGTGGGTTTGGATGGGCGGTGCGTTTACCTGCGGTTAGTGTAAAAACAGCGGTGGCGGTGAGATTAGATACTGTAACGATACTGTAGCGTGAGACAAAAAGTAAGCTAAACGTACCGTACCGCACCGCACTCAATCGCTCATCCAAACCCACCCTAAGATAGTTGCAACTTAGTAAGCAAATGCCTCTAAAACAGTAGCAAAATTAACAATAAAACAAGAGTTATGCAATATTCAAACAAATAACAACAAAATAGTAGTAACATAATAACGAAATGGCAGCAAAACAACTGATTCAGACCGACTGAGGCAAAAAAATATACTCGAGGCCCACCCGTTTAGAAAACAAGTCTTATTTTTTTTTATCTAAACCCATTTTCAAGCCTATATTTTTACTTAAATTTTCTCACCTTTGAAACAAACCTTCATACCTGAACGGATATGCCAACAGATAACCACATCCATATAACTAACTATAATTATTTAACTCTCCTTCAAAGAAGTTAATATTTATTTAATTATGACCCGTTAACCAAATAAATCAATTTAATATGCCTGAGTTAATCAATCCGATTTTTATTTCATGAATCTTTTTACCTAAAACGTAATATATATATTATCCACAATAACAAAAAATATATATATATAATTACCTAGAAGGTAATGTATGTTTTATAAAGTATTTGATTTGTTGTAACATTGTTAACATATATGTTCTTTTTGATATAATGTATAAAATTACTTATAATCTTTACCTAACTTTTAAATAGAAAGATAATGCGTTTCAGCACATTCGAACTCACGTCTTCCTATACTAACAATAATAATAATGCCAACCGAACTAAAACTCAATTAGTAATATTTAACTTATTTTTAAACACATTTGTGTATGTGTATATATATATATTACCTAAAGGGAAATATATATATTTATTTATGAATTTGACTTATTGTTGAGGACATTTGGGAAGATTTATTAAATCAAGCAATGATTTTGTTCTTTCTCAATATTTTTTTATTAAAAATATTAGATTATGTGACAGAAAAAAATTATGGAAAAAATATATATTTATCTTTAAAAGTAAAGAATATTTTTAAAGGAAAACTATATCTAAGTTCACTAAAGTAGTAGTAAGATTACGTTTGGATCATTTAACTTCAAAAAGTTATAAAATGGTCATTAAATTATTTGAAAGTTTTTATTTAATTCACTAGATTGTTAAAACCATTGTTATATCACATTATTTGTTCACACTGCCTACACCAATTGAAAGCCCTCTTTCCTCTTCTCTTTTACAGTTTAATTTTTTTCACGAAACAACTTTGAACATCACGAATTTATGAATCAAAATCCAAACAACTTTCTTCTCAGATTTCCAATATTGATCATCAGATTAATTTGGATCTAAGGTATGCTTTACTTGTTAATGGGTACTGATCCAACATACCAATCGTTGAATCATTGTTTGGAGCTAGCTAGCTGGACTTAGAAAAAAGACTTAATAACTTAGTGAGTTAAATGAAAACTTCCGAATAGTTCAATAATTATTTTTGTAAATTTTTAAAGTTGAATGACCAAAGTGTAAACTTGTTAATAATTTAATGGATATTTGTTATAATTTATCTTAATTTAAAAAGGAAGGATAGGTTTCTGTTAGATTTTAAGTAGGGTTTTAGTGGAAGTTTTCTTTTAAGATTTTTTATTTTGTTTTTTCAAAAAGTATATTTTAAAATTTTTTCAATTGATTTATTATTGGAGTAAGTGGTGATATAAAATACATAGAGATTTATTAAAGTAAATATATATGTCCCTTAGAGAATATTATATTGATTGTAGTTTGGTAGCCTTTGGCAGCCTCATAATGATTCCCTTTTTGTAATCTAATTAAAAATGCTTTGGAACAAACTTTATTTAACAACAATGTTAAATTAAATTGCTTTGCACCTTGGTCAAAATACGATTGTGGAAAACATTAATTAATATTATATTTAGCGGTGTTGGTTAATATTTTATAAAAGAGTAATTAATGCATTTTCTTAAATCAGATAAAGGTAATATATTAAATGAAAAACATTTATCAAAAATTCTAAAATTTGTTTAATTAATTTTAGTTAAGTCAATCGAAATCGATTAGGTTTGGTTAATTTGTTAACAAAATAATTTCCAATTCATAGATAATCAATTAAAATATTCTTCAAGTAGTGTAATTTGTCTTTTATTTTTTATTTCTCGAAATTTAGGATGTATTTTAATGATTTATTTAAAATTTTTAATATATATTTTTAAAATTTTGTTTGATAACGTATTCACCTTTTACTTAATATAAAATTTTCAAAAAGAAAGTGATGAATATAATAAGTATTTATCACTTAATGTGAAAAATACTAAATTTATAGTCTTTTAAAACCTTATTTTTGAAATAAATTATTTTCTCATGTTATTAAAAATTAAAATATTCAAATTTTATTTCTAATTGTTATCTAAAATTATTTAAAATAAAACATATAACATCATACTAATAAGATTGAAATGATGAAATAATGAATTTTCAAAAATAAAAAATAACCGTTATCAAACAAAATAATTATTTTCAGTGCTTAATTTTTATTAACATATCAAATAATTTTATAATATAAATTCAGTGTTTATAAAACTCAGTACTAAAAGTTCAATATCTAAATTTTCAACACTTAATGTTTTTTAATTTAGCAGAAAAACCCTTAGTTTCTCTACTTTTTTAAATTTCAAAATATCGGGGATCCATGTTGTTCAACATATCGGGGATCCATGTTGTTCAAAGATTGCAACTTCTCTAGGACTATTTGGTGGTCAGTTGTGCCGACCTATGCTCGGGTAAGATTTTTTTCTTTACCATTGGATGAATGGATCTTATGGAACTTGTGAAACATTGGATATTGTGATAGTCAAGAGATAGAATGGCGAAGTTTTTTTTTTCCTATAATGTGCTGGCTGCTATGGAAAAATTAGAATGTGTATGTGTTTTCTAGTAGTCACAGTTGTGCCCAGGAAATCCTGGATATGGGTGTTGGTTGGACGAGGAGTTACGTAAGGATGCTTGCACTTGTGTTACATGTTAACACTATTGTTACTGCATAACAATGGTCAGCTCCGATAGAGATTGGAGTAAGCTTAATACAAATGGGGCAGTATCACTAAACGGATCTTATGCTGCCATTGGGGGAGCGACTAGAGATGCTGATGCTAATTGGTTATGGGGATTCTTGATATTGCTAGGTAAAGACGCAATTTTTAAGATCGAAGTGAGAGCTATACTAGAGGGTCTATGCTTAGCATGGGAGAAGGGGATTCGACAGTTAGAGATTGAGTGTGATAATGCTCTTTTGGTGGAGACGATTGTGGCTTATGGAGCAACTGATAGTAAGATTTTGGGATTACGCTCTATTCATCAAATGATACATTTAAATTGGAAGGTTTGTATACGCCATATTTCGAGAGCTCATAATGCAGTGACTAGCCATATGACTAAGGTTACGGCTAGAAGTTTCGCAGAGGTCCAAGTGTTTGAAGAACCACTTTATTCATTTAGTTCAAACATGTTATATTTGTTATATAAGGAGTTAATGCGTTTTGGTTTAAAGTTTTATTTTAACAAAAAAAGAGAAAGAATTAGTTAACTATTCCAATTTTAAATTTCCAAACTAAATATATAATAAATGTCTATTCACTTGACAAAAGAATAATATTCATGAATAAACACCAATTAATGGAACTATAAAATACAGCAGAAACCCTTTTTTTGCCATGTACAAAAAAATAAAATAAAATAAAATACAGCAGAAATGAAAGTGATATGCAGAAACGACACTGAAATTTAACATTACGCAACTGTGACATAGGAGTTATACAACCCAGAATGCCGAATAGAACAAGTCGTCCATTGTTTTTTACACCCACCACTTGTCATTCTCTCATCACAGCCGGCCATTGATGACCTTCCCCTTTTAAGTTCTACAACACACCCCTTCGCTCTTCATTTGCTTTCCTTCTCTTCATCACATTAATGCTTCTTTCGGCGGGTTTTTCGATCTTCCTTCAAAACCCAACAACACAAACACCTCTACTCTTAATTTGAAGTATCAAACAACAAAATATGGATAGGCTTATTAGTTTGGAACCTTCAAACCTCGTTGCAGTTCGTATTGAGTTAGGCCAGAAATGTTTCGGCGAGCTTACTTTACGTAATGTTATGTTCACCATGCCGGTGGCTTTCCGGTTGCAGCCGGTGAACAAGGGCCGGTATACTGTCAAGCCTCAGTCGGGTATCATAGTACCGCTTGGGACGTTAACGGTGGAGATTGTTTATCATCTTCCTCCTGGTTCGTTTCTCCCGGACTCGTTCCCTTTCACCGACGATTCTTTCCTCCTCCACAGTGTGGTGGTTCCCGGTGCGGCGATGAAAGACTCGACGTCGAGTTACGATGCGGTTCCCAATGAGTGGTTCACCACGAGGAAGAAGCAAGTGTTCATCGACAGTGGTGTGAAGATCATGTTTGTTGGCTCACCAGTTTTGGTTCAGCTTGTGATGGATGGTTCCATGGATGAAATTCGTGAAGTTCTTGAGCGTAGTGACCCATCATGGAGGCCAGCTGACTCAGTTGATTCCCATGGTCAAAGCTTGCTTCATGTCGCCATTGCTCAAAGTAGACCAGATATTGTCCAATTATTGCTTGAATTCGAACCTGATATCGAGTTTCAAAGCCGGTATGGTTCGACCCCACTTGAAGCTGCTTCGGGGTGCGGTGAAGAGCTGATCGTCGAGCTTCTTTTGGCTCATAAGGCTAGCCCAGATCGATCCGAGTCCTCGAGTCGGGGTCCGATTCATTTAGCCACCATCGGTGGCTATTTTGAGGTACTCAGGCTTCTTTTGCTTAAAGGGGCTAACGTTGATGCACTCACAGAAGATGGCAACACTGCCTTACACCTTGCTGTTGAGAATAGAAGAAGAGATTGCACGCGTTTGTTATTAGCTAACGGTGCCGACCCCAGTGTTCGGAACACCCGAGACGGCGATACAGCGTTGCACGTCGCGGCCGGATTGGGCGACGAGCAGATGGTGAAGTTGTTACTTCAAAAGGGAGTGAACAAAGATATTCGGAACAAGACAGGGAAAACTGCGTACGATGTTGCCGCAGAACATGGTCATATGAGACTGTTTGATGCACTTAAGCTTGGTGACAACTTGTGTTTGGCTGCTAGAAAAGGTGAAGTGAGGGCCATCCAGAGGCTGATCGAAAACGGGGCAGCGATCAACGGGCGAGATCAACATGGATGGACCGCATTACATCGAGCATCGTTTAAAGGACGAACGGATGCCGTTAAGATACTGATCGATAAAGGGATCGATATCGATTCAAGAGACGAAGACGGGTACACGGCTTTGCATTGTGCTGTGGAATCAGGCCATGCTGAAGTAGTTGAATTGTTGGTAAAAAAAGGCGCAGATGTGGAATCAAGGACTAACAAAGGTGTTAAACCCTTGCAAATTGCGGATTCATTACATTATGTAGGCATCAGCAGGATATTGATCCATGGCGGTGCAACGACAACCGGTGGCATGCCACGAGTCAGCGCTATGCCGGATTCAGTTCCGTTCGGAAACGGTAAAATCGGGAAAGAGATCGAGACTAAGAAAGCACCAATGAAACGGAGACCGGCAAAGGCAAGAGCTGTCCGCAGTAGCTTCGATAGATCGCTGCCATTGGCAGTCATATAGGTGGCTTGGTGATCATATATCTTAGAGAGCTTTAAATTGATTCTTTTTGGCGAAGAATTAAATTTTAGAACTCATTATGAATCAGAAAGGTTCATTCCATGACCTGAATTTATACGTAAAATATTATATAAAATCAATGTGAGTTTCCAAAGGGAAATGAAGTGAAATTGTCGGCAATTTGCTTGTAAATTGCTCCGTAGTGAACTTGGTAAATTGCTCCGTAGTGGCCTTGAAGACATGGATTTGTATCTAAATTTCCTGGTGTAAGTTGAAGCAATAAAGTTGAATTTTATTGGAACACAACGGATTAAGGATATATTCTTTTTTTAAATATATAATTAAGTGATTACCTTTCATGCTTATGCTTGAATATGTGTTGGACAAAAATATTAGAGAAAGACAAAAAAAATATAATAGGTAGTTTAAATTTCAAGTATAGTTGATGTTATGTTTGGTAAGAGTATTATTTTTTTCTAATGTTTTAGTATATAAGTTAGTAATAAATTAATTCAATTGTAAACATTTAACTATTACCATGATTTATTTTGAATAGGTTTTATTCTCTACAAGAATAACTATTTTTAAGAGTTTTTACGCATATTATTACACTAGTAACTAAATAAGACATCACTTTAATGATTTAAAGTAGTTGGCAATTGGAATATTAGTATTTGTACAGGCCGAGTTCGGGCTGGAATAATACAAAAATTTAGGCTCGAGTTTAGCCCGGCTCGAAAATGGGTTTAAAATTTTGCCAAGTTCATCCAGTTAAAAAAAATACTAAACTTAAGTTCGGTCTGACCCGCTCATATTATTTTTTTATATTATTTTTTATATAAAAGTAAATTTAAAAAATATAATGCATCAAATACACTAAAAACATTAAGATAAATATTTCCCAACAAATTGACAATATATTAAAAAATCTTTATTATTAAATAACACTAAGATAGTTGCAACTTAGTAAACAAATGTCTCTAAAATAGTAGTAATTGATAATAAAATAAGAGTTATACAATACCCAAACAATAATAACAAAATAGTAGCAATATAATAACAAAATGACAACAAAATAATATCAAAATGATAGCAAACAACAACGAAAAAAATTTAGGCAAATTCGGGCCGGGCCAAGCCCGGGCAAAAAAAATTACCTTATTTTTGTCAGAGCCTATCTTTCGAGCCTATATTTTTGCCCAAACCCTCTCACTTTTCGAACGGGTCTCCGAGCTTGAGCGAGTGACCCGGCCCATGATCAAGTTTAGTATGCACGCCTAAAATCATATTTTTTTATATTTATATAAATTTTTATTTCAATAAGATATTTTATAAATATTTTTTTAAAAGGTTATGTATTTATTTCGTATTTATGTATGTCCTATTATAGATTCTATTTTATGTTTTTTTAGTGTGATTTAGGAGGATTTCTTTTGTTGTTGTTATTGTATGGGTTCATTGTTGGTATCAGTTGTGTCATTGACAAAGACTTGATTATCAATTTAACTCATAGTTTACATCTCCCACAAATATATATTTTTAACAAACTTCCTTGAAAATTTTATTAAAATAAATATATATAAACATTAAATAAATATATAACTTCTCAAATTTTATATGAATGTAAAATGTATTTAAGTAGCATTAATGGTTGGCGTTGAAATCAAAAAAAATATTTAAAAATATAAAAAATTATAAACAGGGTCGAATTTAGAGAGTAGTAGTTATTTTATTTTTTTTTAAATAAAAACAAGTGAAATAAAAATAAATAAGGGTTTTGAATTAAAAACTAAAACTAAAATTAAAATTTTGTAAAGAAATAAAAAATAAGAATATAAGAAATTAATAGGATGAAAATCTAATCTAAAGTAAAATCTTAATTTTGATTCATGGATTTGATCATAAACATAAAGATAATTTCAATATTTTATGATAAATTGGTTATAGTTACTGGTGAGCACCTAGCAGCAAATCTCACTTTACCTTCTCAATAATCAAGATGAACACAATTAATGGTTTCCCTTATCGACAAATAACCTATAACAAATGCCTAGGATTCAATTTACCAGTAACATCAAGAATTAGACTCAATTCTGACCAACAAATACACAAACAAGGTTTATTGTGACTAGATCACATACCCACACAACATGAATTGCATATCTAGCTTATACCCAATAATGCTATTCGTTGCAAGCATTGGAACAAATTAAACAATTAAATTCAAATTGATATGATAAATATTCCAAGCTATTAAATATGGTAGCTATATTAAACAAACTTAAATATTTGCAATTAAAACAAATGGTATACAAATATCAAACTTGTATTTATAAGGGCTTAGCAACTTATATAGTGAAGAAAATACAAAAATAAAATAATACAGAATGCAACTATGTCTAGTTGTAATCTTAAACTATGTATTTATAAAGAAAAATTCACACAAGTGAGAAAATAAAAATTGTCCTTAATGAAATAAATTGTTTTTCTAAATTTTTGACAGATTTTTTGTTGCAAACTTTTAGGCCGTTTTTGGGAACTTTTCCAACAATTTTTAGCTTCAAATCATAAAAGAAGCCTAGTTAGATATTTCAATTCCCTTAGTAATGGTATATTATGGATCTAAATCAGAGTTTTATAGCTCAAAATATGATTAAAATACCAAAGTAGTATCAAATCAAAATGGGTCCAACCTACAAAACTTACCAAAATTAATTATCAAATCAAAATCGGTCCAACCTACAAAATTTACCAAAATTAATAATTTTTCAAGTAAAGATAAAATTTCATTAAAAGTGAGAAGAAAACAAGAAGTAGGAGAAATAAAGGGATGTACCTAAGAACCTAAGCCAATAGGCTTACCCATGTACACTCGATCCTAACTTTCCTCTTTCTTCTAAGCCGGTGGAACATTCTGAAGCTAGAACAATAGAAATTATAGTAGGACAAATAACATGTTCCTAGCAGTTTGCCTGTAATAAAGCCACCCTTGCCAAGGTATGACCATCTCTATTAGCGCTTCTACAAGTCCAACAAAAGGTCAAAGAATGGAAATAATTGTTGAAATATAGACAATCTTGAATAATTAAATCTGAATTCCAAAAATCAACCTTACCATATGAGAGTGCATACCAGAGCCATTTGCTATCAATCTCTAAAATTGTTGGGAAATGTGTCCATATTGTAGTAAACATGTAACTGTTTTCTATGTATTTGAATGATGAATAAATAAATAAAGTTAATTTTACATTTCACTATTATATCTTTTCTATTTCTGTCTATCATGTTTTGCATACATAGCGTAATTCTGACAAGCAAATATTAGGTAATTGATTGTCTAAGTTCAAGTTGATGATAAGTGGCACTGTAAGAACGTTTACATTGCGATAAAGATAACTTACTTCAATAGATAATCTAAACAAGTCTGTAATCCCATAAAAGAATCAAAGTGAGCGTTTGATTCAAATACATAGAAGGATTATTATGTCGTCTACAATTTCAACTGGGGAGATGGCTAGTCTTGACTGTTGGAGCAGTTGACTCAACGGGTAGAGACATAGATATACTTATTGGAAGAATGATATATTGTACTGGACCCAAGTTGAATTAATTCACTTGGCGTTCATGGTGTGACTTACCTAAATCCTAAGTTAGGCACTGACCATGCGTATATAACTCATGTACTTTGATATAAGTGGAGGTTTATGCTTTAAAGATGACTGAGCCGATAGTCAGTATGTTGGGTACATGACTTGTGTACGGCATGACTTTACTAGCAATAATGGAATTCATAACTCAATTAAAGAGTTAACGATATCTTCTCATTGGCATTGTATGGATTGATAAATATGGAACATGGCCACGAGTTGCTTGTTCTCGAACGAGCAATTTATCACAGTCATTAGTTAACAGTGGTCATACTAATCATTAAAAAGACACAATGATAACAATGAGATAAAATAGTATTGTATTGAGTGAACGGATTTAACTCAAAGGAATCGAGGATATCATATGAGGGTAACACACACATGACGAGGTCATTGGGCAAAATAATTGGATGAATTGCTTTCTTAATGAGTATACAACAAGGATTTTTCAATCATGGTACTTCTTGTGGACTAACTCCTTGATTAAGTAAATTGCGAATTATTAAAACGATGCTTCTAGACATAATTCCAATTACTCGAGCCTAATTGTATGTGTCTGATTGGTCCCTTCGCTAGCTCAACAAAAGCTCGACTAGACTGCATTTGAATTAGAATAAAATTGTATGTACCCTTTTCTTTATAAAATAATAGCCAGCAAGAAACAATTGTTAATCAATAAAGGTGTCATTTATGGCTCTATTCTCCTTGTAATCACTTTAGTGCTCCAAGCGAGACAAATGGTCTGCCACTTGATTCTCGATCCTTTTCTGTCTAGTAGCCATAAATTGAACTCTTAAAGTAATAACACCCATCTCATCGATCTACTTTTGGTCTCCTTTTTCTTCATCACATACTTCAGGGTTGATTGATTTGTGTATACATAAACTCGGTTAGCCATTAAATACGAGTGAAATTTCTCACACGCGAATACTACGAGTAACATTTCTTTTTCGGTGATTGTGTAATTGTATTGGATTGGGTTCAAAGTCTTGCTAGCATAATGAATAGCATGGAATCTTGTTTTTCTTTTAACCCAAAACGACCTTAACTGCGAAATCGCTAGCATCACACATGATTACAAATGGTTCATCCCAATTAAGGCTACAAATAATAAGAGCGGTCACCAATTTTTTTCTTCAAGGTCTTAAAAGCGAGATTCCACTCTTCGTCAAAAATAAAATGAACATTTTTCTATAAGAGATGACTCAATTGTTTTGGAGATGTGCAAGAAATCCTTGATGAAGCACCGATAAAATCCAGCATGTCCCAAAAAATTTCGAATTCCACGCAACAAAGACGGAGGTGGGAGATTTTCAGTAATTTTAATTTTTGCACGATCTACTTCTAATCCTTTTTTGGGAAATTTGATGTCCAAGAACGATACCCTCCGTTACAATGAAATGACACTTTTCCCAGTTCAATACTAAGTTTTTCTTTTCGCATCTTTCAAGTACTTTTTCAAGATTTCCCAAGCATTTAGTGAAGGAATCTCCATAGACTGAACAATCATCTATAAATATGTCTAACCCCTCTTCTTAGGCAAGAAGTACATTTAAATAAACACGTAAACTAGATAAAACAAATCCCTTGCTACTTTCCAAACTACGGCAACCAGCAATATCGTCCTTCACCTTATAGATCTTGGACTTAAAATTACTACCGAGTGTAGCCTTCCACTGCAAAAGATGAGACATGCACTTAACTAGCTTCCACATAAGTGAAACATTGAACCCGTTGTCCCACACCCTAATAGTAACATCATAAAAGCCATCCTCACTAAACCGAGTGTTCTCAAACCTAAGACGATGAATTTTAGGGTTGGAGAAGCCCGACATAGCCACCAATTTGACGGGAAGTGATTTGAAGTGGTACTAACAAGGTTCTAAAGCTTGTGATCTGGGTACCTTTGAGCCTAGTCGACATTCACAAAAACACAATCAAGGTGTTAAATAACTAGTGAATTCAATCCCCAACCTTGCTCCCAAGTAAACGATAGTTGATTAACGGAACCTCATTCAAATTGCAATTAGATACACAAGCCTAGAAACCTGATGGGCATCGAAACCACCAAAAATAATTCCTAAAAAATAACTCTAAATAGTAGTAAAGAGTGGTAGTAAGGTCGAGTCCACAGGGATTGGATGTTATAATCTAATTCTGTGTTTAACTTGTGAACATAATGTTTTTCGTGTCAAAAGTCGTGGCAAAATATGTGCCCACGACTCGAAACAGACCTGCAAAAAAAAATAAACAAAAAAATCAGGGGGTTTTGAAAATGTTTAGAAATTAAATAATTGAATCAGAGTAAATAAACAATTAATTAATATTGGAAATAAATTTAAATTGAGAAATAAATTCAGATTTTTGTAAACAGAGATAATAAGCCTTAGCCCTAGACTCGGTAGATTCCGGATTCAGAATCGATCCTCGAAAATTAATCTTCTGCTCCAAACGATAAGCTGGTTATAGCAGTTAAGAACATCCTAACCACCAATTCTTCCTCTCGTAGCTGGTCCCGGTACGACCTGCAAACCAACCCTTACCGATTATCTAACCGAGATACACGTGTTCCCGATTCAAGATTCCGGCAACCTTGCGCTCTAAAGAACCCAACTCGAATTAACGGCCTCAACCGCGTGGGTCATTTAAACCCGATCACTTCCTCCTTGATTTGTTCTCGGAGATTCGAATACAGCACGGCCGTCTCGTTTCTCCAACAGTCAGCAAACACGAATCCAACCCAACGTGCACTTTTTGACTTGAAATCGAGTTAACTTTAAGGGATGAGTTGTCAATCCCGATACTTAGGAAAAATGTGAATACCAATTGGAAAGATTTTTAGCACAAATACGTATCTCACTATTCCCGACCGGAAAGAACACCGGCCTAAAGCTAAGATGGTATTTAGTGTAGCATGGATTTAATCATGCTTGTAGGTTGTGGAAGGTGATTGGATTTGTATGAAAGATGGTGGAAGTTGGGAAGGAAAAGTACTTGGAAAGCAATTAGACCAATTTTGAAAAAACAAAGAAATGTAAATGGAACAACAGAATACTCACGCCCAAATTGAAAAAAAAAAAGAGAAGAAAATAATTCTATTCAATTCCAAATTGAAATCAGAATGTAGAATTAGATGTGTCTTTCCTAAGTGAATTAAGGCCCTATTTATATACATAGAATTTACTAATTTTGGCCTTAACCACTCTAACATAAAATCAAATAAACAAATAAAATAATATTTTAATTGAAAAAAAGAAGAAGAAAATAATTCTATTCAATTCCAAATTGAAATCAGAATGTAGAATTAGATGTGTCTTTCCTAAGTGCATTAAGGCCCTATTTATATACATAGAATTTACTAATTTTGGCCTTAACCACTTTAACATAAAATCAAATAAACAAATAAATAAACAAATAAAATAAGATTTTTTTTTCTATTTTTGGCTTTTACAAAGTCAAAAATTCTGACGAGTCCTTGGCTTTCTCCACATTTTTTATTCGGCCTCATTTTATTGACCGTGTTTCAATTTGGTCAATTTCTGCTCGTTTTTGTCTCTTAGCGTTCCAATTGAATCCCGGTCAAGATTAAAACATAAAAGCATTAATTTAGCATGGATCAATTCAGAAATAAATCGAATTATACACAAAATGTCATGCAAATTAACATGTTATCAAATCCCCCTACTTAGCTCATGCTTGTCCTCAAGCATATTGTTCCTTCAAACATTAGAAATTATTCTACAATTTATTAAAAATCGAGCCACTTTTTTGCATCCATAATCAATGCAAACAAAATAGGCAAAAATAAATAAATGCTCAGAATATATAGTTTAATCAACAAGTGTCATAAAACTGAAATATGTGAACTAAATCATTTTACTAAATTGAGTTTGAATCCAAAATTTGCAAGGTATTATTAATTAATCACGCATTAATAAAAAAATTTAGACACGGTCAAACGTTTTTACGCGAACTAGGATGACAACCCAAGCACCCTATCCCGGTTCCTCAGTTCAAACAGTCTTTTTTTTTGAAGGCTTGGTTAGCGGAATGTTTGCAAGTTATCGAGTTGTCACTCGAACCTTTTTACGCGAGATAAGATGACGACCCAAGCACCCCATCTCGGTTACTCAATTCGGTCACGTTTTCGAAACTTTCACTCATAACTTGAGCCTTTATTTATTTATTCATTTTATTTATTTATTTATTTATGTACAATTTTTTTTTCAAACAATCAATTTATATGAAAAATCTAATTACATATATCAACCTTAAAACAAAAATGTCGACTAATCTAGATACTTTGAACACTTTAATTCAAAATTTGCCCAATTATCCAAATTGACTAAGTAATGAGATTAAAGGCTCAATGTCGGAATAAACTATCGAATAATTCTAGCATAAGATTGAACATATGCAAAAGAGAGACATGCGGCAAAAATCATGCATATTTACCATTTACTTACTATTTCAATGCCCCCACTTAATCTATGCTTGTCCTCAAGCATGTTTCATATGAAATAAAAGACAGCAGCCCAAATAACAAGTAAAAAGAAAAGTTAAGAATACTTCCCATGTGTCTTTTAACGATGTTGTCGGTGTTGGGGATAACGACTTTGCAGGATGTCGAGAATTGTGGAGACTTGGGTTTTCATTGTTTCAAGTCGGGCTTCGATCCGGCTTAAACGTGCCTCCACAGATAGAGGTTGCTCCTATTTTTCTCCCTAGTATTGAAGTGTGGACGTTGGTGAAAAACCATATTTCCGCGAGTAGTCCATGTACCTTGAGAAACAAAATAATACGCAGTAAGGGTGTCGGCAAGCAAACCCATAGAATCCAAACAATATTTATCTAGGCTGTCCATACTATATGCACATGTTAAGAACGAGAAATCGATTTCAGAGGGAAAAAGTCTAGAGGTTAAATTCGTAATATATGACCCAAGTATTAGTGGACGATTACTGTAGTAGCCCATTATTGCTCGGGCTTAAAAATAAATAAATAAGTAAATAAAAAAAACCAATGTTTTTTTTACAGTCCAATTACAAGCCAAATACCCAAAACAGATTACCCAATTAGACCCACTAACCCAATACCTAAGACAAAACCCGATTAGCCCAAAAACCAACCCAAACCTATGCGGCCCAAAAAGGCCCAAAACCTAAACAGTTTCAGAAGCCTAGGGTTTTTGAAACCCTAGGCGCCGCAAGCCCCAGCAGCCCCTTCCTCTCGCCCAAGCCACCAGTCGCGCCGCAGTTAGCGCGAGTCGCGCTCCGTCGCCGGATTCCTCGCTGTTGACCTGCACAAAAAAGGAAAGAACACAGCAAAAGGAAAGAAATGGCAGAAAACAAGCAAGACATTTTTTATTATTATTTCGGGGCTATATAAACCCCAAAACAATCTGTAAAACACACACGAAAATACACACAGATATCCGAAAATATACAGAGGGATTAATAAAAAACAGAAGGTGATTTTGGTTATTTTATTTCGCCTAGTTCTTTTATTTTTATTCTTTCATGCAAATATTAAAGATACAAATAATAGAATAGATAGAAGGTGTTTACCTTTCGATTCGCGTTGAAAAGACGAAGTTTCTGGCCTCCGGCCGCCGTATGCGGCGGCGATTACGGAGGCGCGTGCGATGGCGCGTGGCGACAGATCGGATCGGAGTCCTGGCCGAAGGCCAAAGGACAGAGAGAGTTTATTTTTAACTCAGTTTGTTTGTTTTTTTTTTCGAAGTGATTCCAAATGATTTTTGAAAACAAAATTTAGCTTTTATAAGGCCATCATACGATGCCGTTTTAAGATTAGCTATTAATTCTCAAAACGGCGTTTTTTTAAAAAGGCAAGAACCGCGCGTTGACCCAACCCAGGGAGGATCTGCGCATTTTTATAAAAGGGTCTAATTTTCTCTTTAGCCCTTCCGCAATTTCATTTAGTTTAATTTTATTTTTTTATTTTTTAATTCGGCCCCGAAAGTTTGTTTTTGTTTCAATTCGGTCCCACGAGCTAATTAACGATTGATGACAGAACGGCGCCGTTTAGGAGACAGGGCATAATTGCCCATTAGGTCCCTACGGTTTGTAGCGCACTTCAATGTCATCCTTTTTACATTTTCTCCTTAGTTTTTTATTTATTTTAATTTGATCCCTGTTTCTTCAATTCTTTTATTTATTTTTACTTTTACTTTTATTTTAAATTGTTTTTAATATTATACATATGTATTAAATTATTAACTATTTGTCATTTATACTAGGTTATTTTATTTAATATTATTTATATATTAAATATTATTTTATAATTTGTATATTAGTTATTGTGTTATTTTTTTAATGTTTGTATATTATATATATATATTATTATGTTATATAATATGTTACTTTTAAAATTTTATTTTGTATAAAATTTATTTATATCATATAACATATATTTTTATATTTTTATACTATATATATTTAATTTTTATGATTAATGCATTATATATATTTCTATTTTAAATTTTTATATAATATTTACCTATAATCGTTTTTATCATATATTATTATTTATATTTTTATGTACTAAATTATTAAATTATAAATATCCTTATATTTTCATACACTCTAAGTTTTATATTATTCATTTAAAATATATTATTTATATATTAATTGTTTTAAAAATTATCATATTTTTTTTGTTTTGTTTTGTTATAATATTTATTTGGTGTTTAAATATATTGTTAATTTATTTACTTCTCATATTTGATCTTGTTTGTAGAATTTAATATCTATTTCTTGAATTTTTATGCTTCATATAGATTTTAAATTGTTACTACATATTTTATAATTTGTATTTATTTATTTATGTTTTTTATTTGCTTAATATTGTTTTAGCATAATCCTTTTATTATGTGTATCATTTGCTATGTCGTATTATTCTTTTGTTAATTGTCTATATTATTTGTTAATACGACTTGTAATTATTGTAAATTACTATATGGAATCTATGTTTTGAAATGCATCGATACAATATTTTATTCAAATCATTTTTATTTATAAAAAAATATATTTTACTAAATTACCACATTTTATTCAAAGTTGTTCCAAAAAAATATGGTGATACGTAATATTTGGGGGACTTCGAGAAAAATTGTGCCCTAACTCACTGTGTTTCGATTTTTCTCGTTGAACTTCGGATATTAAGTATCTCTTCTCTTTTAAAATTGAAACTTACAAACTTCAAATCAAAACTTATTCCCAGGAATTCAAAACGTTGTATCCTAACTTATTGGATATGATGTTTTGTGTTTCGAGGTAAGAATTTTCTACAAATAAAGGCGAGCCTAGTTTTCGAAGTCATGAGATGTTACATCCTAACTTATTGGGTATAGCCTTTTATTTCTTTGAGATAGGTAAGTCTTCCAAATAAAAGGATCATATTTTGAATTTTTCAAAATTTCGATACTAGGACATGAAATTATCAATTAGGTACCAAATTTTGGGCGTTACGAGGGTGCTAACCCTTCCTCGTACGTAATTGACTCCCGAACCTATTTTCTTGTATTTCGTGGACCAAAATCAATGTTTTGAAATAAAACGTTTTATAAGGTAATCCAATCACACCTAAGTAAAAAGGATTGGTGGAGACTCCCATTTTTATTTTTAAAAGTCGACCCCGTTTTTTCACCAACTTTAAAAATGGTTTCGACAACTTGGCGACTCTGCTGGGGACAATAAGAGAGTCAAGCCGTAAAATTGATTATTTCTTGTCCTTTTGTCCAAATTTAAAAGTTTGATTTGAAAAACCATGATCCTTTTTATTGCATGTGGTTCTATTTTATAAAATATCTCTACATTGCATTGCATGACCGTTGTGGTCGCACCTTTAAGTGGGAGCGAGAAGCTATGCCTTCGTGAGGTTTTCACCTCCGCATGGGCTAGTGGATTGCTTTCGGGATACATCTGTACCTATGTCTTCGTGAAGTTTTCACTTCCGCATGGCCATAGGGAAATGTATTCCCCTGAACCGAACTCGGTCCGTATGAGCCTATAATGGGTGAGGATCGAGGAATCTGCTGGTTCGGGTACCTTAACTTTAGAGCTAAACCACACGTAGAAAACATAAGGACTTACCCTAAGTAGAACTATGCCGAACCTTAGTAGTTACCCAGATATGTGTTTGTTTATTTTACTTTGCTTTATATTTTATTCCATGGTACTAACTTGTTGTGTTTTAATTTTTATGCATGTCATTTCATATTTTAAGAGGTATCGATTCACAGTCAGTTCCTAAGTTAGAAAGCTGGTTATGGAGAACGAATTCCTTGATAAAGTGGAAGACAATGCAGCCGTCCGCACGTGGTCAGAGCAAACGCAATTAGAGAAAGGGGATAGCTTAGCTGAGGGGTATGTGTCGAAACTACGGGATTTCGCTCGTATTAGTGTCACGCCAAATGAGCTCCAGGAGTTAAAAGGAATATGGACCCAGTGGGACGATGAGGAAAAGCAGCTGTTCTATCGTAATTATGGTGATCTACCTTATTTGCTCGACGACAAGGTAGATAAGCATCTGTTCCGGGCTATGACTCAGTTTTGGAATTCTACTTATAGCTGTTTCTCTTTCGGGAAAGTAGATTTAGTGCCCACGGTGGAGGAATATACAACCTTGCTTCGCTGTCCAAGGATACAAGTCGACAAAGCTTATTCTAGGGCTGCTAGTGTCCCAACTTTTGTGAAGAAGTTAATGAATATCACCGGGATGAGTGAGCAATAGGTTGCAGCCAGAATTCAAGAGAAATGTGAGGGTAAATGCATACCTTGGGTGAGTTTGAGGGACCTGATCCTAACACATCCAGATGTAAAGAAGAAGATTGATGTCTTTGCCTTGTGTATTTATGGTTTGGTAATATTCCCTAAAGCTCTAAGACATGTAGATGAAGCAGTTACTGATCTATTCGATCGACTTGACAAAGGGGTCACACCTGTACCTGTAATCTTAGCCGAAACATTCAGATCTTTGAATGCATGTCGGAGAGCAGGTGAAGGCAGGTTCATTGGATGCGCGCAGTTGTTATTAGTTTGGTTCCACAGTCATTTCTGGAAGGTGGAGAAAGTTTCTTATCGGGTTTTTTCTGAGAATTATTCTCCATTAAAAGAAATAGTAGCTACACCAAGGAGAGAAAACGTGTCCGAGAAAAACTGGATGGCGCTCTTGCAAAACCTTCAAGAGGAGGATATTGAGTGGAGGGCTCCTTGGATGATTCGCGACGAAATCCTTTATCGGTGTGGGAGTTTTGACTGGGTTGATTTACTTTGAATTTGAGGAGCCGTTAGGTATGCCCATTTGCTCGTACTGAGGCAATATAGATCAAGACAATTTGTACCAACGACATATGGGCTGGCTCAATGTGAGTTCTCATACAGAGGGGAAGGCTATAAGAAGAGGGTTAAGGAGATTTCTGGTGCTTGGAATCAGATTCGTAGGATGAAGAGATTATCCGCAGGCCCAATGACGACCACAGAATATAGTGGATGAAGGATTAGAAGGATTAATGATAACATCCCCGAGCTAAATCCAGAAGGTGCCCGATCAAGAGAGGAATGCTTGCAAGTGGTCCCATCAGAATTAGAGATCATAAAACATGATTTCGAAAAGATGAGTTCAGAGTTTGGAAAGAGGATAGAGAAATTGGAAGAAGAGAAAATGTATCTGAGGTTAGACATGGATGTTCAGAAACTGGAGGCCGATAAGTTAAGAAAGGGGAAGAAAAGGGTCGAGGAAGACTGGACAAATTTAAAGAGATCGAGTATAAGAAGTCTGCGTCTATCAATGAAAAATGCCGGATTGGGGAAGACTTGAACAAAGTGGCAACAGGAGGTTCAGGAGGAAAAGGCCAAAGCTGACCATTGGGAGAGGAAATTCCAAGAGATGCAGATGCGAAACTAGGCCCTGGAAAGGAGTTTGGCAGAGAGCCAAAAGGAGAAATGTGGATTAAAGGCTAAAGTGACTGAACTGAGACGGTCTCTTCACCACTATCGAAGCCGTAATTCTGCAAACGAGCTGAAGACAAGTCTGAACAAGATTGAGGAAATGAAGGGCAAGATCGAAAAATTAGAATCGGCATTGCAGAATTGTGAACTCCGAATCGAGCATCCTGAAGCAAGAGAAGGGCATTGAAAGGAAGAGCTCCATCATTCTCATGATCAAGTTAGAAATCAGGATTATCTCATGGGTGAAGCAATAGTCCAGATTCGAGAGGTAGCTGATCACCTACAGACTTTGGCAGTACAGGCTGATACATTGAGCAAGAAATATGAGCTACAGTCAGATCGTGGTCAAGAGCTAGCCTTATTGTTTGGGAAAATTAAAACTTTGGGCCTTAGGGCGAAAGTATATTTGTAGCCCGTTTTATGTAAAGGATTTTGTTTTCTAATAAAGTTTTCTAAATGAAATTGAATCTGAATCGATGCCTTTTTGCATTCATACATTTGCATTACATTGCATCATTTGCATTAGACTTTTACAAAAGGACCCTAATTAGGTAAAAATATTTCAGTTAACCTGGAAAACATGGAACAAAGGTTGGAGAGATTAGAGCAAAGGCAAATACAGATGCAAGAGTAATTGACCAAAATTCAACAAGATATGCGGGAATTCCAAAAGAATGTGATTGGCCAGTTAAGTCATTTACTAGTTGAAGGGCTTGAAGAGAGGAAAGGCCTAGTAGTCAACAGTGGGAATGATAATGAAGACCTCGTCTATCCCCCAGGTTTTACTCCAATAAGCGTCCAGACTCAACCAGACGCACATCCAAAAGGGGTACTCGTTATTATCAAACCCCAACAGCATCAGGTCAGTATGTCGGCACCAATAAACTACTCGATGGGCTCAGGTCCCAATCCGGGGGGCAATCCAACCAATCTCATTGTCATTGATCTGGCTAGTATAGAAGAAACAAGGAAGGCTAGTGTGGAGATCTCGAAATAATGTGAAGACTGTCACAAAAGGAAAAAGCTAGACTGGAGCTCCCAAGTTAATACTTTAAGGGCCCCGAAGAAGAAGGAAAAGGAAGCGAATAGTACCAGTAGGTATAACAATGGCCATTCGGAGCCAATTGCAGTAAGCCAGCCAAGGACTGTAACTACCAGCCATCAGGTCTCCCCAAGGCAAGAACCCAATCCAAGATCGAACTCAGAAAAACCCCAATTCTCGCCCATCCCAATCACGTATATAGAGCTGTACCAAATTTTGTTTGATGCACATGTAGTATCCCTTTTTTACCTAAAACCTATACAACCTCCATACCCTAAATGCTACGACATGAATGCTCAATGCGAATACCATGCGTGAATCACATGACACTCGATCGAGAACTGCATCGCTTTCAAAAAGATGATCGAAAGACTTGTCAAAATGGGTATTGTCAAATTCAATGATCCCTCTGGGGCAGAAAATCTGTCACCCAACCATTTAGATAAAATGGTGAGATCTATGAGATTCAAGAATGCATCGAGTTCAGGGCTTTAGTTCAAGACCTGATATTGGGAAATCTGAATATTAACGACGTATCTGAAGAAAAAACTGGATTTTTCCAAGCGTCTGCCCTTACATATTTGGGAGTATTTTGAACAATGGGACTGTGGAAGAGATCCTTATATTTTTTAGAGCTAATCTAGAGTAATATTCAAAATACGCTTGTTGCTTTAAGCCTAGAGGCAATAAGAATCCTTTTGTGAAACAGGCTCGTGTCCAAAATCTTTATTTCAATAAAATGTATCTTTTTGAACAAATATTCTTTTATTCTTTCCATGTATAGATTCTTTTATTTTTGGACTTTCTTTCAAATATTCTTTTATTATTCATTCATGATCATATCATACAAATAATTATTCTTTGAATCATTTATTCTTTGGAATCTGCTCTCGAACCTACAATAGGTCTCCAGATATCAATGATGTGAGCAATGCTGCTACTGACTCAGAGTCTCCTTTCGAGTAAGATATGAGTCTAGAAGGATCTCAGGACTTTGAAGATGACAGAGATTGTAACATATCTTCTGATTTATTAAGAATGGTGGAACAAGATAAAAAAAACAGACCTTACTCCACAAAGGGTCAGTGGATATTTTGAGCCTAGAAAAGAGGTGAAGATTGTAGCTTAGCTCACCACAGAAATAAGGCGAGACATCATTGAGTTATTTTTAAAAATTCAAAGATGTTTTTGCATGATCATATCAGGACATGCCTGGGCAACTGAGATGCAGGTACGTTGAAATTTTAAAAGAGGTCCATAAGGATGTCAGAAGGATACATGTTAATGGTTTTACAATAGCCAAGCTAATCATGATGTTTGGGTATTGCTAATCTACATAGAATGGGAGGGCATCAGTTATGCCGTATTTGAAGAAGACAAGATTTATGTGCCTCATCTATTTCTTCACAGATTTTTTATATGTGGGGAATGGATTTTATAGGGCCGATCTCGTCAAAAGTTCTAGTCGACATCGATTCATTGTCATGGTCGTCGTTTACTTCACTAAGAGGGTGGAAGTAGCTTCATATGCCAATGTTACAAAGTCGATAGTCATCAAATTCTCAAAAAAAAAACAAAATAAGGATCATGGAAAAATTACTGAGATTTGTAAAGGTTGGCATAAAGAAGTCACCATTTACCCTCTTTGTTTCTTGAACGATGGCCGGGACCTTCACCAGGGCAACATCTTTCCCATTGGTTTATAAAAAGGAAGCAATTGTGGGAGGTTAAGATTTTTTTTCTCCAAGCTTTGATTGAATTGGATAAAGCAGAATGCCTCCAGTAAGTTTGATTGAAAGTATTCATGGTCGAATGTACCAAAAATGGATGGTACAAGCTTATGATAAAATGTTTGCCCAAGAGAATTTCATGATGGGGACCTGGAATTAAGAAGGATTCTTCTCATACAAAAGAACTTCAGAGGGGCTTATTCTAGAGGAGCATTGATATTGACCGAGACAAATGGCGAAGACTTGCCCAATTCGGCGAATTCAAGTTCAGTCGAGAAGTATTTTACCTGAAAGAGGAAAGACCAAGGTGAAAACCCGCAAAGGGCACCTAAAAAAAGAAATTCAAAAAAAAAAGAAAGGAAAAAGAGGAGAGGCCAAGGTGAAAACCCGCAAAGGGCGCTTTGAGACCAAAGGGGTTTTGAGCTGAAAACCCAAAAAGGGCGGCTCAAATTTTGATCAAAGATAGGGCATGTGGTAGTCTTGCTATGCCTAAATTAATAATGAGGAAGTATGCTACGTCTTGGGGCATTGACAGAGTACTCCGGATCCTCTAAACACGTATTGAGCTCAAAATGGTCCACAAGAAGTTTGTACAGAGAAGCTCAGGCTGCGATATCTGGGGCACCTAGTTTCTATCTTACCCATTTTGAATTAACTATCTTTGATTAGTTTATTCTTTTCAAAGATACACCTCAGTCAGTTTTCTTTTATGGCCTTGGCTATCCTTGATTACTTTATTCTTTTCAAGATACACCCCAATCAATTTTCTTTTATTGCCTTGGTTATCTTTGATTAACTTATTTGTTTCGAGCTATGGTCCTGATTAATTTCTTTCTCGTCCATTATTGTGATCTTTTTCAAGCATTTTATATTGAAATAACGATTAATGGACTAATAATACTTTCATAAAAGAAGTTTCGCATATTACTCTAGAAGCTTCTAAATAATATGAGAATCTGAAACGGGACTATTGTTTAGAACTCACCAAGCCTAAGGGTTGGAAATATTGAAGGATGATTATCTCTTCGGATTTTTATTGGATAAGACATTCCGTTGGTGATACTATTTCGACAAATGACGAGCAATGTCAACCCAAGTGTAAAAGGGGATCATTCTCAGGAAAAGATACCCTGCATTCATACATCTGGTCATTACACCCAGGAAATGGTGTAACAGATTAAATTGAATATGATACAAATTCTATACCTCTGAGTGGTAACAGGATGGGTGGAAGAAACTAAATGTTATTCCCCTGAAGTTGCGGTGGGAGGTACAAACCTTATGTCCCAAGGTTCAAGTGGAATAGACTCAGAATTACCATGGGGCAAATTATTTGAGCATATATGATTGACACTTCGAGAGGAATGAAGATGAAACCTTGACGGATAAATGAGCGATGACACCTAAAATAGGAAGCATTCTCATAACATTTTTGCATTCATATATCATAACATGTCTAATTAGGAGCATTTGACTCATATCAATCAGGTCATCCTAATCATTCGGCATAAGCATATACCCATTCTACAGGTCACAGGACGATGTAGTAGGGTAATTGTCACTTTCAGCCTTGTCTCCCTAAAGTTGCAGTGGAGCAGACTAAAGACAACAGATCTTACCTTCTTGAAGTTGCAGGAAGAAGATCAAAGACATCAGCCTTGTCTCCCTGAGTTTGCAGTGGAGCAGATTGAAGATAGCGGATCGGCATTCTGAAGTTGCGATGAAGCGGGCATCAAGACATCTGTCGGCATCCCCGAGTTTGCGATGGAGCGATTAAAATAGCGATCCGGCATTCCCGAAGTTGCAGTGAAGCATATCAAAGACATCGATCCGCATCCCCGAGTTTGCGATGGAGCGATTGAAGATAGCGAGATCTTGTCTTCCCGAGTTTGCGTGGCGGATCGAAGATACCAATCTGGCATCCCGAGTTTGCGATGGAGCGATTAAAATAGCGAGATATGGCATTCCCGAAGATTCTGATGAAGCGGATCGAAGACATCGATCCGGCATCCCCGAGTTTGCGATGGAGCGATTAAAAATAGCGATCCGGCCTTCCGAGTTTGCAGTGGCGGATCGAAGATACTAATCTGCATCCCCGAGTTTGCGATGGAAGCGATTAAAAATAGCGATCCGGCCTTTCTACGAGTTTGCGTGAAGCGGTCGAAGATACTAATCTGCATCCCCGAGTTTGCGATGGAAGCGATTGAAGATAGCGATTTGGCATTCCCGAAGTTGCGAAAGCGAGTTGAAGACATCAGATCTTGTCTCCCTGAGTTTGTAGTGGAGCAGATTAAAAAACAACAGATCTGGCTTTCCTGAAGTTGCAGTGAAGCAGATCAAAGACATCAGCCTTGCCTCTTTGAGTTTGCAGTAGAGCAGGCTAAAAAACAACAGATCTTGCCATCCTGAGATTGCAGTGAAGCAGATCGAAGATACTAGTTTGACCTCCTTGAAGTTGCAGTGGAACAGACTAAAGATAGTAAATCTCGTCTTCCTAAAGTCGCAGTGAAGCAGATTGAAGAAACTAGCCTATCTCCCTGAAGATACAGCCATTTGACAAGACCGGACAAAATGGGCCCTTTTATCGTCTTTGCTCTATTCTCGTTACACGACAACGAGCAAAGAGGGGCAACTGTAGTAGCCCATTATTACCCGGGCTTAAAAATAAATAAATAAGTAAATAAAAAAACCAATGTTTTTTTTACAGTCCAATTACAAGCCAAATACCCAAAACAGATTACCCAATTAGACCCACTAACCCAATACCTAAAACAAAACCCGATTAGCCCAAAAACCAACCCAAACCTATGCGGCCCAAAAAGGCCCAAAACCTAAACAGCTTCAGAAGCCTAGGGTTTTTGAAACCCTAGGCGCCGCAAGCCCCAATGACCTTCCTCGCGCCCAAGCCACGATCGCGCGCGATTAGCGCGAGTCGCGCTCCGTTGCGGATTCTCATTGTGACTGACACAACAAAAAAGGAAAGAACACAGCAAAAGGAAAGAAATGGAAGAAAACAAGCAAGACATTTTTTTATTATTATTTCGGGGCTATATAAACCCCAAAAAAATCTGTAAAACACACGAAAATACACACAAATATCCGAAAATATACAGAGGGATTAATAAAAAACAGAAGGTGATTTTGGTTATTTTATTTCGCCTAGTTCTTTTATTTTTATTCTTTCATGCAAATATTAAAGATACAAATAATAGAATAGATAGAAGGTGTTTACCTTTCGATTCGCGTTGAAAAGACGAAGTTTACGGCCTTCCGACGTGATATCACGCAAGGGCGATTCTGAGGCGCGTGCGATGGCGCGTGGCGACGGACCAGATCGGAGTCCTGGCCGAAGGCCAAAGGACAGAGAGAGTTTTTTTTGAACTCAGTGTGTTTTTTTTTTTTGAAGTGATTCCAAATGATTTTTGAAAACAAAATTTAGCTTTTATAAGGCCATCATACGATGCCGTTTTAAGATTAGCTATTAATTCTCAAAACGGAATTTTTTAAAAAGGCAAGAACCGCGCGTTGACCCGACCCGGGGAGGATCCGCGCATTTTTATAAAAGGGTCTAATTTTCTCTTTGGCCCTTCCGCAATTTCATTTAGTTTAATTTAATTTTTTTAGTTTTTAATTCGGCCCCGAAAGTTTGTTTCTGTTTCAATTCGGTCCCACGGGCTAATTAAAGATTGATGACAGAACGGCCCCGTTTAGGAGACAGGGCATAATTGCCCATTAGGTCCCTACGGTTTGTAGCGCACTTCAATGTCATCCTTTTTACATTTTCTCCTTAGTTTTTTATTTATTTTAATTTGATCCCTATTTCTTCAATTCTTTTATTTATTTTTACTTTTACTTTTATTTTTAATTGTTTTTAATATTATACATATGTATTAAATTATTAACTATTTGTCATTTATACTAGGTTATTTTATTTAATATTATTTATATATTACATATTATTTTATAATTTGTATATTAGTTATTGTGTTATTTTTTTTAATGTTTGTATATTATATATATATATATTATTATGTTATATAATATGTTACTTTTAAAATTTTATTTTGTATAAAATTTATTTATATCATATAACATATATTATTTATATTGTTTATACTATATATATTTAATTTTTATGATTATTGTATTATATATATTTCTATTTTAAATTTTTATATAATATTTACTTATAATCGTTTTTATCATATATTATTATTTATATTTTTATGTACTAAATTATTAAATTATAAATATCCTTATATTTTCATACACTCTAAGTTTTATATTATTCATTTAAAATATATTATTTATATATTAATTGTTTTAAAAATTATCATATTTTTTTTATTTTGTTTTGTTATAATATTTATTTGGTGTTTAAATATATTGTTAATTTATTTACTTCTCATATTTGATCTTGTTTGTAGAATTTAATATCCATTTCTTGAATTTTTATGCTTCATATAGATTTTAAATTGTTACTACATATTTTATAATTTGTATTTATTTATTTATGTTTTTTATTTGCTTAATATTGTTTTGGCATAATCCTTTTATTATGTGTATCATTTGCTATGTCGCATTATTCTTTTGTTAATTATCTATATTATTTGTTAATACGACTTGTAATTATAGTAAATTACTATATGGAATCTATGTTTTGCAATGCATTGATACAATATTTTATTCAAATCATTTTTATTTATAAAAAAATATATTTTACTAAATTACCACATTTTATTCAAAGTTGTTCCAAAAAAATATGGTGATACATAATATTTGGGGGACTTCGAGAAAAATTGTACCCTAACTCACTGGGTTTCGATTTTTCTCGTTGAACTTAGGATATTAAGTATCTCTTCTCTTTTAAAATTGAAACTTACAAACTTAAAATCAAAACTTATTCCCGGGAATTCAAAACGTTGTATCCTAACTTATTGGATATGATGTTTTGTGTTTCGAGGTAAGAATTTTCTACAAATAAAGGCGAGCCTAATTTTCGAAGTCATGAGATGTTACATCCTAACTTATTGGGTATAGCCTTTTATTTCTTTGAGATAGGTAAGTCTTCCAAATAAAAGGATCATATTTTGGAATTTTTCAAAATTTCGATATTAGGACATGAAATTATCAATTAGGTACCAAATTTTGGGCGTTACGAGGGTGCTAACCCTTCCTCGTACGTAATCGACTCCTGAACCCATTTTCTTGTATTTTGTGGACCAAAATCAATGTTTTGAAATAAAACGTTTTATAAGGTAATCCAGTCACACCTAAGTAAAAAGGATTGGTGGCGACTCCCGTTTTTATTTTTAAAAGTCGACCCCGTTTTTTCACCAACTTTAAAAATGGTTTCGAAAATTACAATGCAAAACGACATGAAAATTTCATGCAAACCAATATCCTAAATTAACTTTAAATCCAGAATGCATACACCACAAAAAAAAAACAGTTCAGTTTTAGTTAGAACATATGATGAATCATTTCGACCTGAAAAACTAAAGGCTAAAAATCGGTGAATATATCTTAAAGCAAGTTCATGCACCAATAAGTCTTTTGTGGTCTTCGGATTATAAAGTTGATTAGAATGAGTTAAAGCACAATAAACATATTAAGCATCAAAGTTACTTGGAATATCTAACAGAGCAGTATGATAGGAATCAGATTGAATATTGCCAGGGTCAACGAAACCAATGGCAATGTTAAATTCAAAAATCGACATCCGAAAGTCCTTACCAAGTAAACGAAAATAGATAACGCTTTGTGTTTCAACAATTCGTAATGCATTAATATTGAAGCTAAATGTGGTGTAGAATTCATAAATCAACTCATAATATGCATTACAGGAAATATTTGCAAATAAATTCCAACCAATAGCATCAAAATAGCCAATCACAGCATCGCGAATATTTAACATATCAAGAGTGGAAAGATCGATTTGCTTACAGACCAGGAGCGGACGTTGTCGGATGTCGTCGTATCTTGCGCGATGCTTCGAGGTTGAAAAGTCTAAAAACCTTCGTAATCCTCCTTCGAAAGGAACAGTGTTTGCACAACCTCGTCTATTACATTGATCGTCTCGTGAGGGTCGAACATAGTCGTTAGGCAAGTCGGGTGGACTTGAATTTTCAGCAGTGTCAGTACTGCTGTTTGGGGGTGTCGCTGACTCATGTGTCGGTCATCGACGGGCTCGAGTGGTGGACGATCGTGTTTGACGTTGAGATACACGCTCGTTTGTAGTTGAAGGACCTTCGACATGGTCGTTAGAAGTCCCGACTTCCTCCAAGTAACCTGCATAATACGTTAGTAAAGGTAAAATAGGTTGAGGATTAGGGATCGACCTTTCAGGAGTAGCGGGGCTGTCACTGAATATTCTGTTTCGACCAGAGTCGTACTTTGTCGGCGACGAGTTCTCATTGGTTCGGCCGTTCGTCTTGGAGGAAGTGGAGGAGGTTCTGAGTCATCGTCGGCTATATTGACGACTGGAGGCGTTGAAAATCGATGTCGACTTCGATTGAGTGAAGCTGGAATATTGTCGGCCGTTTGGTTTCGAGTTCGAACCATGGTTTCCATGTAGGCGTCATGAATAATCGGTTTTGCATACTACGGTGGTGGTGGCGGCAATGGTGAACGACGGCGGCGACGACAGTAAAAGGTGACGGCGTGGTTTGGGCTAATTTTTTAAAGGGTAACGGTGGGGATTTTGGGTATAGTTTGGTTAAGGTGGTGGGAGGGGAGGTTTGGTTGTTTGGTAATGGAGAAAAAGAAAAAAAATAGAGGAGATGGTGTTTGGGGAAGGAGGAGCGACAGTGCCGTTAAAATGAGGGCTCTGATCGGTCAAGAGTGCAGCGCGTGGGTGAGGAAGGCTGTCGGACGGCGAATGGAGGTTTCGGGTGGAGGGGGAAAAAGGAAAAAGAAAAAGAAAATGGAGTGTTGGTGATGTTTTTGGCTCGTCGACGGTGCCGAAGGAAGTGGGGACGACAACTATTAAGGGCGACGATGGCGGGGCAATATGGCGGCGACGATAAGCAGCGATGATGGCGGTGTGGGTTTGGTGTGGGGTTAGGTTTCTTTTTTTGTTTTGAAGAAGATGGAGAAGATGAAGAGAAAAAGGGTTTGGGAATTTTTAGGGATTTTGGGTGTTTAATTTTTCTTTTTTTCGGTTGGGCCTTCTTGTCTATTTTTTTTTTCCTTCTTTTGGGCTGGTAGGCCGTTTGGCCCAATTTCTTTCTATTTTTTTTTCTTGGGCTTGTTTGGGTATTGGGCTTATTTTGGGTTTATTGTGGGGTTGGTGGGTGGGTATTGGATTTGGGTTTTGGGGTTTTATAAAGGTTAGGGATATTGGGTTTTTTATTTATTTGTAGGTAAATAATTGTCACCAATTAGCTTGTCGTGCCCACGCCACCACCATTATCTGACTTTTGGAAAAAAATCATAACTTCCATTACGTTCCTAAAAACATCAAATTAACTGAATTAAATAAATATTTATTTATTTACATCCTAAATCTTACTAAAACTCAAAATTAAATAAATGAAAATAAATTTGGGTTGCCTCCCAAAAAGCGCTTTTGTTTAACGTCGTTAGCTCGACGACCTGGAAATTTATTTAACGGGCTCTTCGAGGACTAATTCCTCAACCATGTGGACTTGAAAATTTTCGTAGAAAGGCTTTAATCGCTGTCCGTTGACTTTGAAAATTTTTCCAGAATCTCCGCTTTTAACCTCGACTACACCATGTGGAAACACGTGAGTAACAACAAAAGGCCCTAACCACTTAGTCTGAAGCTTACCTGCAAAAATTCTTAATATAGGGTCATAAAGTAATACTTTCTGTCCTACCATAAATTGTTTACGGGTTATCTTTTGGTCATGGTATGCTTTGACCTTATCCTTATAAATTTGGGCACTTTCATACGCTTCTCGTCGAATTTCCTCAAGTTTCTGAATATGTAACTTACGATGCTTACCTGCAGCTTCCAGCTCCATGTTGCATTGCTTGACCGCCTAAAACACTTTATGTTCTAGCTCAACAAGAAGATGACACGGTTTACCAAAAATTAGTCTATAAGGAGACATACCTATGGGTCCTTTATAAGTTGTACGGTACGCCCACAGTGCATCATTTAGTCGCAAACTCTAATCTTTCCTATCTGGCTTAACGGTCTTCTCCAAAATCAACTTGATTTCTCGATTCGACACTTTCGCTTGACCGTTTGATTGAGGGTGATAAGCCGTGGCGACTCGTTGCACTACCCCATATTTTTTCAAAAGTGTGTAGATTACCTTATTACAAAAATGCATTCCACGATCGCTGATCAATGCTCACGGTGTGCCAAATCTGGAAAAAGTATAACCCTTTAGGAAATCAACTACTGTTTTGGCATCAGCATGACGAGTGGCTTTTGCTTCTACTGTAACGCCCCGAATTCGGGCCTAGAAGGAAATAGGTCTTGAGTGTGGGAACACATAAAAATTTATGTGTGCAAGAAAATGACATAAATGATTGTCTGCTTCAGTGGTTAAGTGATTTGGAGTGTTTAGGAGTGTCTGAGAAGTTCTGGGATCAAACCTAGGCTCTAGCAAAATTTTAGTTTTTCTCTTAAGTGAACCTTGGCGTTAGCTGGAAGGCCTTATAATTATTTATGGTTAAAATATGAAAAAGGAAGCATGTGGTCTAGTGGCAAGGTGGCATTAGGAGTATGCATGTGGTCTGAGGTTCAAGTCATGGCGTGTGCAGAATTTTTTGGTTATTCCTTGAATAAACCTGGATATTGGCGTGAAGGCTTTATAAAATATTGAGGATAAGTTATGACATAAAGAGCCTATTGGCTTGATGGTAAGTGGCGTGATAAAACTTCAAAGGGGGATGGTGTTCGAGTCTCGCCTGGAGTGAAGAAATATTTATTTTGCTAACATGGGACGGCAAGTGTTGGAAGTAGATTCGAACTCTGTGTAGTGAATGTTTGAACTGGTCTTGGATTTGTTATGGAGGATATCAATGAGTAAATCAAGGAGGGATAAGGGGGAGTGATTTGTGGAGATTTTCAAGGAATTTGAGGTGTGAGGGGAGTTGTAGCCGAATTGGGTAGCTTGAGTAGGTAAATTCGGCTAGGGGTCCTTTTGTGTGTGTATTTGCGGCAATTTGAGAGCTTTGGGGGTGTTGAAGGGAGAGTTTTGCCAAATTTTCTTTGTGAAGTTTCAGTTTTTTCCATTCAGGGATTTCTTTTCGGGTTGTGCATTTTATCGATTGTGGTGTCGATTCTTTTATTTTCTCCCTTACTACATTTGCCGAATAGGTAATCTTCTTCTTGTGGTCTCACTTTTCGTTCTCTGTCGAACACCGTTTTTTCTGTTTCCTCTACTCTCTTAGCATTGCCGAATGCACCTCTCTTCCCTCCCCCATTATTCTTCAATTTTCTCTCATAGCCGAATCTTCTTTTCTCTCCCTCTCTCATCCTTGGCCTATTGGGGTTTCTCCCCTTACCCTTATTCTTTTCAGGTTCTCTCTAGTGGCCATTTCTTCTTGTCTTTCTTCTTCCCTTGTTCAACTCTGACGATTGTTGATAGCCTAGTGATTGGGGATCTATTGTTAGTGCCGATTACCACCATCATTTGTCCACTGTGCCAAACCTAAGCTGCTGCATTCTTTGTTCTTCTGATTCTTGTGAGTTCTTCGTTTCACGATATCGGTAAGCGTGTTCGTTAAGGATCAATTGTTTCATGGTTATATATATATATTAATGGTGATTCGTTTTGTGTGTAGATACTAATCAAAGAGTGGGTAATCACTTTTGATCAACGGTTAGTTGAAAATACCCGTTGGTTCAAGCAAGGCGATAGTTGGAGAGCACGTGGGCTAGTTTACTCGTTATCACGAACAGGTATGTAATCACACTATCTCTGCTGTGAATCGGTAAAAGCCGAAAAGCTAAAAAGTCGAAACTTCGGCATTCGAGGCCTCACGAGCGTGCGATCGCTCGTGTGGGAAACCGAGCCCACAAATCATGGGTGATAGATTGTAGAGGCCACTACGAGCATTCTCGTGATCTTGGGCCTCGTTTGGCTAAAATGGGTCGTGTAGGCCCAATGGGCTCGTGGGCCCCACACGGATAAAATCCACGTTAAGTGGAAAATACTGGACTGAGCTATGTAGTTCGCATAGCTGTGACTGAATTTTGGCTAAATGGGCCACACAAGCGTGTGGGCCCACTTGGGCCGAATAATGGGCATTGGGCCCATTTACACCGTTATGACTATCTAGGTTATCTGTGTCGCTCGAGGCGACTGTTGTCCTTTGGAAAGGTCATTATCTGCTTTGAAACCCTAAAATAAGTAAAATGACCGTAGTACCCTTGTAGGGTAAAATGACCGTAATACCCTTGTAGGGTAAAATGACCGTAATACCCTTGTAGGGTAAAATGACCGTAATACCCCTGTAGAGTAAAATAACCGTAATACCCCTGTATAGTAAAATGATCGTAATACCCCTGTAGGGTAAGATGACCGTAATACCCCTGTAGGGTAAAATAATCGTAATACTCCTGTAGGGTAAAATGACCGTAATACCCCTGTAGGGTGAGTGACTATTTTGCCCCTCGAGGGTAAATGACTGATTTGTGCTATGATTTGACTGATTTGGCTGTGATTGTATAACTGTGATTTGATTGACTTAACTGTGAAGGATATAATGATTTGTGGGCAAGACATTCTGCATACATGACATACTGCATGGAGTTGGGATATTGGTTATGGAGGAAGTACTGTTCTGATAGGGTCGCACGGGTTGTACGAGATGACTGTGGACCTACCGATGGCTTTAAGCCAGTTAATCTGATTATGGCTCTGTGCCAACCTAATTATGGCTCTGTTCCATCTTGATTATGACTTTGTGTCGATCATGTTTATCTATGGTTGTGTGCCGATCGTAATTATTGATGACTTTGGTCGATCATACTTACCCATGGTTGTGTGCCGATTATATTACCGTAGCTGATGGCTATGTACCGATCTTATTACAGTTACCGATGGCTATGTGCCAATTATGAGACCATTACTAAAGGCTTAAAGCCGCATATATACTAGCAGCTTTGCTGCGATTTTGGTTAGTGCTGCAACTGGTGCTAACACTGTAAGTGTAGGGATGGCGTGGGTGATTTATTCCCCACAGGTAGTGTAGGGTTGGATGGAGGCAAGTGCAGGGTTGGATGGGTTTGCATGCATCATGCATCATTCATACTGAGACTGTTACTGTGATGGGCAAGGCCCAATTGATTCTGTTATGGGTTGTGACCCAAATGATATTGTTTTGGGCTTTGGCCCACATATACTCTGAACTGAACTGTACTATTATCATTAAAGGGCTCGAGCCCGCATCGATTCTGTTTTACAGATCTTGATCGTTTCTTTAATAAGGGGATTACACACTGAGTTTTTCGTAAACTCACCCCGTTTTTAACCTTTCAGGTAATCCCCAGTGTTAGACGGTTCGAGTCTGCGAGGACTCGGAGAGGCCACACAAAGCGCACAAGTTTTATTCTGCTTTGCTCATTTACTTAAGCACTTTGATTTTGATTCGGGTTGTAATAAGGCCTCTATAATTTTTGGATTTTAAATTTGAGATTTTATTGATTGTGATTTATATCTGCTAGACGTAGAACACGGTTTTCCAAAAAAATAACATTTTTAAACACTACGTTTCCGCAACTCAAATTTTAAAAATCACGTTTTCGTAAATCATTTGTTTTAAATTAAGCTTCTGCAACAACTAAGGTTTTAAAGGTAATAACATTTTAAAAGGAAATAACTTTTTAATAGACCACGATTGAAAATAAACAAACGCAAACTGAGGTTTTGTACAAGTTTTAAATGGCAAGAAGTTTGAAATTTCAAGAAGGGTTTTCAATGAAAACATGGTTTTCGAAAAACACTTCAATGTGACACGCCAGATTTGGCCATAACGTCTAGGACGGGTTTGGGGTGTTACATCCACCCACTTCGACACATAGTCAACTGCAAGTAAAATATAGACGTTATCGTATGACAAGACAAAAGGACCCATAAAATCAATGCACCATATATCTAATATTTCACAGACATGTACAAGGGTTAGAGGCATTTCATTTTTCTGGCTCAAGTTTCCTACCCTTTGACACTTTTCGCATGTTTTACAGAACAAATATGCATCTCGAAAAATATGTGGCCAATATAGTCCACATTCAAGTACTTTATGCGTAGTTCGTTTAGGGCCAAAATGTCCACCATATGCATAAGAATGAAAAAAAGATAGAATTGATTTTACTTCAGTTTCTGCATCGTATTGGAACAGTATTTCCAAAGGTAGGGGTCGTCCCAAATATAGTGTCGTGATTCACATTTGATCTTATCTTTTTCAGACCACGATAAGTTAGAAGAGACTATACCTGTAGCAAGGTAATTCACCATGTCTGCGTACTAAGGAAAAATTGTCTGAGTAGCAAGCAGACTTTCATCCGGAAAATCGTCTTTAAGTGGTGTGAAATCCTTCGATGGAGGTATTCGGCTCAGATGGTCATCTACCAAATTTTTGCGTCCTTTCCTATCCTTTATTTCGAGATCAAACTCTTGCAAAAGTAATATCCACCTAATAAGCCTTGATTTTGCTTCCTTTTTACCGATCAGATATTTAAGAGCTGCATGATCAGAGAAAACGACAATCTTAGTCCCTAATATATACGAACAAAATTTTTTCAAAACAAAAACTATAGCCAAAAACTCTTTTTCAGTAGTCGAGTTATTGCTTTGGGCAGCATCCAAAGTCTTAGACGCATAGGAGATAACGTGTGGTTCTTTCTCGATTCTTTACCCAAGGACTGCTCCTATGCTATGGTCACTTGCGTCGCACATTATCTCGAAAGGATAATTCCAATTTGGTGGTTGAACGATGGGTGCCGAAATGAGCTTATGTTTGAGTGTGTCGAATGCATCTATGCATGATTGGTCAAACTCGAACTCCTTATCCTTCTGTAAGAGATTAGAAAGCGGTTGCGCAATTTTTGAAAAGTCTTTAATGAACCGCATGTAGAAACCTGCATGACCAAGGAAAGAACGAATCTCCCTCACAATTGTGGGATATGGCAGTGAGTTAATAATGTCGATTTTTGCTTTATCGGCAGAAATTCCTTCAGCAGAAATGATATGTCCTAGAACTAATCCTTTATCTACCATAAAATGGCATTTCTCATTATTTAGAACAAGATTAAATTCTAAGCATCTTTCCAATTTTTTTTGCAAGATTTGACAATCACACCTCAAAAGACTCTCCATATACAGTAAAGTCGTCCATGAACACCTCAATTATTTTTTCGACGTAGTCAGAAAATATACTTACCATGCACCTCTGAAACGTGGCTGGTGTGTTACAAAGTCTGAACGGCATCCGTCTGTAAGCGAACGTGCAAAATGGACATGTAAACGTTGTCTTCTCTTGATCCTCAGGTGCTACTGAAATCTGGAAAAACCCTGAGTGACCATCAAGACAACAATAACGAGACTTCCCAGCTAAATGTTCTAACATCTGGTCAATAAAAGGAAGTGGAAAATGATCTTTTCGAGTTAAGGAATTCAACTTCCTGTAATCGATGCAGACTCTCCACTCATTTTGGACCCGAGTGAGAACCATCTCACCAGCCAAATTCTTAATTACTGTTCTGTTTGGTTTTTCTAATACTACATGGATGGGGTGACCCAATTCTTCACAAAAATGGGATAGATCATCCCAGCATCAACTAACTTTTGAACTTCTTTCCTTACCACTTCCATCATTGGAGGATTGAGACGCCTTTGAGCCTCTCTTTTGGGAATAGCATTATCCACAACTTGAATTTTATGCATGCAAGTCGAGGGGCTCAACCCCTTAATATCGGCTATCGTCCATCCAATTACTTCTTTATAGTCTCTAAGAACTCGTACCAAGTTTTCCTCTTCTACCTTCGAGAATTTACTTGAGATTATTACAGGTAAGGTATTTCCTTTGCCGAGAAAAGCGTACTTTAAATGGTCCGGAAGTGGTTTGAGTTCCAACTCTGGAGCCTGCAAAACATATGGTATAAGCTTAGTTTGTGAAAGAGGTAATTCAAAAATTTTACCTGGATTTTTTCGTTATTGCGATGCCTCCATATGAGCCACTGTTTCGTGAACAGAATCTTCAAAGGTTATCCACTCCTCTAGTTCCTACATGGCATCAAAGTCTAAGCTTCTGCAAAGAAAAATTCGTAATTCATCCTCGTCATGATATTCTAAATGTAATTCAGTTAAAGGACCGACTATATCAACATTAGAAACATTAGAAATCATGCTAGGGCAGTTCATGGCCTCATAGACATTGAATTTCACCACTTCCCCATCGAACTCCATAGTGAGTATCCCACTTCGTAAGTCAATTTTCATTTATGCAGTACTCAAAAATGGCCTCCCAAGAAATATGTCAGACGAATTAGCCGAATTGTCATCCTCCATGTTGATAATGTAGAATTCTGCAGGAAATATTAGCTCGTTTACATTGAGAAGCACGTCCTCTAACACTCCCTCCGGATGCACCACATATCTATCTGCAAGCTGAATAATTACACATGTTTCCTTCAAAGGACCCGCATTAAGTATTTTATAAATTGACAAAGGCATAACATTAATTGATGCGCCTAAGTCGCATATTACTTTTTTTAATTCTGACACTACCTATTTTACAAGATATGAAAAACATACATTGGTCCTTACATTTGGGTGGTATTTTCCTTTGTAGAACGACGGAGACATTTTCTCCGACATTTACCTTTTCATTGCCCAGGAGCTTCCTCTTACTCGTGCATAATTCTTTTAAGAATTATGCGTATAGTGGAACCTGCTTAATCGCATCGAGAAGAGGTATGTTGATTTCTACCTTTCAAAAGGTGTCGAGGATCTCCTTCTCTTCTCGCTCCTTCTTGCACTGGACAAGTCTTCAAGGAAACGGGGGTGGTACAGTAAATGATTTTTTTGGTGATGATTATACTGGAACCTCCGTGTCAAGTTTCTCCTTATCTCGACTAGTGTCGTGGTTACGACTTGTGTCAGGTACGGGCTCCAAAATCTTTCCACTCTTCAATGTCATAGCACTTGCATTGTGTCGAGGGTTTGGCTCAGTTTGGGATGGCAGCTTACCTTGGGACTCCAAACGGCTAACCATGAGCGCGAGTTTGCTCACTGGATTATCCAATTCAAGCAAATGCATGTCAGTTTTTTATTGAAATTTCTCAGTACTATTGGCTAGCCTTTCCACTATGGCTTCCAAAGACGACTTTGGGGGTGCTAACTGTTGATTCTAAGGTGGCCTTTGTTGGTACGGTTGATTGAACTGAGGGTTCGACCCATAACTCAGATTCGGGTGATCTTTCCACCCCACATTATATGAGTTCAAGTAGGGGTCATATCACCTTTAGGGCAGTTCTGGAAAGTTCCCGACAACATTTGCTTGTTCTGTCGAATCCTCATGTAAAATCAGACATGAGTCCGTCGGATGGTCTGGCTTAGCGTAAATTTCACACAACCATGTTGGGCTCGTTTTATCTGTAAGAAAATTTTGAACAACATTAGTTAGCTTATCAATTTTATCTTCTAAGGATAAAGAACTTAACCCATGAACTCATCTCGTGGGTTCTGTGGCTGGTCGGAATTGTTGAGAGTTAGCAGCCATTGTCAAAATCAACTCCCGTGCTCTCTGAGGAGTCATATTAACTAGTGCCCCTCCACTTATAGCATCTATCATTTTCATTTCCATTGGGAGCAATCCCTCATAGAAATACTATAAGAGTGATTGTTCAGTCAGTCCATGTTGTGGGCAACTTGCACACAACTTTTTGTATCGCTCCCAGTAATCGTAGAGCGATTCAGTCTCTTTCTAACGGATTCCCATGATGTCTATCCTTAGTTCGGCCACTCGAGCTACAGGGAAGAACGTGTCAAGAAACAAACGAGACATATCAAACCATGCATTGACAGATCCCGGGGGTAAATAAAATAGCCACTCTCTAGCAGAGTTGGCTAATGAGAAAGGAAAAGCACGAAGTTTGATTTGGCCTTCAGTTACTCCCTGAGGCTTCATGCTTGTGCACACCATATGGAATTCTTTAAGGTGGGTGTGTGAATTTTCGTTCTGTAATCCACAGAAAGTGGGTAGTAAATGTATCAAACCTGAATTTAACTCAAACGGCGTTCCTCCCGCCGGATAGGTTATACATAAGGGTTGTTGTTCATCCGGTGCCGCTGCAAGTTGGCGTATCGTCTATTTTGCCATCTCGTTTGGTTCGTCGAACGAGAAATTTTTCTCGGTGTATGATATAGTTTCATGTAACGCCCCAAAATTCTTTATTATTAATTCTGTATGTTGTTGTCACTAATATTTGTCTGCCTCAATGGTTAAGTGTTCTATGAAGAGTCTGAAAGGTCTCAGGTTCAAGCTTTGGCTTGGACAATTTTTGCTTTTTATTGAATAAACCCCTAACTTTAGCCAGTAAGCTTAAGAATAAATGTTTGTAAAATATGTCAGAATGGGCCTGCTGGTCTGGTGGTTAAGTGGAGTGTTAATGTGTAAGGGATCTGGAGTTCAAGTCCCGGTGCTAGCAAGGGGATTTATTTTTACAACGTGGCAGTGATAGAGTTGTAGTTTGATCGAAACTGGAGTGTTTGAGAAATGTAGGGAGTTGTGGCTGAATTTTAAGAGGTAGTTGGAGGGAATTTCGGTTGTTGGGGATTTGGGGAGTGTTTTGGGGAGAAAAAGAAGGGAATTTGAGTTTGGTGGGAGAGTTGTGCCGAATTTGGAGTGTAGTTTCTGAATTTTAGGAGAAAATAGTGGGATATGGGAGTTATCCTGATTTGATGGAGTGTTGGATTCGGTTCTCTCCCTTCTTCTTTTTCCAATTTTGGTTTTGATAGAGTTCTTTCACCCTTCTTCAAGTTTGCTGTCGATTTTCCCTTTTATCCATCTCTATTGTTTCATTTTTATTTTGTTAATTTACTCACCACAGTCTCTTTCTTTTCTTTTCCCGAAAACCTGTGTCGAGTATTGCTAGGTGTGCGTTTACTATATCTCTTGGTTCTCTTCGGCCTTGACCTCCCCACGACAGATATTCTTTCCTCCTCTTCTTTTGCCGATACATTTTCTTTTACTGTTCTCTTCTTTGTGCGGTTCTTTTTATCCTTGTTGCTGTCATTTTTTCCACTCTTCTACTCTCAGGCGAATTGTGGTTACTTTGGTTGCTTTCTTTTGTTTTGATATTTTTCCAATTGGCTCATCTTCTTTACGCGATTCTGCGCTTTCGGTAAGTTTGATAATCATTTTGATTCAAAATGTTCTTGTGAGTAACTGTTAATGGGAGTTTTGGCTTAATACAGATAACAACCGAGAAGCTAGTGGTTATTCTATTTCTACGGTGTGAAGGCGTGAAGCCTCGACTGCTCAATCAAGTTTAGTGGTTATCGATTAAGGGGATAAGTGTTTGGCTAGGGTTCATTTTAATTTGATTGGCAGGCAATAAACCGAATGTTAGGCGATTAACCGAATCTTGTGGTTGAATATAGGTTTGGAGTGCGGCTCGTGGGCTATTTATGCACTTTCGCAATCAAGGTGTGTGTGTAAACACTGCATTTAATTGAAAATCGGCAAAAAGCCGAAGAGTGTGATTAGTCGACACTACACGGGTGTTCGGCTACCCGGGTGGTAGTCCGTGTGAATAAACATGGGCGTGTGATCGACGAGGTCAGCCATGTGCGATTTCATGGGCTGGGCTATATTGGGCCGAATTGGGCCGTGTGGGCCCCACGAGCGTGTGGGCCCCACACAAGCAAACCGCACTGGCGTGTGAAAGTTATTGGGCCAGGCCATGTGATCCACACGACCAAGGCCATTCTGAGCCATGTGGGCTACACGGGCGTATGGGTCCACATGGGCCCGCAACATGGGCCCGCAACAGGAACCATGGGCCCATTTTTATTGTTTGACTGCTAAGGTTGCACGGGTCGCCCGAGACAACTATGGATGTACTGTTGGGTCGGTAAGTTTACCTAGAACCCTAACTGTCTGAATGACTATTACGGCCCTATGTAATATATATACATACATATGTACATGTATGACTATCCTTTAGCATGCTAATTTGATTATACTGAATACATGTATGATGTTCTGATATGACATGACATGATTGCATGAGGCATTGCATGGGGATGGGTTTTATATTGATCGGAGGAAGTGTACTGAAAGGCTTCGAGCCTAAATTACTAGTAGCCCAGCTGCATATTACTGTATAGTGCCGCATTCGATACTTTCTGGAGTGTAGGGATGGATGGGTTGATTATATCCCCACATGAAGTGTAGGGTTGGATGGAGATGGAGTGTAGAGGCTGGGTGGGTAGGACTTGTATGCTGTATGATTTGTTACTGCTACTGTAATGGGCCAATGCCCAAATGCATGATTGCTTCTTTACTGAGATGGGCTAAAGCCTAAATTGTTACTGTCACTATTACTGAAAAGGGTTTAGGCCCAGATTGTATTTGCCTTCTGTCTGTTTGATTTATAAGGGCTTACACACTGAGTTTTCGTAAACTCACCCTTCTAATTTGACTTTACAGGTAATCCCCAGGCATAAGCGGGTCGGTGCGGCAGAGGACTCGGCGGTGGCCACACAACTTATTTCGTTCTATTTTAGTACTTAAATGAATTTTAATTTTATGTTGGGTATTTTTTTGTAATAATGGCCTTTTTAGATTTTTATTTTAATTTGGGATTTTTAATGATTTGTTTTATACCTACTAGAAGTAAGGGTAATCGGGTTTTCAAAGGAATCAGGCGTTTTAACAAATTTCACACAAATACACAGACTATTTTAAAAGCTTCCGCGAAAGTGACGTTTTGGAAATTTAATATCGTTCTGGAAGTAATAACTTCTTGATAATGATTCACGTTTTAAAAATGAACGACATGTCTTCGAAAGATAATAAAAAGAGGTTGAATAGAAAAGAGAATTTTTAACGACAACTTGTTTCATGAAAAACACTTCAATGTGACAGCACCAGATTCGACCATAACGTCCAGGCCGAGTTTGGGGTGTTACATTTAGAGGTATCAGAGCCAGGTTACAAAACTCGGCTGTGGATTTGGGTTTTTAAACTTGGATTTTAAAGCACCGATTTTTTTAGATGATTGAAATATTTTCGCAGCTTGTGTGGTACACCGAGTCTCCGGCGCTGATCCTGTAAGTCATCTGAACTGTTATCTATTTAAAAACTGAAAATACTTTAGATAGTATGTACCGAAACTACTATAGATAGACTGTACTGAAACACTTAAGTTAGTGTATACTGATACGATAGTAAATCGATAAACACTGATAGACACTGCGACGTACAAAAACAAACGTTACACTTTTGATACTGTTTTCATAAAATATTTGTTAATGAACAATTGAAACTATAAACTGATACATAAAATTATTAATCCGGATAAACGCGATTAGACAATGAGCACTAGAGGTACTCGCGGACGGGGTACAAGAGGCCGTGGTAGAGGTCGTAGAGGTACTCGTGCTGGGTCCTCGTCATCTGGCCACATACCTAATTTGGAAACCAGTGAGACACCGGCTTCACCTGTGACTGAGACTGGGTCTCATAATCGAACGGCTAGGGACGACGCACTGTCCCAAGCCATGTTAAGAATTTTGGAGAGGGTCGCTGGGACCAATACTGGAGCTGGCAGCCGCGGGTCGGTTACGGAACGACTCTGGTCCAATAGAGTCGAGATTTTTAGGGGTATTGTTGGGGTTGCCCCTAATGTGGCTGAGTACTAGATAGAGGCCACAGAGAGAATTATGGACGACCTAGACTGCACCCCAGAGCAAAAAATAAAGGGTGCTGTATTGCTGCTACGAGATGAAGCATATCAGTGGTGGCTCACTGTAAATGAGGGCACTCAGCCCGTACGACTGACCTGGAATTTTTCAAATCTGTCTTCCAGGGAAAATACGTGGGTGTCAGTTATGTGGATGCCCGGAGGAGAGAGTTTGTAAATCTGACTTAGGAGGACATATCAGTAACTAAATATGAGGCTGAGTTCTTAAGGCTGAGCCGCGATGTGAGAAACATGGTGGCGACTGAGTACGAGTGATGTGTTCGCTTCGAGGACTGCCTCAGAGATAACTTAAGAGTTTTGATAGCTCCACAGAGGGAGCGAGACTTCGCTGCACTAGTGGATAAGGCAAAAATCACAAAAGAGGCTAAGCGCACTGAGCGCCAAAACCGAGAGAAAGAAAGAGGTAGGAACAAGAGGGATTCGGAGCCCTCGAGTTCCATTCAGAGGCCTAAGAAAAAGGCCAGAGTGGATGGGCCAGTCAGAGTTAGGGCCCCTATGGTTGCTACTGGTCAACAGCCTTGTATCGATTATGGGAGACGCCATCAGGGCGAGTGCTAGAAAAGAACTGGGGCATGTTTGAGGTGCGATTTATTGGAGCACGTATCAGAGAGTGTCCACGGAGGCCTAATCAGATGCAAGCTCCTAGCATGGGTACTGCACAACCGCCGAGAGGTGTTCAGCAGCCATTGAGAGGCCGCGATCAGGTTCGACGTGGTAATGGGTTGGGCCGTGGGGAGAGAGCACCGGGCAGAGGTGCTAATCAGAATAAGGCGAGGCAGTCGGCTCTTGTATATGCTACACGTCGCTGAGAGGTGGGGGATACTCCGGATGTCATCACGGGTACGTTCTTAATTTTTAATGTACCTTATACTGCATTGATAGATATAGGATCCACTCATTCCTATGTTGCCTGCACTGTTACTAAAAACTTGGGGATTCCGATTGAGAGTACTCCGAGTGAAATTACGGTATTAAGTCTATTGGGCAGTCCATCTGATTAATAAGTTATTTAGAGACGTCCCTTTAGAGGTACAAGGAATTACTTTTCTGGCCGATCTAATGGTACTTCTTTTCGGAGAATTCGATCTGATACTGGGCATGGATTGGCTAGTTAAACACCGAGTGAACTTGGATTGTGCCACTAAATGGGTGGTATTGAGAACGGAGGAGGACAACGAAGTAGTTGTAATTGGGGAACGTCGGAACTACTTGTCGAATGTGATTTTTGCATTGAGGGCCGAAAATTTGGTTCGTAAGGGATGTGAGGCATATCTGGCCTACATCAGTGTTTCAGATTCTGGAGATTCTTCTGTTAGAGAAATCAAAATGGTTAAAGACTTTCCGGATGTCTTCCCTGAAGAGCTACTTGGGTTACCTCCAAACTGTGAAGTTAAGTTTGGGATTGAGCTCCTTTCTGGTACAGCTCCGGTGTCTATCGCCCCTTATAGAATGGCACCGAAGGAGCTTGTAGAGCTTAAAGCTCAGATTCAAGAATTACTGGATCGTGGGTTCATTCACCCTAGTGTGTCTCCGTGGGGAGCACCAGTTCTGTTCGTGAAAAAGAAGAATGGATCCATGCGTATGTGCATCGATTATCGGCAACTGAACAAGTTGACCATCAAGAATAAGTACCCCCTGCCGAGGATAGACGACCTATTCGATCAGTTCCGAGGAGCTTCGATTTTCTCTAAAATTGACCTCCGATCTGGGTACCATCAGTTGAGAGTTAATGAGGCTAATGTATACAAGACTGCGTTTAGGACTCACTATGGGCATTACGAGTTCTTAGTAATGCCGTTTGGATTGACGAATGCACCAGCAGCCTTTATGGATCTGATGAACAGAGTGTTCTAGCCCTATCTGGATCAGTTCGTGGTAGTCTTTATTGACGATATTCTAGTGTATTCGAAGACTGGTGATGAATATGATGAACATCTCCGAGTGGTTTTGTAAGTTTTGCGGAAGAAATAATTGTACGCCAAGCTCAGTAAGTGTGAGTTTTGGGTAAAAGAAGTAACATTTCTGGGCCATGTGGTATCTGCTGAGGGGATTAGGGTCAATCCTCGAAAGATTAAAGCTGTCTTGGATTAGAAATAGCCTAGGACTGTATCGGAGATTCGCAGTTTTCTAGGACTGGCTGGGTACTATCGACGATTTGTAGAGGGCTTTTCTGTAATTGCAGCACCCTTGACTAAGCTGCTATGTAAGGGTGTGTCGTTTAACTGCACTGATTCACAACAAAAGAGCTTTGAGAAGTTCAAGACCGTACTGACTGAAGCCCCTGTTTGATACAGCCAGTGCCTGGAAAAGAGTTTACTGTGTACAGTGATGCATCATATGTCGATTTAGGATGTGTGTTGATGTAAGAGGGTAAGGTGGTTGCGTACGCATCTCGACAACTTAAGACTCATGAGGCAAATTATCCGACGCATGACTTGGAGTTGGCCGCAGTGGTATTCGCACTAAAAATCTGGAGACATTACTTGTATGGTGAGAAGTGTATCATTTACACTGATCATAAGAGTCTCAAATATCTTTTCACTCAAAAGGAGTTAAACCTTAGGCAGCGTAGATGGATTGAGCTGCTAAAGGATTACGACTGTACGATTGAATACCATCTTGGTAAGGCCAATGTGGTGGCCGACGCACTGAACCGAAGGGCTATGACTGATTTGAGAGCATGTTTGCTCGTCTCGGTTTATTTGATTATGGTAGTCTGTTGGCTGAACTCCAGGTTAAACCGGTGTGGATCGAGCAGATTAAGGGTAAACAGTTGGAGGATGAGTCACTGGGTCTTCGATTCTAGCAGATTGAGAGTAGTAACACATCGGACTTTGGACTGAATAGTGAAGGGGTACTCTGTTTCCGTAGGAGAATCTGTGTTCCAAAGAATACTGATTTGAGGCAGTCCATACTGCGAAAAGCGCATAGTAGCCCTTATGCTAAGCATCCTAGTGGAAATAAGATGTACCGAGACCTTCACGAGTTGTATTGGTGGCCAGGTCTTAAGCAAGAGGTTACTGATTTTGTGAGTAAATGTTTGACATGCCAGCAGGTTAAAGCTGAGCAACAGCTACCCTCGGGTTTACTGCAGCCAGTTAAGATCCCGCTCTGGAAGTGGGAGAGAGTGACTATGGACTTCGTTAGTGGGTTACCCTTAACGCCTACTAAGAAGGATTCTGTATGGGTCATCGTGGATCGATTGACCAAGTCCACCTATTTCATATCGGTTCGTACTGACTACCCTCTACAGAAGTTGGCTAAGCTGTATGTGTTTGAGATAGTGAGACTGCATAGGGTACCGGTTTCGATAATATCTGATAGGGATCCTCGTTTCACATCTCGGTTCTGGAAGAAGCTACATGAAGCTCTGGGTACAAGGTTGGACTTCAGTACTGCGTTCCATCCTCCGATAGATGGTCAATCTGAGAGGGTGATTCAGATACTGGAGGATATGTTAAGGGGTTGTGTAATTGACTTTCGAGGCAGTTGGGAGGAGTTTTTACCGTTGGCTGAGTTCGCTTACAACAATAGCTACCAGTCTAGCATACATATGGCACCTTACGAGGCTCTATATGGTCGTAAGTGTCGTACTCCCTTGTGTTGGACTGAGTTGGGCGAGCGTCGTATTCTGGGTCTTGAACTGGTTTTTGATATTGAGGATAAGGTCAGCTTGATTCGGGATCAACTTAAGGAGGCAGCTGATAGACAAAAGTCGTATGTAGATCTGAAGTATCGAGAAATAGAGTATTCTGTGGGGGACTTCATTTTTCTCAAGGTCTCGCCGTGGAAGAAGGTACTGAGATTTGGTAGTAAGGGCAAGTTGAGCCCCAGATTCATTGGACCTTATCGCATACTGAGGCGTGTGGGACCAGTTACCTACCAATTGGAGCTATTTCCAGAGTTAGAACGGATTCATGATGTGTTCCACGTCTCTATGTTGAGACGCTACCACTCTGATCCCACACACATTGTCCTAGTGGAGGAGATTGAGGTTAGGCCGGACTTATCTTTTGAGGAATAGCCGGTTCAGATTTTAGATCGTGATGTAAAAGTTCTGAGGAGGAAGACGATTCCACTAGTTAAGGTTATGTGGCGTAACCATGATTCGGAGGAGGCCACATGGGAGCCTGAGGATGCCAAGCGACAACAATATCCTTATTTGTTCTGATCAGGTAAATTTTGAGGTCGAAATTTTCTTTAAGGGGGTAGAGTTTTAACGCCCTAAAATTCTTTATTATTAATTCTGTATGTTGTTGTCACTAATATCTGTCTGCCTCAATGGTTAAGTGTTCTGGGAAGAGTCTAAAAGGTCCCAAGTTCAAGCTTTGGCTTGGACAATTTTTGCTTTTTATTGAATAAACCCCTAACTTTAGCCTGTAGGCTTAAGAATAAATGTTTGTAAAATATGTCAGAATGGGCCTACTGGTCATGTGGTTAAGTGGAGTGTTAATGTTTAAGGGGTCTGAAGTTCAAGTCCCAACGCTAGCAAAGGGATTTATTTTTACAACGTGGCGGTGATAGAGTTGTAGTTTGATCGAAACTGGAGTGTTTGAGGACTTTTGGGAGTTGTGGCCGAATTTTAAGAGGTAGTTGGAGGGAATTTCGGTTGTTGGGGATTTGGGGAGTGTTTTAGGGAGAAAAAGAAGGGAATTTGAGTTTGGTGGGAGAGTTGTGCCGAATTTGGAGTGTAGTTGCCAAATTTTAGGAGAAAATAGTGGGATATGGGAGTTATCCTAATTTTATGGAGTGTTGGATTCGGTTCTCTCCCTTCTTATTTTTCCAATTTTGGTTTTGATAGAGTTCTTTCACCTTTCTTCAAGTTTGCTGCCGATTTTCCCTTCTCTCCATCTCTATTGTTTCATTTTTATTTTGTTAATTTACTCACCACAGTCTCTTTCTTTTCTTTTCCCGAAAACTTATGTCGAGTATTACTAGGTGTGCATTTACTATATCTCTTGGTTCTCTTCGGCCTTGACCTCCCCACGACAGACGTTCTTTCCTCCTCTTCTTTTATCGATACGTTTGCTTTTACTGTTCCCTTCTTTGTGCGGTTCTTTCTATCCTTGTTCCTGCCCTTTTTTTCCACTCTTCTGCTCTCGGCCGAATTGTGGTTACTTTGGTTGCTTTCTTTTGTTTTGATATTTTTCCAATTGGCTTATCTTATTTACGCGATTTTGCGCTTTCGGTAAGTTTTATAATCATTTTGAATCAAATTGTTCTTGTGAGTAACTGTTAATGGGATTTTTGGCTTAATACAGATAACAACCAAGAAGCTAGTGGTTATTATTTTTTTACGGTGTGAAGGCGTGAAGCCTCGGTTGCTCAATCAAGGTTAGTGGTTGTCGATAAAGGGATAAGTGTTTGGCTAGGGTTTATTTTCATTCAATTGGCAGGCAATTAACCGAATGTTAGGCGATTAACCGAATCTTGTGGTTGAATATAGGTTTGGACTATGGCTCGTGGGCTATTTACGCACTTTCGCAATCAAGGTGTGTGTGTAAACACTGCTCTTAATTGAAAATCGACAAAAAGCCAAAAAGAGTGATTAGTCGACACCACACGGGCATTCGGCTACCCGGGTGGTAGTCCGTGTGAATAAACATGGGCGTATGATCGATGAGGCCGGCCATGTGCGATTTAATGGGCTGGGCTGTATTGGGTCGAATTAGGCCGTATGGGCCCCACGAGCGTGTGGACCCCACATGAGCAAACCACACGGGCGTGTGAAAGTTATTGGGCCAGGCCGTGTGATCCACACGGCCAAGGCCATTCTGAGCCATGTGGGCCACACGAGCATGTGGGTCCACATGGGCCTGCAACATGGGCCTGCTATAGGAGCCATGAGCCCATTTTCACTGTTTGACTGCTAAGGTTGCATGGGTCGCCCGAGACAACTGTGGACCTACTGTTGGATCGGTAAGTTTTCCTAGAACCCTAACTGTCTGAATGACTATTACGGCCCTGTGTAATATATATACATACGTATGTACATGTATGACTATACTTTAGCATGCTAATTTGACTATACTGAATACATGTATGATGTTCTGATATGACATGACATGATTGCATAAGGCATTGCATAGGGGTGGGTTTTATATTGATCAGAGGAAGTGTACTGAAAGGCTTCGAGCCTAAATTATCATCGGCCAGTGCATATTATCGTGTATAGTGCCGCATTCGGACTTTCTGGAGTGTAGGGATGGGTGGGTTGATTATATCCCCACATGGAGTGTAGGGTTGGACGGAGATGGAGTGTAGAGGCTGGCTGGGTAGGACTTGTATGCTGTATGATTTGTTACTGATACTATAATGGGCCAAGGGCCAAATGCATGATTGCTTCTGTACTGAGATGGGATAAAGCCCAAATTGTTACTGTCATTTTTACGGAAAAGGGCTCAGGCCCAGATTGTATTTGCCTTCTGTCTGTTTGATTTATAAGGGATTACACACTGAGTTTTCGTAAACTCACCCTTTTAATTTGACTGTACAGGTAATCCCCAGGCATAAGCGGGTCGGTGCGGCAGAGGACTCGGTGGTGGCCACACAACTTACTTCGTTCTATTTTAGTACTTAAATGAATTTTAATTTTATTTAGGGTATTTTTGTAATAATGGCCTTTTTAGATTTTTATTTTAATTTGGGATTTTTACTGATTTGTTTTATACCTGCTAGAAGTAGGGGTAATCGGGTTTTCAAAGGAATCAGGCCTTTTAACAAATTTCACACAAATACGCAAACTGTTTTAAAAGCTTCCGCGACAAATGACGTTTTGGAAATTTAATATCGTTCTGGAAGTAATAACTTCTTGATAATGATTCACGTTTTGGAAATGAACGACATGTCTTCGAAAGATAATAAAAAGAGGTTGAATAGAAAAGAGAGTTTTTAACGACAACTTGTTTCATGAAAAACACTTCAATGTGACAGCACCAGATTCAGCCATAACGTCCAGGCCGAGTTTGGGGTGTTACATTTCGAATCCAGGATTTGGCCATTTACCACGTCGTATGGCTTCTCTTCGCAGTTGTCGGGCCAATTTCTTAATTTCTGGTTCAAACTCTAGAGTTCCCGGTTCTGATCTGGTCATAATGTAAACAAACAAAAATTAGAAAAAATATCTCCAATCCCCGGCAACGGCGCCAAATTTTGATGGGCGTCGAAACCACCAAAAATAATTTCTAAAAATAACTCTAAATAGTAGTAAAGAGTGGTAGGAGGGTCGAGTCCACATGGATTGGATGTTATAATCTACTTCTGCGTTTAACTTGTGAACAGAATGTTTGTCGGGTTGAAAGTCGTGGCAAAAGTCGTGCCCACGACTCAAAACGGACCTGCAAAAAAAATAAACAAATAAATCAGGGGGTTTTGAAAATGTTTAGAAATTAAATAATTGAATCAGCTTAAATAAACAATTAATTAATATTAGAAATAAATTTAAATCGAGAAATAAATTCAGATTTTTTTAAACAGAGATAATAAGCCTTAGCCCTAGATTCGGTAGATTCCGGATTAAGAATCGATCCTCGAAAATTAATCTTCCCCTCCAAACGATAAGCTGGTTATAGCAGTTAAGAACGTCCTAACCACCAATTCTTCCTCTCTTAGCTAGTCTCGGTACGACCTGCAAACCAACCCTTACCGATTATCTAACCGAGATACACGTGTTCCGAATTCAAGATTCCGGTAGCCTTGCGCTCTAAAGAACCCAACTCGAATTAACGGCCTCAACCATGTGGGATGTTTAAACCCGATCACTTCCTCCTTGATTTGTTCTCGGAGATTCGAATACAGCACGGCCGACTCGTTTCTCCAACTGCCAGCAAACACGACTCCAACCCAACGTGCACTTTTTGACTTGAAATCGAGTTAACTTTAAGGGATGAGTTGTCAATCCCGATACTTAGGAAAAATGTGAATACCGATTGGAAGGATTTTTAGAACAAATATGTATCTCACGATTCCTGACCGGAAAGAACACCGGCCTAAAGCTAAGATGGTATTTAGTGTAGCATGGATTTAATCATGCTTGTAGGTTGTGGAAGGTGATTGAATTTGTATGAAAGATGGTGGAAGTTGGGAAGGAAAAGTACTTGGAAAGCAATTAGGCCAATTTTGAAAGAACAAAGAAATGTAAATGGAAAAACAGAACACTCACGCCCAAATGAAAAAAAAGAAAGAAAATAATTCTGTTCAATTCCAAATTGAAATCAGAATGTAGAATTAGATGTGTCTTTCCTAAGTGCATTAAGGCCCTATTTATATACATAGAATTTATTAATTTTGGCCTTAACCACTTTAACATAAAATCAAATAAATAAATAAATAAAATAAGTTTTTTTTTTCTATTTTTGGCTTTTACAAAGTCAAAAATTCTGATGAGTCCTTGACTTTCTCCACATTTTTTATTCGGCCTCATTTTATTGATCATGTTTCAATTTGGTCCTTTTCTGCTCTTTTTTGTCTCTTAGCGTCCCAATTGAATCCCTGATAAGATTAAAACATAAAAGCACTAATTTAGTAGGGATCAATCCAGAAATAAACCGAAGTATACACAAAATGTCATGCAAATTAACATGTTATCAAAACCTTCAAACCAAGATATGGGGTAGTCAACCTATCATTAACAGATAATAAATTTTTAAGATCTCCAACCATCATCCAAGAAAACTTTTGTAGAGAGGTCAAATGATGCAAAAGATCCCAAGAAACGCGTTTGTTATTCAATTCTAGATCCCATAAAAACCGATAATCTCCATTTAAAACCATCATCAAATTCAACAAGTGCATCAATGTGATTATGTGAAAACCCAGAAATAGATATATCATCAAAAGAGTTTCAAAACATAGCTAACCCACCACTAGGACTTAAGCGATCCACACAAAAACAAAAATCAAATTGCAAAATTACACGTAAATCTTAAATTTTATTGGAATGAGCAAACGTCTCAGACAAAAAATAAAATATTGAGTTTATTCGAGCTTACAAGCTCCTTAAGAGCACTACATGAGGATTACTCAAATCCTAGCAGTTCCAAATAATACAGATAATTAGATTTTATGCATTTATCCATTTATATATTCATACAAACATACAAATTAGTAATAGAATTAACAAACAAGTGAAAATTTCTTTTTTGATACAACAAAGCTAGTGATAATTGATTATCCACATTTCTAAACAAAAATTGGATATTTATCGGCTTAAAGAAAGTAAAAACAATAGGTAGGTAGTAAGTACTGATGACATAATAATTATTAACTCGTTTAAGCTTAGAAATTATTATAACCAACTCAAATTATAAAAGACTTTAACTTATATTAGTATGATATTAAAAAATATTCTTTAAGCATCCGATAATAATATGTCACATCATATTTTTTTAGTGTATGAATAATATAATAGGATAAGAAACATCAAATTAACTCTTATTATTATTTTTCACTCTAAAATTAATCTATTTTTTATATAAAATTTTAAAACCTTAAACCTTAAATTCTAAATTCCTAGACCTTAGACCCTGAATCCTTAGACCCTAAACCCCTTTAGACCCTAAATCTTAATCTAACCCTTTTCACTAAAATTATAATTCTTAAAATTTTAAAATCTAACCCACCATACCATAAATAAAAAATCTAGTTGAATAAAAAAAAACCACAAACCTTACATTACTATTACTATTTGTTAATTTTATTTAATTTTTTAAAATTAATTTTATTTAATTAATCAACACTAATTAAGATTAAAATACTATTAAATAGAATTAATCTAGTGTTAGAAAGTGTATGATATTAATTAGAATTTTTTTAAAATGAAGTAACACGTTTTCATTGGATGGCTAAAAAGTGACTTTTTAAGATCATTCTAATATAATTTAAACTCATCATAAAATCTACTTTTTTTTTTCTATACAAGTCCATTTATTTTCGTGGAAATTGATTTTCAAATAGTAATGTTATTTTATTCAAATATTATTAAAATATCTTTCGTTGTAAGGTTATCTTCAATGTTTTCAAAAGCAGATCAATGGTCAAACCAATTAGAACACCGGTGTTTGATTCGATCGATCCGACCGCTTCATTCAAATTAATTAAATAAATTATTAAAAATTCATAAAAAAATTTAAAATTGATTCAACCAATGATTTAACCGGGTTTTTTCATTCTAGTTCAACCAATTTCGAGCGGTTCATGAGTCAATCGGCCTAATGATTTTCTACTGACCGGTACTTTAATTGATTTCCAATCCAACCGGTCAATCCAACCCAATTTAAACAACATTGATTATTTCATGAGAAATTTGTATTGTTGTGAAAATAATAATATTTCCTTGGAAGAGTCATAATGAATTTATTTTCAATCAAGTAAGTAGTAGCAGTCATGCGCTTGTTGTAACACCCCAAACCCGGTCTGGAAGTTTAAGCTGAACTTGGACGAGTTACACCAACGCATTGAAAACCGATTTCCTTTCGAAATTTTTAACTTTGAAAACCAGAAATTCATTTTTGTCGGTTTAGGTGATTTTATAGTTTCGTGTTAGAACTTGACCTATATAGACGAGATTATCAAAAGGAAAGCAAGGCAAAGTCCAAAGACCATTTACAAACTCAAAAGATCAAATCACAGTCATTATAGTGCAAGACAATCTGAGCTCCCGAACGCCGTCCGATCCTAAGTTAGATGTCCACCTGAACAGAATAAGGTAAGACAAAGGGTGAGCTACCAAGCATCGCGTAACCAAACTCAAATACAAATAACAATTCTTGATATATAAATCAAAGTCACGCAAGGAACTTAAGATAGTTTTATAAACAGTACGAAACATATCTAAAGTATCACAGGGGTTTCAATAGAGGTTTACAACAGAACAAAGCAGAACAACGCAATTCAAACAGAACAAAACCGAATATAGCGTAATGAGCAGATGGAAACAGAGCGAGCAATGCGAATGTAATGAACGGAATGAAGTAGAGCATAACAGAACAGAGCATGTATGTTTATGCAAATGCAATATTTTTCAAACAGATCAGAATGCAGATTTATCAGAAACAGTCTTCCCAAACTTCGTTACACACCAAAATAGAGTTCTCCCCCGAACTCATCCATCCAAAACACACCAATAAAGTCATCCGGGGTTGCTCGGCAACTATGGCTTATCAATATACAGTTAAACTGCCAATCAAATATATGTGGTCAAGCCATTATAGTATAGTCGAGCTGTCGGAATAGAATTATGGATAAACCACCCGATAATGCAGATCATTAACCTGCTAGAAACTTCCTCCTTTCACATCAACCCAAGTCTCATGCAATGTGTCATGGCATACATATGCAGAATCAGAGTAATGAGCATGTAAGTCATGCTATCTCTCAGTAACAGAATCAGTAAGTATGAGAGTCCATGTTTTGTAAAACAGGCTTATCAAACCTCAACAGGCTATACCAGAATCGCCATGAAGTCACATGCATAATTATAAATCAGAATCAGTAACAATCAGTCTAACATGTTCAGATATCGTATATTTTTCATCAACAGAGTAACGCAGAGGCATACCAACAAACTTAGCAGAATACATATCGTACCTGGATAATTGGCACACATAGACAATAGCACATTACGTTCTGACAGATCCTACTCACTTAGGTTCAAACATAACAGACATACGTATAGATCACAAGTTGTTCATCATCAGTCTAACACGTTCAGATATTGTATATATCATCCATATATCAATCTTAGAGCATCAGATAGTCTTCTTACGATCAAATTTAGATCATAAATACATTGTGGAGGTCAATACTCGTGTTGGGGAACACTCATGGCCTCAAAAATAAGATTTAGGTCCTATTCATATGCCACACGACCTGGACATACGCTCATATCCTTGCCCGTGTGGCTCACACAGCCTGGGCACACGCCCATGTCCTTGGTCGTGTGATTCTAAATCATAAACAGTGAGTTGCACGGCCTGGGCACACGCCCATGTCTTTACCCGTGTGGCTCACATGGCCTGGGCACGCATCCATGTCCTTGCCCCTGTGGCTCACACAGCCTAGGCACACGTCCATGTCCTTGCCCGTATGGCTCACACGGCTTAGGCACATGCCCATGTCCCTGGCCATGTGGTTCTAAAGCATAAACTGTGAGTTACACGGCCTGGACACACGTCCATGTCCTTTCCCGTGTGGCTCATGCGGCCTGGGCACACGCCCATGTCCCTAGTTGTGTGGCCTCGACAGTCCCATTTTTCGACGATCGACGATGGGAGTTGAAACCACCAAAAATAATTCCTACAAAATAACTTTAAATAGTAGTAAAGAGTGGTAGTAGGGTCGAGTCCATAGGGATTGGATGTTATAATCTACTTCTACATTTAAATTGTAAACAGAATGTTTGTCGTATCAAAAGTCATGGCAAAAGTCGTGCCCACGACTCCAAACGGACCTGCAAAAAAATAAACAAATAAATCAGGGGGTTTTGAAAATGTTTAGAAATTAAATAATTGAATCAGCGTAACTAAACAATTAAATAATATTGGAAATAAATTTGGATTTCTGTAAATAGAGATAATAAGCCTTAACCCTAGACTCGGTAGATTCCGGATTAAGAATCAATCCTCGAAAATTAATCCTCTCCTCCAAACAATAAGCTGGTTATAGTGGTTAAGAATGTCCTAACCACCAATTCTTCCTCTCGTAGCTGGTTCTGGTACGACTTACAAACCAACCCTTACCGATTATCTAACCGAGATACACGTGTTCCTGATTCAAGATTCTAGCAGCCTTGCGCTCTGAAGAACCCAACTCGAATTAATGGCCTCAACTGCGTGGGTTGTTTAAACCTGATCACTTCTTCCTTGATTTATTCTCGGAGATCCGAATACAGCACGGCCGACTCATTTCTCCAACTCTCAGCAAACACGACTCCAACCCAACGTGCACTTTTTGACTTGAAATCGAGTTAGCTTTAAGGGATATGTCGTCAATCCCGATACTTAGGAAAAAAATGTGAATACCGATTGGAAGGATTTTTAGCATGAATACGTATCTCACGATTCCCGATCGGAAAGAACACCAGCCTAAAACTTAGATGGAATTTAGTGAAGGATGAAATTATTGATGCTTTGTAGATTTTGAAAGGTGATTTGATGATGATGGTGAAGAATGGGAAAGAAAGGTACTTGGAAAGCAATTAGACCAATTTTGAAAGAACAAAGAAATGTAAATGAAAGCAACAGAATGCTCACGCCCAAATTGAAAGAAAAAGAAAATAATTCTATTCAATTCCAAATTGAAATCAGAATGTAAAATTAGATGTGTATTTCCTAAGTGCATTAAGGCCCTATTTATATACATGGAATTTACTAATTTTGGCCTTAAACACTTTAACATATAATTAAAATTAAATTAAAAATAAAATAAGATTTTTCTATTTTTGGCTTTTACATAGTAAAAAGAATCTGATGAGTCCTTGGCTTCTTCCATGTTTTTTATTTGGCCTCATTTTATTGATTGTGTTTCAATTTGGCCCTTTTCTGCTCGTTTTTGACTCTTAGCGTTCCAATTGCATCCCTGACAAGATTAAAATATAAAAGCACTAATTCAGCAGGGATCAATTCAAAAATTAACCAAATTAAACACAAAATGTCATGCAAATTAACATGTTATCAAATCCCCCTACTTAGCTCATGCTTGTCCTCAAGCATATTGTTCTTTCAAACATTAGAAATTATTCTACAATTTATTAAAAATCAAGCCTCTTTCCCGCATCCATAATCAATGCAAACAACATAGGCAGCAAAAAAAAAAATAAATGCTCAGAATATATAGTTTGACCAACAAGTGTCATAAAACTGAAATATGTGAACTAAATCATTTCACTAAATTGAGTTTGAATCCAATAATTTCCAAGGTATTATTAATTAATCACACATTAAAAAAAATTTAGACACGATCAAACATTTTTACGCGAAATAGGATGACAACCCAAGCACCCTATCCCGGTTACTCAGTTCAAACAGTCTTTTTTTTTAGACTCGGTTAGCGAAGTGCTTGTAAGTTCTCGATTTTTCACTCGAACCTTTTTATGCGAGATGAAATGACAACCCAAGCACCTCACCCCGGTTACTAAATTCGGTCACGTTTTTGAAACTTTCACTCATAACTTGAGCCTTTATTCATTTATTTTTCAATTTATTTATTTATTTATGTACAAGCAAATATTTTTTCATCACCAATCAGTTTATATGAAAAATCTAGTTACATATATCAACCTTAAAACACAAATGTCGACTAATCTAGATACTTTGAACACTTTAATTCAAAATTTGCCCAATTGTCCAATTTGACTAAGTAATGAGATTAGAGGCTCAATGTCAGAATAAACTATCGAATAATTCTAGCATAAGATTAAACATATGCAAAAGAGAGACATGCAACAAAAATCATGCATATTTACCATTTATTTACCATTTCAACCCCCCACTTAAAGTACGCTTGTCCTCAAGCATGTTTCATATGCAATAAAGTTCAGTAACTCAAACCACAAGCAAAGAGAAAGGTTAATAATACTTCCCATCTGTTTCTAACGATGTTGTCGGCGTTGGGAAATAATTGTTAGCATTTAGCATGGCGTGCCCACGCCACCATCAGTATCTGATTTTGGGAAAATTGACAACCTCCATTACGTACCTGAAAATAACACATTAACCTGATTAAATAATAATCTGATTATTATTCATTTTATTTTTAATCCAAATTAAACTAAAATTCAAAAAAATCAATAAATTAAAATTAAATTTGGGTTGCCTCCCAAAAAGCGCTTTTGTTTAACATCGTTAGCTCGACGACCTTAAATGTTATCCGTTTGGCTTATTGAGAATTAATTTTTCCATCTTGTGCACTTGGATGTTCTTGCAGAAAGGTTTCGACCCTTTCCCACTATCATTAGTGGATTGAGGCGTCTTTGAGCTTCTCTGTTCATCTTTGCATTTTTCTCTGTTGGAATCCTTGTACGTTCTAGAAACGGTTTGAGTTATAATTTCGAGGCTTTCATGACAGCTTCATGTATTGGTTTTTGGATCATCGATAATTCATCTTGCTTAACATCGAGATCTACATTCTTGCAAGGCACGATTTGTAACTTATCATTGGGATGTCCCATATCCTTATAAACATTAAACCTAACCACTTCACTGTCAAATTCCATGGTAAGTGATCCACTCTGAACATCAATTTTCGTTCGTGTGATACTTAAGAATGGTCTCCCAAGAAGTATGTCAAACAAATTGACCGTGTTGTCATCCTCCATGTTGATAATGTAGAATTCTGCAGGAAATATCAGTTCGTTTACCTTAACAAGAACATCCTCCAGCACTCCTTCCGGATGCACTACAGATCTATCTGCAAGTTGAATAATTAAACATGTTTCCTTCAAAGGACCTGCATTAAGTAGTTTATAAATTGACAAAGGCATAACATTAATTGATGCGCCTAAGCTACACATGGCTTTTTTAATACAGAGACTACCTATTTTGCAAGATATGGATAACATACATTGGTCCTTACATTTAGGTGGTAGTTTCCTTTGTAAAACGGCGGAGACATTTTCTCCGAAACTCACTTTTTCATTGCCTTGGAGCTTCCTCTTACTCGTGCATAATTTTTTTAAGAATTTTGCATACCGTGGAATTTCCTTAATCGCATCAAGAAGAGGTATGTTGATTTCAACTTTTCGAAAGGTGTCGAGGATCTCCTTCTCTTCTCGCTCCTTCTTACATTTGACTAGTCTTCTAGGAAACGGAGGTGGTACTGCAAATTATTTTTGTGGTGTTGACTCCACTAGAGCCTCTGTGTCAAGTTTATCCTTATCTCGGCTAGAGTCGAGGGCGCAACTCGTGCCAAGTACCGGCTCCAAAACCTTCCTACTCCTCAACATCATAGCACTTACATTGTGTCGAGGATTAGGCTCAGTTTGGGACAACAGCTTACCTTGGGACTCTAAATGACTAATCGTGAGCGCGAGCTTGCTCACTTGCTTATCCAACTCCTAAAAATGCATGTCAGATTTTTGTTGAAATTTCTCAGTACTATTGGCTAGCCTTTCCACTATGGCTTCCAAAGATGACTTTGGGGTGGTAACCGTTGATTCTAAGCTGGTCTTTATCGGTACGGTTGATTGAACCGAGGGTTCGACCCATAACTTAGATTCGGGTGATCTTTCCACCCTACATTATACGAGTTCAAGTTGGGGTCATATCGCCTTTGGGGCGATCTTAGAAAGTTCCCGACAACATTTGCTTATTCTGTCGAATCCTCATGTAAAATTGGACATGAGTCCGTCGGGTGGTTTGGCTTAGCGCAGATTTAGCACAACCTTGCTGGGCCCTTTTTATCTGTAAGCAAATTTTGGACAACATTAGTCAGCTTATCGATTTTATCTTCTAGAGATAGAAACTTAACCCGTGAACCCGTCTCGTAGGTTCTATAGCCAGTCAGAATTGTTAAGAGTTAGTAGCCATGGTTGAAATCAACTCTCTCGCTCTTTGAAGTGTCATATTCACAAGTGCCCCCCACTTGCAGAATATATCATTTTCATTTCCATCGGGAGCAACCCCTCATAGAAATACTGCAAGAGTGACTGTTCAGTCAGTCCATGTTGTGGGCAACTTGCACACAACTTTTTGTATCGCTCACAGTAGTCGTAAAGCGATTCAGTCTCCTTCTGACGGATTCTTACGATGTCTCTCCTTAGTTCGGCCGTCTGAGCTGCAAGAAAGAACATGTCAATAAACAAACGAGACATGTCAGACCATGTGTTGACAGATTCCTGAGGTAAATAAAATAGCCACTCTCTAGCAGAGCCGGTTAATGAGAAAGGAAAAGCACAGAGTTTGATTTGGTCTTCAGTTACTCCTTGAGGCTTCATGCTTGTGCACACCATATGGAACTCTTTGAGATGGGTGTGCAGATTTTCGTTCTGTAATCCACGGAAAGTGGGTAGCAAATGGATCAAACCCGATTTTAACTCGAACGGCGTTCCTCCCACCGAATAGGTTATACATAAGGGTTATTGTTCATCCGGTGCCGCTGCAAGCTGGCGTATAGTTTGATCGACCATCACGTCAGGTTCATCAAACTGGAAAATTTCCTCGGTGTATGATATGGTTTTGAATCCGGGATTTGGCCATTTATCGTATCGAATGGCTTCTTTCCGCAGTTTTTGGGCCAATTTCTCAATTTCTTATTCAAACTCTAGAGTTCCCGGTTCTGATCTGGTCATAAGGTAAACAAACAAAAATTAGAAAAAAATATCTCCAATCCCCGGCAACGGCGCCAAATTTTGATGGGCGTCAAAACCACCAAAAATAATTCCTACAAAATAACTCTAAATAGTAGTAAAGAGTGGTAGTAGGGTCGAGTCCACAGGGATTGGATGTTATAATCTACTTCAGCGTTTAACTTGTGAATAGAATGTTTGTCGTATCGAAAGTCATGGCAAAATTCATGCCCACGACTCCAAACGGACCTGCAAAAAAAATAAACAAATAAATCAGGGGGTTTTGAAAATGTGTAGAAATTAAATAATTGAATCAGCATAACTAAACAACTAATTAATATTGGAAATAAATTTAAATCGAGAAATAAATTTGGATTTTTGTAAACAGAGATAATAAGCCTTAGCCCTAGACTCGGTAGATTCTGGATTAAGAATCAATTCTCGAAAATTAATATTCTCCTCCAAACAATAAGTTGGTTATAGCAGTTAAGAACGTCCTAACCACCAATTCTTCCTCTCGTAGCTGGTCCTGGTACGACTTACAAACCAACCCTTACCGATTATCTAACCGAGATACACGTGTTCCTGATTCAAGATTCCGGCAGCCTTGCGCTCTGAAAAACCCAACTCGAATTAATGGCCTCAACCGTGTGGGACGTTTAAACCCGATCACTTCTTCCTTGATTTGTTCTCGGAGATCCGAATACAGCACGGCCGACTCGTTTCTCCAACTGTCAGCAAACATGACTCCAACCCAACGTGCACTTTTTAACTTAAAATCGAGTTAACTTTAAGGGATAAGTTGTCAATCTCGATACTTAGGAAAAATGTGAATACCGATTGGAAAGATTTTTAGCACAAATACGTATCTCACAATTCCTGACCGGAAAGAACACCGGCCTAAAGCTAAGATGGTATTTAGTGTAGCATGGATTTAATCATGCTTGTAGGTTGTGAAAGGTGATTGGATTTGTATGAAAGATAGTGCAAGTTAGAAAGAAAAACTACTTGGAAAGCAATTAGGCCAATTTTGAAAGAACAAAGAAGTGTAAATGGAACAACAGAACACTCACGCCCAAATGAAAAAAAGAAAGAAAATAATTCTGTTCAATTCCAAATTGAAATCAGAATGTAGAATTAGATGTGTCTTTCCTAAGTGCATTAAAGCTCTATTTATATACATAGAATTTACTAATTTTGGCCTTAACCACTTTAACATATAATTAAAATTATATAAAAAAATAAAATAAGATTTTTTCTATTTTTGGCTTTTACAAAGTCAAAAGAATCTAATGAGTCCTTGGCTTCTTCCATATTTTTTATTCGGCCTCATTTTATTGATTATGTTTCAATTTAGCCCTTTTCTGCTCGTTTTTTACTCTTAGCATTCCAATTGCATCCTTGACAAGATTAAAATATAAAAGCAATAATTCAATAGGGATCAATTCAAAAATTAACCAAATTAAACACAAAATGTCATGCAAATTAACATGTTATCAACCGAATACACAGAAAAAGAGGGGTTTCAGCACCCACCTGATACGGACTCGATGCAGGAGCAACAAGGATGAATTCCCGACCCTAAAACGAAATTACAACAACAAATCAAACGACTTAGTCGAAACAAATCGCTAAGATTAGCATCCAAAAGCGAAGTTATATCAAAGGACTTTAACACGAAATCTCAAATCAAAAACTAACTCTTACCTTCGCACAAAATCAACAGTATAAACATTACTCTTGATAACATTGTCTGATAAGAACTTACACAAATCATAAATCCAGTCCGGCTAAAAAGAACTTGACTTCAACCATTGTCGAACTCAAGTAAATAAAACTGAGTCAAGACCACTTACAATTTGCTTGTAGATTAAAAGCACAAAGGAACTTGGCGTAACGGACACGGAAAGGCTTAATGACAAAACATCGAAGCAAAAGAAAAGGAAAGTATATTTGGTCCGAACAAAAGCAAAACAAAAAGTACAATTAAAGAAGAAAGAACATCCTTCCTAAGATGAAAAGAAGGGAAGTTACTTAACTTATTTTCTTTAAAATCAGACAAAACAAACTGCATTACGAAAAAGCACAAAATATTACGAAAAAGCACAAAATATTTCCCCATCACCTACACATAGGCTCCAACACAAGACCACTGACACATACAGATGCTTAACCATTGAACTAGCAGGCTCATTCTTGTCATCAATTAACTAGATTTAACTTGTAAACCAAACGTTCAAAGGTAAAGGTTTAAGCAAAATAATTGTAACACCCGAAACCCGACCTAGAAGTTTAGACCAAATCTCGGATGTTACATTGATCACTAAAGTGATCGTAGTAAATTTTTACAAACAATTTTCATGTCGAATCGTAATACTTAATCGTTTAAACCAGTAATTAAAATTTCAGTTAAGATAGTATATGTATATGTAAGCGGTAATACAACGATTAAAGACTAACTCAAAATTTGTACCACAGCTTTATAAAATCTTACAGTTCAAAAATTGTTTAGCTAAATATAAACTGATAATCATTTATTTCCCCCAAAACTGTCTGAGACCTCCGCATACCGAGTCCAGCATCAAAATTCTGAAATGTACCTGCAAAGGAAACACTAAGAGGGGGTGAGCTACCCGAGCTCAGTGTGAGTCCGATACAAGTCTAAAACAGAGATACAAAATTCAAAACAGTAGCACAACGGATATCCAGTTACCCACGGAGTCAGAAAGCACACTTGGAACTAACGTCCCAACAGAACTTAACAACCATGGCACACCAAATTCACACAAAAGTCTCAGCACAAACGCTAAACAGACAAACAGATTACAGACAACTAGTCTTTCAGTCAGAACACACACACAGGTAGATGCAGATGAAATGCAATCAAATAAAAACCCACCCATCCAGCCAACACACCTCTCCGTCCCCCGATCACACCCAAAAGAGTTGTTAAAACTCATCCAACTAAACACACCAATTAGGACCTCGGAAGGCCCATCCAACCCTACACACCGCATATGTGGACTAAGCCACTCAGATAATAATATGCAGCAGAGCTAGCATATATGCTGTACTATGCAATGCGGTAGACCGTTGTATGAGCGAGTTGCGCTTTAAAGCGCGGATCGGATAATGGTACACAGCCGAGCTGACGTACATACAGTATAGTGCAATGCGGTAATCCACTGTACCAACACGTTGCGATTAAAACGCGGATCGGATAATAGTGCGCAAACAAAGTCGACGCGACGAAGCGATACTGATGGCGATAAATCGCTATACGTATAAACTTACAGTTAAACTGCCAGATCAGAACAGATACAGTCTTCCTTCTCTTCACATGTAATATCCTGGAATAGGGGCAAAATTTTTTTTTATTATTTTGCATAAGTGTGGTCATCATGGTGTTAATTGAGGTATTTTAGGCGCTAGTGATAAGCTAAGGGAAGGCCCGAGCTATAGGAGAAAAATTATTTTTAGGTGTTAAGTAGGGGGAGCTAGGCTAAGGGTGCTTTAAGAAAAGTTGTTGAGGGTTTATGGCATAAGAAATGCCTTGGTAAAGTGGCTTCCATGCGCCACTTAGGGGGCTGATTATAACGCTAGTAGGGGCTTGGGTTCGAATCAAGGTGGCAGCAAGGCGTTTTTATTTTTGGGTGTTGGCGTTAAAATGAAGGGGCTGAGTTAAGGAGGGTTTAAAGCATTTTGTGGGCATTGGTGGACAAGAAAGTCAGTTTGGTGGAGTGGCTTGGGGTGCCACTTAAGGATCTTGGCAAAGGGACTCAATTTCGAGCCATGAGGGAAGCGCCTGGTGTGTTTTATTTTTGTTTTGGGCGTTAAGGCAAGGGTGAACTAAGGAAGGAGGCTTTAAAAGAATATGGGGGGAGTTTATGATGCAAAGAGAACAGCAGCAGAGTGGCGTGGGGGCGCATCTTGCAGCAAGGGTCCTAACTGGTCCTAGGTTCGAGTGGAGTGAGCATCAAATAGGTGTTTTCATTTTTTTTCATGATGGCGCCAAGAGAGAAGATGAGAATTGGACGGCACATGGGCAATTGGAAGATAAGGATAAGCTTGGTGTTTAAATTCGGCAGAAAGTGTGGGATAAACAATATTTTTATTAGTTTTATTATTTATTGGAAGAGGTGGCTGAAGGATAGGATAAAAGATAATATTGTTTTTTTTATATAGGAGATTAAATGGGGATAAAGTGGCTGGATATGGGTCTCTTTTTGAAGTCAAATTCGGTCATGTGGGGGATAAATATTAGTTTATTTCGTATTTTATTTGGAAGAGGTGATAATGGATAAAAATATGGATTTTATTTTATTTAATTTGAATTGGATGGTGTTGAGAGGAAATTAAGGAATTTGACTTGTTCAAAGTTGTTTGAATTAGTGGTTGGGAGTGATTTTGGGTGGTGGCCGAATGTTGGAGTCTTCATGGGGGAAATGGCCGGTTTTGGTAGGTGAATAAGTGGGGAGTGCCGAATGCTATTTAAGGGGGTGTGCCCTTCCTTTAGCCGAATTTTGGCTTGTTCTCCTAAAACCTTCACTCTTTTCTTCTTAAACACTACCCGCACCAAAAGCATATTCTTTCTCTACTCTTTTGAATCCATTTCTCCTTTAAACATATTTTCCTTTTTCCCTTCTTTTCCTATCAATAGCCGAACCTCTGTAAGCCCCATTATTATCCCTTTTCTTCTCCCATTTGCATCTAAACCGAAAGCACCTGTTCATCTTTTACTTTCTTTTCTCAAACCTTGTTGCCGAAACTTCCCTTCTCCTATTAGTGTCACTTTGGCCGAGCTTTAGAGTAGTGTTGATCTCCTTGGGTTGTCTATTTCAAATCGTTGGAGAAGGTAAGTGTGGGTAGCTGAATGCCATTTCTTTTTCCTCTCTGTTCTCTGTCGACTTTTACAAAGGTAAGATTTGGTTTCGGCAATTGTTGTTAAGGGTGCTAATCACTTGTTTCGAAACCGATTGGTTATAGGGCCTTCGGGATTTGGAAGCGAGCAAGTGAATCCATCATCTTTGATCAATCGGTTTTGGTAAGGTGGTAAGGATCTACTTTATTTATTCAGTATTCGATTAAGCCGAAGGCTAGTAATATTGATAATGGCCGATTGTAGGAGGTGAAGCAGAATCGTATATCGTGTGCTGAAGTTAGTACTCAAAGGCGTTAGGTAAGGTTTTCGGGTTCAAATATTAACCCTTGAGATTATTTTGGTTTGGCCGAATGGCCTTGATGTTAACTTTGGGTAATGGCCGAATATAGGGCAAGGGAGTCTTGTGTGGCCGATTTGGTCTCTTCGGGATTTAAGGCTATCGTTGGCATCAGGTGTGTACATACACACTTTATGATTAATTAAGCGTATGCTAAATGTTTGTGTATGCTAAATCTGGTTTATGTAGCTTTGGATTTAATACCATAACGATATAAGCGATGATTCGAGTAAGACTACGTTCAGTATGTGTTTACTATTTGATGCTTTTGGAAAGCATGGCATATTTGGTATATGCGATTTAAATACATGTTGGCATGAATTACATATATATATATCATGGACTAATGTGGGTTGATGAGAGGAGGGGCGGTGATATTCGTGTCGACGGACACCGGTGGTTTGGTACCACATTGTGACTACGGTCACCAGAGGTTTGGCACCTCCGAGGTTTGGCACCTCATAGCGTCTCGTCCCAGTGGCTTAGCACCACAAATGGGTTGGCCCCACAGTTTACATTATGGGATTGACGCCAGTGATTTGGTATCACACGATGGGTTGGCCCCATCATTTGATTTGTGACTACGGTCACCAGTGGTTTGGCACCACCACCGGTGGTTTGGCACCACAATATGACCAGATTTCGTGACTATAAGTCACCAGGTGGTTTGGCACCACCAAAGGGTTTGGTACCACACGGGGTAGAGAAAGGTGTTTGGATGGCTAGGTTGGGTGCATGATTTAGTGCATGTTAATTTGTTATAAATTGTGTATGTTGTTGCACTAAATTGGGGAAGGGTTACACATTGAGTCTTGGTGACTCACCTTCTCCTTTAACATTTTTCAGTGACTCGTAGATGGCGGTTGAGGAGCCGGTTGGACTCGAGGTGGCCATGCGAAGGGGATTTGAATTTAATGAACTTGGATTTTAGTTATTTTATTTTTATTGTTGGTTTTGTTTTAATCAAGTTGTAATAAGGCCTCCTAGGATTATTTTTATTATCTTTACATGTTTTGAATATTTTGTTTAAACTATTTAATAATATTAAAATGGGTGCACATGTTTTCTCAAGTCAAACGCAAAATGTTTTAACGTGCCATCGGGTACATTTGAAACCAGTAACAACTTGACTTAATAAATATTTTTAAAACAAACTAAGTATGGTTTTAGCAAGATAATTAAAAATGAAGATGTTTTCATCAAAACTCAAATCGGCTGAAGGGATTTTTAAAATGGTTTTCTCTGTGACATACCAAATTCGGTCGTAATGTTTGGGCCGGGTTTGGGGTGTTACATCACAACCCAACCCAAAATACTTTATGCAAATGCATGAATGCATTCAAGCTCACAGAACAGAGACATTTACACAGTCAGTCAATCGGAACAGATAAACAACACACTCCATAGACTAGCTTCAAACTCACACATCACACACAATCATCACGGATGTCGAGTCATGAACACCCTCACTAAACTTAGCTAAGGGTCGGAGCACACACAAATACGTTTTCGGATCAGAAATGCACTTAGAATCAATTTTAGTGCCTTAGGACCACACGCCCGTGTGCTCTGGCCATGTGGAAGGTCAAAAGCCCATGTAAAAAGGGGCACACAGCCGTGTGACAGAAGCACACGCCCGTGTGAAGAGAGTCACACAGTCGTGTGACTAAGGCACACGCCCGTGTGGACCAGGGATATGGCCGTGGGGACAGGCCGTGTAACTCTCTGTCCATTTGCACTAAAATTTGAGTACAAGGTAGACACGGCCGTGTGAGGGTCTCACACGCCCGTGTGCCCACCAGACACGGCCGTGTGTCCCAAAACACACGCCCGTGTAGAATCTCTAAATCCCCAAACTAGCCACACGGTCGTGTGGCATCAAATCACTCAAACCCTAATCCCTAAACTCATACGCTCGTATTCTCGAGGGACACGACCGTGTGAGAAACGATAAAATCTCCAAGTCGGCCACACGGCCGTGTGGCCAAGCCGTGTGTAGGGGTGAGCAAAATTCGATTCGATTCGAAAAACTCGATAAAAATTTCAAATTTTGAATTAAATAGTTTGAGTTATTTGAGTTAATCAAGTTATTCGGATCAACTCGAATAAAAATTAAATTTTTCGGTTTAACTCGATTATGAATTACACAATTTGAGTTATCCGAAAATCCGAATAAGAAAAGACAAAACTACGTCGTTTTGATAAATGTTTACTTTTTAAAAAGTTAAAATTCAAAATAATTAAGTTAAAAGGCAAAACTACGTCGTTTTGATAAATGTTTACCCATTAAGCTAAGAGGCATAATCATTATATTGTTCATGTAGTTAAATAATCTTGTACTTCGTCTACTAGTTAAATAATCGGTCCATCTAATCACAGCATTAAGTATAAATAATAGGATTCGTTAACTCGACTCGATTTGACTTGAAATTTTTGACTCGATTCGATTCGAATCGAAAAAAATTCAAATTGAGTTCGGTTGCTAAAATAGGATTTGTTAATTCGACTAACTCGAAAATTTTTGACTCGACTCGATCGAATACTCAACCCTAGCCGTGTGGCACCCAAATTTTGCCCGGAACCCTAATTCCCAAAAGCACACGACCGTGTGAGTCGTCACACGCCTGTGTGGATGCTTGTGTAGTCCCGAAACCACCCTAAAATAGCCCCAAAAAATGTGCTTTCAACCACAAAACACTTTTCGATCCTCGTTGAATCAAAATCATACAAAACCATACACATTCCAAGCATAAAAATAGATGATGTCACATCCATAGTCGACTCTTCGCAAAGTCGAATTAAAATTCGCAAACAAAACAGAAAAGGTTCGGAACCCACACCTATTTTATGATCGATAACATCCTGATGCCGACTCGATTACCAGAAAATTGAAACTCTCCGCGAACCGCAACACTACCGTTTCAAAAAAGAGAGAAAAACAAAACCAACCAGGAAGAAAAGCGAAAAGAACGTGGAAAAAGAAAAAGGAAACAAAAAATAATACAATAAAATAATAATAATAATAATGAAAAATAATAAAACAAATTAAAATCAATAATAACCAAAACTAAACAATTTAATTAAAATATTTAACAAAACAAAACAAGGCAATAAAAATATTCCTCCAAAGCGCACACACAAGGACTCGAACACGCGTCCCAGAGATACACAAACACACACTCAACCACCAGACCAGCAAGCCCATCCTGTCACTTACACGCAAGACTAACCACAAAAGGACACCTTTCCCTCAGACCCTAACCACTAACTTCAGAACTTCTAACCCCCAAAATCTGAGGTGTTATAATAATAAAATTTCCAAAAACAAGATTTGAACCCAAAACCTCACACACTTACCCAGAACACTTAACCACTAAACCAAATCAATTTCCTTATCAAAAATTTCCAAGATCTAAACTCATAATCGTTGGGTGACCACTCTTGGTTTCAAAATCCAATTTCTTCTAACCCGATTTTTGGGATGTTACACTTGTAACTTCTACTAGAGCTTGGACAAGGCCTATATTTATTAAAAGAGTGGTTGGAAATTGGGCTTGTAACTCCATGACAAAGGATTGGTCCGAATCATGGATGGGTGAAGGTGAACGTTGATGGTTCAGTGTCAACTTTTAAACCAAGAGCGACCATAGGTGGAGTGGTGAGAGGACTGAATGGTAGTTGGATAGGGGGCTTCGAAATGGTGCTGGGATTACCAAATGTTTTTCAGATTGAAGCTTGAGCATTACTTGAAGGCCTAAAGTTTGCTTGGGCTAAGGGGTACCGTACAGTGGAGATTGAGAGTGATAATTCAGTTTTGGTAGCCATTATACAAAATGGGCTAGTAGAAAATAATAACTACGGTGAAGTTAAGCTCATTCAAGACTGGTGTCTTTAAGGATTGAGAAGTGAAATTCTGACAGATACTGAGAGAGAGTAATAGGGTGGCAGATTGTATCACCAGAGAGAACCGAGGCGAAATAGAGCACTTAATTACTCATGAAGAACCATCGAAGAGTGTGAGGGATTTATTAGATGATTATATCCATTACACATATCCATTGTTTGATGGTGACTAATTCTCCTGTAATCCTAACTTAAAGCTTTATTATTTTATTTACCAAAAATAACAATATTTCTCAAAACTATTAAAAATAAAATATCCAAAAATACAAAAATATTTCTCCAAAATTATTTTCTTTTTCTAGTCATTGATTTACCAACAATAATCTATTGGGTGAAGCTATTTAGCATATATAAATTCTCGTTGAATTTAGTAACACCAATGAAATGGAAACCTGACTTAAAAACAGATTTTCAATAAATTAATAAATAATATTATAAAAATATTTTTAGTTTCTTTTTATAATAATTATAAATAAAATAACTAAACATATCTATTAAAAATAACTTTAACACCTCTATTAAAACATACTTCAACGGAATGATAAAAAAATCTAATGGTTAATATAATTTTTTCTGTTTGAACTTGACAACTAAATCAATTTTAATATATGTTTTTTTTTATATTTTAATATTTAAACTTATCAACTAAATCTACTTTTATATTTGAATTTGGATTCCGTAACACTTTGATAATATATCGTATCATCATTTGAAAATTTTAAAAAAATTAAAATTTTCAAATAATGATATGCCATAATCATAAGGTGTCACATCATCATACATTAAAGGAATCCAAATTTAATGAGCAAAATAAATTTAATTATTAAATTCAAATATCAATATCAACAGAAAAAAAAATTGTAAATATCAAAATTAATTTAATTGCAAAAAAGTACATTAACCCAAAATTTAATCTAATCTAATAGACTTGCTTAATTGAATAAAAAATTGATAGCTGTCTGATTATCATATATCCAAGAACTTAGAAACCTTGATTAAAAACCAGTTTTACCAACAAAAAAATAAAGAAAAAATGTTTAAATATTTTTTTTTAATTTTTAATTATATAATAATGGTAAAATTTTAATTTTGATTTATATATTATACTTAAAATTTAAAATTTAACATCTATACTTTAATGGTTGACATAATTTGATTCATCAACTTTTATAATATCATTAGTTAATTTGATACTTTATTTTATGTCCGAATAAACAATCTTTTAATTTCTTTTTTTATTATATAAAAATGATCAAATTTTATTTTTGGTCCCTATAGTATGCTCAAATTTGAAATTTAATTTCTACATTTTGATTTTTTTTCTCAATTTTAATTTTATTAGTTAGATATACTTTATTTCAATTAAAAAGTATATTATGAATTATTAAAACCATATTATTTGTTAACTTCGGGTCCATTGTAATGTAACTCTTTTTTTTTTTTTGCACGATTATCGAGTGAGAATTTTTTAAAAAAATTCAAATATGCTATACCAACAAATTTAGCAAAAGAATTTTAATGGTGTTCACAACAATATCTAAATTTTTAAAATAAAAGTAAATGAACTAAATTCCTGAAAATAAATGCACAGGAATTAAATTTCAAATGTATAAAGAGTATATAGATTTGGTGCATATTTTGAAGTTCGAAAAAATTAACCTAACACAAAATGTAGGTCGAGAATTGTACTAGTTAAAATAATAACAAATCAATATTTATTATCTAATTATTTATTCATTAGTTTTTTTCTAAGTATCTTATGAATACAAAATCACAAATAATATATGTTAAATCAACTAAAACTAAGATAAATTTAATATGAAGCTTAACCGACTAAAAACTGGAATATTTTTTTAACATAAACCAAAATAAAATTAGACAAAACCTATTTATGATAGAGGTGCTCTTGGGTCGGACCGAGCCTAAGCATGATATTAACACATTTTATGCTTACGCAAGCTCGGTTAGACCCTAAATATAGGCCTAAAATTTTACATAAATCCGTCCATATTTGTAAAAGGCTAATCCAAATCTATTTTAAGCCCACTCATATTATTTTTTTCATAATTTTAAAAATATATTTATATTTAATTTAATTTAATATTTATTTATTATAATTTTATATATAGTGATCTTAAAATTATTTAATGTTCACATTATAGTAGTATTATATATTTAATTTTTATGTATTGTATATCACATAATATATAAAAATAACATAATATAAAACATTACAAATTAAAAAAAAAAAGGACCGATTGGAATCAGACATTGAATATTTAAACTTGAGCCTAATCCATATTTTAAACGGGCTTTATTTTATTATCAAAATTCATTTTTTAAACATAATGTTTCAACATAAATCCTCTTTCAGCCTGAACAAATAATTTGGCTCATAAACAGATACAAGTGAAACTTAAACTCATAAAAGCTTGTAAGAAAAAAAATCCAGGTATAACATTTGCATACATTTATTCCTTAGTTTTTACAGTTGTATTATTAGAAAAAGGAAAATAAGAAGTGAAGTTAAGGAAAGGAAATTTCGTTTTTGGATAGGAGAACCGAAAACGCAACACTTGGGGGGTTGGTGGTGGTATGGGAAGAAAAGAAAGATTAGGGGTTGGTGGTGATTGGTGAATTACATTTACACCTATGACTTCAACAATGACGGGGTTGGTCATATTACATTATATTATACACAAATCTTAGTCTAAACCAACTTGCTGATAATACTTTTAAATTTGCAATGATTTTTTAATTTCTACTTTTGTATATTGTTTTCTTAATTTTTTATTCATATTAATTTCAGAATTTCACAGTTTTTTTTTTTTAATTTGGTTTATGAATCCGAATATCATGACGTGCCTTATCACTTAAAATTCTTTTAATAAAGGTATAATGATTAATCTGGCCTCTAATTTTATAAATAAAAAAATTATTTTAGTCCTCCATTTAATTTTTCGTTTCTTTTAATTTTGTGTTATTTGTCAAATCATCCAAAAATAGATGAAAAAGTTAATGTTTGTTAACCTTGTTATATAGTATGCACATTAGCAATCAATTAATTTTTTAAAATTTTAAAAATTCAAAAAAATTATAACTTTTTTTAATTTTTTTTTCAAAATAATTTCTTGCTATCGTAACATACATGGGGATTACCGTGTGGATGTCACATCAACAAACTTAACAACATTAATTTTTTTCATTTATTTTAAGGTGATTTGACAAATAATGTAAGTTTAAGGACTAAAAGAGATGAAAAATTAAATGAAAAACTAAAATGACTTTTTATAAAATTGAAGGACCGAATAACTCATTATACTTTTAATAAAATATAATTTCTTTATAATATTTAATGTTTTTAATATTTTTGTATTTTTTTATTTTTTTTTAAATTTTTATGTGATGGAATCTGAAAATGCCACATCATCAAACTTTAATTGATCCAAATTTATGGATTAAATTAAAAAAAATTGTCAAATTTTAAGAATAATATGAACAAAATAAATTTCAGAGACTAAATTTAAAAATTACCAAATTTATGTACTAAATTTTAGTTTTATGCCTTCATTTCTGGTCAATCTCTTAAACTTATGAGTTCCACCGTGAGAAAAATGCACGATTCTGGTGTTTTAGTTTTTTTTTTTTTTTTAATTGTATTTCTCATTTACGTAAATATTATTGCATTATTAAATATGTTAAAATTTCAAATGCCACCGTTATATTGAAATGTGAAATCTTTAAAAAATTTTAAAGATGAATATCAAAACTACATATAAATATTAATTTAATGTGTAATTTAATATATGAACTTTAATTTTATGTAATTATACACATTAAATTTTAATTTTGGTTCAAACATATGTTAATTCAATTCTTTTCATTTAAAGAAATAAATATATCAATTTATTTGTGTATATGATATGTATATGTAAAATGGTGTTATATGGATAATGATGTTAGTTCTTTATAAAAATTGAATCAAATCAAAATCCCATATATAAAATTATAAAAAAATCAGAATTCATATATAACATTACACATATCACTATAGTTCATGTATATTTTTGGGATTATCCCACTTTTTTTTATCAAATTTTATATTGGTATATTTACCTTCAAGTCTCTACCTATGTCTCCTCTACGGTGTCGTACTCATTAAATGTGTGAACAGAATTGTAACACCCCAGACCCAGCCTAGAAGTTAGGCCCGAATCTGGAATGTCACATTAAAGGCGCACTTCAAAACAATTTACTAGTTAACCATTTAAGGCCCAAAAGCCCAAAACAAAAGATTATTTCGAAAACCATATTAATACTTTAATAATTTTATGAAATTTCTTAAGTGGGTAGTTGAAACAATAATAATAATAAACCCAAAATTCAAAGTCAAATAGGAGTTACATGGCCTTATTACAATCCAATGAAAAATAAACAAAGTATTTAAAACAGAATCATTTGAATAAATTAAAACATTTGAACAGCTTGTAGTGTGGCCATCTCCGAGTCCTCTCCCTCGTCGAGCCGCCTATTCAGGATTACCTGAAACATTTAAAATTAAGGGTGTGAGTTTCGAAACTCAGTGTGTACAACCCTTGGCAATCAAATCATATATAAATATTCACATTGGGCCTAAGCCCTAACAAAATCGGTGGTCTTGGGCCTTAGCCCACAATGACCTCATATCATATCATATCGTATCATTTATAAACAGATAATGCAAAACCCACCCCAAAAATCCATCCTCTACACACACCATTTCCCTTCCAACCTTATGGCTCCTGTGGGGAATTCTAGCTCGACCCACCCCTCCGCTACACACCATGGGTAGCCCTGGTTGCGTACTTATCAACGTTGCAGCAAAGCTGCTAATCATATATTGGGCTTAAAGCCTCCGGTGGATCCATACCATACGGCCATGCGATCCTGGATCCATACCATACGGTCATGCGATCCTCAAATATTGACACAGAGTCATCAATATATATGTTAGGCACATAGCCAGGGTAAATATGTATAACACCCCAAACCCGCCCAAACGCTACAACCGGATCTGGTATGTCACTTAAGAGATTTTACATAACATGTCGCATTTTGGAAAACAATTACTAGGTTTACACCTTTATTTCGAAAGCTTAATAATTCATTAAAGTATAAAATATTAAGTAACCAATTATCTTGGTAGATTTTAAATAAAACCAAAATTTCATGCAGTCTTAACTTAATTGAAAACGTAAAACTTAAAACCCAGAATAAAAGCCCAACAAAATCCCAAGACATAAATGGTAGTCTAGTGGCCCATGGCCTTATTACAAGGAAATTTGAACCCATTAATTAAATGAAAATAAAAAAATTAGACTAAGTCTTTTTCTTTGAATTCTCAAAGCTCATCGCATGGCCACCTTGCTCTCCTCTCTAGCCCATCCGATGCCCTAAGTGTCACCCGAGATGGTTAAAATTAAAGGGTGAATCATGAGACTCGATGTGCAACCCTCATGCACCATTAGATTTGGACTTTAGCCCCATAAAATGAATAATCAAAATATAAGTAACAAAAATAATATGCAAAGCCCAACCCATATCCTAGGTGTCCATCCGCTACACGCCCCGTACTCACCACCATTCACACCATTGGGGATTTCTACAATCAACCCACACCGCTACACGCCTTGATGGCAGTCGTGCTACTCATCATCAGATCATGGCCGTAGCCACTACAACAGATCACGGCAGAAGTCGCTACAACAGATCACGGTAAAAACCGCTACAACATATAACTTCCTCCTTTCATCAAACCCAACCCATGCAATCACATAAAATCAGTATACTTATAACATTTAATCAGATCATTTACTAACCTGGTGATTTGCTTTACCCTCTTTGGGTTCCCGTCAATATGCCGGGGTTTCGCAATTTAACAAAACATGTAATACTTATTTTCATATATTAATCAAACAGATCTAGATGGTGTGGAGAATTACACACCTGATATTGCGAAATCCAATATTCTTAGTCGATGTCCTTGCTATCTGGATCTATTATCCTCAATCTATAGCCTTGCTTAAAAGCCGGAACAATTACGAAAATAGGCCTCTCCTATATTCGGCCATGGTTAGTATTCTACCCGATTTTATATATATAAATAAACAAATCCTCTTACCTTAAAATCTCGAAATTGGAGACTTATGATTTTCGGCTTTTAGGTCTAGTCGACTAAGCTTCCTTCAAATCCCGAATTGCCGCCCATCATAAAACCATTAAACTATTAGCTTTTGGCTTTTGCCTTTGAAAGCCGGAATAGATCATGAGAACTAATCAAAAATCAACACTTACCTTAGCATAGGAGATTCGACTAGCACTAGAGAGAGGATTCGGCAATGCCCATGGAAGATTTAAATGCCTAAGTATAGAACTAATTCTCAAATAGGATGAATAAAAGAAAAGACTATGGATGCTTCGGCTTCCTAGAGAAATCGGCACAAGAAGGAAAAAGTGGAGAAGAGTTTCGGCTTTTAAAGAAATTGGAGAAAAGAAATTGGAGAAAAGAAATTAAAGAGGGAGAGGCTAGGGAATTTCGGCACAATGGGAGAGAAATTTAGGGTTTTCAGTGTCAGAATCAAGGAGCTAGCCCCCCTATTTATAGATATTTTGGCACCTCTTTGCTAAAAATCAAAACGCCCTTAAAATTCAAGCTAAAAGAGAGGAGAAATTCGGCACCCTCCTTGCCATGCAGTAGCCGAATTTTACACTCCTCTAGGTGGTGGATTTTCGGCCAACACTTCCCTTGAAGATAAGCTCCTAACTTTTCTCCTTTTTATCTATGATATTATCACTTAAAAATCCACATAAATTCTCCTATTTTATAGCCTTGTAGCCGTCCACCTCTACTAATCCCTAATGCCAAATTTAACTCACTTAAATTAAAATATTTGGGCCTCACTAAACTTAATACTTGGGCCCCTAATTCCTTGTGTGTGGCGTCACCCTCTCTTCATTTAAAGTGCCGAATTTGGCCTAAAACATGGGCTCCTTTTGACCCAAAACTTGTTCCTTTTTAACTGTTAATGATGCCACTTTAATCTGGGCCTTTTTGCCTAATTCTAAGCCTAAATTTAGACCCCTATCAATTAAATTAACATAGTAAACCTATCCCTACACTAAATGTATAGGCCCGTAAATTTAGGATGTTACAATATGATTGGCACAAACCCATAATAACAACACAAAGCCTTCGGTATTGGCACAAAGCCCATAATTACGGCACAAAGCCTTCGGTATTGGCACAAAGCCCATAATTACGCACACGAAGCCCATATTAATGGCACACACATTTCGGTAACATTATCGGTGCAGCATGGCTGCTCGGTGGCTAAAAAGCCTATGGTGGATCCATACCATACGGCTATGCGATCCCGGATCCATACCATACGGCCATGCGATCCTCAAATCTTCCTCCGTACCATAATTCCCACCCACATGCATCCTAAGCAGAATATCATATGAATGCATCAAACACAAAAGTAACATCCACAAACCCATATTCATCACATAGGGGTATTTTAGTCATTTCACTACCCAGGGGTATTTTCGTAATTCTACCCTACAGGGGTATTTTAGTAATTTGGAAAATTAGGGGTATCTTGGTAATTTTACAAACAGGGGTATTTTAGTAATTTTATAATATAAGGGTATTTTAGTAATTTTACAATATAAGGGTATTTTAGTTAAGGGTATTTTAGTAATTTTACAACATAAGGGTATTTTAGTAATTTTACAATATAAGGGTATTTTAGTAATTTTACAACATAAGGGTATTTTAGTAATTTTCCAATATAAGGGCATTTTAGTAATTTTACCACATAAGGGTATTTTAGTAATTTTCCAATATAGGGGTATTTTAGTCCTCTCTAGGTTTTAGTTATAAACTTTGGCCCATAAACAAGTCCTCGCGGTTAAAGTGAACAAACACTATGCACCAGGTAGGATCTTAGAAAATAGGAGGTGGGTCACTCGGACCGCTTAAATACCAAGCTCTCACTAGATCCAATCCTAGACATGCATATGTCGGTTACCACACTCTAACTAATCGACTTGTCTACAGGCATGTTTAATTAACTTAAGTCTTATGAAATTGAAGAGTTGTTCAAACTAGGCCTAAGTCCATAACCCTAGCATATCTGCTTACGTCCCCATAAAGCCCATCAAACCCAAATTACAACCTTACGGCCCATTAGGCCCAAATCTTACCATATGACCTATTAGGCCCAAAACATATCCAGATCATGCATCATGCAAGACTAATTCAATTCGTATAACAACCAAACCATTCCATCAAACTTAGCCTCAGGGCCCATCGGGCCCATTTAGCCGCTTTCGGCTTTTCGGCATTGCCGATATCGTGTGTGTAGTGTTTGTACACACCTGATCACTGCGACGTGCTATCCTATCCTTAGCCTTGATCCTACAACCAACCAACCTTCAATCAACCACTCATACTTAATCAAAAATATTTACTCAAAAGCCGAAACCTTACCGTAACCTTACCGTGTGCCCTCGGGTTCTAATGGCCCTTCCTTAGCTGCTAATCACAAGTGTACCCTAGATCCTTGCTAACGATCCTACCACGCTAGCGATCTCTGAACCTTACCCTTGTTAATACAAGATCCACGACAATGAGAAATTAGATCGCCCTTCGGCTTTCAACAAAACGTACTAAGGGGAGTTAGCAAAATACTTACCGAATCCAACCTTAGATCCTGCGGCCTACCAAACGAGATTCGGCTTTTAACATTGACTGAGAGTAGATACCAACTGATTTGTGATAGAGAAAAACAACAAAGATTCGGCACTAATGGGGGATTTCGGCAAGAGAAGATGATGGTAATTCGGCAATAGAAAAGTTTGGCTAAGAGAGAATTCGACAAAAAGGAATGATGGTTTTTCGGCAATGGAAGAATTCGACAACGAGAAAGAATAGAATGAGGGGAGAAAAAAAAGATCAAATGTGCTTGTGTGAGGGTAACTACAGGATATTCGGTAAAGAAAAGAAAGACTAACTTATTTGTAAAACTCTCCAAATGCCGAAAGCCACAATAAAAATTCGTAATACCCCCTAAAAGACCCAAAAACGGCACTCATTTACCCTCCTAAGCCGAATTTATACACTTCCCACTTCCCACAACGGCACCAACTCTTCACACTTCTCAGCTCCTAACTTTTCTCCCTGATAACTCCTCAATCTCATCCTAAATTTTCTCTAAGATAAGCTCCTTTATCCCTTCCTTAATTTTCTCTTATGAACACTTCCTTCAGAGTTCACATCCAACGCCACTACTAACCATCTAGAAGGCAAAAATTAAATCCCCAACAAAATACCATGCCACTACTCAACCTTGGACTCCTTGCACGCTAATGACGCCACCTCCACTGCTCCTAAGTGGCGCCACTTTGCCACTACACCCAAGCTCTTTTATGTCATTTTTCTTCTTCATTTATTTAAAAGGCCTACTAACTGAAGTCACAGTTCCCTTGGGCTAAAACTAAAATTTTTCCTATACCCTTACTTGATCTCAGGACTTCTCCAACACCCCTAGACACTCCAAATTCATTAACCCTCAGAGCCCACATACCAATTTTCATTTTCTCGCTCACTTAAAAAAAATTCTGAGATCCAAAGCCCAAAGCCCAATTCTTCTAGGCCCACATTCGGGGCGTTACAATTCTTCCCCCTTAAAGAAATTTCGTCCTCGAAATTTCCAACTAACAGGGTGGTCGTGTATCAACTACCCCCACCATGTTACTGCAAGCACTACTCGACCCTAATAATTTTAATACATACCCAAAACATCCACCTATCGCAACCATTCTCAAGCATACGCAGAATAAGTACCAAATTCCGATTCAAATGTTTACAAAGCCCTAACACTTCCACGGCCTCGGCTGCGGCCTCTTCCTCCTCTTCTAGCGCTCATCGGTGATTCTCGTATTATCCGAATTAGGAATTTTATGAAATTAGTACAAAGTTCCACTTGTTTAGGGCACATGTCTTATGTAAGTAACAACAATTTTCTTAAAATTATTCTGCGGTCGAGAATCCACTACAGGCTTAAGTTCCCTACGGGCTTTAGTCTCTAAAAGCCTATTTTAAAGTAGCCCAATATCTACACAGTTCAACAATTCAAATAATAACAGAAAAATTTACTTGGCTCGATGTCGAGGGCTCGGTGAACCACACTTCAAGAATCCTGCAAAAACTTCTTAATCTACTTGTTTTAAAAACCCAAAACATAAGGCCCATTTCACAGCCCGAGCTTTGCAACTTGGCTCTGATACCACTAAATGTAACACCCCAGACCCGGCCTTGAAGTTAGGCCCAAATCTGGAATGTCACATTAAAGGCGCACTTCAAAACAATTTACTAGTTAACCATTTAAGGCCCAAAAGCCCAAAACAAAAGATTATTTCGAAAACCATATTAACACTTTAATAATTTTATGAAATTTCTTAAGTGGGTAGTTGAAACAATAATAATAATAAACCCAAAATTCAAAGTCAAATAGGAGTTACATGGCCTTATTACAATCCAATGAAAAATAAACAAAGTATTTAAAACAGAATCATTTGAATAAATTAAAACATTTGAACAGCTTGTAGTGTGGCCATCTCTGAGTCCTCTCCCTCGTCGAGCCGCCTATTCAGGATTACCTGAAATATTAAAAATTAAGGGTGTGAGTTTCGAAACTCAGTGTGTACAACCCTTGGCAATCAAATCATATACAAATATTCACATTGGGCCTAAGCCCTAACAAAATCGGTGGTCTTGGGCCTTAGCCCACAATGACCTCATATCATATCATATCATATCATTTATAAACAGATAATGCAAAACCCACCCCAAAAATCCATCCTCTACACACACCATTTCCCTTCCAACCTTATGGCTCCTGTGGGAATTCTAGCTCGACCCACCTCTCATTTACACACCATGGGTAGCCCGGTTGCGTACTACAAACGTTGCGAAGAAAGCTGCTAATCATATATTGGGCTTAAAGCCTCCGGTGGATCCATACCATACGGCCATGCGATCCTGGATCCATACCATACGGCCATGCGATCCTTAAATATTGACACAGAGTCATCAATATATATATGTTAGGCATATAGCCATGGTAAATATGATTGGCACAAAGCCATAATAACAGCATAAAGCCTTCGGTATTGGCACAAAGCCCATAATTACGGCACAAAGCCTTCGTTATTGGCACAAAGCCTATAATTACGGCACGAAGCCCATATTAATGGCACACAGCCCTCGGTAACATTATCAGTGCAGCATGGCTGCTCGGTGGCTAAAAAGTCTGTGGTGGATCCATACCATACGGCTATGCGATCCCGGATCCATACCATACGGCCATGCGATCCTCAAATCTTCCTCCGTACCATAATTCCCACCCATATGCATCCTAAGCAAAATATCATATGAATGCATCAAACACAAAAGTAACATCCACAAACCCATATTCATCACATAGGGGTATTTTAGTTATTTCACTACCTAGAGGTATTTTCGTAATTCTACCCTATAGGGGTATTTTGGTAATTTGGAAAATTAGGGGTATCTTGGTAATTTTACAAACAGGGGTATTTTAGTAATTTTACAATATAAGGGTATTTTAGTAATTTTACAACATAAGGGTATTTTAGTAATTTTACAACATAAGGGTATTTTAGTAATTTTACAACATAAGGGTATTTTAGTAATTTTCCAATATAAGGGTATTTTAGTAATTTCACCACATAAGGGTATTTTAGTAATTTTCCAATATAAGGGTATTTTAGTCCCTCTCGGGTTTTAGTTATAAACTTTGGCCCATAAATAAGTCCTCGCGGTTAAAGTGAACAAATACTATACACCAGGTAGGATCTTAGAAAATAGGAGGTGGGTCACTCGGACCGCTTAAATACCAAGCTCTCACTAGATCCAATCCTAGACATGCATATGTCGGTTACCACACTCTAACTAATCGACTTGTCTACAGGCATGTTTAATTAACTTAAGTCTTATGAAATTGAAGAGTTGTTCAAACTAGGCCTAAGTCCATAACCCTAGCATATCCGCTTTACGTCCCCATAAAGCCCATCAAACCCAAATTACAACCTTACGCCCATTAGGCCCAAATCTTACCATATGACCTATTAGGCCCAAAACATATCCAGATCATGCATCATGCAAGACTAATTCAATTCGTATAACAACCAAACCATTCCATCAAACTTAGCCTCAGGGCCCACTGGGCCCATTTAGCCACTTTCGGCTTTTCGGCATTGCCGATATCCTGTGTGTAGTGTTTGTACACACCTGATCACTACGACGTGCTATCCTATCCTTAGCCTTGATCCTACAACCAACCAACCTTCAATCAACCACTCATACTTAATCAAAAATATTTACTCAAAAGCCAAAACCTTACCGTAACCTTACCGTGTGCCCTCGGGTTCTAATGGCCCTTCCTTAGCTGCTAATCACAAGTGTACCCTAGATCCTTGCTAACGATCCTACCACGCTAGCGATCTCTGAACCTTACCCTTGTTAATACAAGATCCACGACAATGAGAAATTAGATCGCCCTTCGGCTTTCAACAAAACGTACTAAGGGGAGTTAGCAAAATACTTACCGAATCCAACCTTAGATCCTGCGGCCTACCAAACGAGATTCAGCTTTTAACATTGACTGAGAGTAGATACCAACTGATTTGTGATAGAGAAAAACAACAAAGATTCGGCACTAATGGGGGATTTCGGCAAGAGAAGATGATGGTAATTCGACAATAGAAAAGTTTGGCTAAGAGAGAATTCGACAAAAAGGAATGATGGTTTTTCGGCAATGGAAGAATTCGACAACAGAAGAATAGAATGAGGGGGAGAAAAGAAAAGATCAAATGTGCTTGTGCGAGGGTAACTACAGGATATTCGGTAAAGAAAAGAAAGACTAACTTATTTGCAAAACTCTCCAAATGCCGAAAGCCACAATGAAAATTCGTAATACCCCCTAAAAGACCCAAAAACGGCACTCATTTACCCTCCTAAGCCGAATTTATACACTTCCCACTTCCCACAACGGCACCAACTCTTCACACTTCTCAACTCCTAACTTTTCTCCCTGATAACTCCTCAATCTCATCCTAAATTTTCTCTAAGATAAGCTCCTTTATCCCTTCCTTAATTTTCTCTCATGAACACTTCCTTCAGAGTTCACATCTAACGCCACTACTAACCATGTAGAAGGCAAAAATTAAATCCCCAACAAAATACCATGCCACTACTCGAACCTTGGACTCCCTTGCCTGCTAATGACGCCACCTCCCTGCTCCCTAAGTGGCGCCACTTTGCCACTACACCACAAGCTCTTTTGTGTCATTTTTCTTCTTCATTTATTTAAAAGGCCTACTAACTGAAGTCACAGTTCCCTTGGGCTAAAACTAAAATTTTTCCTATACCCTTACTTGATCTCAGGACTTCTCCAACACCCCTAGACACTCCAAATTCATTAACCCTCAGAGCCCACATACCAATTTTCATTTTCTCGCTCACTTAAAAAAAAATTCTGAGATCCAAAGCCCAAAGCCCAATTCTTCTAGGCCCACATTCGGGGCGTTACAAGAATAGAGGCGGACCGTTATGGTGGCTTAAGGAACTTTGACCCCATAAAATTTTAAGAAATTTTAATTTTTTCTTTGAAATTATTGGAAAATTTTAATTAGGTCCCCTCAAAATTTTGAAAATTCTCATTATACTTTTTAATTCTTTTAGAAAATTTTAGTTAAGCTCTCTTAAAATTTATGAAAATTCTCATTGATCTCACAAAAATTTTAAAAATTTTAATTAGACCCCTATTTTAAAAAAAAATCTCATTAAACTCTTAAATTTTTGAAATTTTTACTAGGCCCACAAACTTAATCCTAGGATCGCCATTGGATCGGAATCTTAATATTTGTGATTTTTCTCCTATCTCGATACTAAAAGCTCTTTTCATACATGTAAATATATATATATATATATATATATATGGTTTAATATTGAATTTATCTTGATACGAAGATTGAAAAGTTAATCGCTCTATTCTAATTTATAAGATATTATTTTTCGTACTTTATGAAAATTGAGAATTTAGTATAGATGTTGGTAAACATGTAATCTTGAATTGTTGATTTTTGTTAATTTATTGCATATAAATTGTTAAACTATTTATTTTTGTTAATTCTTTAATATAAATTATTAAATAGTTGATTTCCAAGTCAACTATTTAAATGGCAACTTTTAATACTGTGGCTTAATTGGACTAATTTCCTAATTGTTGTAAAATACAATCACCAAATTCTGATAAATTAAAGTAAATGAATGATTCCCACTCATGGAATGGAGCATATTCCATGACCAATTGTTTACCTTTTTAGAAAGCATTGACAGCGAGGAGATTAATCATTACTGCCGGTGGTGCATACCCAGATTATGTCAAAAAAAAAAATGAACCAACTTTTCAAATTTTATAAAGTAAGAGATGAAATTCATAATTAAGAGATTGTGAAGGTGTCAACTAATAAATTTCTTTGTGTTATTTTTTAAGAAAAACACTTTAATTTATAACAAAAATTCCAAGGTCAATCCCACTTTAGTACTTTTAGCAATGACTTAGCTTTACAATAGATAAAACTAGTTTTTATACCCATCCATCTTTATTATTTATGTTCTTAAATAGATGAAATGTTATTAATCCCTTAGCGGGATTTATAATTTCATGATCAAAAGATAAAAGATTAAACAAATTTAAATTTCGAATATAAGATTGGAGTCCAACAATATATTATAGTGTTGTTAACTCTATTCCAATATTATCTTATTTGATTATTTTTAATAGTACAAAAATTAAATTGATTCATTTAATAGTAGAGGGACTAAACTGATCACGTCCCTAAAATAGAGAGACCTCTTAAGTATATTCACCAAAATATAAATATCAACGCAAATAAGCAAATATAGCTTCTAACATAAAATTTGATAAAAAATTTAATCAAATTAATTAAGTATACAATATGACAATAATAATTTAAAAAACATAAAAAAAAATAAATTATATTAAAACAATAAATTAAATTTGAAATAAGGACTAAATCAAATTAAAGGATGAAACAGAATTATACATTTTGGTAGAAAATCACGCGAATCCTTTGGTTGAAAGCAGTGCGTTGAACTTGATTTTAGTGATTTTAAATATAAGGTTTTTTTCCATTCATGGCATTTATTTTTAAAAGGCTTAATATCTAAATTGACCCTTAAATTTTTTTTTTTTTATATCGGTCTCTAAGGTTGGCATTTATTACACAAATTGGTTCCTACACTAACACCGTCTATTTTTTAAAGAATTTGTTGATATGGACAAGTATGGAGCTGACACGTTGAGAAATAAGGGGACGATACATGAATTCATCTTTAACCATTTTTAAAAAGAAATTAAAAATTAAAATTTGTTAAATATATATATATATATATATAAATTATAAAACTCCAAAAAAAAGAATATATATCACATCCTAAAATAAAGCCTAGGAGAAATAGGAATAAAATTTAGCTTTTAATTTTTTGTAAGCATTAGGTAAGAGAATTTAGAATGCCTTCAAAATTATTTTTGTTAATTAATTAATAAGAATGAGTTTGTAGATTTAGTGATAAAATTTTAGCTTACCCATAGCTTCCAAGTTCAAAACCTCGTATGTGCATTTAGTTAAAATATTTTTATTTTTCTATTTTCACCCTATGGAAGTGCTGAATTTTCAAATTAACCCAACCAATTTTTTTTTTCAATTTAGTCTTGATTTTAAAATAGTCCTAATTCTACATGAATTCTTAAAACCTATTTCAATTAGGGAAAGAAATATTACAAATGGCCAATTTTATTCAAACCCTAGAATTTTCACCTAGCAAATTGTCAAGAAAAGCACCCTCAAAGTTCTTCCCTTTCCAAATCAACTTTCAAGAAAAAGGAGTCAAAGTTTTCAAAATCATCCCTCTCCCTCAAGTAGATCATCAACCTCCTCTACCAACTAAGGTTTTTTTTTTTTTTTTGTGTTTTCTCAAATCAGGTGTGGGCTCTAAACATAAATCTTTGTGTATAATTGAAAATATTAGGAAGTAGAGAACTAGCATATGTGAACCTAGGTTGAACCCTGTGCGAAACTGTGTTGGAAACTCATGTGCGAGGCCGTGTGCGAACCTCCTGTAGGTGCGAAGCCCATGTGCGAGCCTGAGTGCGCGAGTCCCTAAAATGTGCGATCTTCCAAGTAGTCAAACCCCATGCATGTAAACCCTTTTGTATTCGAACCCCCTTTTGCATGCGAACCTCCTTTGTATGCGAACCCCCATGCATAAACATATAGGATTACTTGTGTGAACCTTGTGTATGAGAATATGCGAGTCATGTTATGCAAGCCCTGTAGGTTTACTATGCGAACCTGTGAGCACCCTATTGTGACCCCAAATGCATAAACATATAGGATTACTTATGTGAACCCCTAATAAATCCATGTGAACCCTATATGAAAAACATGCGAACCCCTAATTAATATGTGTGAACCCTATATTGTGGTGCATGCGAGTTAGAATATTACATGCGAACCATTATCTACGCGGGTCATATTGTTATTACATGTGAGTCAATACATACGAGTCAGAATATTACATGCGAACCCTAATTGCTTATGACATGCGAACCTCTTGTGATTTACATGCGAACCCTAGGTTATTACATGCAAATCCTATGTATCTAATTACGCAAGGCTATATGCTGTAATATGCGAGCCATGCAATGCGAACCTTAACTTCTATGCGAGCCTATAGATATTACGAACCCTAGGAAATATGCAAACCCTGTGTATATTGTTGTGCGAGCCATGTCATGCAAACTCTACAAGTTTACTATGTGAACCCTGTGATAACAGTGAACAAACCTATAACATGCAAACCCCAAACTGCGAACCCTAGATGAGAACCCTTACTTGCAAGCCCTACACGCGAACCTGTATATGTGCTAGATAACTAGGCTTGTTAATTCACATGAAAATCCTGTACATATGACACTGTTTTTTTTTTACTTGCACAAATTATATGTTATTTTATTATTCTGCGTTTTATTATTCCGCATTTTATTTTAGGTTAAAGGAAATTTTAGCTTAGTTATTTTTAAAGCATGATATTTGATTAATACTCTAATATATTGCATGCTATTTCGGTTTAGAAAACTACCAATTTTAATAAATGATTTCCTCTATTATATTTTTAATACATAAAGATTTAGATAAACTCTTTTCACAAATCTAAAGAGAGGTTTACAAGATCACTTCAGTGATCGAATGTAATGCCTTTGACTTAGCCGAAACTCCTAGGCTGGGTTGAGGGTATTACAATATATAAATTGAAAATAAAAAAATAATATATAAATTGAAAATAAATAAAAAATAATATATATTGAAAAAAAAAAGAATATATAAAAATTGAAAATAAAAATAACAAATTTAGTTAAAATTTCAAAAAAAAATCAAAAAAATAAATATGTTTAAAAATAAAAAAATGGTTAAATTTTTATTAAATTACAAGAAATTGCAAAAATATAAAATTAAAAAAATATTTTAAACATTAAAGAAACAAAAATTGAGCAGTTGAGGTTGGTCAACTCCCTGTCAATGTTGGTTAAGCCCGGTTAACTTCGGTCAACGCCCAATCAATTTTTCATTATTTTTTTTTCATTTTTCTGTAAATTTCTAAAAAATTAACTTTTTTTATTTTGTGTATATTTTTTAATTTTATTTTTTATATATTGTTTTAGATTTTTAGATTTTTTAAATTTTTTAAAAGTTGAATATTTAAAGAGTAAGCTTTTAAATGTTAAATTTTAACTTAATTTTTTATTTTCTTATATATTCAATTTTTTGAATTTTTATAATTTATAATATCTCTTAAAAAGTTAAAAAATAAATTTTTTTCAAAATTTTAAGTTTTTATTTTTATTTTTTAAGAATGATTAAATATGAATCTACGTGTCATCCCCTTTTTCTCCACGTGTTGCCCCCATATTTGTCCACATCAACAAAATCTTTAAAAACAAAACTGTGTTAGTGTAGGGACCAATCTGCGTAACACATGCCAACCTTATAGACCAATATAATCCAAAAAAAAGTTTAGTTGCCAATCTATATATTAAGCCTTAAAAGAACTAACGGTGTTAACCATAGGGACCATTTTGTATAATAGATGCCAACCTTAGAGACCAATGTGATTTAAAAAAAATTTAGGGGCCAATTTAAGAAAAAATTTCAAATTTAAGGGCCAATCTATAAATTAAACCTTTTAAAGAAACTCAAAATACTTCCATGCGATATATACATGAAAATTTAAATTCAAAAATTAGATAAACATATATACACAATTGGATTTTAATAAATAAAATAGGAAGTATCAAATGGAATGAAAACACTATGAGATTGAATCAATTAAGGATTAACTGAAATGAATGGTGGACTAAATCAAATAACTGTCAAATTATGAAGGGTCTAAACCGAAATTTTAACACATGACCTAATAGTAGCTAATTTCAACGTCAATCCCACTTTAGTTGCACTAAATCTCGCTTAATCCCTATAAACTTGTATATATGGATTATAAGAAAAAAAACTTGTATAATTTTTAAAAAACTAGAGCAAGTAATGACCTCTTAATTTGCTTATGATTTATTTTTTTTGAGAATTTGGAGATTAGGGGTAAAATCTAGATTGAGACTATATTTATAAGGGCTAAAAAAAATATAATGTCAAATTTCGTCTTTATTGATTTGGGCTAAAAAATATATTTTATTAATTTCGTTTTTATTTTTTTTAACATTGTCTGAACGGCATTTGTGCTGAGTTTTTGTGTAAATTTGGTGTGCTCTGGTTGTTAAGTTCTGTTGGGACGTTAGTTCCAAGTGTGCTTACTGACACTGTGAGTGACTGAAAATCTGTTGTGCTACTGATTTGAATTCTGTATTTCTGCTTTAGTCTTGTTTCGGACTCACACTGAACTCAAGTAGCTCACCCCCTCTTAGTGTTTCCCTCTCAGGTACCTTATCTGAATTCTGACGCTGGGCTCGGTATGCGGAGGTCTCGGATAGTCTTGGCGAAAAATTCAGTACAAGTTATATTTTCAGTTTCTAGTTGTCATTCAAATTTTGAATTGTAAGGTTTATAAAACTGTGGTACAAATTCCGATTTAAGTTTTACTCATTTTTATTCCGGTTTTATATACTAAATTTAACTTAAATTTTACTGATCGAGTTTTATATGATTAAAAGTTTTGATACGACGTGATAACTTATTTTTGTAAAAATTTACCTACAATCACTTCGGTGATCAATGTGACATCCGGGATTCGGTCTAAACTTCTAAGCTGGGTTTAGGGTGTTACAAAAATATTTTCATTAAAACATTTTGGACAGCAACAGTGACTTAACTTTAAAAATTCACCAAAATTCATAGAAATTTAGTTAGAGGTTGAATTAAATATGGAATTAAAACATATTGAGTCTAGTTTCGTGTGGAAGTAATTGTGAAAGAAACGAAATTGTATATTTTGAGATATATTAGTTTTTTGTGAAATAAGATCGGAGTGGATTCATGTTTCCCTATTCTGACTTTGGAAAATCATAAAAAAAAATTGTACAAAAATGATTAGGAGTTGAAATTTATATGTTTAAATTCTTAATGAGTTTATTTTCAAGAGAAATAAATGGAAACATCAGCTGAACCCCGTACTAAGAGATAATTAATTTTTAGTAAGAAAAGGCCAAAGTTGTCAAGCAGTAGAATATGGGCAGATTTGAAGACTTTACTGTACTGATTGGCTAAAGTAGAAATTCTGAAATTTTTATGGTAAAAATGTATTTGAGTCTAGTTTCAAAAACATCAAGTGGATCTTAATTTCAAATTTTGTAGCTCAAGATATAAATACTTTAGTGACTATGACACAAGTGGACAACTTTGATATGAACACATAAGTAAATAGTGAAATTATAGTTAATGTTACATATAAACATGTCATACTAAAAGCTAAAAATTCTAATATATATACACATAAAGGATGAGGAATGGAGAGGAGGGGGAAAAATAAAATAGTAGATGAATTTGAAATGTCACAAATGGTTATAAGTGATGGAATGATTAATATATGTGAGAATGTTTAAACTAATTGATAAAATAATAAGTAAATAATTGTTAATTGATCTGATTTTGGAACCTTGGCTAAAAGTTTATGAGGAATTAAATTAATTGGCAAAATTTAGAAATAAATAAGAAATATACATAAAGTGGGTAAACTACTTTAGAAAGTGCAAGTCCTCCAATAGACTTATTTGTAAAACTTTAAAAATTTTGTTAATTTATAAATTTTGTTATCTTTGATTGAATATCATGTTTTAGTAAGCTCATTTAACTCGTAAATAGTTTTGTCATAAATTCAGTTACTACTAAAACGAGTATAATGGTATTCAATAATCAAATAATAAGATAAATCAATCTGAAATTTCTATAGTTCCTTCGGCAACGAATGTGACATCCCGGTACCTTGACTCGACGATTAGGTCAGGTATGGGGGTGTTTATGTCATGTGGCATGCTAAGATTGTGCCACGTGGTAAAATTTGATAATTTCTCTTGAAAGTGTTTAAAAATCATAAAAAAAACCATAACAAATTCTAAAAAAGACTAAAAATATAATAATAAAAAATTAAGTTTAAAAACTATAATTTTTTTAAAATTATGAAAAATGAAAAATATTAAAAAATATTAAAAATAAGGATAAACTACAAAATGGTCACGAAACTTTATTAAGTTTCTTTTTTTTATCACTAACTATGAAAAATTACATTTTGGTCATTTGTCTGTTAATGGACTTACAACCTTAACAAAAAAAGTGAGATGGCACATTAATTCAAGAGTTAATATCCAATTTGACTCCTGAACTATAGCTTAAACATTCAATTTTTTATTTTGACAACAATTTTAACAATAATTCTAAAAAAATATTAAAAAATATTTAAAATTTCTGAAATTTTATTGTTAAAAATATTGTAAAAGTGTATAAATGAATGTTTTGGCTATAGTTCAAGGATCAAATTGGATATTAACCTTTGAATTAATGTGCTACCTCACTTTTCGTTAAGATTGTAGTAATCATTAACGGATAAGTGATCAAAATGTTATAAGTCGATAAATTTAGTGATCAAAATATAACTTTTTATAATTTAATGATAAAAAAAATTCACCAAAATTTAGCGACTGTTTTTATAGTTTATCTAAATTTCTTTTACTTACAATTTTAAAAAAAAAATCATTTTAATTTCGTTTATATCAATAATTATTTTTTAAATCTTGCATTTATTTTATAATTTAAATATATGGTTTGAACGAGGATTGCGATGTGAGAGAGTTTGTAAATCACTTTATTTATCCTTATAATTAAATTGTGACGCGGCTGAGAAATAAAAAAGTTGATGATTCTGTTTTGGGCAGAGAAAATGAAAACGTGAGGGAGTGGTCCAGCATCGGATTTTGAAGTAGTTTATTGACAATTGTAGGGTGGTACCACCGACACCCGGTTGGAGGACGTGCCACTCACTCTCCACCGCAATTACCCAAAATTTAAACTACTACAATATTCAAACTCTTTTTAAGAAATTATTCTAGATACATACACATAGGAGACATGTTTATAAAATGGGTTCGACTTTATTTTTGAAAATAAAAATATTATGAATTAATGCACAAATGTAATTATCTATGAAGTAAGTTTAATAGAGGAGAAAGTCAAATTGATAGTAACTACATCAGTGTAAAATTTCATAAACAATCAAATATGCATTACATTAATTAATCTCTTAAAATTTGCATCCTAGCCTCACCATCATTAGACTAATTTGACGGTAAACTTCAATCAATCAAAATGCCATTGTCAAGAGACCCACCACATAGTGATGTACAAAAAATCATGTCTCAAATAGACTATCCTCCTCTCATCTTAGAGTCCAATTTTGCGAATATAATCACAATGATCTATCTTAACAAGGTCTTCTGAGAACGATTTCTGATAGATCATACAACACTCTTGCTTTGGTAAATCTCATATATACGTTAGAACACAACTAAAAAAAACTAAAACTAAAAAACCACCATACTTTTCAGAGAAAATAAAATGGACAAAAACTAAAACCGTCACTGCTTTTGGAGAAAACATAGTAGACTGATACAAGAATCACCATAGTTTTCAAAGAAAACAAAACAGATTGAAACTAAAAATTTAAAAAAAAAAATCTAAGAATTTTGTTGAAGAGGCCATGACTAGCAACCAACCCAAAGGCTTCGATCCATTTTAATTGTTGAGGCAGTTTTTAAGCAGTGTCAAGGACCAATGTCAATTGTTGTTTGGCATTGCCTACTCAAAAACTTGTTATGTTTCCGTTGGCGAAATTTTGACGATACAAATATTGGGTTGTGATTCTAACTTATACTTTGGACCTAGTCGACCCAATATTGACATCCAAACTACACATAGCAATATATCTTAGGGATTGATTTGGATTTCGATTGAGGCAATCAAACTTCCCAAGTTTGGTGGAGCAAATCAAAACCTGGAAGTATATTATGAAGATTCAAAACTTATCCTAAGCTGATTGACGATATTCTTTATGTTTATTATTTGGTTAATTTCATGGGAAAATTGATTGTAATTGATGTAGTATGTTAGCAAGTCTCAATTATTTTATATTGAGGAGATTTGTATAGGTAATGTATTGAATTGAGAACTTTTATTCTTGTTCATTGATGAATGTTTCTTTTGAGTGCATTGAGTGAAAATCAAGTGTGTTACTTGGTTTATGTTTAGAGGAGAGTCGTGTAGATCTTAGGCACAAAAGTGAGTCGAATCTAGTGATTGTTAGATGTTGTAATCACTTGTTGTACGTGTTGCTAAGATAGTGAATTATATATTTAGCCTGCAGACATAGGGAAACGTAATGCCTAAACAAATCGAGTGTTCTTTATTTTTATACCTTATTAATACTCAGTGTTTAAAGTAGTTGGCACCGGTCATTAGCACTACTTTTGACATTGCTATTGTTTTGCTTGCAAACATCAGTTTAGGACTTTCGTTAACCAATATTAACTTGTATTGATATGTACCAACCCGTATAAGTTGGTACAAGATTTTAGTATTTTGAACTAATTTTTAATATTTATTATCTTAATTTTTTTTATTTTGTATTATTGCACTTAAAAATAAAATAAAATAAAATAAAATAAATTTTAATTTAATTAAGCTGTTGAATATAGTTAATAATATTAAAATTTATCTCTTTTTTATTTTGAATCCATAACCTTTCTCCAACTCTTAAATAGGAGGATAAGCATGTCTCAACTGCTCGAATTCACATTCTCCCGTATTAGCCACAATACTAATAATGTCAATTGAACTAAAATTTATCTTTTACTTATATTTATATGTATAAAATTAAAATATATTTATTTAAATAATATTATTATGCTCAAAATGACACATCTAAATAATATATACTGGTATTGAAATAAAAATAACACCTCCACCAAGAGTGATTACCTTAGTTAGTAATTTCTCTCTCAATATTTTTATATTAAAATGAAATCATGCTTTTGTGGATACCATTGGCAACATGCGTAAGTATCATAACGTGTTTAAAAATTACAATTGGACCCACTTAACAACTCTCCCAACAAGACCATGTTTGGCTTGAATCAATTTGTACAAATCAATAAATAATATTCATTTTACCAAATTACATAAATATTTAAATATAATATCACAAATCAAAGACTATCACCGAAATAAATTCATAAAATTAATAAAAATAAGTATTAACTTTTATATTTTTCGTAGATAATAAAATTAGCTATCAATTAAATTTTCACTTATTTTTCTTAAAAATGTTGTTAGTATATAATTTATGTTTTGAATTTATATTAAAAATCCACTCAAATAATGTTCATATTAAAAAAAAAAAATGATCTCCCTAACCTTATTGCAACACCACCGGTACCCCAACAACTTTCAGCCACCAACCCCTCTCTAAATTTCTTTTTAAAAAAGCTAAAATAAAATAAATAAAATAGCAGCCAATAAAATTTCAACCTTAACGGAAAAACATAAAAAAACCAACCAATAAAAGAATTACACTTCTTTACTATGGTAGTAGGTCTAAGCGTCTCTTAAGGCGCGTGGGATACCCAGAAGAACCCAGTTTTGCCTAATTTTGTTGAATGTAAGTTTTATGTTTTTACCAAGAATTTTGTTTATATATTGTTTAGTCCTATTAGATTTATAAAAATAAGGTTAAAATATACTTTTTTATTTTTTTATTTTTTTTATACTTGAAATTTAGTATTTTTAATTTTATTTTGAGGAATTTAGTTATTTTAATTTTAAAATTTTGAAATTCATATTCAATTGTTAAAACTGTTAAAATTATATATTATTAAACTTGTTGATATGAAAGAAATACACTTAATAGTCATTCATGTAATAAAAAAATAACGTTATAAATAAATTTTAATTTAATAAAAAAATTAATGATGACAATAATTAAACTTTCATTTTTAATTAAAAAATAAAAGAATAAAATAAAAATAGAATTAAACTTTAAATTGCACAAAAAATATTTGTATATAAATTGTAAGTAAATTATTTAGATCTAGTATACATACATTGTTAAGTAAAAGAAATGAAAAATAATATAATATAATATATTATATTTTTTTGGATTGTTTTGGATAAAATTAAATATAATAATTTTAAATATTTCTTTTTATTAACAAAAGTAAATAGATTAAAATTATTTATATATATAATATGAGGGAAGAAAAAAAAATTTAGGGGGAGTCAGAATTGAACTATAAATTTTTTATAAAGTTAAAGTATAATATTATCTTGTATTGACTTATAATTCCATGATTTTTTAAAGGGCTAAATAGAATTTTTATTTTTATTTTTAAGGAGCAAAGTATAATTTTACCAAATTTATCGATAATAAAGAGACCAAGAGGACAAATTTTCCATTGGGTCTATATATAATTAACGAGGATTTTATTCTAATTACTAATTAAAAATATTCTTTTAGCGTAATGAAGGGTGTCAACTATAGTAAAAACTTTTAAAACGAGAACTATGAGAACCAAAATGATCTTAGTCATTAGATCAAAATAAATGATTCTAAGCCTTAGATTTCGTATTTATCTTACCTTATTAAAATAAAACCAAAAACACTTAATATTTCCATTCTTTTTTTCTTTTCACTGAGTAATTAAAGTCTTAGCTAGTGGAAGAAATTTGGATAATTTTTGCTTTAAAATTTAGTTTTTTTTGGAGAAAAAAATGGAAAGTGTAACAGCCCGTTTTCAGTGGTATCGGAAACAGTGATTTTTAGGACCACTAAATCCGACGAGTAAGTTCGTAAATATTATTATTTAATATTTACGAGACAAATGTGATTTTTTAAAAAGGTTTTTGATTTGATAATTTATGTTATATAAGTGATTTATTAAGTTCAAGTGGTTTAAGAAAATGAGGTATCGGGATCTTGTTTTTATAAACCAAGCCGTAAATATTTTTATAAATATTTACGAAGTGTCATTAAGGTGGTATTAAAGTTTCGTTAAAAAATTTTAACGTTTTGATAGTTAATTAATTAAAAATAACCAAATTAAAAAAACTGCATTCTTGGGACTCTATTCCCGTAAATCGGACTTGTAAATATTTATTAAAAATATTTACGAAGCTAGTTGTGTAGTTAATTAGGTTTCGGTTAAGTGAATTTACTTGAATTAAAAGTAAATTAGGTATAAGGACTAAATTGCATATAGGGTGAAAGTTGAATTATAGATTAAAGAAAAACTAAAAGGACTAAAGAAGCAATTATGCCATTGTTTCTTTATGAGGCGGCATAAGGTAGATTTTTTTTTGTGAAATTATTATAAAACTTTAAGTTAATATATATTATAGTATTAAGTATTAAGTATATATATTATATTATATTATAAAAAATATTATAAATAATGTATTAATAAAATAAATAAAGGAAAGAAAAAGAAATAGAAAGTGAAACAAAACAGAAGGGGAAAAGAAAGAAAAAAAAAAAGTTAAGGGTTTCAATTGTTGCTAACGTCGTACCGGAATTCTCAACTAAAAAGAGGAAAGATAAAGTCAACGTGGAATAGCTTAGAATTCTTGGTTTGTATTTCTATAATCTGAATCTAGTTATTAATTGTTGTATTTTGATTTAATATTTATGGTAAGTGATTGAGGTGAGTATTTGACACTTTGACATTGAATTGAATTAAAAGTTGATTGAATGGATTAAATTGATTATTTGAATTGAAATGAATATATATGTGCAAATATGATAATTGAATATTGATTGTATTTGGAAAGTGAAATTAAACCCTATTAAATGTATCAGGCTGAGTCGGATATAGATGGTATGCCATAGTATTAGAAGAGTTTAGGGATTCTTCGACTTCGAGTCGATGAGACACTGGATGTCAATTTACTACTTTGGATTAATTTGATGAGGCATTGGGTGCCAATTTACTTCGGTTTAGCCGATGAGACACTAGGTGTCAAATTACTACTTTGAATTATCCGATGAGCCACTGAGTGCCAAACTGGTGTGTTTTGGTTAGATCCGTGTATCCGTCCGAGTCCGAGTCGTGTTAATAGGGGTAAATGAGTAATAAAGTTTTATAATTGATATTGAAATGGTATGGTATGAGAAATGGAAGTGAAATAGTGAATTGAAAATAGAATGTGAAATATGTTGCAAATATATGGAATATATGAGTCATATACTCATGAAATGACTATAGAATGAATATTGCAATTGTATAATGAAATGTGAAATAAATTGTGAAATGCTATTTATATAGTATATATGAGAATTGAGATATTGTGAAACAAATGAAATGTGATATGGTTGTTGTAATATTTAGATTGTATATTTGTGAATTCATATCTTTTGATATTCAGATTATAGAAATACCACTGAGTTTATACTCAGCGTACGGTTTTGTTTTCCGTGCGCAGTTTAGGTACTTAATTTTGATCGCCGATTCAGTATCCAACAACGATCCCGAACTCAAATGTAGTGATATTTATCCTTTTGTGTTGGCATGTACCTAGGGTGTCTAAATAATAGTTATTTTGTGGTTTGATTGTAAATGAGATTATAAGTTTAATTTTGGTTGGTTAAATACATATAAATATGTATTTAAGTTTGAGGTCATATTATAGCATGTTTAAGTTAATGTTTAAATGAACATGAAATAAACAAAATAGATTGAATTTGGTATGTTTATAATTTGGATTTAAAATGATGCTTTGATGACTTGTTTTGATGATATGAAATGTTTGAGAATTTTGCCTGTTTGATCGGTAAACTCCGATAATACTCCGTAACCCGGTTCTGGCGAGGGATACGGGTTGGGGGTGTTACAGAAAGGAAAACAAGAGATCAAGGCTATTAAGATTAATAAATTTGGGTATTAGGTGTTTGTTTATTTATTGAAAAACTACGCGTTAAAAAGAAAAAACGAAGGGAAAGATTAAGTGTTGTTGGTTTTATTTTAATAAAGCAAGATAAATATAAAATCTAAAATTTAGAGCCATTTATTTTAATCTAATAATTAAAATCATTTTGATTATCATAATTATCATTTTATAAAATAATGATGAGATGTTTAAAATTTTAAGTTTAAGTTTCAACATGTATAATTATTATTTTTATATATATTTATACTGAATTTAAATTTCATGTAAGTTTTATTTCTACATATATTCTAAATACTAATTAAAAAAAAATCTTATCCACATTTCATCAATCATTTAGTACACAGAAAGTAAAAAAAAAAAAAAAAGGAAGTGTGAGCCCACGAGAATATGTGACTCCTATTTTTTTATACACTTTAGAATAAAACCATTAAACAAAAAAAAAAATGATTTTTATGTGGTATGGATTTTACTTAATCTATCAATTTAATAGATTTAATTAAATATTAAAATATAACAAGTATTTGATAATAAATATATTTAATTTACTGAACTATAAAATTAAGAATAAATTTCCTTAAATTTTATAATATTTTATACAAAAAATATTTTAAAATTAAACTTGAGATTCATATTAATAAAAGATTTAATAACACTTTTTTTAACACATGGCGTAATTCAATACGGCATTTTATTTTGATAATTGGAGGTGAGGAGTGGGATTACTTAAGACAAACCTAAGCTTTCACGACTGCAACATAATACTTTTGTTATTAGGTAAAAAGGTGAGTATATGGTCGGATCAAGTTCAACCAAATGAAAAATTTCAAGTTAGTCAAATTGATGAGTTTTATTTAATCATTCTAACTTGATTATAAACTTTTCTAAATCAAGTTAAATTCAAAAAATTAAACCGACTATGAATCTTGCTGGCGATATTATTAAATTCCAAATTAAAGATCATGTATATCATGTATATTTGAAAACTCTTTTAAAACAAATTAAGAAAAAATAAGATAATTAGTATGATAAGCTTGATTTGACAATTTGCTTGTTTAAAGCCTCAACATTATCATATTGGATTTAAAAAAATATATAATTTAGCATTCTTACATATTTTTAAGGTTTTTTAGTAATTTTATTTTTTAATATATATTTATAAAATTTTGGAAAAAGATTATAAATATTTTGAATTTTTATAATTTTTTTGAGAGGGACTAATTTGTTTATTTTCGAAACTATCAAGGTCACAAAATGTATTTACATCAAATTGATATTCAAATTGTAAAATTCAACTCGAATCAAATTCGAAAAATAAAATTACTTATTCGAGTTGATTTGAAAAAAAATAACGCTATTTAATTAACTTAAAATTCAAAAAAAATATTTTTTCAAATTAAATTAGATTTTACTTACCATTAACTCAAATGTGACTCTCATATTATTCTACTTTCAACATTAACTAAAAATAAAGACAAATTATTAGGTTATTTTTTAATAATGTTTGAATCAAATCAGATTAGTTGAATTGGGAATTGATAGAAATATCAATTAAGAAAGAAATAAAAAATTAATTGATGTATGAATTAATACAAATTAATTGAATTAAACTTAAAAATAGATTGAATTCACAATAGAATCAAAATTTATAAATTTTTAATAATTTGTTTGATTTTACCACTATACTCCGACTAAAAACTAAGCTGAAAAATGAAATAAAAAAAATCCAAGTAAGACGAGAACACGTGTTTCGTTGAAAACAATCCCACGCGAAAATCAAGAAAGAGGCGCGCGTAGGCTTTTGTTTACCTTTTTCCATTTTCATGATAAAAAACTAAAAAAAGAAAATAAAAATCTGGGATTTTTTTGGGGCATTGAAATGGAGCGGCCACCATATTTTTGGCTATAAAAGGACAGCACCTCCGCTTTCACAAATCGTGCCTCTTCTTCCTCTCTCTCTATATCTAAAGGGTTCTTTAGATTTTCTTACCAGTTCCTTATATTAAGGTGCTGTTCGGCTCCTCTTTTAACTCATGGCTGCTCTGTTATTATTCAATTTAATTAATTCTAATTAATCATTTAAACTTGCCAAAAATTTGAAGTTGAATCAATTTTTTTCCTTAAAAACATTTAAGATTTGTGTCTCCCTATGCTGAGATCTACTGTCAATTGTCAGCTTTCCTACTTTCCCTGATGATTTTCTTTCTGGGTTTTGATTAATATGATTTGAACTTCCCATTTATTACTTGGGTTTTGAACAAAACACTACTAAAATTGGACTTTTGATTGAGATCTGCTGATGTGCGCCAGCATTTGAACTATACCAGTCGGTTTTCATTCTGGGTTTCCCTTGGTATGGTTTAAAAATTCCATTTTCAAAAAACAAAAAAAAAAAAGTCTTGCTTAAATCTACTAGAAAGTATAAGCTTTAATCAGGCTCTTTTTTGCTGTCTATCCAACTTGGGTTTTTGGAATCATTTAAGAATTTGTCTAATTTTTTGGTCAGATCTATTGTATAGTGTTAGTATTTGATCTGTTTCCTCAGCGTATCTTTCTGTTTTGTCTGTCTATGAAAGCAATTCAATTAGATCCAATCTTTTTGTCATGGAAGTTATAGATCTAGAGACTGTTACCATTAGTTTCTTGCTATAGATCTAAAGCGAAGTAAGCTTTGGATCTATCAGTCCATGCTGCATTGCAGGTTTATCATGGATTTGAGCTTTGATTCTATTGAAATTTCAGTTCAGGGATATAGATAAGACATGTAAATTTGTAATCTTTTTAGATTTGAATTCTATATAATAAAGCTGAATTTGTCTGTTTATTTTAAATGATTCAGAAAATGGCCTCCCACATTGTTGGATATCCCCGTATGGGACCAAAGAGAGAGCTTAAGTTTGCTTTGGAATCCTTCTGGGATAAGAAGAGCAGTGCCGAGGATTTGCAAAAGGTTGCTGCTGATCTCAGGTCATCCATCTGGAAACAGATGTCTGATGCTGGGATCAAGTACATCCCCAGCAATACTTTCTCTTACTATGACCAGGTGCTCGATGCCACATCCATGCTCGGAGCTGTTCCACCTAGATACGGCTGGAATGGTGGTGAGATCGGATTTGACACTTACTTCTCCATGGCCAGAGGAAATGCCTCTGTCCCTGCAATGGAAATGACTAAGTGGTTTGACACCAACTAGTAAGTTGCCATCATTGGTCTTACTTCATTACCTTATTGACTGATTGCTGAGTTTTATGATACTAAAACTTAAATTGTACTCTATTTGTTGTTTCAGCCACTTCATTGTTCCTGAATTGGGACCTGATGTTAACTTCTCTTATGCATCTCACAAGGCAGTGGATGAGTACAAGGAAGCTAAGGCGGTATGTATATATACTTGATAACAAAGTAGATTTTGTTTTTCATGTATTCTAATGCTAATAGCTTAGGAAATTAGAACAGTTAGCCTAGTAGGATTTATAAGTTCAAATGCAGTAAAAAAATGGTTGTCTGAATTTGGAATTAGATTCAAGTAATAGTTCATAGCTCTCTAAGAGTTAATTTTTTGAGAATGCTCGAGTGAGATTCGGAGTAGTGATTACTTAGACCTGCTTAATTGTATGCTATGTTTTTCTAGTTCTTATTTGTTGATTTTAGTCTTATCATGAAACTTCGGTGCTGATTATCTGTTCCACATGCAGCTTGGAGTTAACACAGTCCCGGTCCTTATCGGCCCTGTCTCATACTTGTTGCTCTCTAAACCTGCAAAGGGTGTTGAGAAGACCTTTTCTCTTCTCTCCCTCCTCCCCAAAATCCTCCCTATCTACAAGTAAGAGTTGTTTCTTTTTATGTCTTCAAGTTATTATTGATTTAACTGCTCTGATTTGCCATTATTAACATTGAATCTCTTTACAGGGAAGTTATATCTGAGCTTAAGGCAGCTGGTGCTTCCTGGATTCAGTTCGATGAACCGACCCTTGTCTTGGATCTTGACTCTCACAAATTGCAAGCATTCACTGCTGCTTATGATGATTTGGAATCCACACTCTCTGGCTTGAATGTATTGATCGAGACCTACTTTGCTGATCTTACTGCTGAGGCATACAAGACACTCATTGGGTTGAAGGGTGTCACTGCTTATGGTTTGGATTTGGTTCGTGGAACCCAGACTCTTGATTTGGTCAAGAGCAATTTCCCTAAGGGCAAGTACCTCTTTGCTGGAGTTGTGGACGGAAGGAACATTTGGGCCAATGATCTTGCTGCTTCTCTCAGCACTTTGAAGGAGCTTGAGGCTGTTGTTGGCAAAGGTATGCTATTTTTATTTGCTTTTGATGGCTTATAATTTGCAAGTATGACAATTTTGTTATTTATTATAACTGATGTTTATGAATCACTTTCTGATGTACAGAAAACCTGGTGGTGTCCACATCCTGCTCGCTTCTCCACACTGCTGTTGATCTAGTGAATGAGACTAAGCTAGACGATGAAATCAAATCGTGGCTCGCATTTGCTGCCCAGAAAGTTGTTGAAGTCAATGCACTTGCCAAGGCATTGGCTGGTCAGAAGGATGAGGTATCCCATTTAATCTTGCCACTTGTTTATTTCTGGTTTTCTATGAACTAGGATAGCATCTTGATATGGGTCTTATGCCTTTGGGGTTGACCTTTTGGTGCTTTCTCCATATTTGGAAGATACCAAGTCACTTTCTAATTATTTCATCTATTTTTAGGCCTTCTTCTCTGCCAATGCTGCTGCTCAGGCTTCAAGGAAGTCCTCCCCAAGAGTGACTAACGAGGCTGTTCAAAAGGCTGTAAGTGTTTTGATAAACTAAATTTCTGATTTTCTTTCATGTGACTTCTCTGCAGTAATCTTTTTTTGTTGTGAAAATCTCTCTTTGCTTACCTTGTTATGTTCGGTGCTTGCATTTCCAGGCTGCTGCTTTGAAGGGCTCTGATCACCGTCGTGCAACCAATGTTAGTGCTAGACTCGATGCCCAGCAGAAAAAGCTTAACCTTCCAATCCTCCCCACCACAACCATTGGATCCTTCCCTCAAACCTTGGAGCTCAGGAGAGTTCGTCGTGAATTCAAGGCTAACAAGTGAGTTAATCAGGAAATTTTCAGTGATATCTTTATGTAAAATGACAATATTACCAGTCTTTTAACTAGTAGTCTCTCACTCCAGGATCTCTGAGGATGATTACATTAAAGCCATTAAGGAGGAAATTAAGAAGGTTGTTGACCTTCAGGAAGAGCTTGACATTGATGTCTTGGTTCATGGAGAGCCTGAGGTGAGTGTACCTTCTCCTTTTGGTCTTTTCATTTACTTCTTGGCAAGCATACTCAACTATTACCTATAACCATGCAGAGAAACGATATGGTTGAGTACTTTGGTGAGCAGTTGTCTGGTTTTGCATTCACTGTTAATGGATGGGTGCAATCTTACGGATCTCGATGTGTCAAGCCACCAATCATCTACGGTGATGTTAGCCGCCCCAAGCCAATGACTGTTTTCTGGTCATCTACTGCACAAAGCATGACTGCACGCCCAATGAAGGGAATGCTTACTGGGCCCGTTACCATCCTCAACTGGTCCTTTGTCAGAAATGATCAGCCCCGGTATGCACGAGAAGCTTATAGGGGAAAAAACTACAAAATTTGCATTTCTACGAGCAATTTTTGCTTTGCAATATGAATATCTTTTGACATTCAATGATTTGTGAATTTTCTAGGTTTGAGACTTGCTACCAGATTGCCTTGGCCATCAAGGAAGAAGTGGAGGATCTTGAGAAGGCCGGTATCAATGTTATCCAAATTGACGAGGCTGCTTTGAGAGAGGGGTTGCCTCTTAGAAAGTCGGAGCATGCCTTCTACTTGAAATGGGCTGTCCACTCCTTCAGAATCACCAACTGCGGTGTCCAGGACACTTCTCAGGTTTGTATATTGCTTCACTCTTTTCACGTCGGGAAAGCTTTCGTATCTGCACACCCTCTAATTGGTGTTGTGTTTATCCAACAGATCCACACTCATATGTGCTACTCCAACTTCAATGACATCATCCACTCAATTATCGACATGGATGCTGATGTCATAACCATCGAGAACTCACGTTCAGATGAAAAGCTCCTTTCAGTATTCCGTGAAGGAGTGAAGTATGGTGCTGGAATCGGCCCTGGTGTCTATGACATCCACTCTCCCAGAATACCATCAACCGAAGAGATTGCTGACCGAATTAACAAGATGCTTGCTGTGCTTGAGACCAACATCTTGTGGGTTAACCCTGACTGTGGTCTCAAGACTCGCAAGTATGCCGAGGTGAAGCCAGCCCTGAAGAACATGGTTGCAGCTGCCAAGCTGCTCCGCACCCAACTTGCAAGTGCCAAGTGAGAGGCATATCCGAGGTCGGACATCGTCCTTTATATCGAAGATGATCCAGAGGAAATTTGTCTTAAATCATTTAAATAACTGTGCGTTGAAGTATTTGTTAGGCGTATCATATGCCCCTCTTTGAGGCCAATTGTTTTCCTTTTCTTTTTTGGTTATTTCCCCTCTAAATATTTTGTATTTTCGGGAATATATGAATTGCCTTCAATTACTTTGAAAGGCACGAAATTTGGTAGTTTATCTTTTATGAGCCTAATGAAAATGTCAGTACTGGCTGTGGCTGTGGACTGACTATATTAGCTTCTTTCTCTATTTACACCCTTCTTTTATGTTTAATTAATTATATATATATATATTGGATATGAATATTAAATATAAATACATAAAGTAAGCAGTAAAGAGTGAAAAAAAGAATCCAATTTAGCTCTTAGTGTAATTGAATCTTTAGTGAAGGAAATTAAATCAGTTGAACCATTAAAATACTTGAATAGACCTTGAAAATATGGCCCAAGGAGTTTGCGGTTAATCGAATTGTCGTTTTAGTCCTCGGTTCTTTCTTTGAATTAGTCGATTTAGTTCTCATACTTTTCAAATTTTAATGGAAAAGGCAATAATTAATTTATTTGGATAAATTTTGTTATTAGTCATGTACTATAAGTAAAGTTATAGATTTAATCTAAAATTTTTAATTTGATCATATTTTTAGTTGCTACACTTTTCAAAATTTGAAGTTTGAAATTTTAGTATTGACACAAACAACCGTCGTTTAATCCATTTTATTTAATTTTTTTTGTGAGTAATATATAAAAATATTAAATTGACATAGCGTTACAAATGTGATAATATGTTTGTTGCACAAGATTTTAGGAATAGTAGAATTTAACTTAATAAATTTAATAATTATTATTCGGCCAAGATCAAAATTTTAAAAATAAAAAAATATAAAATAAAAATAATTAAATTAAATTACAAAGATTAAATACATAACTTATGTATAGTATATAAACTAATAACATAATTGGATAAATCAATTAGATGAGGTTTTAAATTTGAGTTTCAAAGGTCATAGATGTTATCTGTCTAACCTTTGAAAATTACTTCAAATTACTTTATTTGAGGCGGTTGGAATTTTTCAGTTCAAGTTAACCCTTCAACTATTAACTTTAAGAAAATAATTGATTCAGTCTTAACTCGATTAGCATGAATATTATTGTGAATACAAGAGGATGTAGGTTTGATTGCGTTTAAGTGTATTATCTTCCAATTTATGGGTTAAGAAGGGATTATGGGCAAAACTTAAAATTTTATAGCGGATTATGCTATCCGCCAAGACTAAAGGCTGCCTGACCCTTGGGAAAGATTTTACAAATTCAACTCGACCCGACTCGATTCGACTCGACTCGACTTGAATTTATTTATTTATTTATTTATTAAAGGGTAAATTACATTTAAAATTATTAGTAAGTTTATGTTTTGATCACTTAACTTCAAAAAATTACAAAATGGTCGCTGAACTATTCAAAAGTTTTCATTTAAGTCATTAAATTATTCGAAAATTTTAATTCAAGTCATTCAGCTGTTAAGTTTTTTTTTTTTGAAAGTCTAGCTAGTGAACTCCAACTGATGATTTGATGATTGGTACGGTAGGTTAGTACCTATCAACGAGTAGAAGAATATACTTTAAATTTAAGAAGAAAGCTATTTCGATTTTAGTTCGCAGATTTATGGGGTTTAACTTTTTGCAACAAAATGAGTTTTTGAATTGAAAATTTTGATAAGTGAAACTCTTTAACCGAATTGATCATTAGAAATTAACGGTAACACTAGTGTGGCCATTAGCGGACACCATGCCAACCAACAAATGCTAATATGACAATCCTCGTAAACAAAATAAAAATTTTGAGAGTAAAAGATTATTTTAGAAAACAATTCCAAAGTGAACCTAAATAAATGATTGTCTAGGTTCATTCAAATCTCCAATTTATCTAAAAAAATTATAAAAAATAAAATTATAAAAATTACAAAACAATCATAAAAATATTAGAGATTATAATTTTTTTTAAAAATAACTAAAAAGTTTAAAATGATAGAAAATATAATAATTATTAAAAATAATTAAATTTGCAATCGAATATAAAAACCAAGATGCAGTCAATAATGACATTCAACTGAATATAATAAATCACGAAAAAGATTCTGGAAAAAAATTCTCAAGATTGTTAATATATATATATATATAGATACTTAAAAATATATATCTAAATTTTTTCGTTTATTTTTCTATATATATATATTTGAAATTTTTGCTATTTTTTGAATTTTCATTTTTTTTGTATTTTAAGTATTTTAAAAAAGTAATGTATATTTTTAAATTTTTCGAAATTTTCTATATTTTTTCTGATTTTTAAACTTTTTTGAGATTTTTCTAAACTCATTGCTTTGTTTTTTAATTTTCACTTTTTTGTATTTTATGTGTTCTTAAAAAAGAAAAATATATTTTAATTTCTAGAAAATTTCTATATTTTTATGTTTTTTTATTTTTGGATATTTTTTTTATTTTTTATTTTTTTTCTAAATTTTCGCTTTTTTGAGTTTTTTTTGGAAATTATATATATTTTTATGATTTTCTAAATTTTTTTAGAATTTTTAAAGTTTTTGCTTCCTATTTTTTTTTAAAAATTTTTGAAATAAATTTGGCCACTTTATTAATATAGGGAAAGCCAAGTAAAAAACATAAAATCCTAGAAAGAAAACCCTAATCCACCTACCATTGCCATTTGTCGTCCTATAACTACAAATCTTAGGCGGTACCTTGGTTTTGCATTGTAACACCCCTAACCCTTATCCGTCGTCGGAACAGGGTTACGAAGCATTACCGAACTTTTTAGGTCAAATACAAATATCTCATATCATTAACATACATAACAGAAACTATTCATAATCATTCATATTGTCCCTTGTATGAGCCCTCGAGGCCCAAAATATGCGTTAGAAATAAATCGGGACTAAACTGGAGACTCAGGGAATTTTTCACAAAATTTCAAAAATTTTCTTAGCTGTAGGGGACACACGCCTGTGTGGTCAGGCCGTGTGGCTTACACGGCTAAGAGACACGGCCGTGTCTTAGGCCGTATGGACATTCGATGTGAAGCACACGGCCATGTCCCAGCTCGTGTCCATACCCGTGTAACTCTTTGTCTTGGGTCACATAGCCAAGCCACACACCCGTGTGCTAGGCCGTGTGGTATGAAATTAAGGTGCATGGGTCACACGGCCAAGCCACACACCCGTGTGCTAGGCCGTGTGAAAATACCTGAGCATTCTGTTTCTTAATTTAAAGGATACAGGGGACACACAGCCAGACCACACGCCCATGTGCTAGGCCGTGTGTCACACACGGCTGAAACACATGCCTATATCTCTGCCCGTGTGGACGAAATTAGGCCATTTTAAGGCCACATTTCTCACCCATTCTTTATTTCAACCTAACACCTCAAATTACATACTTATAGGCCATAACAAGACCTTCAATACAACCAATTCTTAGCTCGAAAAATGTCATATTATCACATATATCCTAACATTCTAAACTACCACATTAATCAATTCACACATTTGATTACCTATATCAACCATGTTTTACCAACTCATTCATCAACATGCCTAAAAACTATCCATCAATTAGCCACATCTATATATATATATCAAGCATGATAAAACTATATATATATAAGTTGATTGGAAATATAAACAAAATGTAATTCTTAACATTTTCACAAACCAATCCAACCCTATACATGCCATATAAACCATAATGTACGTTGCAAAAACTACTGGCTTGATGTGTTGATTCCATCTCCCGACCTCACGTTAATCTACAATGACATTAAACAACACAAGTAAGCTTAATGAAGCTTAGTAAGTTCGATAGGTTAAACATAAATCTTACCGAACCTACTATAACACATTAATTAAATAAATTCATTCAACGTAAATTTCCTGTGAACCACAACTTTAATCGATGAATATGCTTATTTTAGACCAATACCAATAATAATAAGTCTCCCAATTTCAATTACATAAGTCACTTACCAAATCTTACCAAATCGAAGAACGACTTACGGATATGAGTACATCATTTTCAGAAACACGAAGGCTGAACAAAAGCACATAAGTGCTAAATAGAAACCTATATGGTGAGTTCACCTATCAAGCAAAAAGAGCTGATTTCAGTGGCCAGCCCGTGTCAATCTCGAACCATGTCAGTATTGCACAAGGACTGGGTACCTTAACACGAGCCTCTCACACTCCCGTGAAAGACTCACGGGCTTGCCACACACCCGTGTTCCAGCTCGTGTCGATTTCTAACCATGTCAGTATTGCACACGGCCTGAGCATTCTTACATGGGCTGATCACACGCCCGTGTCCTTATCGTACCCTGTTTCATTTTCACGCAGAAAAAGAAAATTTTTAGGTATTTTGAGCATTCCAAAGTCTATAAAAAGACACTAGAAGAAGACCTAAAGGGATACGCAGAGTAGAACGAAGAAATTACTCGAAGGAAGCCGTCGGAATCAATTCAGAAGCAGGATCTCATTCAAGATTGAAGTTCTCCATCAAATTTCTGTAGAAGTTTTTGGGTTCTTTATGTCTTGTTGTTTTCCTTATTTTGAGATGTTTTCCTTTTACATTATGAACTAAACTCCCTAAAATACCTAGGGAGGATGAAACCTATGATGAATCTTATTATTTAATTATCTGAATTACATGATAAATACTTGTTCTTGTTCTTAATTATGTGTTCTTAATCCTTGCCTTAATATTTTTAGGATTTTAATCCAAGTTTGGTGTGCTTAATCAGTGGAGCAAAAGTCCCTGCTTAAGAGTAGATCTAGCATAGTTAAGCGGAGTTGATTGCAATCCTAGAAATAGGACGACATAAATCTGCCGGATTAGAGTCAAATCTAATAAGGGAATCCATAGATCAAGTTAATGCGACAATAGGGGTTTTAATTAGAAAGAAATTTCAATTAATCAACCTAGAGTCAGTTGTTATTAGTCTCGAAGGAGATATTAACATAATTTAGGGATTTCTACGGATCAAGGCAAGTGAATAAATCGTTTGATTTAGAATCAGAATAATAAGTAAAATCTAGGTGGATTCTTTCCTGTGTATTGTCTCTATCATTGGTTTTCTTAAAGTATTCTCCCAATTCACTTTCTGTCACGTTCATAGTTAATTAGTAGCTTAATTTTAGATTAAAACACCCCTTTAATTATTAGGCTAAATAATAAAAAGATAGTAATTACTAGTACTTTTAGTCCTCGTGGATACGATATTCTGAACTCACCATAGCTATATTACTGTTCGATAGGTGCGCTTGCCTTCGTCAAATTATTAGTTAGTTTAGAGACCCATCAAGTTTTTGGCGTCGTTGCTGGGGACTAGAATATTAGGAACACTTAATTTTTATTACTTTAGCCATTTTTTATTTTCTGTAATTATTTTTTGTTTTTATTTGTTTCCTAATCTTTCTTTCATTTTGATTCTGGCAGGTATCTTTAGTTTATGACTAGAAGAAACCTGACAGAACCTCTATTATTTGATAACGAAATTGAAAGCACAGCTTGCAGAAATCGTAGAGAAATAAGGCGAAGTTTACATTATATAGAGGAAGAGCAAGAGGACGATACCAATATTACCGAGGAGATGGCTGATAATCAGAATAATCCTTTACCTCCTGTGGTTGCCGCGAATCCTGTGAATCAAAATTCTGCTCCTTGTACTATGTACGATTATGCCAAGCCCAATTTAACTGGGGCTAATCGAGTATTGTTAGACCTGCTATTGCTGCAAACAATTTTGAACTGAAGCCTAACACTATTCAAATGATTCAACAGATTGTTCAGTTTGATGGTTTGCAGGACGAAGACCCAAATACTCATTTGGCTAATTTCTTGGAATTCGACGACACTTTTAAAATTAATGGTGTTTCTGATGATGCCATTTTCCTTTGGTTATTTCCTTTTTCATTGAGGAATAAAGCTAAACAGTGGTTGAACTCGTTACCATGAGGTTCCATCACTATTTGGGAACAAATGACCGAAAAGTTTCTATTAAAGTATTTGCCGCCGGCTAAAATGGCAAAATTGAGGAATGATATCTCTTCTTTTGTGCAGATGGATTTAGAAACTCTTTACGATGTATGGGAGAGGTATAAGGACTTATTGAGCAGGTGCCCTTACCATGGGTTACCTCTATGGCTACAAGTTCAAACTTTTTACAACGGTTTGAACCCCTCAACTAGGCAACTGATTGATGCGACCTTGGTGGACTCTGAATAACAAAACACCTGAAGCAGCTTATGAGTTTATAGAAGAGATGTCACTGAATAATTATCAGTGGCAAGTCATGAGAACAAAGCCGACAAAAGCGCTGGTGTTTTCAACCTCGATGCGGTCACCATGTTATCAAACTAGGTAGAGCTCTTAAATAAAAAGATTGATGGTTTATGTGTATCTACCCAGGTACATCCGGTGATGCAATACGACACAAATGAAGGAGGGATGAATACCTCAAAATATCTACCCTACAGTCCTAACATGGAGAATAAGCAATTAAATTATATGGGTAATAACTCTAAACCTCTAAATAATACTTATAGTAACACATATAATCCAGGATGGAGGAACCACCCAAATTTTTCATGGGGTGGTCAAGGGAATCAAAGACCACAACCCCCTCCAGGTTTCCAATCACCCTACCAGCAAGAGAAGAAGCTGAATCTTGAAGATATGCTAGTAAAATTTATTTCAGTGTCAGAGACTCGTTTTCAAAATACCGAGACAGCATTGAAAAATTAGCAAGCATCGATTCAAGGGCTTGAAAATCAAATTGGACAACTGGCTAAATTAGTTTCCGAAAGGCAACAAGGTAGTCTACCTAGTAACACCGAACCTAACCCAAAAGAGCATGTGAAGGCAGTTACACTAAGGAATAGGAAGGTGTAGGTTGAAGCTGAAAAGAAGATGCCACAAGAAGCTGATAAGACGAAGGGTGAGGAAGTAAACTTAACGTGAGTGTAACACCAGTGCTTAAAGAATATAAACCACCGATCCCATATCTAGCAAAGTTGAAGAAAGACCGCATGGATGTACAATTTGGTAAATTTCTTGAACTTTTTAAACAATTGCATATTAACTTACCTTTTGTTGAAGCTATTTCGCAGATGCCTGCATATGCAAAATTTTTAAAAGAGCTTTTAACAAATAAAAGGAAGTTTGAAGAGCTATCAACCGTGGAACTCAACGAGGAATGTTCAGCTATTCTTTAAAATAAGCTACCAACCAAATTAAAAGATCCAAGAAGTTTTACTATTCCCTATTTGATCGGTAGTTTAACTATTGAGAAAGCATTAGTAGAGTTAGGTGCCAACATTAATTTGATGCCTTACAAAATGTTCAAGCAGTTTGGTCTTAGGGAACCAAAGCCCACTAGGATGAGTATCCAATTAGCTGATAGATCTGTTAAATATCCTAGGGGAATTATTGAAAATGTTTTGGTAAAAGTATATAAATTCATATTCCCTATTGATTTTGTTGTGCTTGACATAGATGAGGACGTTGAGGTACCTTTAATTTTAGGTCGCCCATTTTTAGCCACTGCTAGGGCTGTCATTGATGTAGGTGATGGTAAACTTGTGCTTAGGGTGGGTGACGAAGAAATTATTTTTAAGATTTATGATGCTATGCAATACTCTAAAGAACAAGATGATTCCTGTTACTTTATTGACTCTATTGATCATTCTATTCAAGATTCTTTTCAGGAAATCATTCATAAAGACAAGTTGGAACTTTGTCTTATCCAATGTGAGGAGGCAGATGACGATACCACTGAGATAGGGAAGATAAAAGTTGAGTTAAACTCTAACGAGTCTTCCTCAAGATAAAAGAAGTATGAGGGCATTGAAATGAACGACGAACTAAAACAAAAACCCTCTATTGAAGAACCTTCCAAATTGGAACTGAAGTAATTACCAAATCACTTAGAGTATACGTTCCTCGAAGATAATTCTACATTACCGGTAATTATTGGTTCAGACTTGCGACCCAATGAGAAAGATGAGCTACTACAAGTACTAAGGGAGCATAAAAGAGCCATAGCTTGTAAGATTTCTGACATTAAAGGGATCAGCCCTTCGTTTTGCACCCACAAAATTTTAATGGAAGATGAATATAAACCATGTGTGCAAGCTCAAGGACAACTAAATCCCAACATGAAAGAAGTTATTAAAACCGAGGTAATTAAACTTCTAGATGCTGTAGTTATTTATCCTATTTCTGACAGTACTTGGGTGAGCCCTGTGCAGGTTGTTCTAAAGAAGGGAGGCATGACTGTAGTAGCTAACGAGAAGAATGAATTAATTCCAACAAGAACAGTCACAGGTTGGAGAGTTTGCATTGACTATAGGAAATTGAACGATGCCACGAGAAAAGATCACTTTCCTTTACCATTCATTGATCAAATGTTGGAAAGATTATCTGGGCATATGTATTATTGCTTCCTAGAAAGACTCTCTGGCTACTTCCAAATTCTGATAGCTCCTGAGGATCAAAAGAAGACAACATTTACATGTCCATATGGTACGTTTTCTTATCGTAGAATTCCTTTTGGAAAAGTAATGCTCCTGCTACTTTTCAGCGCTGCATGCTAGCCATCTTTGATGAACTTGTGGAAGATATTATGGAGGTATTTATGGATGACTTCTCAGTATTCGGTAATTCTTTTCACCTTTGCCTTAAAAATTTAAAACAAGTTCTAATGAGATGTGAGGAGACGAACCTTGTGCTTAATTGGGAAAAGTGTCACTTCATGGTCCGAGAAGGGATCGTGTTAGGCCACAAAATTTCTGGTAAAGGGATTGAGGTTGATAAATCAAAAATTGAGACCATAGAAAAATTACCTCCTCCTAGTTCAGTTAAGGCTATTAGAAGCTTTTTAGGACATGCTGGGTTTTGCAGAAGATTTATTAAAGAATTTTTTAAAATAACTAAGCCTTTAACAAAACTACTAGAAAAAGACATGTCTTTCAATTTTGATCAGGAATGTTTAGAAGCATTTAATACACTCAAAGATAAATTAATCAATGCTCCAATTATGATTGCACCTGATTGGAATTTGCCCTTTGAACTAATGTGTGATGCGAGTGATTTTGCAGTAGGTGCAGTTCTTAGACAACGAAGAGACAAGCATTTTCAACCGATTTATTATGCTAGCAAGACATTGACAGCCGCACAAGAAAACTACACTACCATGGAAAAAGAATTGCTAGATGTGGTTTTTGCATTTGATAAATTTAGACAGTATCTGATATTATCTAAAGTTGTCGTTTACATTGACCATTCAGCTCTTCGTTATCTCCTAACTAAGCCTGATGTAAAACCTCGACTCATAAGATAGATTTTACTTTTGCAGGAATTTGATTTGGAAATTTAGGATAAGAAAGGGGTTGAAAATCTTGTGGCAGACCATCTTTCTAGGCTTGAGAATCCACATCTCAAAGAGCTCGATGAGAGTGAGATAAATGACTCATTTCTTAAGGAACAACTCTTGGCTATATCTGACTCTGAGGTACCTTGGTTTGTAGATATTGCAAATTACTTAGCTGCTAACATCCTACCAAAAGGGTTGACACATCATCAAAAGAAGCGATTCTTTGCCAATGTGAAAAATTATTTTTGGGAGGATCCTTTTCTTTTTCGTATATGTGCAGATCAAGTAATTCAAAGATGTGTTACAAATTCAGATGCAAGCAAAATCCTAGAACATTTCCATTCAGGACCCACAGGAGGACATTACAGTGGGACTAGGACAGCACATAAAACGCTCAAATCAGGTTTTTATTGGCCCACACTGTTCAAGGACGCTAATAGGTATGTTACTTCTTGTGATAGATGCTAGAGAACAGGTAATATCTCTAAACGTGATGAAATGCCTCAAAAATATATGCTATCATGTGAAATATTTGATGTATGAGACATTGATTTTATGGATCCATTCCCTAGCTCATTTGGGAATAAATACATCTTAGTAGCGGTTGATTATATGTCAAAATGGGTGGAAGCTCAAGCTTTACCTACTAAAGATGCTAGAGTGGTAGTGAGCTTTCTTAAGAAACTTTTCTCTTGATTTGGAACACCTAGAGCAATTATTAGTGATAGGGGTACTCATTTTTGTAATGCTCAATTTGATAAAGTCCTAAAGAAATATGGAGTGTACCACAGAAAAACTACCCATTATCACCCTCAAACTAGTAGACAAGTTGAAGTAGCAAACCGAGAGCTTAAGCGTATCCTAGAGAAAACCATAGAATCAAATAGGAAAGATTGGGCGATAAAAGTAGACGACGCTTTATGGGCCTATAGAACCGCTTTTAAAACTCCCATAGAAACATATCCGTACAGACTTGTTTATGGGAAAAGCTATCATTTACCATTTGAATTAGAGCACAAAGCATTTTAGGCTATAAAATTTCTAAACTATGATCCTAAACTTGTAAGTGAGAAAAGATTGATGCAGTTGAACGAGCTAGATGAGTGGCGAGCAAATGCTTATGAGAACTCACGATTATACAAAGAAGTGACAAAGCGACGCCATGATGCTCGTTTGAAGTAACCTAAGCAATTTGCAGTCAGAGATCTTATTTTGCTATACAATTCAAAGCTCAAATTGTTCATTGGAAAGCTGAAATCAAGATGGTCAGGTCCATTCCTAATCCAAACTGTCTTTCCCAACAGCATAATAGAGGTAACTCACCCGACTTATGGCACATTCAAGATAAACGGTCAACGACTTAAACTTTATAATGGTGAGGATTTTAGAGATAATAGAGAGGAGCTTCAGCTCTGTTGTAACACCCCAAACCCAGCCTAGAAGTTAGGCCCGAATCTGACGGGTCACATTAAAGTGTTTTTCGAAAACCATGTTTTCGTTGAAAACCCTTCTTAATATTTAAAAACTTCTTGGCATTTAAAAATTGTGTAAAGCCTCAGCTTGCGTTCGTTTATTTTCAAAATGGGGTTCGTTGAAAAAGGTTGTTCACTTTTAAAACGTTATTGATTTTTTCAAAATCTCCTTCAACTGCGGAAGTTTTTTTTAAAATGTTGCGAAAACGTGATAACCGAAAACAGTAGTTGTAACGTAGTGTTTTGAACACAGTAATCATTTTGGAAAATTGTGATTTACTTCTAACAGATATAAATTAAAATAAAACCAAACCTAAAATTTAAAATCCGAAAACTTTAAGAGGCCTTATTACAAACCAAACCAAAACAAAGTACTTATGAATAACTTAATAGAAAAACAGAAGCAGTTGTGTGGCCATCTCCGAGTCCCTCACAGCTTCGATCCGTCTAAGGCTGGGGATTGCTTGCACAGTTAAAAACGGGGTGAGTTTACGAAAAGTAATCCCCTAATATAAAAATAGCCAGTCAGATAGATAGAATTTAGAAGTAGTCTGGGCCTGAGCCCTATTCAGTCACAGTACAGTTTCAGTGGGCCTAAGCCTATCGCAAAATTGTTTGGGTCTCAACCCATAACAGAATCATTTGGGCCTAGCCCATATCAGTATCGAATCTCATAAACAGAAATGCAATAGTGTACGAATGCACCCCACCCTACCCCAATCCAGCCAGCACACCACCTGTACCAACCAACACACCATGTGGGGATAAAATCGACCCACCCAGCCAACACACCAATATTAGCACCAGTTGTGACACTAACCGATATCGTAGCAGAGCTGCCAGAATATAAGCTGCTTAAGCCATCGCTAGGTCCACAATCGTCTCGGGTGACCCGTACGACCCTAACAATCAAATTGGTGGGTCCACAGTCGTCTCGGGCGACTCCTGTAACCCTAACAATCAAATCGGTGGGTCTACAGCCGTCTCGGGCGACCCGTGTGACCCTAACAAATCAATCACTTCCTCCAATTACAAAATCCCAATCCCATGCAGCATGTCATGTAAACAAAGCACATATATATAAATCACATGGCATACTCAAGAAAGGCAGACAAATCATAGCTCAGGACAGTCGAAACATAGCATAAAACAATCATTTATCCACGAGGGCAAAACAGTCATTTTACCCTATAAAGGTATTTTGGTAATCCTACCCTTTAGGGGTATTTCGATAATTCTGACATACAGAGGTATTTCGGTAATTTTACAAATCAGGGGTATTTCAGTAATTTCACAAATTGAGGGTATGTCGATAATTTCACAAGTTAGGCGTATTTTGGTAATTTTACCCTTCGAGGGTATTTCAGTAATTTTCACAAATCGGTGGTATTTCGGTAATTTTATCCTTCGAGGGTATTTCGATAATTTTACTCCCTAGGGGTCTCGGTATAGTATACGACCTTTCCAAAGGCCTACCGTCGACTCGAACAACTCGGATAACTTATATGGCCAAAATAGTGTAATTGGGCTCAAGGCCCAAAACTCAGCTCAAGTGGACCCACACGCTCGTGTGGCCCGCTCAGCCTAAATTCCATTACGGCTATACGAATTTTGCTGCCCAATCCATTATTATTCGCTTACCGTGGATTTTACCCATGTGGGGCTCATGATCCCATTAGGCCTACATGGCCCATTTCGGCTCTACGAGGCCCATTACAACCTAAGCCCACGAGAACGTTTGTAACAGCCCGATTTAGGGGCTAGTCGGAATAATGATCTCGGAATCACTAAAATGAGAATAGAGAAAAATTATTTTCATGTTATTTTATGTGTTATAACATGTTTATAAGGGTGCATGAAAATTTTGGTGCCTTAATTTTAGCAATTTCTAGCTAAATTGTGAAAAGGACTAAATCGCATAAAAATGCTGAAAGTTCTATTTTATTTGCTTGAGGTGCCAAATAGCTATGAATTATAAATTGGAGGTCCCAAATGTGCAATTTGGCCTTGTTAAGTGAGTTGGCCGGTCAAGGAAGTTAAAGGGGACAAGGGCATTAAATGTTGGTCATGTTAGGTGATTAAAAAGAATAAAATAAGATGAAATAAGAAAAGCTATCATCTTTTTTATTTCTTCTCCTCTTCCACCAAAAATGAGCAGCAAGAATGGGGTTTTTGAAGCTCAAAATTTCAGCAAGCATTTCTCCTCACAAGTAAGTGATTTTGATGATCTTTCTTGATAATTTTTGTACTTTTGGAGTCCCCAAAGCTTAAGCTTCCTAAAGAGATGACTATATTGCAACATGGTTGAAAGTCTAGGGACTTGCCATGAGAGATTTTATGCTGGTGGCTGATTTTTTATGGAAGAAAATGAATGTTAGGATGTTGATAAACAACTTTTGTGAAAGGTGTTGTCATGAAAACACCTAATTGGGACTAAAATGCAAAAGTTGTAATTTGTTCATTAAGGCATGAAATAGTTGAAATTGTGGATAGTTATAAGAGGATTAAATGTTCAGCTAGGCTTGTTTAACAAGAAAATGTGATGAAAATTTATTTACGAGCCTAGGGGCAAAATCGTAATTTTGCCAAAGTGTAGGGGCAATATGGTAATTTTGCTTAAAGTGTAGATTATGGTGTATTATGATTTATAAGTGATTAAATAAGTGAATTTCATTATTGTAGATCAAAGAAAACGAGTTTCGGACCTAGAACGGGTGAAAAGAGAAATATAGGTAAAAAGTCTCTTTCGGCCCTTTCGACATCGAGGTAAGTTCATGTGCGAATGTTCCAATTACATATGAGTTAATTTAATGTTCCAATGTTGTATGGAATGTATATTTACTCAATGAATGTATTAAATATTTGTCGATGAGTTGTTAAGAGAATTGAATCTAAGAATAGTAAGAAACGTAAATAGTATGAAATGATGTTAGTTAAGGTTCCGTGTGAGACCATATTGGAATATGGCTTCGGTGAGAGATATTAAATAAGACCATGTCAAGGACATGGCAACTATGTGATATTTTGTATAGGACCTTGTCGGGGTCATGGCATTGACATGTTAATGTATGTAAGACCCTATTGGGGTATGATGTCAATGAGAACTATGTGTATGAGACTCAAGAGAGTTATTTAACAATTTGAATGATTCAACGGGGATGTTGAATGTAAGTGGTTGTACCACGAGAAGCAAAAGTATCTGTTAGAACTGAATTGATATGAATTCAATATATGATGAACCCTAGTGGGATATGTTTAGTTAATGCACCTTGGTTGCATGAGATAGATTTATTGATGCATTGTGTGAATGAGAACGAGAAACGTAGAAAGTTAAGTAAGAATAGAAATGTGTGAGGATGACCTTGGTTGAACATTTGAATTAGAGAAATGTATGTGGATAAATAATTGTGAATGTATAATATCAGTGGGCTGTGTGCGTTACCACCTGATCAATTAGTAATTGATGGGCTATGTGCGATACCATCAACTATATCACTAACTGGTGGGCTGTGTGCGTTACCACCTGATCAATTAGTAATTGATGGGCTGTGTGCGATACCATCAACTATATCACTAACGGTGGGCTGTGTGCGTTACCACCTGATCAATTAGTAATTGATGGGCTGTGTGCGATACCATCGCTTATAAATGATTGGTGAGCTAAGTGTGAAATCACCCTAAGTATTAATGAATGGTGGGCTCTGTGCGATACCACCCTATAAGAGATTCAGTGGTGGGCTAAGTGCGTAAACACCGAGAGATTTGTAGTATGAGTATCTCATTGAAAATTCTTGATGCGTTGCTTTATATATGATCTTGTGGTGATCAGTGCAGGATTGTGTACTAATTAAACGAGCAATTGGCTTGTGGCATGGTAAGAATGTGGTAAGAGATAGAATGAGTAAACTTCAAGAGGGGTTGAGTAAGTAGCCATAAGTTAAGGGAAAAACTCGGTACAGTACTTGTGGTTATCTTTATTCAATGAATATCAGTATTTGTTAGTTTATGCAGATGAACTTACTAAGCTTTATTGCTTACCCCTTTCATTTTTCCATCTCTAATAGGATATTTTATCTAGCTCGGGTTGGAGGCCATCGGAGATGTTTTCACACAATCGGATAGACGTTTGGTATGATGTTTCAAGTTCTTATGAGTCATGGCATGTATAGGGGCTAGACAAGTTAGGGAATTTTGTTGTAAATGGCTAGGTTGTGTTAGCCTATAGTTGAATAATCTATTTTGTATAATGCCATAGTTGTTGGCTGTTATTTTATATGAAAAAGATGTAGTTATCCATGTGAAATTGTGATTTCTTTTAAGTTAATTGTGGATGTGTTTGATGAGTGCATGATGGGTATGTTGTAGGGGTGAGAAGAGCTTAGCATATAGCTTTGTTCTTGTCCATATGGATAGACACACGGGCGTGTGTCTAGACCATGTGTGACACACGGTTAACCCACAGGCGTGTGACTTGGCCGTGTGTCCCCTGCAAGTTGATCCTTTTAAGTCAGGATAGACCACGGGCTAGTCACACAGGCGTGTGACTAAGCTTCGAGGCCGTGTGGATTTAGTCAGTGTCGACCACAGGTGGAAGGCACGAACATGTAATAGGGTACACGGGCGTGTTCCCAAACCGCATGGGCGTGTGCCTTAACCGTGGGGCATTTGGCAGAATGCTTGGGTTTTTAGGCATGGTCTGGGGACATGGGCGTGTGTGCCTATGCACGGGCGTGTCTAATCTTGCACGGGTGTGTAAGACCTATTTTGAAGAGATAAATTTTATGGTTGGAAAAAGTTCCAAATTAGTCTCGAGAGCCCTCGTGTGTATGAGTGAGGCCTCGTAAGTCGAGAATGAGGTTATAGAGAGTAATTCCGTTGAGCCTATGTGGTGATCAAGTGGTTTGAGTTCGATAACGCCTCAGGCCCGGTTCTCGACGTAGAACCCGGGTAAGGAGTGTTACATTTAGTGGTATCAGAGCATGGTTTAGTCGGTTCTCGGACTAACCTAGCGTGAGTAAGAGTCTAGCTATACATGCCATAGGTGGACTGTGATAGTGTGATATCTCCCGGCTCTAACGAAATTGTTTTGTTAAGACAAGGATGGTTCCCAACTGAGCTAAATTCAATAATGTTGTAAGTGATAATGAGGTAATTGAAATGCTCTCATGCACTGATGAGATTCAAAGAGGTGTGAATAGAAGTATGTGACATGTGTGTGAAAATGCATGAAATGAGAGTTATAAAGTGGTAAACTTATCTGTATTGGCGGGATGTGCACAGGTGTTATATACTCAGCCTATTGGGTTAGGTGCATATAGTGAGTAAATTTATCCAGAGAATGGGGTATATGTGTATGTATGATTGTTTGAATGATGAATGATCAATATTTCCACATAGTTGAATCTCATGTGCGACTATTAATGTAGATGATGTATAATGTTTTATTTTGTGGCTCTGTATGAAATTACGAGTATTATGGTGTGAGAGTTAAACTGGGAAGTTTGACTAAGTAGAATGCAGGGATGAGTACGATCGTTCAATGATAAAATTATGAATAAGACCATGGTTGGACCATGGCGATACATGAGATCCCGTATAAGACCATATCTGGGATATGGCATCGGCATCGACATGAGTTCCATGTAAGACCATATCAGGGATATGGCATTGGTATTGATATGAGATTTTGTGTAAGACCATAGCGAGGCTATGGCATCGTGATGACATGTAAAGAAATAGCTGGGCTATGATGTTGTGATACGAGTAAGACCATAGTTGGACTATGGCAATCAGGTAAACGACATACTCAAACCTGTAAGACAGTCTTTAATTGATTAGTAATAGTAAGAGAAATTAGTGTAAAATGTTGAGTACGCGAGTAGATGTTAATGTAAAACATGAGGTTAAAGTCCTACAGGACTAAAATGAAAAGGTTATCAGTGAGATATGAAATAGATAAGGTCCCGTATAAGACCATGCCTGAGACATGGCCTCGACACCGAGTTGAGGTTCTGTATGAGACCATATTTGTAATATGGCATCGGTAATGAATATGAGAATCGTATAAGATATGTTCAGAATATGGCATCGATACTTGATGTGGATTGGTTTCGTACCTACATGAATGACAATGAATATGCGTCTTTGACTATCCCTAGTGATCAATGGGATAGATAGATGAGTGTAGAGGTAGAGATGAGAATTGTACTAAAGTCATGTGAATGAGTGAATATAGGCACTCGTGAACGAGTCGCAAGGAAATGAGTATAGAGTGTGGCACGGTATGTGCTTAATAAAGGCAATTGTAAGAAGTATGTCTGAATGCTTTAACGATTGTATTGATTATACAATGTTAAGAGCAAAGAAAAAGTTAGCCTAAGCTATTTGACTCAAGTGAGTAGGAAGCCTAAGGTTTATGATTATCGAGATTCTCTTAAATTGATGTTCATTAATGAAAGGAATTGTTAAGGAGTTTTGAGGACGAAAATGGTTAAAGAAACAATGTTTGAATTGTGAGGGTGTTCAATTATGATAACCATAGTTGTATGGGTCTTAATGATCTCTCTCTAAGTATTATGTGTTAATATCTTTTGCCTTTCAGGGGCGATTTAGTTGTTTATCTCACGAATCGAGATCGTGCGAGAATGTTAGCTAATTGTGTAAAAAGGACTAAATCGCATAAAGTGCGAAAGTTCTATTTTATTTGCTTGAGGTGCCAAATAGCTATGAATTATAAATTGGAGGTCCCAAATGTGCAATTTGGCCTTGTTAAGTGTGTTGGCTGGTCAAGGAAGTTAAAGGGGACAAGGGCATTAAATGTTGGTCATGTTAGGTGATTAAAAAGAATAAAATAAGATGAAATAAGAAAAGCTATCATCTTTTTTATTTCTTCTCCTCTTCCACCGAAAATGAGCAGCAAGAATGGGGTTTTTGAAGCTCAAAATTTCAGCAAGCATTTCTCCTCACAAGTAAGTGATTTTGATGATCTTTCTTGATAATTTTTGTACTTTTGGTGTCCCCAAAGCTTAAGCTTCCTAAAGAGATGACTATTTTGCAACATGGTTGAAAGTCTAGGGACTTTCCATGAGAGAGTTTATGCTGGTGGCTGATTTTTTATGGAAGAAAATGAATGTTAGGATGTTGATAAACAACTTTTGTGAAAGGTGTTGTCATGAAAACACCTAATTGGGACTAAAATGCAAAAGTTGTAATTTGTTCATTAAGGCATGAAATAGTTGAAATTGTGGATAGTTATAAGAGGATTAAATGTTCAGCTAGGCTTGTTTAACAAGAAAATGTGATGAAAATTTATTTACGAGCCTAGGGCAAAATCGTAATTTTGCCAAAGTGTAGGGGCAAAATGGTAATTTTGCCTAAAGTGTAGATTATGGTGTATTATGATTTATAAGTGATTAAATCAGTAAATTTCATTATTCTAGATCAAAGAAAACGAGTTTCGGACCTAGAACAGGTGAAAAGAGAAATGTGGGTAAAAAGTCTCTTTCGGCCCTTTCGACATCGAGGTAAGTTCATGTGCGAATGTTCCAATTACGTATGAGTTAATTTAATGTTCCAATGTTGTATGGAATGTATATTTACTCAATGAATGTATTAAATATTTGTAGATGAGTTGTTAAGAGAATTGAATCTAAGAATAGTAAGAAACGTAAATAGTATGAAATGATGTTAGTTAAGGTTCCGTGTGAGACCATATTCGAATATGGCTTCGATGAAAGATATTAAATAAGACCATGTCAAGGACATGGCAATGATGTGATATTTTGTATAGGACCTTGTCGGGGTCATGGCATCAACATGTTAATGTATGTAAGACCCTATTGGGGTATGATGTCAATGAGAACTATGTGTATGAGACTCAAGAGAGTTATTTAACAATTTGAATGATTCAACGGGGATGTTGAATGTAAGTGGTTGTACCACGAGAAGCATAAGTATCTATTAGAACTGAATTGATATGAATTCAATAAATGATGAACCCTAGTGGGATATGTTTAGTTAATGCACCTTGGTTGCATGAGATAGATTTATTGAAGCATTGTGTGAATGAGAACGAGTACCGTAGAAAGTTAAGTAAGAATAGAAATGTGTGAGGATGATCTTGGTTGAACATTTGAATTAGAGAAATGTATGTGGATAAATAATTGTGAATGTATAATATCGGTGGGCTGTGTGCATTACCACCTGATCAATTAGTAATTGATGGGCTGTGTGCGATACCATCAACTATATTACTAACGGTGGGCTGTGTACGTTACCACCTGATCAATTAGTAATTGATGGGCTGTGTGCGATACCATCAACTATATCACTAACGGTGGGCTGTGTGCGTTACCACCTGATCAATTAGTAATTGATGGGCTATATGCGATACCATCAACTATATCACTAACGGTGGGCTGTGTGCGTTACCACCTGATCAATTAGTAATTGATGGGCTGTGTGCGATACCATCGCTTATAAATGATTGGTGAGCTAAGTGTGAAATCACCCTAAGTATTAATGAATGGTGGGCTCTGTGCGATACCATCCTATAAGAGATTCAGTGGTGGGCCAAGTGCGTAAACACCGAGAGATTTGTAGTATGAGTGTCTCATTGAAAATTCTTGATGCGTTGCTTTATATATGATCTTGTGGTGATCAATGCAGGATTGTGTACTAATTAAACGAGCAATTGGCTTGTGGCATGGTAAGAATGTAGTAAGAGATAGAATGAGTAAACTTCAAGAGGGGTTGAGTAAGTAGCCATAAGTTAAGGGAAAAACTCGGTACAGTACTTGTGGTTATCTTTATTCAATGAATATCAGTATTTGTTAGTTTATGCAGATGAACTTACTAAGCTTTATTGCTTACTCCTTTCCTTTTTCCATCTCTAATAGGATATTTTATCTAACTCAGGTTGGAGGCCATCGGAGATGTTTTCACACAATCAGATAGACGTTTGGTATGATGTTTCAAGTTCTTATGAGTCATGGTATGTATAGGGGCTAGAAAAGTTAGGGAATTTTGTTGTAAATGGCTAGGATGTGTTAGCCTATAGTTGAATAATCTATTTTGTATAATGCTATAGTTGTTGGCTGTTATTTTATATGAAAAAGATGTAGTTATCCATGTGAAATTGTGATTTCTTTTAAGTTAATTATGGATGTGTTTGATGAGTGCATGATGGGTATGTTGTAGGGGTGAGAAGAGCTTAGCATATAGCTTTGTTCTTGTCCATATGGATAGACACACGGGCGTGTGTCTATTCCATGTGTGACACTGAACCAACCACAGGCGTGTGACTTGGCCGTGTGTCCCCTGCAAGTTGATCCTTTTAAGTCAGGATAGACCACGGGCTAGTCACACAGGCGTGTGACTAAGCTTCGAGGCCGTGTGGATTTAGTCAGTGTCGACCACGGGTGGAAGGCACAGACATGTAATAGGGTACACGGGCGTGTTCCCAAACCGCATGGGCATGTGCCTTAACCATGGGGAATTTGGCAGAATGCTTGGGTTTTTAGGCACGGTCTGGGGACATGGGCGTGTGTGCCTATGCACGGGCGTGTCTAATCTTGCACGGGCGTGTAAGACCTGTTTTGAAGAGAAAAATTTTAAGGTTGGAAAAAGTTCTGAATTAGTCTTGAGAGCCCTCGTGTGTATGAGTGAGGCCTCGTAAGTCGAGAATGAGGTTATAGAGAGTAATTACGTTGAGCCTATATGGCGATCAAGTGGTTTGAGTTTGATAACACCTCGGGCCCAGTTCCCGGCGTAGAACCCGGGTAAGGAGTGTTACAACGTTCGTGGCGGCCTCTACGGTCTATCGCCAATGGTTGTGGCTCGATTTGTCCCTACGAGCGTTCGCACGCTCGTGAGCCCTCAGATGCTGAAGTTTTGACTTTTCGGCTTTTCGGGTTTTCAGCTTTTGCCGATTCACAATTAATTAGGGATGTGAATACACACCTTCATCCATCGTTTTGATATAAACAACATTGGGTGTACGACTACACACCTTTTTCGCAGCTCATACAAGCAACCCACGAACACCAAACCTACATCCATCAACATTTTTCCTTCGGTTAATATCAATATCTAATACTAACGTTCAACCCCAACGAGCATGGAATTGATACTCACCTTACCCCAAGAATGCTGTCCAACCCACTTATGATGCTAATCGAAGATGTCTATACCCCTATCTTGCCGAAATACTGCATTAATCAAAAGAATCCAACACAAGAGAAAGGTCCAAGAGTTAGCAACCTTAAACCGAATCATTCGACTTTGTCAGCGAAGAGCCATCAAAAAAGGACTAAGAACCAAATAGGGACAAGGAATACTTACCAAAATAAGTCGATAGAAACGGTAGAATAAAAAAACAATCGGCCACTTGACAGAGGTTGGCATCACAAGGGAAAGAGACTAATTGGCTGAGGGAATCAAGAGAGACAAGGAGTTAGATTCGGCCAAAAGAGAAAACCAAGAGAAGAAGAAGATGAATCAGATTCGGTAGAGAGAAAGATGTGGAGAAGAAAGGTAGGCTTCAGTGAAGAATTTGGCAATTGGCAATTGGTATTGTGTTTGACAAAAATGAATGACAGTTGAGAGAAAAAGAAAGTAGAAGGAAGAAAGACCTGAATGGTTAAAAATGTTGCACAAGATGCCACGAAAGAAGTAAATCCCGAAATGAAAAAGAGAAAAACCCGAAATTGTATAGAGGTTTTTGGTTTCTATCCTCACACAAAGCTGCCGAAAATGCACAAATGAAATCCCCTTGGCCGAAATCCCCCTACTCAAGCTCTTCATTCGGCCAAGACTCCCTTCTCATTCAAATTCCCTAAAAATCTCCACCGATTGCTCCTTAATGCACTCCACACCCCCCATTCAAACTTGATGACCAAGTTTCCAACCTTCTCTGCAGAGTTTGAATCAAACTCTACCTCTCACGCCACAGAGATGAAAAATAAAACCTCCCACTTTCATGCCATGGGATTCGAACCCCCTCCCCTATGCATGCCCAACACGCCACTTGCCACCATAACACAAGCTCACTTGTGTCCTAAAACAACACAGCTTAATATATAAACCCTTTAAGCTAACATCCAGGTTTTAATTCACCAAAAACCAAAATTTTTGCTGAAGCCCAAGTTTGAACCCAGGACTTTTCCAAGACCTCAAACACTCCAATATTGCTAACCCACCCAGCAGTACTAACATGCATTTGTGCCGTTACCTTGCTCTCAAGAATTTTAGGCGCTCCCAAGCCCAAGGCCCAATTCTTCTAGGCGCAAAATTCGGGGCATTACAACTGTGAACCTTCGTAAGTGATGAACACAAGGTAAGTCTAGCTTAAGACTTTAAACAAGTGCTTCTCGGGAGGCAACCCGAGCACTAACACTACTAATTAGTTTATTTTTATCTATTCTTCGTGTTTAAAATGCAAGTTTTTTAACTCACACGACCTGGACACACGGGCGTGTCCCTGGTCGTATGTGTCTTCGGCCGCGTGAACTTTAATGACTTCGTTTTAAAACTTTAAGAAAATCGACAGTGACCCACACGGTCTGGACACACGGGCGTGTCCTTGGCCGTGTGCAAACAGGACTTAAATTTTTCCCAAAAATGACAGAGTCACGACCTACGATTAATACCCACGGCCCTGCGATACGGCCGTGTTGGATATACGACCTGAACACACGGGCGTGTCTTAGGCTGTGTGAACCCTGGGGCTAAACTTCCCAAGTTTAAAGCAAGTCAGGAAGGAACACGGGAAAGGCACACGGCTGTGTGTGAGACACGGCCTAAGCCCACGGGCTTGGAAGAAGTCACACGGGCGTGGGAGAAGCGAAGGTGATTGCACATGGCCGTGCGACACGGCTTTGTAAACCACATGGCCTGGACACATAGGCGTGTCCGAGGCCTTGTGAAAACTGGGTTTAAATTCTTAACGCACACGAGCGTGTGAGAGGTCACACAGGCATGGGAGAAGCAAAAGACATTGTACACGACCGTGAGACATGGCCATGTGAGGAACACAGCCCAGACACACGGGCGTGTCCGAGGCCGTACGACGGACTGACGTCATTTATTATCAAATAAGGGCTAAACAGGACACCACACGGGCGTGGGCCACGGCTGTGTGACCCAACACGGCATTACACGACTGTATCCTTCTTTTTAACCTCAAACCCTATTCTTTTCTTTTACCTTTCATTTTTTTGTCTTCTTCCCCAAAGCCCCAAAGTCCTAGCCGCCCCTACCCACCCATCTCCGATCCGGCCAAACCGGCCCACCCATCTCTGTCGCTCCCACAACCCTCCCCCTATCTTCTTCTTTCCTCTTTCTTTTTCCCTTTTGCAACCACCCTCCCCCTCTCTTATTCTTTCCCCTTTCTTTTTCCCTTGCGCACCCACGAACCCAAGCCCCACAACCCAAGCCCCACCATCCGTACCAACCCCTCCTCCCCAAGCTGCGCCTCCCGCTTCAGCCGCGCGCCATCGCCCGTGCTACTCCGACCACCACCATCTCCATCGATTTTGTCCCCTTTCACCCTTTTCTTTATTTTATTATATTTATTTATTTACTTCTTTTATTTATTTTATTTCTTTAATTATTTACTTTTAGTTATTATCATGATTAGTATATTAGTCTTTTATTATTTATTATATTTTACTTATTATTATTAGTTATTTCAATGGTAATGTAACACTTCCTAACCCTAAACCGTCACCGGAACAGGGTTACAAAGTATTATCAAACTTTTTAGAACAATTACAAATCATTAAATAGATAATTAGCAAATATTTCATAATTAAATCATAATGTCTCTTTTATGGGTCCTCTAAGCCCAAAACACGTATTAGAAATCAACCAGGACCAATTTCGGTACTCAATTTTTTTTTTTCATATTTGATATTCAAATATATTACATTCAATCCAATTCAAGTTTGTACCAAATTATGCCATAACCATAAGTTTATCATCTTATATTCATATATGTTGTATTTAACTATTCAAAGTCATAATATAACATCATTTACAAACATTTCCCTAAGTGACCTATACAACAGACCTAGGTACATGCCACTCTACAAAGAAAACATACTTCAACACTTACTGAGTTCGAGATCGGTTTGGATGCTGGACCGGAATATTTGACTTTACCTAACCTGCGCACGAAAACAAACCGTACGTTGAGCATATACACTCAGTGGTATTACTATAATTCAAATTCATAATATTATACAATAAAAATATGTATATTTAATTTACGCCTATAATCTATCAATAACCATTTAATACATTAAATCAAATTGTTTCAATAATAATTATCTTAAAGCTTGAATTCAATTGAATTTATACATTATTTCACTATCTCAAATTCATTTCATATTTCAAATCTCATTTCAATAACTAATTCCATTTCATATATTTATTAAATTTTACCTCATTAATTCTTCAAATTATCAAAATATACGTTAACATTATATATACTAAAAATAGCTATCTTAGTTAGCTTTTCTTTACTTATTTCATTCAACATTTCACTATATCATAACCATTTCATGAACCCATGGTTCAAACATTTCATTTCCATATCCCAATTCAATATCTTATTTCATTTTCATATCTAAAATCTTACAACATTAGTCTTTCAATAATCAATTCAAATATTTAAACCAACATATTTCAATAATAATAATTATAATTAATTCACAAGATTATATTCAATTAACTCATACACTATTTCATTATTTCCAATTCATTCTGTTTTCACTTCTTATTTCGATATCTCAATTTCAACCATATGTCATAACTTCAATTACATTTACTACATGAACATTTAGTTCATGCTTTCCATTTCCAATTTTAATTTCAATCCACAATTCAGCTTTCTCATTTCTTTCAATATTTTCAATAGTACGATCAATCAGATTCATATAAATTTCTCATTTCAGTTATTCACCCTATTAACAATCCAGACTTTGACGGATACACGGATTCCAACCCCAAACACACCAGTACGACACATTGTGCCTTAACGATACACAGTACCTAAACAGTAATCGGTAACGATAGCAATAACAGTAATAGTAACAGTATTCAACACACAAAGTGTCGAATCGGTAACAGTAACAGTAGTCGACACATATGTGCCTGATCAGGAAGCCGAAAAAAACCCGTACTCTTTCATATGCTATGGCATGCTAACTATATCCGACTAGCCCAACTAGTTAATAGGATATTTAATTCACCTTTCAGTATAATTTCCATCTTAGTTTAGTATCAATTTTAATTTCCTTATTTCAGTCAGTTTCACAGTATTGTAGTTGTAATAGGCCAATTTAGCCCGGGCCCATACAAAAAAATAATAAACCCAAAATAATAAAATAAAGTCCAAGTCTAATCCAAAATATATCAGTTGGCCCGATCGGAATGGCCCATTACTTGAAAAGATTGAAGACCCATCTACAAGCTTGACGTATATGGAAACACAATCTTCAAGGATATGCAATCTTAGATATGATATGCAAATCTTAGATATGATATGCAATGTTAGATATGATATGTAAATCTTAGATATGATATGCAATCCTAGAAGATATGGTATGCAATCTTAGAAGATATGATATGCAATCTTAGATATGATATACAAATCTTAGAAATGATATGCAATCCTAGAAGATATGGTATGCAATCTTAGAAGATATAATTTTGTAATCTTAAAGATTTAATTTGTAGATACCTTTTAATCTTAACCGTTGATGTAATTGATCTGTACCGTTGGATTTGGGGAGGCTCAACTATAAATAGAGGCCTCTTCCTTCATTGTAAAGGACTTGAATTTGGAATAAAAATTCTTGAGAGCATTCACTCAAATTTCTCTCTCTTTTGCGTTCTTATTTTCTGTGGCTTGTTCTTATTTTGTTCTTCGCTCATCTTCATTTATTTTTGAGTTGCTTCCGTTTGAGTTAGATTTTGGTGGAGGAATTTCGTTGAATCCTCATATTGCGGGAGTTAGGTTGACTTATGCATTTTTTAACTTTTTTTATCCATTTAATTGCTTAATCATTATTTATTCATTTATTTTAATTATTTTAAACTTGTTTTTCTTTTTTGCTTTTCCTTGTTTACGTTAAATTGTTTTATTATATATATTATTATTTTTATTTGTTATATATTATCTATATATTATATATTATTTAACTTTAATCATATTATGTATTATTTGAAAATTTGTATGTCGTACATCATTCTAAATTGTTTTATTATTAAGGCAAAATTTTCTATATATTGTTTATTTTAAATATGTATATTATTCTTTTATGTATATAATAGACTATTATTATATTATATGTAACATCCTAAAATTTGGAATTTTATGTGTTGCATTGTTTTTGGTGTTAAGCTAGTTAAATTATTAATTGTGTATGTTTAGGAGGTCCTAAGAAGACTCGGGGTTCATTTGGACCTAGTAAAAATTTTTGGCAATTAGTACTTTAAGGAGATGGAGTAAGTGACCTTAAAGCATATGGAAATAATTGAGTAAGTAGCTAGCATAAATGAACAATTGATAAGAAGGATATGGCGCCATATGTAGTACCTTGAGGGAAGAGATTCGAATCCCTTGTGTGCATATTTGACTTTTATTTTTGCATTTCTTCCTTAAAGTGTCGGCCAAGGAGTATTTATGGCAAGTTTGACTTCATTATTTTTTTGGTAAGATGGCTATATGAATAAGGCAAGGTTGAAGTTGGGGAAAGGAATCAAGGGAAATAGGAAAGAAAGGGGGACATAAGGCTTATTTCGTGGGTGATGTTTTGGAAAGCTTGGGTGGCCAAACTCTTATCCTAGGGGGGGATGCATGTGGACGGTTTTGGGGAGAATAGGTAGCTGAATTTTTAGTTGGCATTTGGTAAAGACTTAGTAGTGTTTTGGCAAAAATTCCCTTTGACAACTTTGTGTCATTTCTCCCAATTTGCAACCCTCCTTTCAAAACATATTAGCACAATAGTGCATTGTTTTCTCTTTTGTTTGGTCACATACTCATTTTCTTTCCACCTTCCTTGATAGCCGAATTCTCCTTTGCCTTTTGATTAAATTTTTGGTGCTTGTTAGGCCAAAACCTTTCTCTTTACACTATTTGGTATTCTCCAAATTTCTTTCTACCTTGTGCCGAAATTACAAGCCACTAAAGAACATATTTTCTTCCTCCTTTCTTTTTGTTGCCGAAAGTATCCAACCTTTGTGACCAAATCATCTTTTGGAGAAACCGAAACTAGTTTGCACCTTTTCTCTTCTTTTAATTACCTTCCAATTCTTCTTCCATTTCTTAAAAATAAAACTCCATCTTGATCAAAACTTTTTCTTTCATTCATTTCCTCCATAACCGAATCTAATAGCAAATTAACCCTCCACTATTTCTTCTTTTTCCTTCATGTTTGAACATTATCTTTTGACAAATCGGTAAGTAATATTTTCTTCTCAATTTCTTCTCTATGGCCGAATGTATGTTTTTGTCTTGGGATGATTCTATTAATCGGAATCATCATGATCATTTTTCCTTTGGGTAGAATCCTAGCGGGAGGCCGAACATCACTCTAAGTCTTAAGTCGAACGACGAACATCGGATTCAATATCGTACGGTAAGAAATCGTTATGGATTATTGATAGTAACCAATAAGCCGATTGATGATCTAAGGAGTAATAAATTGTTGACTTTATGTTTTAGGGAATAAATCGTTTGATCCATCCAATTGTTGATCATTCGGGATTAGTGGTAAGCCGATCTTCACCCTTTTTGACAAATCCGTACTTATCATAATACTAATTGATGGAGGCTTGTGGTAACGATTCAAAAGGGAAGCCGAGTGGAGATCTCAAAAGGAGCGGGTTAGCAATCCCTACTCCTAAATTCAAACGAAGGGCTGTTTCGGCGATTCGATACTTTCCTTCGGGTTGTGGAACCACATCCGGTAAGAATCAACTATTCGAGGTTGTTCGTAATTGTGAGACATCAGCGATTTGGGACTTTCCATCGGGTTATGGACTGTCAACCGAGGAAAACCGACAAATCGTAGTTGTTCCTGACTCTGAGGGTAATTGTTAGATCGTTTATTTTTAAATAGATTTATTAAATCGCGTATGTCGACTAATCAAACATTATAAAATTTTAGGTGTCAACGATCGAGAAAGCGTAGTGCTAACTGTAATCAGGTGTGTAATCTCACACCGTATTTCATGGGTTAGATATTTTTAAAAACGTGTTAGTGGTAAATCGCCTGATTAAATCACATTTTGGTGAAATGGGGTAACATGGCATAGTTGTCACTATTTTGGTAAAGACTATGAAATTGGTATTAAGACTGTGAAAATTACGAAAATACCCTTAATGAGCCATTTGATATTTGCTATATGGGCCAAATTGAGATATTTGCTATATGGGCCAAATTGAGATATTTGCTATATGGGCCAAATTGAGATATTTGTTATATGGGCCGGTTTGATATAAATTGTTATAATGGGTCATAATGTTTGTAAGAAATATCTGAATAAATTGTTGTGAATGGCTATGCATTATATACATGATTTGCATGGGATGGGATATTAATAAAGAGAAGTTCTAGTAGCTCTGCTACGTAATTCTGTTGGCTCTGCCACAAATATGAAAAATGGCAATGCCATGTAAGTTCTGTTAATCTGGTGGCTTGTCCACAAATTGATATATATGGCTTAATGCCTACTTTTGGTGTGTTGGCGGGGTGGGTGACTAAAGCTCCCCACAGGTGTGCTGGTTGGTACGGGTGGTGTGTAGCGGATGGAAATTAGGTTTGGTTTGGGAATTGCATATCATATGCATATTATATATGATATTTTTTATATAATTGTAAATGGGTTTTGGCCCAATTGAAAGTTTAATTGGAATTTTGGCCCAGTGGACAATGGTAAGTGGGTTACACACTGAGTTCTAGTAACTCACCCCTATTTTCCTTATCCCTTTCAGGTAATGATCAGTGATGGAAACTTGGGCCGTGGATGACTCGGTGAGGCCATGCTTCGTAAACAGTTAAATTTGAATTTTGGATTTCTTTTAGTATTTTTAATTAATTTACTATTTTGAATTAAGGTTGTAATAAGGCCTCTGGATTACTTTTTGTTTTGTTTATTGTGTGAAGAATTTTATAAACTGCTTAAAGTATTTCAAATTATAATATTATTTTTCCAAAAACTTAAATAAATGATTTATTCTAAAATGAATATTTAGAAAGGATTTCATAATAATTTTTCATATTTTAAACCGAAAAATTACTCTCAAGATTTTCATCGATTCTTTTATAAAAATACATTTTTATTTCTTTTAAAATTTTCTCGAACTGTTAACGCTACTTTCAAAACTTCGATATATAAGATCTTACATCTCAAATTTCTGATTTATCAATCAAATCTTTTACCCGATAAATACTTCGTCAAAACTTTGAAATCTGTTTCACTTAAAAAGGAATCAAAGTATATTTATTTTGTGTAACATGTCAAATCTGGCCTTAATGCATAGGCCGGGTTTGAGGTGTCATATTTTATGGTATCAGAGCCCGGTTCAAAACTCGGCTGTGGTTTGGGTTCAAAAACATTTTTGTTCAAAACTGTTTTGAATTATAGAACGTATGTCTTTAAAGGAAGTATGGCACCACGAGTATCCGACACCAAGTCAAGTAAGTGTATGTTAATTGAATGATTATTATTATTGTGATATGACTATAGGAACACTCTAGAACTTTTAGTTTTAGGTGTTGAAACTATAGAAATTGAGACTATAGGATGCGTTTACGAAAACAACTCTACTTCTTGTATCTTATAAAATATCGTTAATAAACACTGAAATAGTATACTGATTCATAAAACTTGTAATCAGATTAAATCGAAATATTCAATATGAGCGCTAGAGAACGTGGACGTGGTAGACGTGGTCGTGGTAGAGGCCGAGGTGCTAGGGTTGCGTCTGAAGCGTCGGGACATATGCCAGAAATGGACGCACCTGCGTCACCCGGGACTAAAACTGGATCACATGACCGTATGAGGGAGGACATTGCCTTGTCCCAAGCAATGTTGCGAGTCTTAGAAAGGGTTACTGGGACTAGAACTGGGCCAGCAGCTCGTGGATCAATTTCGGAGCGACTTAGATCAAGTGGTGCCGAGGTTTTTAGAGGTGTCTCGGGTGTAGCCCCAAATGTAGCAGAGTATTGGCTCGAGGCAGTGGAACGAATTATGGATGATTTGGAGTGCACCACCGAGCAGAAACTGAGAGGAGCTGTGTCCTTGTTGAGGGATGAGGCATATCAATGGTGGCTTACTATTCGGGAGGGCACTCAGGCCGATCGCGTTACTTGGGATTTCTTCAAAACTGTATTCCAAGGAAAGTATGTCGGGGCTAGCTATGTGGATGCCCGAAGGAAGGAATTCCTTAATCTGGTTTAAGGAAGTAAGACCGTGGCAGCTTATGAAGCGGAATTTCTGCGTCTGAGTCGTTATGCCCGAGGTATTGTGCCAGCTGACTACGAACGCTGCGTGTGTTTTGAAGACGGGTTGAGTGATGAGTTACGGGTACTGATAGCCCCACAACAAGAAAGGAATTTTGCCACACTGGTGAAGAAAGCGAAGATAGCCGAAGAGGCTAAACACTCGGAGCGACAAAACTGAGAAAGAGATAGAGGCAAGAGCAAGAGGGACTTTAAGTACGCGGGTCCTGCTAGAAGGTTTCAGAAGAGGCCCCGGAATGATGAGCCAGCTCAAGCTAGAGCACCAGCTGCTACCAATCAGATACAACCATGTGCTGACTGTGCAAGACGACACTCTGGTGAATGCTGGAAGAGAACCGGTGGTTGTTTCAAATGTGGTTCAAAGGACCATCAGCTTAAGAATTGTCCTCGACAGACTGGTCCGACTCAGGAAGCTCGTAACCATGACGCACAGCCAGCTAGAGGCGCTCAGCAGCCACCGAGGGGCCGTGGACTAGGTCGAGGTGGTAATGGCGCAGGTCGAGGTCAAGGTGCACCGGGTAGAGGTAATGGCTTCAGGGGTAACGTGGAGGCGAGACAGCCAGGGTTAGTTTATGCGGTTAGACGCCGAGAGGATGGCGATGCACCTGACGTGATAACCGGTACGTTCTTCATATCTGATGTACCTGTTACTGCTTTGATAGATATCGGATCCGCCCATTCGTATGTTGCTAGTGCTGTATCTGGAAATCTAAACATTAGATCTGAGATTACTGCTAGGGAGATGACAATAATTAGTCCTTTAGGACAATCTGTGATAGTAAATAAATTGTTTAGAGATGTACCCTTAGAAGTTCAAGGAGAAACATTTTTGGCGGATTTAATGGAATTGCCTTTCGGCGAGTTCGACCTTATTTTGGGCATGGACTGGTTGGTGAAGCACCGCATTTAACTTGGATTGTCTTTATAAAGCGGATGACGATAAGAACTTCGGAAGAGAAAAAAGTAGTGATGATAGGTGATAGGAGAAACTATCTATCAAATGTGGTATCTGCTTTAAAGGCAGAAAAGTTGGTGCGAAAAGGGTGTGGAGCATTCCTAGCCTTCATTAGTGCGTTGGATGCCAAGGAATTATCGGTGGAAGGTGTTAGAACGGTGAAAGAATTTTCAGACGTCTTTCCCGAGGAACTTCCGGGTTTGCCTCCGGACCGGGAGGTAGAGTTTGGCATTGAGCTATTGCCCAGAATGACTCCGGTGTCTATTGATCCTTATAGAATGGTGCCGAAAGAGTTAGTAGAGCTTGAAGCTCAAATTTAAGAGTTCCTGGATCGGGGATTCATTCAACCGAGTGTGTCACCGTGGGGAGCACCGGTCTTGTTCGTCAAGAAGAAGGATGGGTCGATGCGTATGTGCATCGATTATAGGCAGTTGAATAAGTTGACGATCAAGAATAGGTATCCGTTGCAGAGAATCGATGATCTGTTTGATCAATTGCGAGGAGCTTCAGTTTTCTCCAAGATAGATCTGAGATCGGGTTATCACCAACTCAAGGTTAAGGAGGCGGATATTCATAAGACGACATTTCGAACGCGTTATGGACATTATGAGTTCTTGGTGATGCCGTTTGGATTGACCAATGCACCAGCTGCATTTATGGACATGATGAACCGAGTCTTTCAACCCTATTTAGACCGGTTTGTGGTGGTGTTCATAGATGACATCTTGGTATACTCGAAGAATGAAGAAGAGCATGATTCACATCTGCGAATAGTATTGCAAATATTACGGGAAAAGTAACTCTATGCCAAATTTAGTAAGTGTGAATTTTGGCTGAATGAAGTAACTTTCTTGGGACATGTTGTATCAGCCGAAGGAATTAGAGTTGATCCTCGGAAAGTAGAGGCTGTGTTGGATTGGAAACCACCGAAGTCAGTGGCCGAAATTTGGAGTTTCCTAGGATTGGCTGGTTATTATCGGTGTTTTGTTGAGGGGTTTTCGTTGATTGCTGTACCCCTAACTAAACTGTTGCGCAAGGGAGTACCATTTGTGTGGTCAGATCAACAGCAAGAAAGTTTCGAGAAATTGAAGAAGATTCTGACGGAAGCGCCAGTATTGATTCAACCTGTGGCTGGAAAAGAATTTATTGTTTACTTTGATGCGTCACACACAGGTTTAGGATGTGTGTTGATGCAAGGTGGAAAAGTGGTGGCTTATGCATCTCGTCAGTTAAGACCGCACAAAGTAAATTATCCTACCCATGATTTGGAGTTAGCTGCAGTGGTGTTTGCTTTGAAGATTTGGAGACACTACCTGTACGGTGAGAAGTCGATCATTTATACGGATCATAAGAGTTTAAAGTACCTCTTTACCCAAAAGGAGTTGAACTTAAGACAGCGGAGGTGGATAGAACTGTTGAAGGATTACGACTTCTCAATTGAGTATCATCCTAGAAAGGCTAACGTGGTGGCAGACGCGTTGAGTCGTAAGGTGATATTGGATTTGAGAGCGATGTTTGCTCATCTCAGCTTGTATGAAGATGGTAGTCTGCTAGCTGAACTTCAGGTGAAGCCTATGTGGTTGGGTCAGATTAAGGAAAAGCAGTTATCAGATGAAAAGTTGGGTTCGTTACTTCAGCAAGTGGAAAGTGGTGTAAAAGGGGATTTCGGAATGAATAATGATGGAGTATTGTGTTTCCGCGGAAGAATTTGTATGCCCAAAGATTCGGAATTGAGACAAATGATTTTGCGAGAGGCGCATAGTAGCCCTTATGCTATGCACCCCGGGGGAAATAAAATGTATCGAGACCTCCGTGAGCAGTATTGGTGGCCAGGGTTAAAGCGGGAGGTTACTGAATTTGTGAGTAGGTGCTTAACATGTCAACAAGTGAAGGCGAAACATCAATTGCCGTTGGGATTGCTACAACCGGTGAAGATTCCCTTATGGAAATGGGAACGGATAACGATGGACTTCGTTAGTGGGCTACCCTTACCGCCTACTAAGAAAGATTCTGTTTGGGTGATAGTGGACCGGTTGACGAAGACTGCCCATTTCCTACCTGTTCGTACGGATTACTCATTACAGAAGTTGGCCAAGTTGTACGTAGCAGAGATTTTGAGGTTACATGGGGTACCAGTGTCTATTATTTCAGACAGGGACCCTAGGTTTACATCACGATTTTGGAAAGCTTTACATGAAGCTTTGGGAACAAAGTTAAATTTCAGCACGGCTTTTCATCCTTAGTCAGATGGTCAGTCGGAAAAAGCAATCCAGATTTTGGAAGACATGTTAAGGGGTTGTGTGATTGACTTCAGGGGTAGTTGGGAGGATTTCCTACTGTTGGCAGAATTTGCGTATAACAATAGCTATCAATCTAGCATCCAGATGGCACCTTACGAGGAGTTGTATGGTCGTAGGTGTCGTACTCCTACTTGTTGGACTGAATTGGGGGAACGACAGTTATTGGGTCCTGAGCTGATATCAGAAACGGAGGAAAAGGTAAAGGCAATTCGGGCACGGTTAAAGGAAGCTTCAGATAGACAAAAATCATATGCGGATCTGAAGCGTAAGGATATTGAGTTTGCGGTGGGAGATCAAGTCTTTCTAAAGGTCTCACCTTGGAAGAAGATCTTCAGATTTGGAAGGAAGGGCAAGTTGAGCCCTAGGTTCATCGGACCGTACCGTGTGTTGAAACGTGTTAGGCCAGTGGCTTATCAGCTTGAGTTACCTCCGGAGTTGAGTCAGATACATAGTGTATTTCATGTCTCAATGTTAAGGCGTTACCGATCGGATCCGTCTCATATAGTACCGGTAGAGGAAATTGAGATAAGACCTGATTTTTCGTTCGAGGAGGAACCAGTAAAAATTCTAGATCGGGACAGTAAGGTACTGAGAAGGAAGACCATGCCGTTAGTCAAGGTTCTATGGCATAATCACGGATCGGAGGAAGCTACATGAGAGCCTGAGGACGTGATTCGGCAGCAATATCCTCACCTCTTTTAATTAGGTAAGTTTCGAGGACGAAATTTTCTTTAAGGGGGTAGAATTGTAACATCCTAAAATTTGGAATTTTATGTGTTGCATTGTTTTTGGTGTTAAGCTAGTTAAATTATTAATTGTGTATGTTTAGGAGGTCCTGAGAAGACTCGGGGTTCATTTGGACCTAGTGAAATTTTTTGGCAATTAGTACTTTAAGGAGATGGAGTAAGTGACCTTAAAGCATATGGAAATAATTGAGTAAGTAGCTAGCATAAATGAACAATTGATAAGAAGGATATGGCGCCATATGTAGTACCTTGAGGGAAGAGGTTCAAATCCCTTGTGTGCATATTTGACTTTTATTTTTGCATTCCTTCCTTAAAGTGTCGGCCAAGGAGTATTTATGGCAAGTTTGACTTCATTATTTTTTTGGTAAGATGGCTATATGAATAAGGCAAGGTTGAAGTTGGGGAAAGGAATCAAGGGAAATAGGAAAGAAAGGGGGACATAAGGCTTATTTCGTGGGTGATGTTTTGGAAAGCTTGGGTGGCCAAACTCTTATCCTAGGGGGGATGCATGTGGACGGTTTTGGGGAGAATAGGTAGCTGAATTTTTAGTTGGCATTTGGTAAAGACTTAGTAGTGTTTTGGCAAAAATTCCCTTTGACAACTTTGTGTCATTTCTCCCAATTTGCAACCCTCCTTTCCGAAACATATTAGCACAATAGTGCATTGTTTTTCTCTTTTGTTTGGTCACATACTCATTTTCTTTCCACCTTCCTTGATAGCCGAATTCTCCTTTGCCTTTTGATTGAATTTTTGGTGCTTGTTAGGCCAAAACCTTTCTCTTTACACTATTTGGTATTCTCCAAATTTCTTTCTACCTTGTGCCGAAATTACAAGCCACTAAAGAACATATTTTCTTCCTCCTTTTTTTTGTTGCCGAAAGTATCCAACCTTTGTGACCAAATCATCTTTTGGAGAAACCGAAACTAGTTTGCACCTTTTCTCTTCTTTTAATCACCTTCCAATTCTTCTTCCATTTCTTAAAAATAAAACTCCATCTTGATCAAAACTTTTTCTTTCATTCATTTCCTCCATAACCGAATCTAATAGCAAATTAACCCTCCACTATTTCTTCTTTTTTCCTTCATGTTTGAACATTATCTTTTGACAAATCGGTAAGTAATATTTTCTTCTCAATTTCTTCTCTATGGCCGAATGTATGTTTTTGTCTTGGGATGATTCTATTAATCGGAATCATCATGATCATTTTTCCTTTTGGTAGAATCCTAGCGGGAGGCCGAACATCACTCTAAGTCTTAAGTCGAACGCATCGAACATCGGATTCAATATCGCATTTGGTAAGAAATCGTTATGGATTATTGATAGTAACCAATAAGCCGATTGATGATCTAAGGAGTAATAAATTGTTGACTTTATGTTTTAGGGAATAAATCGTTTGATCCATCCAATTGTTGATCATTCGGGATTAGTGGTAAGCCGATCTTCACCCTTTTTGACAAATCCGTACTTATCATAATACTAATTGATGGAGGCTTGTGGTAACGATTCAAAAGGGAAGCCGAGTGGAGATCTCAAAAGGAGCGGGTTAGCGATCCCTACTCCTAAATTCAAATGAAGGGCTGTTTCAGCGATTCGAGACTTTCCTCCGGGTTGTGGACCCACATCCGGTGAGAATCAACTATTCGAGGTTGTTCGCAATTGTGAGGCATCAGCGATTCGGGACTTTTCACCTGGTTGTGGACCGTCAATCGAGGAAAATTGACAAATCGTAGTTGTTCTTGACTCCGAGGGTAATTGTTAGATCATTTGTTTTTAAATAGATTTATTAAATCGCGTATGTCGACTAATCAAACGTTATAAAATTTTAGGTGTCAACGATCGAGAAAGCGTAGTGCTAACTGTAATCAGGTGTGTAATCTCACACCGTATTTCATGGGTTAGATATTTTTAAAAACGTGTTAGTGGTAAATCGCCTGATTAAATCACATTTTGGTGAAATGGGGTAACATGGATTAGTTGTCACTATTTTGGTAAAGACTATGAATTTGGTATTAAGACTGTGAAAATTACGAAAATACCCTTAATGGGCCATTTGATATTTGCTATATGGGCCAAATTGAGATATTTGCTATATGGGCCAAATTGAGATATTGTCTATATGGGCCAAATTGAGATATTTGCTATATGGGCCAAATTGAGATATTTGTTATATGGGCCGATTTGATATAAATTGTTATAATGGGTCATAATGTTTGTAAGAAATATCTGAATAAATTGTTGTGAATGGCTATGCATTATATACATGATTTGCATGGGATGGGATATTGATGAAGAGAAGTTCTGGTAGCTCTGCTACGTAATTCTGGTGGCTCTGCCACAAATATGAAAAATGGTAATGCCATGTAAATTCTGTTAATCTGGTGGCTTTTCCACAAACTTGATATATACGGCTTAATGCCTACTTTTGGTGTGTTGGCGGGGTGGGTGACTAAAGCTCCCCACAGGTGTGCTGGTTGGTACGGGTGGTGTGTAGCGGATGGAAATTAGGTTTGGTTTGGGAATTGCATATCATATGCATATTATATATGATGTTATTTTTTTATATAATTGTAAATGGGTTTTGGCCCAATTGAAAGTTTAATTGGAATTTTGGTCCAGTGGACAATGGTAAGTGGGTTACACACTGAGTTCTAGTAACTCACCCCCATTTTTCTTACCCCTTTCAGGTAATGATTAGTGATGGAGACTTGGGCCGTGGATGACTCGGTAGAGACCATACTTCGTAAACGGTTAAATTTGAATTTTGGATTTCTTTTAGTATTTTTAATTACTTTACTATTTTGAATTAAGGTTGTAATAAGGCCTCTGGATTAATTTTTGTTTTGTTTATTGTGTGAAGAATTTTATAAACTGCTTAAAGTATTTCAAATTATAATATTATTTTTCCAAAAACTTAAATAAATGATTTATTCTAAAATGAATATTTAGAAAGGATTTCATAATAATTTTTCATATTTTAAACCAAAAAATTACTCTCAAGATTTTCATCGATTCTTTTATAAAAATACATTTTTATTTCTTTTAAAATTTTCTTGAACTGTTAACGCTACTTTCAAAACTTCGATATATAAGATCTTACATCTCAAATTACTGATTTATCAATCAAATCTTTTACCCGATAAATACTTCGTCAAAACTTTGAAATCTGTTTCACTTAAAAAGGAATCAAAGTATATTTATTTTGTGTAACATGTCAAATCTAGCCTTAATGCATAGGCCGGGTTTGGGGTGTCACATTATATATGCTTTCCCTTATATTTCTTTATAGTTAAAGTTTTTATATATTCTATTTATTTTTTCTTAAAAAATGTATTATTTATTATTCATGTACATATATTATTCATCTTAGTTTTTTAGCCATATCATTTTTATACTTTTTTTTTTATTTTTCTAAAAAATTGTTATAATATTCATTAATTGTTTTGAGTATATTATTTACCTTATATTATTATTTTTTATACATGAATTTAATCTTGTGAATAGATTTTTTTTCCTTAATTTTTTCATAGATTCTTTTAAAATTGCTATTATCTACTCTATATTTTCTATTTTGATTGTTCATTTTTTTGAATCCATTATCTTTGTTTACCTTAACATTATTATTATTGCTTGTCATTCTTTTACTTAATTATTTATGTTAGTGCTAATTGTCAATATGACCTGTAACTTTAGTAAATTGTACTTTCTGTAATAACTTAATGTTACTTTTTTCAAATCTTTGTTTAAAAATATCTATCTCCTTTAATTACCACATTTTATCCAAAAGTTTTTCTTAAATAAGGCAATGTTTTGTGTTTAGAAATTTGAGAAATAGTGCCCTAACGTGCTGGGTTTCGATTTTCCGTTTGACTAAATAACTAAATATCCTTTTAATGAATTTTGTAAATCATGAGATGATTTTGGTTACGAGGGTTTAAAACATCATGTTCTAACGTGCTGGATGTGATGTTTGTATGCTTTCGGAACAAAGGAATCTCAAGTTCCAACTCAAATTGTTCAAGTTTTTAAAGAAATCATGTTTTCAAATCTTTTCGAATTTTCGACATTAGGACAATAACTAATCAGTCCGGTACCAATTTTGGGCGTTACGAGGGTGCTAATCCTTCCTCGTAATTAATCGACTCCCGAACCCTTTTTCTTAAATTTCGTAGGCCAAAATCAATGTTTTGAAATAAAACGTTTTATAAGGTGATCCAATCACACCTAAGCAAAAAGGGATTAGTGGCGACTCCATTTTCGTTTTAAAGTCGATCCCCGTTTTTTTTAAAAATATAAAAATGGTTTCGACAGTAGTGATTCATTACTTCAGTAATTTCATAGTTCAATGCAGTACACATAACAATATTCAGTATTCTATAGTTCAGTTCAGTATCAGTCTCAATTTCAATACCCAATCATAAATTTATCATTTTACTAAACACTTACCTTAAAATACTTACCACACATGATTAGTAAATTAAACATATAATAATGATAAAGTTTGAATTATAGTGATACAAACCGTATTTCGAATCACTCCTCGTCAACTTTCTCCTTTCCTTTCTTTGTCGATGTTTCCGGTACAATGTTAGCAAATTAACTTTGAACCTTGAAACCTCAAATTTTCCACTTCCTTTTTCTTTTTCTTTCTTTCTTTCTCTCTTTCTCCCCTGTTTCGTTTCAACTTCATTCTGCTTCTTATGTTTCTTTACCTATTTATATAATAATATAATATAATATAATATATAATAATATTCTTATTTATTAAGTAAACATATATATATTTTAATCATAAAAATATTTGATATTTTTATGTGTATGCCGCCTCAACTATAAAGAATGGCATAATTTCCTTTTTAGTCCCTTTAGCTTTTCTTTAATCTAAAATTAAACTTTTACCTCTATTGCAATTTAATCCTTTTCTCCTAATTTCTCCTAATTAAGTCAAATTCACCTAATCAACATCTAATTAAACACACAACTAACTTCGTAAATATTTATTAAAAATATTCACACCTCAATTTATAATATTGAGGTCTCGATACCTCGTTTTCGACCCAATTTACCTTTTTAAATCTCAAAATTCACTATTTCAAAAATATTTCTAAAATCACACTTAACTTATAATTATTGATTAATAAATTTTTCTAACTTTTTCGTCGGATTTAGTGATCTCGAATCACTGTTCCGACACTACTCAAATTGGGCTGTTACAACTATTCCCCTCTTAAAAAATTTTGTCCTCGAAATTTCTCACCTGATACAGGCTATTAAGTCAAATATTTCTTCCACCTTTTTAATTGAAGTCCATAAAAAATCAATCATAACTCATATCATTTTCGAACTCATATCAGAACTCATTTTAGGACTTGATACTATGCCTGAACTTAACTTAGTAACTCTGATGTTCTCCTGCCATCACTTTTTCACTAGTAGCATAACTACTGAGAAATTTCCAGTAATCGTCTGTCAAAACATAACTGAGAAACCTGGATTATCAAACTCGGACCGATTTTTCTGACGTGGTTGCATCTGTAACTTCCAACTGATATTTGTTTCCCTTTTTCCATGAAAGCGTCAAGCAATATCATTTTACACAACTGGGATAACTTCAACAACCGGGACGACTTTAACCCAAAATAACATTTCCAATTTAAAACTGGCCTAATAGATATATTTCTGTATCAAGTTTTCTAGAATCAGATTTTCTCATTTTGACAGTCCGTCTATTTACCCATGAATGTGCAAAATTTATTCCCGGACCTGAGAATAGACTTATATGTGTATAACTCGATTAACTTTTCAATGAATAACCCACTTTGATTTAAACAATTGAATCGATTTTATCCATCAGATAATAACATTTCAAAATAATCCCTTCTTCTTGTTGTCAAGACAACCCAGATATACAATCTATCACAATTCCCTCAGAATACTAATCAAAGATCCTTAAAAACTGTATTAACTTAAATGAAACATAACATTCTGTTTTAACTTGTTGACATTAATCAAGATTACCTGAAGAATGAAAACCAATATACAAGTTTGAGCTCAATCTTCCACCGTTTACTCTTTTGCCGATGTCAACCCTTTTACGGAAGCTCAAAAGAGATTATATATATGATAAAGCTATTTCAATTATTAACATCGAAGCTTTGAACTATACTAAAGCCACAACCATCAGATAGATTAAAAACCATAGTGCTATAGTAGAACTGACGTTTCAACTGTATAGAGAGAACAATACCTCAACATCAATAGTGCACTCCAAAATAAAAGAGGAAAACCGAAAGTAGTCCCAATAACAACTAGTGCAGCAGTACAACTTCTATAATCTAAGATCCATATCACCGAGCTCCCATGATCGAACCAGGATTTATAGTAGTAATAAATATAATTACCTCCGGCCAATGAATACCTTTTACAGATAAATCATGTTTGATAAATTAAACAATAAGAATGATAAGAAAACCGAGCTAATAAAATCCCAGATGTGAAGCTTGATCGTGTGTCAGGGTCTTAAAAATTTATAAAAAGAATGATCGAGCCTAGAAACTAACTATGACAACGATTGAGGCAAGCGCACTTATCGAACAGTAGTATAGTTTAGTGGCAAGACCGGATTGTCGAACCCAAAGGAACCAAAAGTACTAATACTAACTTTCTTTTTATTATTTAGCCTAATAATTAAGAAAATTGTTATTTATCCTAAAATTAACTAACTAATAAGCTAAAGATGCTAAGACAAAGAGAATGAATTGGGGAAAATACTTGAGGGAAAAAACCAATTGATTAAGACAATACCCAAGGAAGAATCCACCTAGACTTCACTTGTTATCTAACTCTGAACCAGACGATTTATTCACTTGACTTGATCCGTAGGATTCCCTAATTTATATTAATACCTCTTTCGAGGCTACTAACGTCTAACCCTAGGTTGATTAATTGAAATCTCTTTCTAATTAAAACCCCTAAAATTGCATTAACTCGATCTATGGACTCCTCTATTAGGTTTGACCCTAATTCGGCAGATTTTTGTCATCCTATTTTTAGGGTTGCGATGAACTCCGCTTAACTATGCTAGATCTACTCTTAAACAGGGACTTTTGCTCCATTGTCTAAGCACATCAATACTTGAATCAATATCCTGAAATATCAAAGCAAGAATTAAGAACACATAATTAAGAACAAATCAAGTATTTATCATATAGTTTAGAAAAAAATAACAAGATCCGTCTTAGGTTTCTCCCCCTCAGGTATTTGAGGGGTTTAGTTCATAATCATAAAAGAATACATCTCAAAAGAAAATATAAAACAAAACATAAGAAAAACCCTAAAACCCCCTGAAGGAATTTGAAGGGAAGATCCTCCGTCTTGAGTATAACTCCGGCTTCTTGAGATGAATCAACTGACTTTCTTCGAGTAAATCCCACAATTTTGGCCTCTCTGGCTTGGCTCTTCGGCCTCACTGGACGCCCCCTAAAGGTTGGCCTCTAGGGTGTTTATATAGGCTTTTGGAATGGCTTTCTTTGCCTCTAAGTACTCTAATCCGAGTGAAATTCAAATAGGTCACGTCAGGGACACGCCCATGGCACACGCCCGTGTAAGTCGTGGCCAGGCTGTGTTCGGGTCTGTTAAAGAGGGACGACCGTGTGGTCTTGGGCCCAGACCGTGTCGATTTTGTACTTTGGTCCATTTTCTCTGTTTTAGGCCTGTTTCTCATTCTTTTTCATCATCCGATGCTTTCCTAAGTATAACACATGAAATTAAAGGATTATGAGCACCAAATTCCACAATTCAGGGAATAAATTATCCAAAAGTATGCTAAATGTGAGATTAAAATATGTATATATTACGGTTTATCAAATACCCCCACACTTAAGCATTTACTTATCCTCAAGCAAAATTCTCAACTCACAATTAAAATGAACTTCCTTGATTCATAATATTCATCAATAATGTTTCATCATAATTCATAGTTAATTTATACATTGATAATTTAAGTAAAAGGGTCTTAAAGATTCAAACAATCAAAGTCATAGTTTTTTGTAGCACAAAAATATAGGCGTTTTCCCCTTACCTAAATAATCACCTTTAATTCAAAATCAACAAGAGTTGACATCCTCACTAAAGATTCACTCAAACCACTCAAAGTGTTTAAGGTTCAAAATTAAGCACTCAAAAGTCGAACATGAAAAGTTAATCCCATAGGCTTGCATGAAAATCAAATCTCCACCACTATAAAATGAAATGAAATACAGATCAAAAGGTCTTTAACAGGGTTGTAACGGGGCTTAGGTTAAAGGTGTGGATAAAGGCCGAATTAGAAGGTTAGAATCGAGATTGAATTGACAATTTACCTAACTAGAAAAATGAACTAATCCTAAATAATTGAAAACTTTGAAACTAATAATACAAGCTTCTTCTTCAGGATGTGAAAATTAAATGTATAAGCTCACTTAATTATAGAACTAATGATGAATACACTTTGATTGATTTTTTTTAAGAACAAATCAACAATAAAAAGAAAGAACTTTAACAACTGAAAAAATAGAACATAGTTAGGCAACTGCTCAAAATCAAATCTCGACAAAAAGGGAGTCAATGAATGGTGATAACAAATACAAGATGGGTTTTAGGGTAATATTAGTGGGTGAGTCAAATAAAAGGGTTGTTAGGATCACAAGGGGTTCACTAGGGGTTAATTGTGAGGGTAGGTTTTTAGTGGAGTAAGTGGGTTAAATCCTAAGTGCCTTTATCATATCTGTATATCAAATCAATGATGTGGTCTCAACATGTATAATCGAAGCAAGTTCTAAAATAACAAATCAATGTTGACACACTCATAATCAAAAAGTGAGCAAGAAAAGAATGTATGCTCTAAAAGGCTCAAATTCTCACAAAAATTATGGGTTTTTGATATCAACCTTGTAAATTTCAAACTTCAAGGTAAAAATTGGATTCAGGTAGACAACCTAATCAAAATGTTAATTTTTGAAAATAGACTCATCATGCTTGATTCTCTAGTCTCCTAAAGTTTAAATCATCACTGCACAATTATCAATGACTTAATCCAAAAAATATCAATAAAAATTATGATTCAAACGAAATTTCATTCTAATCGTAATATGAGAAATTTACTTAAGAACAAGATATAATCCAGGGATTTTTAAATAATACTATAGTTAACCCCCCACACTTAATATGTACATTGTCCTCAATGTACAAAGATAAATAATAGCCAAATACTAATAAAATCATAAGGTAGGGAGAGAAGTGAAACTTCCTGAATTTTGGATGGAGTCAATGAAAAGAAACCAGATAGGATTGGCAGAGGTGAACGTGGGGGAGCGCCTTGAACCATTTGAAATTGAATCCTTGAACCAGCCAGCCTGATTTTATTGTATTTTAAGCTAAATCTAAATGGCATGAAGAAGAAGAAGAAAATAATAAAGAAAGTAAAAAGAAAATAAAAATAATAATAAAAGTAAAAATGGAAAATGGATATGCATTTAAAAAGAAAGGGGAAAGGGGACGAAGACTTTGGGGGGGAAGTGAATAGAAGAAGGGGATTTTAAATAGAGGAACGACCCATGCCCATACCCTGGGCGTGTTATGTCACACGGCTGAATTGCACAGTCGTGTTAAACTTCATGCATTTCTCCCACGCCCGTATAAAGTGTTCGCTCACCCGTGTTACTTAATCAGTGTCGCCCACAGCTTATAAGCACGGGCGTGTCGCACGCCCATGTTCTTTAGTCAGTTTTGACCATGGCCGCATCGCACGGCCATGGCGTCTTATCACAGCCCGTGTTTTGGGAAATTTTCTTCCTTGATTCACATGGTCTCTGCCACGCCGGTGTGCAAATTTGTGATGTCCACTCAGCCACGGCCACGCCCGTGTGCAAGGCCGTGTGGTAGGGAAACCTACGCCTAAAAATTTTGGTTAGTTTTTAGTTAGATTTTAAAATTAAAAAATATGGACGTTAATGGGGTTAGTGCTCGGGTTGCCTCCCGAGAAGCGCTCGTTTAAAGTCTTGAGCTAGACTTACCTGTTATTCGTATGGCCATGGTGGTTCACGGAGTCGAAACTCTTTTTTCTTACTATCAATTCTATCAACATATGGTTTGAGTTGGGTAACATTTACCTCAAAAGTGTTGAAATTAGAATGTGTTACCTCGACCGTTTCATATGGAAGGACCTTATGTGCTGAAAAAGGAGTCGCACCGTTTGTATTAAGCTTTGAAACGGCTATTCGAGGGTCGGTTGCATCTGACAGTACCTTGTCCCCAACTTTGAAGTGATTGGTTCCACCTTTAATACTCGACGTCCTAGCTGTGTCAAGAACTGCGTTTAGCTCCACATGCGATGTATTGTCTAACTTCCGTTTGTTTGTCAAAAACTCTCTTAAAAATTTCCTTGAATCTGGCATCTGCGAAAGAGCTTCAAGAAACGACAAGTTAATATGTAATTTCTTTGGAAGTTTAAGAAATTTATCGAATTGTTCCTCTGTGTGGTCTTTCTTTATCTCATTGGGGCACGACACACGTGGTTGGTACTCTGTAATTACCGGGTTTGGTTTTTCATGGCTTACCTCAACCTTACCTTCCTCTACCACATTCTCTTGCTTCAATTTTGGTTCATCTAACCCTTCACTATCGTGAGCAGTTATTACTTAAGGTTGCTCTCTTGGGTTAGTTTCAGTGTTTCTAGGCAAGATACCTTGTGGTCTTTCTGAGATCAGCTTAGCAAGCTGACCTAATTGATTCTCGAGCCCTTGAATTGACGCTTGTTAATTTTTAAGCGCTGTTTCAGTGTTTTGGAAGCGTGTTTCTGACATCGAGATAAATTTCGTTAGCATCTCCTCAAGGTTCGGCTTCTTTTCCTGCTGGTGAGGTGGTTATTGAAAGCTTGGAGAAAGTTGCGGTCTTTGATTACGTTGACCACCCCACGAGAAATTGGGATGGTACCTCCAACCTGCATTGTAAGTGTTATTGTAAAGATTATTTTGAGGTCTAGAATAGTTACCCATATAGTTGACTTGTTCGTTCTCTGTACTAGGGTTGTAGGATAGATATTCTGTGTTGTTCACCCCTCTTCCATTTGCATCGTACTGTATTACCGGATGTACCTGCGTAGAACCATACCAACCATCAATTTTTCTATTTAAAAGCTCTACCTGGTTATATAACATGGTGACCGCGTCAAGGTTGAAAACATCGGCTACTTTAGTAGGCTTTGTCCTCATGACTTGCCACTGATAATTATTCAGTGACATCTCTTCGATTTCTGTGAGCGGTATGTTCTATTTCACTGTAAAAAATCAAGGGTCCTGACGGGTTCCTCCTAGTCATAAACTAGAATTACCTGCCAGAAGCAAATAAAAGAAGAATTAGCAAAGTTAAAAGCAAAATAAAAATAAAAGTAAATTGCAAAAATAAAAATGGCTAAAGTAATAAAAATTGAGCGTTCTTAATTTTTTAGTTCCCCGTCAGCGGCGCCAAAAACTTGATCATGTGTCAGAGTCTTAAAAATTTATAAAAAGAATGATCGAGCCTAGAAACTAACTATGACAACGATTGAGTCAAGTTCACTTATCGAACAGTAGTATAGTTTAGTGGCAAGACCGGATTGTCGAACCCAAAGGAACCAAAAGTACTAATACTAACTTTCTTTTTATTATTTAGCCTAATAATTAAGAGAATTGTTATTTATCCTAAAATTAACTAACTAATAAGCTAAAGATGCTAAGACAAAGAGAATGAATTGGGGAAAATACTTGTGGGAAAAACCAATTGATTAAGACAATACCCAAGGAAGAATCCACCTAGATTTCACTTGTTATCTAACTCAAACTGCATTTATTTATTCACTTGACTTGATCAGTAGGATTCCATAATTTATATTAATACCTCTTTCGAGGCTACTAACGTCTAACCCTAGGTTGATTAATTGAAATCTCTTTCTAATTAAAACCCCTAGAATTGCATTAACTCGATCTATGGACTCCCCTATTAGGTTTGACCCTAATCCGACAGATTTTCGTCATCCTATTTCTAGGGTTGCGATCAACTCCGCTTAACTATGCTAGATCTACTCTTAAACAGGGACTTTTGCTCCACTGTCTAAGCACATAAATTCTTGAATCAATATCCTGAAATATCAAAGCAAGAATTAAGAACACATAATTAAGAACAAATCAAGTATTTATCATATAGTTCAGAAAACAATAACAAGATCCATCTTAGATTTCATCCCCCTCAGGTATTTGAGGGGTTTAGTTCATAATCATAAAAGAATACATCTCAAAAGAAAATATAAAACAAAACATAAGAAAAACCCTAAAACCCCCTGAAGGAATTTGAAGGGAAGATCTTCCGTCTTGAGTATAACTCCGGCTTCTTGAGATGAATCAACTGGCTTTCTTCGAGTAAATCCCATAATTCTGGCCTCTCTGGCTTGGCTCTTCGGCCTCACTGGACGCCCCCTAAAGGTTGGCCTCTAGGGTGTTTATATAGGCTTTTGGAATGGCTTTCTTTGCCTCTAAGTACCCTAATCCGAGTGAAATTCAAACAGGTCATGTCAGGGACACGCCCATGGCACACGCCCGTGTAAGTCGTGGTCGGGCTGTGTTCGGGTCTGTTAAAGAGGCAAGACCGTATGGTCTTGGGCCCAGGCCATGTCGATTTCGTACTTTGGCTCATTTTATCCGTTTTAGGCCCGTTTCTCATTCTTTTTCATCCTCCGGTGCTTTCCTAAGTATAACACATGAAATTAAAGGATTAAGAGCACCAAATTCTACAATTCAGGGAATAAATCATCCAAAAGTATGCTAAATGTGGGATTAAAATATGTATATATTACGGTTTATCAAAGCTATACTAAATTTTTGAGAATAAAAACCACATTGAATGATAAAGAGATCGATGATATCTTAGAGAAAGTCTAGAAGAAGAATATCACTCATACGCACTAGAAATAGTTGTGATAGAGATAATGTAAATTGCTTATATGTAATTCAGAGCATCAACTAGTAGAAATAGAAAATAGTATCATATGAGTCATATCATCAAGTCTTCTATCGAACATAATGAATTAGAAAACCAAAGAAAGAGTAATGTCGATCATGAATCAACCAGACTAATAATAATTCCGTCTAACATTATGATTAGCCAACGTTATCTTACGATAAGAATCACCTCTGAAGATGAATTATTACATATATGTCTGAGAATAAATGAACATATAGAATACCCAGAAAAGATCACTATAAGATACTCAACTATAACAGCTGTATTCAGATATCTTTGAAATTCCAAAACTATCCCACTAACTATTACAGTCATCAATGATTCGATATTATCCCAATCACTAAAGAAATCAATTCAGAAGAAATTCCGGCTAATACATTCTTTAAATACCATACATGAATAAGTCGATTACTCGTGAATAATTTCTTCCTTAATAGTGACATTGAGTATCCCGAATAATTTTCAGAAAAATCTGATATCTCTTCTAGAACTCTCTTTACTTGCTAACCCATCCTCAGCTCTGACCACATTATTTTTCATTCAGCTATCGAACTCTTCAGTTTCACACTTGTAAGCTCAATGAATATAAATCTTGTAAATTCCATTGTATAAGACTGTACAGGTGAGGGGGTGAAGGTCGTAAAGCCTCAAAATTTGATTCCCATATATATATATGTATAACTTAATCATCAACATACTTATTATAATCATTCAACATTTTCAACTATAAAACAAAAATAAATATATTAGCATCCAAATCCCAACTCAATTTGACTAAATTATGGCATGTACCTCTAGACTCAATTCCGAGCTCGATTTAGTCCGAGAATCGACTAAACCTGCAAAGCTCTGATACCACTAATTGTAACACCCCCTAACCCTAAACCGTCGCTAAAATAGGGTTACGAAGCATTACTAAACTTTTCAGAACAATTACAAATTATTAAACAGATAATTAGCAAACATTTCATAATTAAATCATAATGTCTCTTTTATGGGTCCTCTAAGCCCAAAACACGTATTAGAAATCAACCGGGACCAATTTCGGTACTCAATTTTTTTTTCATATTTGATATTCAAATCTATTACATTCAAGCCAGTTCAATTTTGTACCAAATTATGCCATATCCATAAGTTTACCATCTTATATTCATATATGTTGTATTTAACTATTCAAAGTCATAATATAACATCATTTACAAACATTTCCCTAAGTGACCTATACAACTGACCTAGGTACATGCCACTCTACAAAGAAAACATACTTCAACACTTACTGAGTTCGAGATCGGTTTAGATGCTGGACCGAAATATTTAACTTTACCTAACCTGCTCACGGAAACAAACCGTACGCTGAGCATATACACTCAGTGGTATTACTATAATTCAAATTCATAATATTATACAATAAAAATATGTATATTTAATTTACACCTATAATCTATCAATAACCATTTAATACATTAAATCAACTTGTTTCAATAATAATTATCTCAAAGCTTGAATTCAATTGAATTTATACATTATTTCACTATCTCAAATTCATTTCATATTTCACATCTCATTTCAATAACTCATTCCATTTCATATATTTATTAAATTTTACCACATTAATTCTTCAAATTATCAAAATATACTTTAACATTATATATACTAAAAATAGCTATCTTAGTTAACTTTTCTTTACTTACTTCATTCAACATTTCACTATATCATAACCATTTCATAAACCCATGGTTCAAACATTTCATTTCCATATCCCAATTCAATATCTTATTTCGTTTTCATATCTAAAATCTTACAACATTAGTCTTTCAATAATCAATTCAAACATTTAAACCAACATATTTCAATAATAATAATTATAATTAATTCACAAGATTATATTCAATTAACTCATACACTATTTCATTATTTCCAATTCATTCTGTTTTCACTTCTTATTTCGATATCTCAATTTCAACCATATGTCATAACTTCAATTACATTTACTACATGAACATTTAGTTCATGCTTTCCATTTCCAATTTCAATTTCAATCCACAATTCAACTTTCTCATTTCTTTCAATATTTTCAATAGTACGATCAATCAAATTCATATAAATTTCTCATATTAGTTATTCACCCTATTAACAATCCGAACTTTGACGAATACACGGATTCCAACCCAAACACACCAGTACGACACATTGTGCCTTAATCGCATACGCATCCTAAGCGATGTCGATAGCTTGGTAGCAATAATGATAATAGTAACATTATTCAACACACAAAGTGTCGAATCGATAATAATAATGATGAGTCGGCACATAAGTGCACGATCGATGTAAGCCAAAAACCCGTACTCTTCCATATCCTATGGCATGCCAACTATATCCGACTAGCCCGACTAGTTAATAGGGTATTTAATTCACCTTTCAGTACAATTTCCATCTTAGTTCAGTATCAATTTTAATTTTCTTATTACAGTCAGTTTCACAGTATTGTAGTGATTCATTACTTCAGTAATTTCATAGTTCAATGCAGTACACATAACAATATTCAGTATTCCATAGTTCAGTTCAGTATCAGTATCAGTCTCAATTTCAATACCCAATCATAAATTTATCATTTTACTAAACACTTACCTTAAAATACTTACCACACATAATTAGTAAATTAAACATATAATAATGATAAAGTTTGAATTATAGTGATACAAACCGTATTTCGAATCACTCCTCGTCAACTTTCTCCTTTACTTTCTTTGTCGATGTTTCCGGTACAATGTTAGCAAATTAACTTTGAACCTTGAAACCTCAAATTTTCCTCTTCCTTTTTCTTTTTCTTTCTTTCTTTCTCTCTTTCTCCCCTGTTTCGTTTCAACTTCATTCTGCTTCTTATGTTTCTTTACCTATTTATATAATAATATAATATAATATAATATAATATATATATAATATAATATAATATAATATAATAGTCTTATTTATTAAGTAAACATATATATATATTTTAATCATAAAAATATTTGATATTTTTATGTGTATGCCGCCTCAACTATAAAGAATGGCATAATTTCCTTTTTAGTCCCTTTAGCTTTTCTTTAATCTAAAATTAAACTTTTACCTCTATTGTAATTTAATCCTTTTCTCCTAATTTCTCCTAATTAAGTCAAATTCACCTAATCAACATCTAATTAAACACACAACTAACTTTGTAAATATTTATTAAAAATATTCACACCTCAATTTATAATATTGAGGTCTCGATACCTCGTTTTCGACCCAATTTACCTTTTTAAATCTCAAAATTCACTATTTCAAAAATATTTCTAAAATCACACTTAACTTATAATTATTGATTAATAAATTTTTCTAACTTTTTCGTCGGATTTAGTGATCTCGAATCACTGTTCCGACACTACTCAAATTGGGCTGTTACAGGTAATTGCTAACCTTATTTGTTGCCTTCTTTATTATTTATGTTACTATTATAATACATTCTTAATCTATTTTATCCTTCATGTCCTATTTGCGATTATTATAATAGTTATTTTCTTAATTTATTTTATTGAATTATATTGCTCATTTATCCCTTTAATTTTATTATTTTGCTTAGTATTAGGATTTTTATGTTTTTCTATTTTGTTTATTACTCTTGTTTTTAGGATATCCTGATTCTTTAGAAGGCATTTATTAGTTAGGACTTCTTAGAATTAGCCATCTCAATCTTTCTTTGCGATTCTTTACGTATTAATGAAAGTCATTTCCGATTTCTTACAGGTACGTCATGACCAACACACGAGGTAAGTACAAGGTCGTAGTCCCCGCTTCGAAAAAGTAGAATAGTCCTGGCGCGATCTCGTCGAGAGCATCTACCGAGGATCGCCATCCTTACTTGAGATTCCCAGCGGGACCCCAGAATGATTTATTTCAGCTTCTTCGTGCACGACCACTCGGCGTGGGCCGATGTATAGATTGGGCCGCTTTGGAGCAGGTCCACCTTGCTGACCCTGTTCGAACCTTTTTGACTACAGCTCCATGGGACCGCCTCTTTGATATCTTCGAGCCCACATATATGGAGCTCACTTTGGAACTTTGCTCGACGTTCCAGCTACAGTCAGTCATGTCAGCGCATGATGAGCCAGGTACCATTACATTCTGACTTGGCAGCTTAGTGCGCCAGCTGTGTAACACCCCAAACCCGGTCAATACGCCACGATCGAATTTGGCATGCTACGAAGAAAAACGTTTCGAAGAAAATTGAGATAGCGATTAAATTTTAGTGAAAAATTCTTTGTAATTCTATATTTGTAGAAATCAGATGTTTAATAAGTTAAAAACTGGAAATTTACTTTGAAATTCCATAAATAAAACTTTTAAACTAAGTGGATAAATCATAGGTTAGAAAACATTTGTTTCATTTTAAGAAAACTCGAATTAATACTTTGAAACCGTTTGCATTTGAATGTAGAAACTTAAAATTTTGGAAATCATTTAAGTTGTAGAAAACACTTAATTTATAATTTTATTATCAACAATTTAGATTACCTGATGGTAAGATAAAATACCATAAGCGTTTTATAGTTTAGAAAACTTTAGCTCAATTATTAAATTAATCAAGTGATATACTTAAACATGTTTAGAATAAATCCCAAAGCATATAAATAATCCAAAACCATAATTAAAGAGGCCTTATTACAAATCTATAAAATATGAAAACCCAAATTAAAATATAATAAGGTACCCAAATGGAAGTTCTTGTAAAATCAAATTTTATTGCATGGCCTCCTCGAGTTCATCCGGCTCCACATCCGCGATCTCACGAATCACCTGAAAAGATATCCCATCAAGGGTGAGTCAACGCAGACTCAATGTGTAACAATACACTAAAAACCCAATCGATCATAGCAATAAAGCCCATTTAAATCACATTTAGCCATAAGCCCATAATATAGCAAATCGATAATCACATGTACATATAAAATGTAATGCAATCCCGAACCCAACTTAGATATCCATCCGCTACACACCACCCGTACCTACCAATCACACCGTGGGGATTACTAAATCAACCCTCCATCCGCTACACACCATCGAAGGCGCTTCTTTGCGGTCAACATGCACATCGCCCTTATAAATTGTGGCATGGCCACGGATAATTGTGACAGAGTCACCGGATTCATAATATCGTGACCGAAGTCACCGGATTCATAATATCGTGACCCGAAGTCACCGGATAATGTGGTAAAACCACCGGAACACTTCCCTTTATCAAAATCACCCATATGCCCATGCATTAAACACATTATTTCAATATCATGCCATATAACCCCAAATTCATAACGGAATCATACACATTTCATATTCATGCTTATAGCATTATTAACGATGCGAGATATCATGCCATGTACATTACCCCAAAATCATAACAAAGTCGGATATGTCTCATATTAAAATTATACATAGTACTAAGGGATAACGTACCTCAATTCATCGTACCATTGAATGATACCCAAGCCATAATCATTCATATTTCTTTATTAACAACTTTTATCAATAATGCTATTAATCTATTAGAAGTTTAGTGTAGGCTACACACCTTGCAAACACGGTGCGATATAATACTTAAGATTTACGACCCTTGCCTACAACGTCGATAGCACCTACATAACACTATGTGAGAAATCGATTATCACTAAAAGATATGGCCTTTGGCTGAATTTCATCATCTCCTTACCTTGGATTATTCAAATCCCGAATGATTCCCCTAAACGTTGGCTACAAAGAAACCCCAAACTTTCCTTCAAGTTTCGCCAAAGATAATAAAAAGGGATTAGATTCCTAGATTCGGCTAATCTAAAAGAAAAGAAAGAAAATGATTGATAGATAATCCTTACCCGTAACACGTAGATTGATTCACCCTTACTTGAACTATAAAGGATTCGACCTTAACAATTAAAAAGAAAAGAAATGGTGATTTTGGCTTTAACAAAAGAGAAGAGAAAAGATGGTGGAAATAGAGAATGGTTTCGGCTAAGAGAAAGAAGGAGAAAAGAGAAAGAGAAAGAAAAAGAAAAGAGAATATGAGATATGCCCTTGGTGCTAGGATGATTTCGGCACTAGAGAGGAAGAAAAGAAATGTGAAATGTCTTCTAAACTTTTGGTAATGGTCAAGTAAGAAAGGATGAAAGAAAAATGCCTTCAAAAGTGGTAATATTTTGGTACCAAAAAGAGAGAAAAGCTTGAAAGAAAAATAAAGAAAAAGAGTACCAATTTGGTCAAGATATGATAGCCAAAACAAAACAAAGTTTTCACCTAATGCAAATGACCATTTCGGCTAGGAAGAAAAATTTGGAGAAAAGGGGAAAAGATGCACAAATTGTTAAGATTTTGGTCAACTAACACCCCCTAATCCCATACAACATTCGGCCAACTCACAAGCCAACATAATCCCCCTTTTTCCTCCTCATTTCTTCCCTATCATCCCCTTAATCACTATCACCATTAAACCAACCCCCTTAGCCCCTTATGCCGTCTAGGTTCATGGTCAAATGACCATGGAAAAGCTTCCAAAACATCATCCACTCTTCAAGCCTTTTGTCCCCTAAACCTTCCTTAACTTTAAGATTCTTATCCCCTATTTCAAGCTTTCTTTAAACCAATATTCAACTTACCAAAAACTTAAGGTCCAACCTATCATAATTAGAGTTTGACCATCCATCAATGCTAGGATACAAAAATAAAGTCTTCAAAATGCTTTCCAAGCAACTCGAACCACTTCCCTCAAGTAACCTTTCAAGCTCCTTATCCACTATGCCACTAACTCCTCATGTGTTAGAATTTAACACTTAAATTAACTTAAGTGCTAAGCTCACGTAATCCACTTCATTAAATAAACCATACTAAAAATTATCTAACTTCCTAAATAAAATCAAGCCTTCACAAGACTATGCTAACACACAAAATTCCTACCCGAGCCAACACAAAAATAATACTCAAATTTTTCCTAAAGCTCAAGGCCCAATCCTACTAGGCCCAATTTCAGGATGTTACAAGCTGAGTGTCCCAGAGTTCGGAGTTGCCTTAGGGCTTTATACAGAGGAGTTTATGGATGCCGAAATCTTCCCTCACCTCCATCGCCACATTCATTACCCACCGTCCTCCTGTTGGACGGCTTTTCTAGCAAGTACGGGCCCCTATGATCTGAGTCGCTCGAAGGTGACATCTCTCTCTCCGACTCTACGCTACCTTCACGCAATATTAGCTCACACTCTGACAGGTCGGTGAGAGAGCACCGGCGTCGTTAATACTCATGACACTTATTTCTTATGGAGAATGGTACAACGACTTGTATTTGACTTGGCATACTTCATTGCCCTCGCTTTTCGCCATCAGATCGAACGCCACAGGAAGGGCCCTATCTGCTTAGGTCCTTATGTGACTCGTATCGCTCGACATTTCGGCCTTTTAGACACACCGGCACAATCCTCGTCACTCACATTAGTCGGCCGTTATGTCCTCGCAGGGACTCTCAACCATGATCCACATGAGGATGATAGAGCAACGTCGTGGAGTAGATCCTCCTCAGTACCGATTGTCTTATTCTGATGCTTAGGATGAACCCGAGGACATTACTGATGATGTTCCTCCTTATCACGAGGACCAACCTCATCCTCCACCTCTGAGTCACTGACCTCCTCCTTCTTCTACTACCACCTTGACAGACATATCCGAGCATCTCACTCGCTTCGAGCAGTAGTGCTTTCAACGGTTCGATAGTCTTGAGGCTACATTGTAGCAAATCTACCACCATCTCTATATTTCATCTTTGGCGCCGAAGACTCACGATGAGTCTGATGATGAGGACCATTGAGTCCATTTGTCTTTATTTTTCTTTTTCTTTTTATGTTTATGTTTATGTTTATTTTTTTTATATTTTGAACTATATTTTTTTCTCATAATTGGTCCTAATCGAGTTTTAATCATTTAATCCTCTTCAGTGTTTGTGTTTATTTTCTTCTCAGTTGCTCAGAATCATGCTCTACATTTAGCTTTGTCTACCATTCCGTTTTTCACTATTCTGGGAATTTCATCCATTATTCAGGGCAGTTTCAATTTTCTCCCTCTCTTATGATATTCTGTTTATACTGTGATTATATTTGTTTGTACATTGAGGACAATGTACATCTTAAGTGTGGGGAGGTTAATTATATCATTATCAGAAAATACCGAAATTTTGTCTTGTGATTAAGTAATCTTTCTCATTTTACTATTAGAATGAATTCTTATTGATTTGTGATTATCATTGATGTGTTTTAGATTAAATTTATAGGTAATTGTGTATTTATTGTTTAAACTTTAAGACATTAGAGAATCAAGCATGAGAAGTCTATTTTTAGAATTAAAATTTTTTAGGTTGTTTCCCTAAATTGAAGTATTACCTTGAAGTTTGAAATTTGCAAGATTGACATCAAAAACCATAATTTTTGTGAGATTTTGAGCCTTTAAGAGCATACACTTTTCTTGCTCACTTTATTATTGGTTATGAGTGTGTCAATATTGATTTGTTATTCTAGAACTTGCTTTGATTATGCATGTCGAGACCACACCTTTGATTTGATATACTGAGATGATAAAGGCACTTAGGTTTTAACCCACTTATCCCATTAAAAGCCTACCTTCATAATTAACCCTTAGTGAACCCCTTTGAGCCTAACAAACCGTTCCTGATTCACCCATTAATATTAACCCATAACTCATTTTGGATTCATTGTTCCCGTTTTCTTGACTCCCTTTTTGTCGAGATTTGATTTGGTTAGTTGCCTAACTATGTTCTTTTATTTCAGTTGTTAAATTTTCTCTTATTATAAAACAAAAATAATATTTATATACTAGTTATTTGGTCTGAGCTTAAAATTTCATATTCTGAGAAGAAGCTCGTGTTATTCTTTAATAATTTCGATTGATGTAATTATTCAGTAGTAATTTATTTTTCTAGTTAGGTAATTTATCATTTCGATCTCGATTCTAATCTTATTTTTCATCCTTTATCCACACCTTTAACCCAAACCCCATTACAACCCTTTAAAGACCTTTTGATCTATGTATCATCTCATTTTATAGTGGTGGAGATTTGATTTTCATGCAAGCCTATGGTAATAACTTTTCATGTTTGACTTTTGAGTGCTTAATTTTTGAACCTTAAACACTTTGAGTGATTTGAGTGAATCTTTAGTGAGGATGTCAAATCTTGTCAGTTTGGAATTAAAGGTAATTATTTAGATAAGGGGAAATACCTATGTTTTCATGCTTTAAAAATGTGTGACTTGGATTGTTTGAATCTTTAGTGCTCTTTTAGTTGAATTATCAATTTGTGATTATTTGTGAATTATGATAAAACATTTTTGATGAGAAATTATGAATTGAGAAAGTTTAATTTTAATTTTGAATTGAGGATTTTGCTTGAGGACAAGCAAACGCTTAAGTGTGGGGATATTTGATAAACCATAAAAGTAACACATTTTAATCCCATGCTTAGCATGTTTTTGGATGTATTATTATATAATTTTGTGAATTTGATGCTCCTAATCCTTTAATTTCATGTTTCTTTACTTAGGTGAGCATAGGGGAGCGAAAGGATTGAAAAACGAGCCAAAATCGAGCAAAAAGAGCTGATTTCAGTATCACACACGGGCTGGCCACACGCCCGTGTGCCAGCCCGTGTCAATCTTGAACCATGTCAGTATTGCACACGGACTGGGTACCTTAACACGGGCCTCTCACACTCCCGTGGAAGACACACGGGCTTGCCACACGTCCGTGTTCTAGCCCGTGTCGATTTCTAACCATGTCAGTACTGCACACGGCCTGGGCATTCTTACAGGGGCTGATCACACGCCCGTTTCCTTATCACACCCTGTTTCATTTTCACACGGAAAAAGACAATTTTTAGGTATTTTTAGCATTCCAAAGTCTATAAAAAGACACTAGAAGAAGACCTAAGGGGATACGCAGAGTAGAACGAAGAAATTACTCGAAGGAAGCCATCGGAATCAATTCAGAAGCAAGATCTCATTCAAGATTGAAGTTCTCCATCAAATTTCCTTAGAAGTTTTTGGGTTCTTTATGTCTTGTTGTTTTCCTTATTTTGAGATGTTTTCCTTTTACATTATAAACTAAACTCCCTAAAATACCTAGAGAAGATGAAACCTATGATGAATCTTATTATTTAATTATCTGAATTACATGATAAATACTTGTTCTTATTCTTAATTATGTGTTCTTAATTCTTGCTTAATATTTTTAGGATTTTAATCCAAGTTTGGTGTGCTTAATTAGTGGAGCAAAGTCCCTGCTTAAGAGTAGGTCTAGCATAGTTAAGCGGAGTTGATTGCAATCCTAGAAATAGGACAACATAAATCTGCCAGATTAGAGTCAAATCTAATAAGGGAATCCATAGATCAAGTTAATACGACAATAGGGGTTTTAATTAGAAAGAAATTTCAATTAATCAACCTAGAGTCAGTTGTTATTAGTCTCGAAGGAGATATTAACATAATTTAGGGATTTCTACGGATCAAGGCAAGTGAATAAATCGTTTGATTCAGAATCGGAATAATAAGTGAAATCTAGGTGGATTCGTTACTGGGTATTGTCTCTCTCATTGGTTTTCTTAAAGTATCCTCCCAATTCACTCTCTATCACGTTCATAGTTAATTAGATAGCTTAATTTTAGATTAAAACACCCCTTTAATTATTAGGCTAAATAATAAAAAGATAGTAATTACTAATACTTTTAGTCCTCGTGGATACAATATTCTGGACTCACCATAGCTATACTATTGTTCGATAGGTGTGCTTGCCTTCGTCGAATTATTAGTTAGTTTAGAGACCCATCAGTTACCCAGTTGTCATGCCATTCCTTCTGACATGGAACCAAGGGGTAAATTGTGAATTTGTACCCAAAAGTTCAAATAATTCAAGGATACTTGAGTTGGGTCTTCTCATTTCTCCAATTAGTGGAAAAGAATTAAATGTCTATTGAAGAGCCACGACATTCCTTCCATTACCCTCCTTAGGTCCAACTCATTATAAAAATGAAAGAGTATTTTTTTTGTCTTCGATTTCTGTTATGGAGACACGTTCTATTGGGTGCCATAATTCAGCAAGGATAGATCTCATAGATGGGAAGTGGACTGCACTATTTGTTAGGAACTTTCCTACCAAACACAAATTAAATTCATCCCCGCTTTCCTCTTCTTCTTCTTGATCACGAACATGTTTTTCTTCTTCATCGGATATGTTTAAGTTAGCCAATTCTTTCTCCATTGCCTTGTATTTTTTTTTTAATTTTTGAATTGAATTTAACGTGCCTCACGTTTGGAAACTTCAAGTATTAAATTGATATAAAAAATATTTAAATATTAAAATAATAATTATGTGTAACTTTGGGGGTAAATAATACATTAACCCTTTTCAAATTTTAGCCATGCGTCCTTCTCTTGTTAACTTTGAAAAGTAACAGTGATGAGTACAAACTCACTTGCAATAAGATTTCCTTCAAAATAGCATGTATATTTTTCCCAAAAAATACTCGTGCTTTGTGCGAGACAGATTCTAAACGTTCTCGACTTTCAACTGAACGACATTCTTCACTATTCTCGTACCACGAATTACTTCGAGTGTTAGCTCAAACAATTACGAACTAAACACAGAACCATAAACAATTTATTACTTTCAGTAGAAAAGTAATTCTTTCTTAATAGAAACCGGTAGAATTGTAATTTCCAGAAAATAAAATTTATAACAAGGAAATAAATTCTCACTATTTTTTTAGAACAATATTCAAACATGAAACTTCTGTAAACAACTCTACCAGTGCTATCTATTTATAAGGAGAAATAAAAGAATTTGGTTGAATTAATAAACCACAAATAATAATTATTTAATAGAAAATACTATTCTACATTAAGTAGAATGGGGTAGGCAGCCCACTCTTGTTAAACTACTGGGGTTGTCGCTCCTCTCATCTTGTATGAGAGGAATTGAGTCGCTTCTGTATTAAGTCCAATTATATGTATTTCTTGGGTTTTATAATTTAATTCAATTCAATACATGTTTTTTATTTCTCAAAATAAATATTATTTACTTAATTAATTCAATTAGATAAATTAATTTTCTAATTAAATAATTTTCTCAACACAGTTCTAATTCCATTAAAGTCACGACAACTTTACCGTAAAAGAATCAATGCAACAAAACAGACTTTTAGAGGCATTTTTTAGGCTTTTAGCGGCGTTTTTACAAGCGCCGCAAAAACGCCGCTAAAGAACATGACCTTTAGCGGCGCTTTCCCCAAAAACGCTGTTAAAGAACATGACATTTAGTTGTGCTTTTCCCAAAAACGCCGCTAAATGTCATGAAAAATAAAAAAATAAAAAAATTATAAAAAGAGCAGATATCAAAGAGAAGCATGCAATAGAATCAACACTATTATCAGAGCACGCAAACAAGCGTTAATTGGATAACAGTTTATATACAAATCCATTCCTATCCCTCTACCCGCTTAAGCAAATCCTTTAGCATTACTTTGATAACAGTTCCTATACAAATCCATTTATGTTCCAGGGTCACAACTAGCTTCCGTTTGATTGTAATAATTAGCCCATTGCTTGTGACGCTACTGATATGAACTCTACAAAGATATGAATGTCACGCAAATCAACTGCAAGTAGCTTGTAGTGATCACTGAGCACTTCTGCATTCTCTGCAAAGATATGAACTCTGTATCATTCTACAAGAAGCATGTGCCAAAATGCACCAAAAGCAAGATACTATAAAGTACAAGAAGGTAGCTGTGTGATTCCTTCAATCAAAAGTTTGTTGATGCACAATGAACTATAATATATAAAATATGCCATCAAATCCTCAAAACATCTACTAGATGCAATGGACATATGACTTCCCCCAAAAAAATATTTAACAAACAAATATGGACTAAAATATTAAAATATTAAAATTTAAATTTTTAAGTTTTTAAGTTTTTAATTTTTAATTTTTAAATTTTAAATTTTTTTTGAAGATTTTTATAATTTTTAAATTAACATATTAAAAAAATAGTATCATGTCATGTGAATTACCTTGTAGGTTTTCACGTCAATATCATTAAAAAAATTAATTTTACGATTACATTCCTATTAAAAATGAGATTTAACATTTTTTAAAAAGTGGAAGGTTTTGGTTCAAAAAATAAGAATCAAATTGATAAAAAAAATATAAATATTGAAAGTTAAAATTTAATTACCATGATCAACTCTTTTAGGAATTAAATTGATAGATGGGTATGGCATGGTTTAGTATTGTTGAAAGGATTTCTTTTTTCTTTCTTTTTTCATCAACATCATTCTTTTAAGTATGGTCCGCATTTGTTGTTTAGATTTTTATAAACTTCGCGGCATCACCGACACCCAAATTACAACACCTCAAAAAACCCTAACCGGAAAATGAAAACAAAAATGAAACACCAATCTCTCAAATAAAAAATGAATACAAAACCCAAACATCGAATCTTCCAATAACGTCGATCAACGAAAAGCAGGAAGAAAAGACGGTGGTGGCGGAGAGAAACACCTAAAGGGTGTTTTGAGGATACCAATTTTAGGGAAAAAAATTAGGGGTTTCAGGGGGAAATTTGGAGATAAAACAGCGTGGTTTTTTTTAAGGTAAAATATTTTTTACGCCGTTTTTAATAAAAACGCCACAAAAAATCATTTCCTTTTAAACAAAACGACGCCGTTTTGCTCTACTAAAAATCTTTTATTTTGTCTGCTAAAAATTATTAGTTAAGTGATTTTATAAAACATTTATTATTACTATTTTTTATAAATTGGATTTTTATAAAAAAAAAAACCAAGTACTCTCAAAATAAATATCGTATATTTTAATAAGAAAACAAATGATTAAATGGCTGTAATTAATTATTAAGTTAGAATTATCCAATGTAAGTAATCAATCTCTCACATATCAGGTTTCTATTAAAAATTGAGACGTTAATCATGATTTTATATTATTCTTTTCCGATCTAATCTCCATTTCATTAGAGGTATTTCTTCCTAACTAAAATATAACTATTTTGCTAGATGTTCGATGTGAAATGATTTTAGTTTTTGAATTTCAATTTTATTTGTTATAATTTGGTCCTATCCAAAATAGATAGTTACCTATCCATATCATTCTGTTGTACTTTTTTTTTATCAATGTTTTTTTTTTAAAATCTAATATTTAAATATATCAAATGGTTTAGATTAAATATTTTTAAATATAAAAGTATTAATTGATTGTATAAAATTTCATCATTTAACAAATCTCAAGTAAACCTTAAATCCTAAACCATTTAATATATATAAAGTTTATCTATTATCTCTTAAATAATTTAAACTATAATCATAATTTTAATATATTAAAATTAATATTATCTCTTTTAAAATTATATAAGAAATTATTTAATATATAAATTAAAAGACACTAATTAATCTAAACCCTAAACCCCTAACCACTATCCCCTAAATCCTAAACCTTAAATCATAAAACATAAACCCCTAACCCCTATAACACCTAAACCTTAAACTCCAAACCTTAAACTATAAACCATAATCCCTAAACCTTAAAATAGTAACTCCTAAACCTTAAACTTTAAACCCTAAACCATATACCCTAAACCCTAAACCATAAACCATAAACTATAATGATAATTAATTCAATATTTTAAAATTAATACTATCTCTTTTACGATTATATAAGAAATTATTTAATATATAAATTAAAAAACAATCAGTCATATACTCAAAAAATTTTAAAATTATTTTAAATAATAGTATTTTAATTTTTTTCATTTTTAACATATATTTTTCAATGTTTTTACTTTCAATTTTTTTCTACGTGTGATTATTTTTTTTTTGAAGAATTTAAATATTCAATTAAAAATAAATTGTATTTTAATTAATATAAATAAACCAGTTAAATAATAAATAGACAGATAAAATGTTTCTTGCGGCATTTTTGATAAAGCGCCGCTAAAGCTCGATATATAGCGGCGTTTTTCAAAAAGCGCCGCTAATGCCACTAAAGCTCAACATAAAATGACGGCGTTGTGCTTAATTTTTTTTGCGGCGTTTTACAAAAAGCGCCGCTAATGGTCGACCTATAGCGACTGTAACACCCTGAAAATTTGAGTAATTTATTTTCTATGTGTGCTTTGAGTAATTATTCTAGAAAGTAAAATTTTCTGATTTATTTTCGTGGTTAGTATAGTCCTGAAGAAGGGTTTAAAATTTTTTTTAGAAGGAATAATATTAATTTTGAGAATTTATGGAAATAGACTAAGTGGCATTGACACATAAATTAATTTAAGTGTCAATGTGTAGCATAAGATGAATTATTGGACAAGTGGTGATGGCGCATGAGCTAGTTCATGGGGGTGAAGGTTCGAATCCCCTAAATAGCATCTAGGTGAATTTTATTTTTGATTTTTCTGCCCATGTATAGCAAGTGTCGGCCAAGAGCATATATGGAAGGTGTTGACTTGTTATTTTTGGTTAGTATATCAAAGGAATAAGGAAAATTTGAACTTAAGGAAGGGTATCAAAAGAATAAGGAAAATGTGAGGATATGAGGCATGAATCAAGGAGTTGTTTAAGGAAACAATATCTTGGCCTAAAGACCAAGCATATGGACGGCATTATGGCTAGGGGGGGGAGCCGAATTTTGGTGATAGTTTGGCTAGGAATTTTAGTCTTTGGTTTTGGTCATTTTGTTTAGTTTGTGCAAGTTTTGAAAATTCTCTCAAACTCTCTTTTTTCCTTGGCCGAAATTGTGCACTTGGTAAGCCTAGTTTCTTTTGTCAAATTGGTCATTTTTGTTTTACACTTTGGTGTCAATTTTGTGCCTTTCTCTTTGTGCCGATTTTACCAATACCTAAAGAGACCATTCTTTTCTTTTCTTCTCCCCATTGCCGATTATACATTGCTCTCAAAACTTATCTTTTTCTTTCTTTTCTTTTCCATTCTATTTGGAAACCAAAACATCATCACCATCTCTCTCTATTTGATTTCTTTCAATCGAAATTCTCTCCACCTACACTTTCATGGCGAATGTTAAAGTGCCTATAACCGATTTTATTTTCTCTTTTTCTTTGTTTCTTCATAGCCGAATTCTTCTTAGATCCATATTATTCTCAAATCCTATCTTTTCGACGTGGAAATAGGTAAGAATCCTTTTCGTTTCGATTAGTTAATAGTGGTTATGGCGAATATTGATGATGGTTTGAAAGCTTTATTAGATCAAAATAAACGTTCCTTCTTTTAACGTTTATTTTGTTATACTTTAGTGCGATAACGGAAGTTTGGAATCAAGAAGTCGTGGGTGACAAAACGTTGGAATCAATTTTGTGGTAAGGAAATCATATCTTTAAAACCTTAGGATTATTTTGATATCATTGGATTAACGATCTTTGTCCTTGAAGACATTCAAAATAGGGAAGAAAAGAGGCGGTGTTTAGCCTTCGGAAGAAGGGAGGTTCTGTTATTCCCCTAAGTACAAGCAAAGGACTATTTCAAAGAATCCGGGATTTCCCACCGGGTTGCGGACGTTCAACCGAGGAAAATCAATCGTTCGTCGTTCGTACTCCCGAACCATTATTTGTTCGTGGATTCGATTCGATTAGCGAACCATCAATCGGAGAAAAATCGCAAGTAGAAGTCTTACACGAAAATCGAGGGTAAATTTCTAGATCGCTATATTTAGATCGGTTTTATTATAGATTATAGTGTTTTAATTAACACAATACGTATAGGTGTTGAAGAGCGGGAAAGTTTAGTTCTCTCCATAACCAGTGTGTAACTTCACACTCATTTTCGGGTTGGACATCATGTTGTAAGTTCTGTGATAAATTCGTAAAATAGTAAAAACGGAAAAATACGTAGTAACTCATATTTTTGAGTAAATGCATGAAAACAGTTAAAACCGAGAAAATAAAATCCGATAATACTCTAGTTCGATAAAATGGGCGATAATACTCTAGTTCGATAAAATGGGCCGATAAAACTCTAGTTCGATAAAATGGGCGATAATACTCTAGTTCGATTAGATGGGCGATAATACTCTAGTTCGATAAAATGGGCGATAATACTCTAGTTCGATTAGATGGGCGATAATACTCTAGTTCGATAAAATGGGCGATAATACTCTAGTTCGATTAAATGGGCGAAAATACTCTGTTTAGATAAATTGGGCTAAAATGGGCCAAAGTCACTAAACTACTAAATGGGCTAGTTGATAAATTGTTTATATGAGCCTAATGAAGGGTTAATTGATAAGCCCACCGATGATATGGATTAATGAAAATCATTATATGATTATATTTGTTATATACGCATGATTGCATGGGGTGGGTTATATGAAGAGAAGAATGGCCATTGCCACAAATTTGGCTCATTGCCTCTAGTTCGGTGGCTCTGCCACAAATTTGGCTCATTGCCTCTAGTTCGGTGGCTCTGCCACAATATGGCTCAATGCCTCTAGTTCGGTGGCTCTGCCACAAATTCGGCTAAATGCCTCTAGTTCGGTGACAATGTCACAATCTAGTTCGATGAGTGCACTACAAAATTATTTAAGGGCTTTAAGCCCATGATTGGTGTGTTTGGCGGGGTGGGTTGACTTGATCCCCACAGTGTGTTGGTTGGTACGGGGTGTTAGCGGATGGATACTAGGTTGGTTTGGGAAATTCATATTTCATGCATTCTTCTCTTTAAATTATGTTACTTTACGATGTATGGTTGAAATCATTAATGGGCTCAAGCCCAAAGATGATATCTTGACGATTTGACCTAAAAATGGTGGTAAGTGAGTTGCACACCGAGTTCTTTGTAACTCACCCAAATTTTATTAACCATTTCGGTAATGGAAATTGACGTGGACTTGGGCGGAGATGACTTGGTGGAGGCCATACTACAAACTTGGGTTTTAATAAACTATGACTTTATTTAAGTTTTTATTTTAATTGCTATTATTGGGTTGATGTAATAAGGCCTCTTATTATGTTTTATGGTTTTATTGTGTGGATGATTTAAATTTTATTTCTAAACTCTTAATATGGTTTTATCTCAATATGTTAAGTTTTCTTAAGAACATTGGTTTTATAACAAAAAGTTTTGTAGCACTATTTTATCTTAACCCTATGAAAATAAACGAATGTATGATTGGTGTGACAAACCAAATCTTGTCTAAACGCATAGACCGGGTTTGGGGTGTTACATTTAGTGGTATCGAGCCAGTTCAAAACTCCATACTGTGGTTTGGGTTCAATAAAGAAATTTGTTTGAAAATAATTTCTAGAGTTTTGAGTAAAGGTAGTATGGCACCATGAGCATCCCGCGCCAAGTCAAGTAAGTATCAGATCTTTGTATGTTTATTATCATTGTGATATGATTATAAGAAACACTCTAGAACTTCTAGTTTTAGGTGTTAAAACCGTAGAGATTGAGACAATAGGATATTGATGCGAAAACACTCTATCTCTTTCATATCATAAGACATCGTTAATAAACAATCAAATATTATTCGATTTATAAAACTCTTAATCAGATTAAATCGAATTAGTCGCCATGAGCACTAGAGGACGTGGTCGTGGGCGCGGTAGGCGTGGCCGTGGTAGAGGACGAGGTGTTAGGGGCGCAATCGATGTGCCGGGTCATATGTCGGAAATGGATGCACTGCGTCACTCGAGAGTGAGACGGGATCGCACGCGACCATATGGAAGAGGATAATCTTTGTGACACGAGCAATGCTGCGAGTACTTGAAAGGGTCATTTGGATCCGAGAATCGGACCAACCGCTCGTGGGTCGATATCGGAGCGATCAAATCCAGGTGAGCCGAGGTTTTCGAGAGGTGTCTCTCGGTGTAGCTCCCAATGTCGCTGAATATTGGCTTGAGGCGATGAGCGAATTATGGACGATCTTGAGTGCAATCGTGGAACAAAAGTTAAGAGGAGCGGTATCTTTGTTGAGAGACGAAGCTTACCAATGGTGGCTTACTATCCGAGATGGCACCGATCTTCGCTTTAATTAATCGGGAATTTTTCAAGGCTTCCTTTCAAGGGAAATATGTGGGAACAAGCTATGTGGATGCCCGAAGGAAGGAATTCTTGAACTGGTGCAAGGAAATAAGACGGTGGCGATATGATGAGGTGAGTTCTTACGTTTGAGTCGCTATGCTCGAACGATAGTGGCAACGGACCATGAGCGTTGTGTGCGCCGAGGACGGTTTGAAAGACGAGTTGCGGGTTACGATAGCCCCACAACAAGTTAGAACTTTTGCCGCTCTTATGGAGAAGGCCAAGATAGCCGAAGAGGCTAAGAACTCGAACGTCAAAATCGGGAGCAAATTCGAGGCAAGAAAGATCTCAAGCATTCGGGTTCTTCGAGAAGATTCTGAAGAGGCCCCTTAATGAGGAACCACTCAAGGAAGAGCACCGATGAGCTCATAATCGTCAGTCGGGATTGTGCTTTGAATGTGGGAAAAGACATTCCGGAGAATGTTGGAGGAAAACGGGTGCTTGCTATAAATGTGGATCGACGGAGCATCAATATAGGAGTTGCCCTCGACGTATGGATACAACTCAAGAAGTTCGTACTACCGATGCACCACCGGCAAGAGGAGTTCGGCAACCACCGAGAGGTCGGGGACCAGTCGTGGTGGTAATGGGGCCGACGTGGTCAAGGTGCGGCGGTCGAGGCAATGGTCCTAGAGGCAACGCGGATGCAAGACGGCCAGGGATTGGTGTATGCGGTCGGGCGTCGTGAGGATGGCAATGCACTGATGTGATAAGCGCACGCGTTCTTCATTTACGATGTACCCGTTATTGCCTTGATAGATATTGGTTCTACTCATTCGTACATTGCTAGCACCATAACTCGAAACTTGAAATTAGACTCAAATTTCCGATAAAGAGATGAGGGTGATTAGTCCCTTAGGTCGATCGGTGGTGGTTAATAAACTGTTTGGAGACGTGCCCTTAGTTATTCAAGGAGAAACATTCTTGGCAAATTTGATGGAATTGCCTTTTGGCGAATCGATATCATTCTCGGGCATGGATTGGTTGGTTAAGCACCGGCGCAATTGGATTTGTATCTTTGAAAAGCGGATGTTGATAAGAATGCGGAGGATAAGGAGATAGTTATGATAGGTGAGCGGAGAAATTTCTTGACAAACGTGATTTACTGCGTTAAAGGCGGAGAAGTTGGTACGAAAAGGATATGGAGCATTTTAGCATTTATTAGTGCTTTAGATGCCAAAGAGTCATCGATGGAAGATGTGAGAACGGTGAAGGAATTTTCTGGATGTTTTTCTGAAGAACTTCTGGTGTACCTCCGGATCGGAAGTGGAATTTGGTATTGAGCTTTTGCCCGAATCGCTCCAGGTGTCCATTGCTCCTTATAGAATGGCACCAAGAAGGAGTTGTCGGAGCTTAAAGCCCAAATTCAAGAACCGCTAGATCGGGGTTTTATTCGACCGAGTGTGTCTCCGTGAGAGAGCACCGGTTTTGTTTGTTAAGAAGAAGGATGGGTCAATGCGTATGTGTATCGATTATAGGCAATTGAATAAGTGACGATCAAGAATCGGTACCCTCTGCCGAGGATTGACGACTTGCTTAATCAATTGAAGGAGCTTCGCTTTTCTCCAAGATTGATTTAAGGTCGGGTTACCACCACCTTAAGGTGAAAGAAGCGGATATTCACAAGACAAATGCTCGAACCCGTTACGGACACTATGAGTTTTTAGTGATGCCGTTTGGGTTGACCAATGCACCACCGTGCATTTATGGATATGATGAACCGGGTCTTTCAACCATTCTTAGATCGGTTTGTGGTGGTATTCATAGATGACATTCGGTTTATTCGAGGAGCGAAGAAGAACATGACTCGCATTTGCGGATTGTATTGCAAGTGCTTCGAGATAATCATTGTATGCCAAATTCGATAAATGTGAATTTTGGTTAAGAGAAGTGACTTTCTTGGGTCATGTGGTATCACCAAGGAATAAGGGTGGATCCTCGGAAGATTGAGGCGGTATTGGATTGGAAACCACCAAGTCGGTGGTGAGATTCGGAGTTTCTTGGGTTTGGGTGGATATTATAGGCGCTTTGTTGAGGGGTTCTCATTGATTGCTTTGCACCTCTAACTAAGCTTTTGCGGAAGGAGTGTTGTTTATATGGACCGATAAGCGGCAAGAAAGTTTCGAGCGAATCAAGAAGGTTTTAATGGAAGCGCGTGTTGATTCAACCCGAGAGTGGGAAGGAGTTTACACTGATTTATTGTGATCGTCACATACGGGTTTAGGCTGCGTATTGATGCAAAGTGGGAAAGTTGTAGCTTACGCTTCTCGTCAATTGAGACCGCACGGAAGTGAACTACCCTACTCATGATTTGGAGTTAGCAGCAGTGGTCTTTGCCTTAAAGATTTGGAGGCATTACCTCTATGGTGAAAAGTCTATCATTTATACGGACCACAAGAGCCTTAAGTATCTTCTTACTCAGAAGGAGTTAAACTTGAGACAACGAAGATGGGTGGAGCTGTTAAAGGACTATGATTTCTCAATTGAGTATCATCCTGGAAAGGCTAATGTGGTGGCGGATGCATTAAGTCGTAGGTGGTATCTCGATTTGAGAGCTATGTTTGCCCATTTGAGTCAGTATGAGGATGGTAGTTTGGTAGCGGAACTTCAAGTGAAACCTCGTGGTTGGATCAAATTAAGGAAAAAGCAGATATTAGATGAGAAGTTGAGACTTTTATTTCAAAGCAAGTGGAAAATGGTGAAATTGAGGATTTTGGAATAAATTCGGAAGGTGTATTGTGTTTTCGTGAAAGGGTCTCATGCCTAAGGATTCGGATCTGAGGCAAATGATTTTGAGGAGAGCGCATAGTAGCCCTTATGCTATGCACCCCGAGGAAATAAGATGTATCGGGATCTTCGTGGCGCGGTTTTGGTGGCTCTGGATTGAAACGTGAGATTTGAAATTTGTGGGAAAATGCTTAACTTGTCGCGACAAGTGAAGGCGGAGCATCAATTGCCGTCGTCTTTTGCAACCGCTAAGATTCCTCTTTGGAAATGGGAGCGGATAACAATGGATTTTGTTAGTGGGTTACCTTTAACACCTACTAAGAAAAATTCGCTTTGGGTAATTGTTGATCGTCTGACGAAGACTCGCTCATTTTCTACCAAAGCGCACGGACTACTCGTTGCGAAGTTGGCGAAAGTCAGTATGTATCCGAAATCGTGAGGTTGCATGGGGTACCAGTATCGATTATATCGGATCGGGATCCTAGGTTTACATCTCGATTTTGGAAAGCTTTGCATGAAGCCTTGGGTACAAAGCTTAATTTTAGTACGGCTTTTCATCCTCGATCGATGGTCGACGGAGAGAGTGATTCATTCTCGAAGACATGTTAAGGGGATGTGTAATCGACTTCAAAGGTAGTTGGGAGGATTTTCTACCGTTAGCGGAATTTGCGTACAACAACAACTACTAGCCTAGCATTCGGATGGCACCCTACGAGGCATTGTATGGTCGTAGGTGTCGTTCTCCTATTTGTTGGACCGAGTTGGGTGATCGGCAGCTTGTTAGGACTGAGATGATTTCGAAACGGAAGAAAAAGTGAAAGTTATTCGGCACGCAGTTAAAGGAAGCTTCGGATAGACGTAAGTCGTATGCGGATCCGAAGCGCGTAAGGATATCGAGTATGCCGTAGGAGATCAAGTTTTCTTGAAGGTCTCACCTTGGAAAAGATATTCAGATTCGGGAAGAAGGGCAAGTTGAGTCCTAGATACATTGGACCATATCGTGTGGTGAAACGAGTTGGTCCAGTGGCCTATCGATTGAGTTACCTCCGAATTGAGCTAAATTCATAATGTTTTCCACGTGTCCATGTTGAGGCGCTATAGATCGGATCCTTCGCACATAGTACCGGTAGAAGAAGTGGAGTTGAATTTGGATTTGTCTTTTGAGGAGGAACCAGTGGAAATCTTAGACCGAGACGTGAAGGTGCTAAGAAAGAAGATCGTGCCGTTGGTCAAAGTGTTGTGGCGTAACCACGGAGTGGAGGAAGCTACGTGGGAGCTGAGGATACAATTCGGCAACAATACCCTCACCTTTTTCAGCTGAGTAATTTTCGAGGACGAAATTTTCTTTTAGGGGTAGAGTTGTAACACCCAAAAATTTGAGTAATTTATTTTCTATGTGTGCTTTGAGTAATTATTCTAGAAAGTAAAATTTTCTGATTTATTTTCGTGGTTAGTATAGTCCTGAAGAAGGGTTTAAAATTTTTTTAGAAGGAATAATATTAATTTTGAGAATTTATGGAAATAGACTAAGTGGCATTGACACATAAATTAATTTAAGTGTCAATGTGTAGCATAAGATGAATTATTGGACAAGTGGTGATGGCGCATGAGCTAGTTCATGGGGGTGAAGGTTCGAATCCCTAAATAGCATCTAGGTGAATTTTATTTTTGATTTTTCCGCCCATGTATAGCAAGTGTCGGCCAAGAGCATATATGGAAGGTGTTGACTTGTTATTTTTGGTTAGTATATCAAAGGAATAAGGAAAATTTGAACTTAAGGAAGGGTATCAAAAGAATAAGGAAAATGTGAGGATATGAGGCATGAATCAAGGAGTTGTTTAAGGAAACAATATCTTGGCCTAAAGACCAAGCATATGGACGGCATTATGGCTAGGGGGCCAATTTTGGTGATAGTTTGGCTAGGAATTTTAGTCTTTGGTTTTGGTCATTTTGTTTAGTTTGTGCAAGTTTTGAAAATTCTCTCAAACTCTCTTTTCCTTGGCCAAATTGTGCACTTGGTAAGCCTAGTTTCTTTTGTCAAATTGGTCATTTTTGTTTTACACTTTGGTGTCAATTTTGTGCCTTTCTCTTTGTGCCGATTTTACCAATACCTAAAGAGACCATTCTTTTCTTTTCTTCTCCCCATTGCCGATTATACATTGCTCTCAAAACTTATCTTTTTCTTTCTTTTCTTTTCCATTCTATTTGGAAACCAAACATCATCACCATCTCTCTCTATTTGATTTCTTTCAATCGAAATTCTCTCCACCTACACTTTCATGGCGAATGTTAAAGTGCCTATAACCGATTTTATTTTCTCTTTTTCTTTGTTTCTTCATAGCCGAATTCTTCTTAGATCCATATTATTCTCAAATCCTATCTTTTCGACGTGGAAATAGGTAAGAATCCTTTTCGTTTCGATTAGTTAATAGTGGTTATGGCGAATATTGATGATGGTTTGAAAGCTTTATTAGATCAAAATAAACGTTCCTTCTTTTAACGCTTATTTTGTTATACTTTAGTGCGATAACGGAAGTTTGGAATCAAGAAGTCGTGGGTGACAAAACGTTGGAATCAATTTTGTGGTAAGGAAATCATATCTTTAAAACCTTAGGATTATTTTGATATCATTGGATTAACGATCTTTGTCCTTGAAGACATTCAAAATAGGGAAGAAAAGGGCGGTGTTTAGCCTTCGGAAGAAGGGAGGTTCTCGTTATTCCCTAAGTACAAGCAAAGGACTATTTCAAAGAATCCGGGATTTCCCACCGGGTTGCGGACGTTCAACCGAGGAAAATCAACTGTTCGAAGTCGTTCGTACTCCCGAACCATTATTTGTTCGTGGATTCGATTCAGTTAGCGAACCATCAATCGGAGAAAAATCGCAAGTAGAAGTCTTACGAAAATCCGAGGGTAAATTTCTAGATCGCTATATTTAGATCGGTTTTATTATAGATTATAGTGTTTTAATTAACACAATACGTATAGGTGTTGAAGAGCGGGAAAGTTTAGTTCTCTCCATAACCAGTGTGTAACTTCACACTCATTTTCGGTTGGACATCATGTTGTAAGTTCTGTGATAAATTCGTAAAATAGTAAAAACGGAAAAAATACGTAGTAACTCATATTTTTGAGTAAATGCATGAAAACGGTTAAAACCGAGAAAATAAAATCCGATAATACTCTAGTTCGATAAAATGGGCCGATAATACTCTAGTTCGATAAAATGGGCGATAAAACTCTAGTTCGATAAAATGGGCGATAATACTCTAGTTCGATTAGATGGGCCGATAATACTCTAGTTCGATAAAATGGGCGATAATAATACTCTAGTTCGATTAGATGGGCGATAATACTCTAGTTCGATAAAATGGGCGATAATACTCTAGTTCGATTAAATGGGCCGAAAATACTGCTTTCGATAAATTGGGCTAAAATGGGCCAAAGTCACTAAACTACTAAATGGGCTAGTTGATAAATTGTTTATATGAGCCTAATGAAGGGTTAATTGATAAGCCCACCGATGATATGGATTAATGAAAATCATTATATGATTATATTTGTTATATACGCATGATTGCATGGGGTGGGTTATATGAAGAAAGAATGGCCGATTGCCACAAATTTGGCTCATTGCCTCTAGTTCGGTGGCTCGCCACAAATTTGGCTCATTGCCTCTAGTTCGGTGGCTCTGCCACAATATGGCTCAATGCCTCTAGTTCGGTGGCTCTGCCACAAATTCGCTAAATGCCTCTAGTTCGGTGACAATGTCACAATCTAGTTCGATAGTGCACTACAAAATTATTTAAGGGCTTTAAGCCCATGATTGGTGTGTTTGGCGGGGTGGGTTGACTTGATCCCCACAGTGTGTTGGTTGGTACGGGGTGTTAGCGGATGGATACTAGGTTGGTTTGGGAAATTCATATTTCATGCATTCTTCTCTTTAAATTATGTTACTTTACGATGTATGGTTGAAATCATTAATGGGCTCAAGCCCGAAGATGATATCTTGACGATTTGACCTAAAAATGGTGGTAAGTGAGTTGCACACCGAGTTCTTTGTAACTCACCCAAATTTTATTAACCATTTCAGGTAATGGAAATTGACGTGGACTTGGGCCGGAGATGACTTGGTGGAGGCCATACTACAAACTTGGGTTTTTAATAAACTATGACTTTATTTAAGTTTTTATTTTAATTGCTATTATTGGGTTGATGTAATAAGGCCTCTTATTATGTTTTATGGTTTTATTGTGTGGATGATTTAAATTTTATTTCTAAACTCTTAATATGGTTTTATCTCAATATGTTAAGTTTTCTTAAGAACATTGGTTTTATAACAAAAAGTTTTGTAGCACTATTTTATCTTAACCCTATGAAAATAAACGAATGTATGATTGGTGTGACAAACCAAATCTTGTCTAAACGCATAGACCGGGTTTGGGGTGTTACAGCGACGTTTTTCAAAAAGCGCCACTAATGCTCGATTTATAGTGGCGTTTTTCAAAAAGCGCCGCTAATGCTCAATCTATAGTGGCGTTTTTCAAAAAGCGCCGCTAATGCCACTAAAGCTCAACATAAAACGACGGCTTGTGCTTAATTTTTTTTGCAGCGTTTTTCAAAAAGCACAGCTAATGCTCGATCTATAGCGAAGGTTTTTTCTAAGCACCGCTAAAAACGCCGCTAAAAACCTGTTTTGCTGTAGTGAATTTATGAGGAAATATATTTAATTTCTATATTTTACAGATTCATAATGACTAATTAATTTAATTTTATTTTCAAACTTCAATTATTTAATTAATTAAAGAATAATTCAAAAACATTAAATTAATTCTCAAGTCATTTCTATACCCAGTGATGAAACATATTCATTTGTGAAAGTGACCCATTTCTCGAACTTCATCATTTTCATCCATTTACATTCATTTGGTTCTACATGCAATTTATTTATGATTTTAATGAACTAGCGGATTGACCGATTAGACATATATAATTAGGGCTCAAATAATTTATAATTAAGTTTAAACTTTTTACTTATTAATTATATTTATTTAGTCAGGAAGTCATTCCACTATAGTATTGTGACTGAGTTCTCCCCAATTACATACCATTATGAAAGCTACTTTATCAGTGCTCGTCCAATGAAATTGTTATCAGCGTGTTACCCTTATAAGATATTCTTAATCTCTTTGGGATAAATTTGTTCTCTCAATATGATTCTATTTTATATCATAGTAACCATTACATCTTCCTTCATGAAAAGTCAATTAATATCAAATAGTAATTAAGTCATTCATCACAAAGACAGACAATTCGTGGCTACGTTTACTTTTTCATCTATTATGTAATGTCAATGAGAAGATATCATTTACCCATTAATTGGACTATGAATTTCACTATTATTAATGATGCTACATACTGTAGAAGTCGTATACCCAACACACCAATATTTGGTTCATTATCTATTTAAACTCAGGCTTTTACTTACATTAAAGCATATAAGTCACACATACATAATCCATCATCCACTTAGGATTAATGTATGATACACTGTGAACGTCACAAGTGAATAAATCCATAAATGGATCTAGGGTCTATTCTACTTGGGTTATGTCCGATATACTATCAATCCAGTTAATCGCATCTATGTCTCTGTCTTCTGGAAGTCACTTGCTCTGATGCCCAAGACAAAACATTTCACCAATTGGACTTGATAGATGACATATTAGTTTTTCAATCGGTTTGCCCATTTCTGATTAGACTAAGGATATGTTTAGGTTCATCTACTAGTACATGCTGACTTTTCGTATTATAATCCAACCATGTAATACTACTTAATATTAGTTAAACATTAGATAACCAATGAGTCAATATTTGCTTCCATTGTACTTTCGTACAAAAATATTGAAGAAATTATATAAAGGGTATTAATGTAATAAACAGATATTATTAAACTAATTTGTTCGAAAAATAAAAATATACAAAATAAATATACTACACTTAGTGCACCAAATCTAACATTCTTCATGTCGTGTACGCAACTCTATCAAGAGGTGTTGTCTACAGGACTCTTTGACCGCTCTGTATTCACGAAAGGCCATGATTGAGGTTTTGTCTGAGATTCTACATGCTAAGTTGGCGTTGGGTTCCATTCTAGATCGTGAGGAAATATATTGAGAACAATGGGCTCGATTTAATTGGCTACAATATGGCAACTCAAATACTGCTTTCTTTCTTAAGTTTGCTTCTGTCCAGAGACATGCTAATTGGATATCGGGTTTTGAAGAATCCACGAGCATTTGGTATGAAGATGACGATTCTATTATTGAAGTGGAAATCCGGTTTTTCAATGAACTTTTCTGTTGTCACACTACAAACAACCTTGCACATTTGTTCTCCTCTGGTACCCCTTGTGTTTTTTATGACCAAAATTGTTCACTTGTTCGGGACTTTTTTGCTGAAGAGATTTGGGGCGCGGTGAAGAGTATGGGATCTTTAATGGCCTATAGGCCTAATGGCTTTCCTGCTTTGTTCTTTCAGTCTTATTGGCCTGTTATTGGGACCGACATTACTGCTTAGCCATATTGAATGGTCAGATGTCTATGGCGGTGGTTAAACATACTAATATTGTGTGTTGATCCCAAGGTTAAAACCTACATACTATTTTCCATTTTTGGCCAATCAATCTCTATAATGTTCTGTACAAGATAGTTGCAAAAGCCATGACAAACCATATGAAACTGGTTTTGGGTTCATGTATTGATCCCGCTCGAAGTGCTATTGTCTTGGACCGTTTGATTTCTGCTAATGTTCTAATTGTGTATGAGCTCCTACACTCGCTCAAGCAAAAAATGGGTGGGTGGGGCGAGTAGGCCGATTTGATCTCAAATTAGATGTGAGCAAGGCCTACGGCCATGTTGAATGGAAATTTCTTGAGGCTATGCTTTCTATACTTGGATTTCATAGTTGATAGATTGCTCTTGTTATGGATTGTGTTATTTGTGTCCTACTCGAGTAGGCCAATTTTCGGTCAATGGGAAATATTCTTCTTCTTTTAAACCAATGAAAGGGTTACAGCAGGGTTGTCTGCTCTTGCCATACCTTTTTTTATTTGTAGTGAGGGTCTTTCTTCCCTCCTCAATACAACTCAGAACGATGGTGTGCTTAAAGGGACTTTTGTTTGTTGGAGTGGGCTACATTTAACAAACTCTCTTCAGTCCTCAATACAACTCAAAATTATGGTGTACCTAAAGGGACTTCTGTTTGTTGGAGTGGGCCATATTTAACGCATCTTTTATTCGCTGACGACAATATTTTGTTTGTTAAAGCCATTTTAGTAGGTGTTTCTGTTATTCGGTCTATAGTGGGTGAATATGATGGCTACTCTGGTCAGATTGTGAATTATGATATATTCATGGTGTTTTTTTTAGTTCAAATACTACAGTTGCTTCCAAATTTGATGTATTGCAGGTTTTCCATGTCTTTTTGGTTACGAATCCAGAAAAGTATCTAGGGCTTCTGTCTATGATTGGGCGGAACAAGCCGTCATCTTTTTGCCATTTTATCGATAAAGTTTGTGCTTGCGTTGATTGTTGGAATGTCCGTTTTCTCGCCCAAGGGGTTGAGTAGTATTAATTAAAGTGGTTCTCCAATTTATCCCTCGTTATACTATGAGTTGTTTTCTTACGCCTAAATCGTTATGTGATGAATTATATGGAATTTTCAATAGATTTTGGTGGCAAAGGGGCAAAAACAAGCAGGGTTTACATTGGTTTAGCTAGGAGGAGCTCTGTTTGCCCTAGGATCTTGGCGGGCTTGGCTTTGGGGATATGCTAGCTTTCAATAATATGCTACTGACGAAATATGGCCAGCGCCTACTCACTCAGCCAACTTTACTAGTTGTGAGAATTTTGAGCAGTCCTTGGTCAAATTTTTTACATGGTAAACTTGGTCGTAATGCCTCTTTTGTTGGAAAAATATGGACATCACATATATAATAAGCTTAATTGCATATTATTATTTACTATCATAAAATATTAGCTTAAATTAAAAGTGATCTAATTTGGTTAATGTTTATTGGGCTTTAGTTATTAAATAAAGTATGAGCCAAATATGTATAGATACTCTAGTAACTAATTTCTAATTGATGATGGGTTGATTAGAAATTAGGGTTAACGTGCAAAAATGATATATATTTGAGTTATGGTCTCCAAGTTATACATACGTAACTTTTCTAATATCTAATCTTTAGAAAAGGGATAGCCACCTTCTCTAAATTACTTGTGTGCTAATTTGGAAGATCAAAACCATAAGATCCGAAGATTTCAAAAAATCGATGGATTTAGGCACGCTTCTGCATCTATTTTTGTTCTTGATTTATTTTTGATGATTTGACATGACAGATCCAGATTTATTAAGTTTTATATTAGATCTTGTTTTACGGTTCAAGCAAGTGGCATTCAAGCCTCGTCATGTCGAATAATTGAGAATGAGTTATTTTTTTTATTATATATGGATTAATTTATTCTTCAGAATTTATGAATTTAATATATTGATTTGATGTTTCGATTATACACATTAAATCTTTTGGATTTATATTAAAGTTATGATTTGAAATAAAAATTGCACAAATTTTAGGGTTATATCTTGAAGCTTTTAAGTTTTAAGGTTTGAAATATTTGTGTGATGTTGAAAATAAAAAATGGTTGAAATTCTTGTTTGCTTCAATTGATTTTGTTTTGTAAGTCGATATATATACACACACGCATATGAGAGCTAGCGATATTAATGAAGTTTGTGACTAAAGACCATATTTGAAGTGATTGTTATGGTAGTAATTGGATTGAGTCTAAACATTGGTACTTAGTAAATTTATAGATTGTTTGGTTACTGCGAAAACAAAACAATTTTGAAATTTGTTTTTTCGATTTTTAAATTTTATTAAATTTGATAGTTTAAAGAAGGGATGTAGGTTTATGCTTCTATCATTTGTAAGTTTGCTTTTTTAATCATGATTCATTTATTATGGTTAAAAAAATGGAAAGTCAAGTTTTCAAGGAAGTATCGAATTAGAATTTGATTGGTATGTTGTGTTTCGACCTTGATCTATTCTTTTAATTTATTTGACTAAAAATGTATAATGGTGCAACAGATTTATAACTGAACAGTTTTTGTATAATCATATCTGTGCCCAATTTTATATACAAGTGATTGTTAATCAATCTATATATAATTTATGATTGGTTTTGATATTTATATATGTATGAGTATATATATTCTTATCAATGATTTTAAGGGCATAATGAGTGAGTTGGATATTATTGAATCTATAAAATGTTATGATTTTAAATTTTGTATATTGATGTTAAGGTTGTGGATAACTTTTTATGGATTCAATTATATATATTTATATAAATTTTGTTAAATTGGTTTGATGGACATTCATTAAAGTTATTTTTTTATATGGATATATACATATATATAATTTTGGTATATTTTAATGTAAACTCATGAAAATCATGCGTATTAAGTTCAGTCTTATACTCCTACTAAAGAATTCTTCTTTGTGCGTGTCAAGGGCAACTTACTAACGAAATCCATAGTTACCCGTTCTTATTTCTACTGCGGAATCTTAACAGGCTGTAACAAACCAAAAGGAAGTTGGTGCTCATCTTTAACCTACTGATACGTCAGACTTCGAGCCACAAAATTAGTCACCTCTCGCTTCAATGTGGGCCACCAATAGAACTCCCGAAGATTATAGTACATTTTATTACCTCTGGGGTGCATAGCATAGTGACTACTATGCAGTTCCCACAAAATAGAAAATCTAAGCTCTCTATCATTTGACACACAAACTCGACCTTAAAAACATAGAATACCCTCACTGTTAAACCCAAAATCCAAAGTGTTACCATCATCGACCTATTGAACCTGAAAACCCAGAGACTCATCCAGAAGCTGCTTATCTCTAATCTCATTAATCCAAGTCGGCTTAACTTGCAACTCAGCCAACAACTCCCCATCCTCAAACAGACTTAGATGAGCACACATTGCTTTTAACTCAGTCATCGACATCCGACTAAGAGCATCGACCACCATATTGGCCTTACCAGGATGATACTCTATAGTGCAGTCGTAATACTTAAGTAGCTTAATCCACCTCCGCTGTCTTAAATTTAAATCCTTCTAGGTAAGGAGATACTTAAACTCTTGTGATTCGTGTATATAACACACTTCTCACCATATAGAAAATGCCTCCAGATTTTCAAAGCAAAGACAACTGCCACTAGCTCTAAGTCATGTGTTGGATAGTTACCCTCATAAGGCTCGAGTTGTCTAGAAGCATAGGCCACAACCCTACCTTCCTGCACTAAAACACAAACCAAACCAGTATGCAACACATCACTGTACACAACATACTCCTTTCCAGACTCAGGCTGTATTAGAACCAGTGCTTGAGTCAATACCGATCTAAGTTTTTCGAAGCTTGTCTGCTGCTCTTCAGTCCACTTAAAAAGAGCATTCTTACGCAATAACTTAGTCAAAGGAGCGACAATCAACGAAAACCCTTCCACGAATCTCTGATAATACCTCACCAAACCAAGAAAACTCCTAATCTTAGATTGTTTCCACACCAGAATAGCCTCTTTCTTTTTGGGGTCCACTTGGATGCCTTTGGCAGATACCACATGTCCAAAAAACATAACCTTCTTCAGCCAGAACTCACACTTGCTTAGCTTAGCATACAGTTCCTTTTCATGGAGGATTTGCAAAACCACTCTAGGATGCTTATCATACTCAGCCTCGGACTTAGAATATATCAAAATATCGTTGATGAACACCACGATGAATTGATCCAGATATGGCTGGAAAACCCTAATTTATGAATGTGATTGGAACATTAGTCAAACCAAAAAGTATCACTAGGAGCTCGTAATGATCATAACAAGTCATAAAGGTGGACTTAGGCACATCGACTTCTTTTACACTCAACTAATGGTACCCAGATCTCAGATCGATCTTAGATAACACTGACGACCCTCGAAACTAATTGACAAGTCATTGATCCTCGACAATGGATACTTATTCTTTACCATTAACTTATTCTTCAACATTCTCATGGTACCATCCTTCTTTTTAACAAACAACACGGATGCTCCCCAAGGTGAAACACCGGGTCTAATGAACCCTTTATCAAGAAGTTCTTGAAGTTGGATATTTAATTCCTTAAGCTCTTTCAGTGCCATGCGATAGGGAGCAATAGACACCAGAGCAGTCCTCGGAAAAACCTCAATCCCAAGCTCCACCTCTTGGTTCGGTGGTAATCTAGACAGTTCCTTAAGAAAGACATCTGAAAAATCCTTAACTGTTTGAATACTCTCTACTACTGAACCAACAACACTTGTATCTTGCACATAGGCCAAGTATGTCTAACACCCATTTCTAACCAATTTCTCGGCTACCATAGTGGAGATTAAATCAGATAGATAATCTTGACGCTCACCAACCATCACAATATCCTCACCATTCATAGTTTTTAGAGTTACAGTTTTTGAAGTACAATCCAGACTAACCTAATGCTTCACAAGCCAGTCTATACCCAGAATCAGATCGAAGTCCCCAAACGATAACTCCAGAAACACAAACCCCTGAATCTCAAGCGGGCACCACCTATAGACCTTATTAACTAGCACCGACTGCCCTAATAGACTAACCACAGAGACCTCACTAATAATATCCTCAATAGAAATCCCCAAATTACCAGAAACACAACTAGAAATGTTGAATACATGGAACCGATATCAATTAAAGCAAAATACTATCGAGAATGAATAGTGAAAGTACTTGCTATAACATTGGTAGTGTCTCTATCCCTGCGACATCTTGTCGCATAAACCAGTGTAGGCTGTCTAGCCTCGGTCTGATTAGCACCTCGACCCGATGCCCTCTGTCTATGACCACCACCATTACCACCCCTAAACTGACCATGACCCATTGGAGGTTGTTGAACTACCCTTTAAGGCTAAAATTGATCCTGAACTAGAGCTTGCATATGCTCAGCCGGTCATGGACACTCACTAATCTGATGCTTCATAGACCTACACCTGAAACATGCCCCTATCTTTCTCCAACACTCGTTCGGATGGCGCCTGTCACAGTATGCACAAATCGGAGCTCAATCAACACCCATAGCTATGTCAACCTACTGAGGTCTATCTACTCTGGACCTTTTCTTAGGCCATGAAGCGAACCAGAAGGACTCGATTCTCTCTTTCTCTTATTCAAATTTTTATCCTTCTCCCTCCTCTCGTGCTCCACGCGTTTAATCTCCTCCACTACTTTAGTCTTCTCCACCAAAGTTTCAAAGACCTGTTCCTGCTGTGGAGCTACCAAAACTTTGAGATCGTAACAGAGTCCATCCTCAAATCAAACACTCTTGTCATAATCTGTGAACACCAAACTCTAAGCACACTTGCTCAGCCTCAGAAAATCGGCCACATACATCTCTCCCTGCTTAAGCTTGATAAACTTTAAACTACGAGCCTCATTGCACCTCGTCCCTCATATTTCTTCTGGAAGAACTCCCAAGTCATACGCTTAGCTTGTGTACCCCACACCACAAATTACCACCACTGGTATGCCTTATCAAGAAACAAAGATACTATACCCTTTAATTTCTACTCTAGGGTGCAGTTCAAGTCACCCATGATCCTCTCAGTGGCCTCTATCCAATACTCGGCCACAGTTGGGGTAATCCTAGCAACACTCGAAAATAGCTCAGCACCATTAGATTGAAGTCGCTTAGTCACAGACCCTTGTCCCACTGATCTAGATTGGGCCCCAACGACCCACTGTAAAACTCTCAACATAGCCTGTGATAGTGCATCATCCCTTATGCCCTGGTTACTAGTCTCAGTGGTAGGAGTCTCAATAGTCTCATTGGTTTCCAAATTGGGCATGCTGCCCAGAGAAGAGGACTCGGCTCGAGCCACTTGATGACCTCCATCATACCCTAGCATACCACGACCATGAGTACCGCGTGTTCTCATTTTACTTATCTACTGTTCAGAAGTCTAAAGTTTAGCTTAGGTTATTTTTAAATCCTAAGTCTAAAGTTAGCAAAAGCACTTATCTTAAAGTAGAAATGTTTTATTCTATAGTCTCTAAAGTCCAACAATTTTTACTAAAGTAACTAAAGTAAAAATTTTTCTTACTTGGATCGGTGCCAGAGTCTCGGATTCTTTTTTTACGAACTTAGATATAAAAAATAATCAAAATTAATTTTTTTTAAAAAAAAACCCCATTTTCATGAAATTTCAACTCAAAAACCACAACTTGAGTTTTGAACCTAGCTCCGATATCACCAAATGTAACACCTCAAACCCGACCTAGATGTTATGGTCGGATCTTAAATGTCACATTAACATCCCAAAACTTTGATCGTTTGCTTTCTAATATAACTTATTCTTGTATAAGAAATTTTGCAAAAAACCTGCCTTATATCATTAATTAGAAATCTTGACAGTTGTTAAATATGTGTATTTTTTTCCAAAATGTTTACATATAATAACAAATTTATTAAAAATTTCATGCTATTTACTTAATTTATTACTTTCATAAAAACTTGTTTTCTTGATTAATAATTTTTAGCGGAAAAACGTTTGACTTATTTAACTTTGAAAATCGAACGACTACTTTTTAATTAACAGAAATCATGTAGAATTTTTGAAATAACTAACTAAAATCCAACAAACTCAAAACCAAAAATAAAAGTCCAAAAATCAGTCCAACAGTCCAAAAAGTCCATAAATTTTTAAATAAGAATTACTTAAGTAATTTTACGCGAGAGAACCAATCCGAGCTCCCGAGCATTGCCAAATCCTACCTGAAATATTAAGCAAACGGGGTGAGCTAAAAAGCTCAGTGTGTGCCATGACCCACAAACAAAATCGCATAATAGAATCATGCATAGATGCATATATCAGAATAGACAGATAAAAAATTATAACATGCTTAACATAGAAAGGTTATACAGAATAATCCTACCCCCATCTGCTACACACCAGCTCCGTCCCTCCAATCACACCAAATAGGGCTATAAGAACCCATCCATCCATCACACCAAACTGTGGTCGTTTGCCACTTATATAATATGCATCGATGCTGCCATAATATATTGCGGGAATACCGCCAGAATTGTATGGTGGAGTTAAACTACCAGAATCATATTTCCTCTATACATAGCCATATCCCACCCTAATGCATATGCAAAGTCATACTATATGATCATGTATAGTCATCCTAACATGCCACATCTACTCATAGCAGATTAGATATATAGTATTCATACATAAAAGATAACAGAACAAATCATACTAAATAGTTTACTCAGAGTTCGTACTTATGCTAATAAACGTACGCACAGATTTATAGATTACACAGTCTAGCATGCATTTAGAATATTTACACTCGACCCTAAAAAATCCCAATTGACCACTAAAAATGGGCCTACACGCCTTACCTATCCAACTCGTGTGGCCCACACAGCCTGGCACACGACCGTGTGGCGTTGTAACGCCCCGAATTTTGGGCCTAGAAGTTTTGGGTTTTTAGTGTAGCGACAGCCAGGAGGTTGCGCACATAAGTTTAGTTGTGCAATTTAGTGACAAGAATGGGCCTGCTGGTCTAGTGGTGGTGTGAGCGTTAGCATACCTTGAGGTTCTGGGTTCGAGCAGCTGGATGCGCAATTGTGGAGAGTCTTTTATTTTGTTTTGTTTTAGTATTAATTATAAATGTTTATTTATGGTATTATATGATATTAATTATTATTATTATTATTATTATTTTCTCTTATTTGTGGATTGTTATTTTAGGTTTTGTTTTTAATCCTGTTAACTCTTTTTCACGTTTTCCCCTCTTTTCGTTCTTCCTTCCTCTCTTAGTTCCTTTACTTTTTATTTTTCTTCAAACGGTTTCGGCTTGTGAATTCGGGAAGTCGCTCCTCTGTCGATTTGTCCAACGTCGAATCAGGTGTGGGATTCTAATCTAGTTACTTCATTCTACCCTTAAATCGACTGCCATCTTGCGTTGCAAATCCCTTTCCTTCGGCTTTTCGTAACTATACAATAATCCCATCGTTTTTGAGTTTTTAGATGTTAGAAGTGAAGGAAAAACGTTGTTTTCTGATATATGTTGACAGGGCAAGGGTTAGGGACTGTTACTGTAGCTTAAACGGGGTTTTTAGGGTTATTTTTGAGAGGTTTCGTGACCTCTCCGATGGACACACGGGCGTGTACTGAGGTACACGGCCATGTGGATTTGGGAATTAGGGTTTTTGGGCCATAATGGGTGCCACACGGCCTGGCCACACAGTCGTGTGGCTGATTTAGGGATTTTTGTCGACTTCTACACGACCGTGTCCCTCAGGCACACGGGCGTGTGAGATTGGGAATAGAGTATTAGGGTTTTGGGGTCAAATGGCCGTGTGACTGATTTGGGAATTTAGGGATGCCACACGACCGTGTCTGATGGCCACACGGGCGTGTGACACCTTCACACGGCTATGTCTGCCCTGCACTTGATTTTTATTAGAATTGGATAGTGAGTTACATGACCTGTTTACACGGTCGTGCTCCTGCACCACACGGGTGTGTGCCTCTGTCACACGGGCATTTGGATCCCCACACGGCTTGGACTGCTCCACACGGTCGGAGCACACTGGCGTGTGGCCCTAACTCGCCAGATTCTGAATTTAGGGCAAGTCGAATGCCGTTATGAGACTATGTGTTTCAACCCCTCGTCTAAGCTTATTGAGGATGAATACGATTCTGTTCTGACTTCGAATTATGTACTGCTTATAAGTGAATGTGTGCTATGTTAGGTACTGAATCTGAGTGCATAAGTGTGCAAGTTTCTGTAATTGATTGACTGACTGAAAGTGACTGCTTCTGATTGACTGCCTAAAATTGTATTCTGAATTGGTGCATCTGCATTCACACATCTGCATACATACATCTGCATACATACAATTGCATATAAAGTATTTTGGGTTGGGATTTTGAAGAGAAGGGAGATTTACGATCTGATCTGGCAGTTTTACTGCAATTCATCGGTATAGCGGATTACCACATTACACTGTACCGCATGTACGTTAGCTATGCTACGTAGCAATATCTGATCTGGCAGTTCCTACTGCATGTCTATACCATGATTTACCGTATTGCACTTTACAACTCATACGCCAGTTTTGCTGCATAATTTACGATTTGGCAGTTATCTGCATTCTGATAGCCCAATTCCCAGAGGGTCGAGGGCAGTCCCAATTCCTTGAGGGTCGAGGAAAATGCTGATGATCATCGTTGCCGGGCAACCTGGGATGACATCATAGGGAGTATAAGGTTGGATAGGCTTTTCGAGGTCCTACTCGGAGTGTAGGGATGGGTAGGTTGATTTTATCCTCACATGGTGTGTTGGTGGTACGGAGTGGTGTGCTGGCTGGATGGGTAGGTTGTTTTATAACTCATTTGCACTCATATGTATCTGATTGACACTGTGACTAAACGTGATACGGTGAATGAATTTTATTGGATGTTTGACTGAAATATTTGAAATTTCTGATTGTATAGTTCGACTGAAAGGCACTTGTGCCTAAGAGAACCTTGTGTGATGGGCTAAGGTCCAAACCGATTCTGATTCTGGAAAGGGCTTAGGCCTAGGTTTTAACTACTGAGAATTTCTACCGCTGTGTCCGATTAGGCCATATGACTGTAGAGTTACATATGGAGTACGTTTGGTTTGGGGTGAATTCACTTACCTGTCCTCTGTCTGTAAATATGTTCTGGTTCTGAATTGTTTCTAGTCCTCTTTTTCTACTTCTGTAGTTTAGCTGGTTTGATCTCACATTGAGTTCGTGTAGCTTACCCCCTCTTCTGTTTCCCCTTTTTAGGTACAGTTCTGGATTCTGGATGCTGGACTCAGTACGCGGAGGTCTCGGACATTTTTGTGAACAGCAATTGAGCAGTTTGTGTTTTCTAGTTTTTACATTTGGTTTGAACTGTAAAGATTTATAATACTGTGGTACCATTATTGTTTTAAACTTTGTCCGTACATTACATTTTGTTACGTTTGCGAACGGTATTCTTAAACGATTTAAACGTTTTGGGTTGTTTTGAGATAAATATTTTCAGAAATGGAATTTTGAATGACTAGTTTTTGTTAAATTTTCCTACGATCACTTCGGTGATCAATATAGCATTCCAAATTTGGTCTAGACTTCTAGGCCGGGTTTAGGGTGTTACAGGCATTGTCTTCCTCCTTTGATTTTTCATACAATTTCCAAATTTTCGCGATTCTTTTCTAGAATTAACGGGTTAGAACGCAGACCTGAATATTTTCGAGATGTTGTTGCTACCATAGTGAACCAAAACCTACACACAACATCCACTTAATCGATTAAACAAATAGACACACTAGAACCAAACAAGCAATCGGCCCTAACTCAATTAGAACATTTGACCAAAATGCAGTTAGGCATTTGACCTTTACAAATTCTATACAAAACAACCTCAATCTAGGGTATTTGACTAGTTACCCACGAAAAAGAATGATTCCAACTACACTCAACTTGTTGGAGTGGTAATCGTCGCAAGATCCTCAGTTGAAAGAACCCAAAAACAATAAAAACGAAGATTTGTAGATAAACTAAAACCTTCTATCCTTTACATGAAAAAGAAATCATAAACCATACCACAGGGGAAAATGCACATACGATACTTACACTGAGACAAAAATACAAATTCCTCGTTCAAGAACATGACACAAAAATTAGCATAAGAGAAATGGTGGCACAATAGAGATAAAGCGACAATAAAATAGTAGCAGAGGAACAAAAACAGAGGAAGGTTCAAAGAAAAAGAAATCACTATGGTTTGTTTATGGAGAAATATATCAAAACGAAGAATAAAAGGAAAAAACAGGAGGAACAACGTCAGAGAGAAAACTCAACAAACAAAACAAAGGAAAAATGAAGTAAGGGGAAGTGGAACGACAAATAAGGGGGAGAATAGAAGGGGTGTTGGATGGCAGAATAAAGAATTTTTAGGGATATTTTTTGATTTATTTTTTAAAAACAAATCAAATAAAATCCTAACTTAACAAATTAGTTACGGGCACAATAAGATTCAAACTTGGGACCTAAAGGTAAGGTAAAGCCTTACCACTAAACCATCAAACTCATTCTTGCCAACAAGCTAACAAACATGAAAGATAACCTATATGTGACTAGCCAAATGTAGGAATAAAAAACAATAAAAATTCAAGGAAAGGGAATCAAGCACAAGACCTCAGGCACACATCTAGAACACTTAACCATTGGAACAAATTAATTTACTTGACATAATTATAAATCAGTAATTATGGAATTTGGGGCTTTACAGTGGGTGCTTAAATTATAAACTTTTTTGTTTTGGGTGCCTAAAATGAAAATTTTTTATAGTTAGGTGACTATCTGTGCAATTTACCCTAAAATGAGACTTTAGTTGAGTGATAAATTTAAAGTTTTACTAATCTAATTGTCGTGGGTTCAAATATAACCATATGCATATATTTATTGGTTTTTGTTAAAATAAAAAGATTAAAATACCTTCAAATAATCTAACTTATTTTAATTAAGGAATGATATTTCTATAATTTTCCTAGCAGTTACAATTTTACATATTTTTAATAATTTCATAAAAAATAATTTAAAACTTCTATTATAAAACATTTTTAATTTAATGTTCTTAATAATAATAATAATAATAATTTTTTATTCTCACATCACTATAACCATGTTTAAATTCAAATACAAATATTAAATTATTGATTTTAATATAACCGCTATAATATTCAATATTATCGTTATATTAATTAATTTCACTGGGAATATTATTTTTAACCTCTCGTTAGAGATAATGTGATTGATAATCGAAAAGAAGCTTCAATACTGTGGTGACCCAACCCCACTAATCTAACAAACTAATCTACTTCAAGTCTACTCTAATTAATTAAATGGTTATTTAGGGTTGTTAATAATTCCGTAAGAAATAAGGCATTCACAAATAGAAGTCTATGTAGATGAAAAATAAATTAAATATTTCATTTTCAGTCAGAATACACATACTAGGTACAATAGTTAGGGTTATCAATTAACATTAAACTGTGATTGGTCACATTTCAATAAATAAGGATAAATTAATAGGCCAACTAAATATCATTTTAAACCTGACCTAAGGTCATTACATTCTGTTTTAATCATTAAATTTTAAAAATTATAAAATAGTCATTAAATTATTTAAAATATTTTATTTAAGTCCTTGGCTATTAAAACCACAGTTGTATTGTCTTCTCTGTTCGCACTACTTGCACCAATCAAAAGCTCTCCTTCTTCTTTTCTTTTACAGTTTAGTTTTTTTTTTCATGAAACAACTTTGAGTGTCATGAATCTGTGAACCCAAAATCCAAACAGCTTTCATTTGATCTTCAACATTGGCCGACAGATCAACTTGGATCTAAGGTATGTTTTTCTACTAATGGACGTGTACTGATCCATCGTATTGCCCACACTTTCCATCGAGGGGGCTTGGACTCTCGAACCCGAGCGAGTATTGCCCAAGTCTCGATGCGAATAACCCATTGGTGCCGTCGTCCGAGGATTCACTTCCTCGGATCTTTTCGACTGGGCTTGGTATGACTTGCCCATCGGCCTTTTTCTAACATCTCGGGCTTCACCCACAGCCCTCCTCTTTTCTGAACTCAACTCTTCGGCCTTGCTTGCCCTTTCAACTAACACCACAAACTCTTTCAACTCCAAAATACCAACTAGGAGTTTGATGTCCTCATTCAGTCCTTCTTCGAACCTCTTACACAAGATGGTCTCTGTCGACACACATTCTTGAGCGTATTTGCTAAGCCTAACAAACTCACGCTCATACTCTGCTACTGACATTCTTCATTGCTTCAACTCAAGGAATTCCTTCCTTTTTCGATCAGTAAATCGTTGGCTTATATACTTCTTTCGGAATTCTTCCAGAAAGAAGTCCCATGTCACCCGCTCTTTTGAGACCACTGACGTCAACGTCTTCCACCAATGGTATGCCGAGTCCCTCAGCAAGGATACGAAACACTTCAAGCTCTCTTCAGGCGTATAAGAGAGTTCATCGAATACTCTCATCGAGTTCTCTAACTAGAACTCCACCCTCTCTGGGTCATCATCTACCTTAGCTCTAAACTCCTCAGCCCTATGCTTTCTAATCTTATCCACTGGATATGCTTTCTAATCTTATCCACTGGATATGCTTTCGATATCCTCACTACATCCATACCTTGAGGAGCCACTGGATTTGGCTGAGGTATAGGAGGAGGTGGAGGAGGTTGAGCATTAGGGTTCGCTCGAACATAGTCCGAGTACCAATTGCTCATCATCTGGAGAAAGGCTTCCCGAGCTCCTTCCCCTTGACCCCTAACCTCAGGTCCACTTTGAACAGGCACGGTTCATTGCGCAGGAGCCGGTGCATTACTAGCTGTTTCATCAGTGGTCAATGGATCGGAATCCATATACTATATAAAACAAGATTTAAAATCATCAGAAACCACCACACTATCACTGTACACTTATGGCATGTATAGCTAGACTCTTACACCTGCTACGGTAGTCTTAGAACCGAATAAACCATAGCTCTGATACAATTAAATGTAACACCCCTTATCTGGGTTCTACGCCAGAACCGGGCCAGAGGCATTACCGAACTCAAACCACATGATCGCCACTTAGGCTCGTCATAACTACTCTCTGAAGTCATCTCAACAACCTCATTCTCGACTTACGAGGCCTCACTCATACACACAAGGGATCTCGAGACTAAACCGAAACTTTTTCAATCTTAAATTTTTTCTCTTTTATATAGATCTCACATGCCCGTGCAAGATTAGACATGCCCGTGTATGGATACACACACCCATGTCCCCAAACCATGCCTAAAAACCCTAGCATTTTGCCAATGCCCCACGGCCAAGGCACACGCCCGTGCTTACCACCCGTGGTGCACACTGACTACCTTAACATGGCCTAGAGTCTAGACACACGCCCGTGTAGCTAGCCCGTGGCCAACACTGATTAACACACACGTTCTAGGCACATGCCCGTGTGACTAGTCCGTGGTCCATTTTGATTTACAATACTAACATGCAGGGGATGCACGGCCAAGTTACACGCCCGTGGACTGACCTTTTGTCTCACATGGTCTAGACACAAGCCCGTGTGTCTATCCACATGGGCAAGAACAAAGCTATGTGCCAAGTTCTTTTCACCCCTCTAGCATACACAACATATACTCATCTAACACAATCATAATCAACTCAAATTGAATTGCAATCTCACATAGACAACTATAACTTTTCATATAATATAAAATAGCCAACAACTATGGCATTATTCAAAATAAGCTATCCATCTAAAGGCCAACACATCTTAGCCATTTACAACAAAATTCACTAACTTGTCTAGCCCCTATACATGCCATATACAAAACATCGAGTCTCATGTACCAGAGTGTGCTGATAGTGTGGGTGATCTTCCAATTGATCCTCGTATCTCGGTTCAACACTTTTACTCTATAAGACAAGGGAAAAGAAAATGAGTAAGCTTTGAGCTTAGTAAGTTTACACATAAACAATTAAGCATCATAGTATAAGTTAAACAACAATTAGCATTATACTACCAAAAGAAATGAACAACTATGCTTACTCTTTCTAACCCTTACCACATTTCTAACACATCATGAGTCACATACTCATAACCATCAAAATGCACCCCTGCATTCAATGTCACATTTACACAATATAAAACACATCATTATTTCTCAATAATACATCCACACAGCTAATCCACACAGCTAATTCACACAGCTAATCCACACAGCTAATCCACAGAGCTAATGTCTCGGTGGTTTCGCACTTAGCCCACCACAATCAATTGATAAGGTAGTATCACACTTAGCCTACCAACAAGGTATTCATAGTGGTTTCGCACATAGCCCACTAGATAATATACCTAACGATAGCATCGCACATAGCCAGCGCATCGTCAATATGCATTAGGATGGTATCGCACTTAGCCTGCCATCTAGCATTATCACTACACATTCACATGTCTACTTACTCAATTAAACATCCATTCACAATTCTACTACATTCATTCTACTTGAACCACATAGGTTCTCAATCAATCTCGAACAAGCTACACACTAGCTATCATCAACAAATTGTAAGTATGAATGCATTGTTTATGCATAGACTTACCTCGGTACTCAAAAGTATTGAGACTTGCAATTTAGTCCACCACATTACTTTTGCCTCAGTTTTGATCTTGGCTTTGCCTTTCTTGATCTATAATGAATAAATCAGCTTATTCAATACACACATTGACTAGATTGACCCTTATGTCATACTTTATCAAAATTACTATTTTTTCCCTAAACTTTCTCATATTTACACTTTAGCCCCAAAGGCTCGTAAAGTGATTTTTATTCAACTTTCTAGTCTTGCATGCTTAGTCGAACCACTTATTCAACTAAAGCTATCATCAATTCTCACTAAAACACACATGTATGACCAAACTTAAGATTTTCACAATTAAGTCCCTACATGCATTTTCATGGAAATTCACTTAACAAAAGATGTTTCTACTACATCAAGCTTTCATAATCTTTCATAAAATATCAACATACATGCATGTAATACATGACCACATTTTTGAACATCCATTTTAGCTCATCAAATAGCTAAAAATAGCTTACTCATGCTACTAGGACTTCAAAAATACAAAGAATATCAAAAACGAGGCTAGATGCACTTACTAGCAAGCTTGAAAAATTTGAAGAACCCTAACAATGGCTCTTGGAATTTTCGGCAGCCTTGGGGAAGAAGATGAATGAATTTTGTCATCTTTTCTCCTATTTTAATCACTTAATTGATAAATGACCAAAATGCCCTTTTTGATAAACTTTCTATTTTAACCCATTCATGCCCAATTTGGTCCAAAAATTAGAATTTGGATAAATTGCTATTTAAGGACCTCTAATTAATAATCTAAAGCTATTTCACACAATTAGCTTCTAGAATCTCACATTTCGCAACTTTTGCAATTTAGTCCTTTTGGACAATTCAACCACAATTTCACAAAATTGCTTCATGAAACTTTCACACTAGCATGCATACATAGCATAAACCTCAAAAACTCATTCATTAACCTCCTCGGTTTGTGGTCTCGCACCACTATTCGACTAGGCCCTAAATCGGGATGTTACACATCTAGAACACTTAACCATTGGAACAAATTAATTTACTTAACATAATTATAAACCAGTAATTATAGAATTTGGGGCATTACAGTTGGATGCTTAAATTGAAAACTTTTATTTTGGTGCCTAAAATGAAAATTTTTGATAGTTGGGTTATTATATGTGCAATTTACCCTTAATGAGACTTTAGTTGAGTGATAAATTTAAAGTTTTACTAATCCAATGGTCGTGGGTTCAAACCTCTAATATGCATATTTTTATTGCTTTTTGTTAAAATAAAAGACTAAAGTACCTTGAATAATATAACTTATTTTAATTATGGAAGGATATTTTTATAATTTTCCTAACCTAGTTGGTGCTTGGTTGACTCGTGACATCAACTCAATTAGGGACTTAAATAACAATATAGATAAATTAATATGAATTGAATACTTGTAATTAAATACATGATTAATTTAATATAAAATAATATGATAATATTTTATTAAATAAAGTTACAATTTCACATATCTTTAGTTTATTTTAATTATGAAATGATATTTCGTAATTTTTCTAATCAAGTTTATGCTCGATTGACTCATGCATCAATTCAATCAGGGACTTAAATAATAGTATAGATAAAATGATATTAATTGAATAATTTTAATTAAATATAAAATAATATGATAATATTTTATTAAAGAAAGTTACAATTTCACATATTTTTAGTAATTCCATAAAAGAATAATTTAGAACTTTTATTATATATCATTTCTAATTTAATACTCTTAATAATAATTTTTTATTCTCACATTATAGCTATAGCTATATTTAAATTCAAGCACAAATATTAAATTGTTGATTTTAATATAACCGCTACTGTCGTAACCATTTTTTGATAAAACAGTAAACGACGCGGTCGACTCGATTTTTGAAAATGAAAAGGGAAGAAAAGGAAGGGAGTCGCCACCGATCTTTATTTGGGTGTGATCGGATCACCTTTGTTTTAATAAAACGTCTCAATTTTATTAAAACGATACTTTTAGTCTACGAAAATTTGAGAAAAATGGGTTCGAAGTCAATTACGTGCGAGGAAGGATTAGCACCCTCGACACGCCCGAAATCGGTACCAAACTGATTGATCGATGTCCTAATGTTGAAAACTTTGAAATGGTTTGAAAATAGGATACTTTTTATTTCCAAAATTTGAAGGAATTGGAAGGGATGCTAAGACTCTCTTATTTTCGAAGAGATAAAGTATCATGCCCAGTAAGTTAGGTCGCGACACTTTAAACTCCCGAAACTAAGCTCGCCTTTTAAAACTTGGTTTTATTTTTGAAGAGGATCTCCGTCATTTGTCAAACGAGAAATCGAACCCGATGTAAGTTAGGGCTCGCTTTCTCGAAGATCCAAATTAGGAATATTGCCTTCATTTTAAAAGAACTTATCTCGAAGTATCTAGATGTTGTGTCCAGTGAGTTAGGGCGCAACATTTTGAATTCCCGAGAACAAATGTTTTATTTGAAACTTGGGTGGCGATTTTAAAAAGGGATATTCCGTTGTTTAGTTTAAGCGAGAAACCGGAACCTAGTAAGTTAGGGCTCGATTCTCTCGAAGTGCTAATACATAATATTGATTGTTATAAAATTGATGCATCGAGAAAAATTAGTGAGTAGCAAACGATGGTAGAAAGTACGGTGGTAATAATATTAATAACACAAGATGCGAAAACAAAGATAATAAGCAAAGAGAATACGAATAATAGTATTTAACGAATGAATAATGAGACGTGTACATGCAAGGGATACGGTAATGATAACAATATACACATTATATAAAAAGGATAATATGATGACTATAATAATAATATAATATATAAGATATATAATGGTGGTAAACATATTATAAACAATAGTAAAATGTAATGGAGAATAAGTATATACATTATGTGATACAATAGCAATAATAGTATTATAACATATATACGTATATGCATAGCAAGATTTATAGGAGATAGAGTTGATAACATACAAAACAATTTAAAAAAACTAGTTTTAGGATGATAATAATATAATATAATATAATAATAATAATAATAATAATGGTAATAAAGTAATGGTAATAATAATATATTGGAACGAAAATGGCAAATAAATAAAATAAAAAAACAATGATAAAATAAATAATAATGAAAATGTAAAGAAAAATAAATAATGACAATAGTAATCATAATAACAATTAGTAAACGAAATAATAAGAGATATATAGATATATAAAAAAAAATAATAATATAGTGATAGTGCTAATAATAATATGGTTATAAAAAAGATAATAAAAATAATAAAAATAAATAATAATAATCATAATAAAATAGAAATAAAAAATGATAGAGTGAGAAGTGATAATAACAAAAATAATAATAGTAATAATGATATAATAATAAATATAGTAATAATAATATAGTAATAATAATAAAATAGTAATAGTAAAATAATAATATGATTTTCTTTAAAGAAAAACAAATAAATAACTGATTAAGCAAATCAAGGACTATGATGAAATCAGAATGAAAGTCAGGGGTCTAAAATCGCAATAAATCAAAGAAAAGGCGAACAAGGACCACGTCGTTATGCGCCTAAACTCACGAGGACCAAATGGGTGAATAACCCACCGATAAGCGACATTTCGTTGCGAGACCCAATTAAAACGCAAAATGAAATAGTAGGGTGAATTTTAAAAAGGAAAAAAAAAAGCTAAATTGGGCTTGAAACCGAAAACGAAAAAAAGGGAAGGGGCCATCGCGCAATTATCCCATTAAAAGGATATACGCAGCTAACCTTACAGCCAAACGACGCCGTTTTCTTCAAAGCATAAAACCCCATTTGCCAGTCTGTTTCATTTCAACCTTAGTTCAGAAAAAAAAAACAAAAAAACGTTAAAGCCTCTTCCCATCTCCCCTCTCTTCCGACCGATCGACGCCCCACCATAGTTCGATGGTCAACGGTGAGCGGGGATGGGCCTTTGTGCCCTGTTTCAGAGTCTGTTAAGAGGTCGAGCTTTGGCTCCTCAAAACTCGAGAGAGGAAAACCTCCTCTCCTCTGCTCTCGGCCTCGACGACGGAGGGATGGCTCCGGCGACGCGACCCCTGGCTCAAGTAATCTCTTTTTTTCCTTTTTTAGTTTTAAAAGTTTGAAGATGATAAATAAAAATAAATAGAATTCAATGGTGACAATCGAAAAGAAAAAGCAAAATCAACCTTCAAAATTATTCTTGTTTTTGATTTCCGATGGTTCCTTTTTCAAAATCGCAAGATTGAAGAACCCCTTTATACAATCGACTTTTCCCGATGGGTTCAAATCTCTTTTTACTCGATTTTTCTGTTGTTTTCTCTCCTCCCCTACATTCATCTTGAACCCCTTTTATATCCCTCTCGAAATGTTACAATATATTAGTATTTCTCTTTTTTGCTTTGCTTGCGTGTTGTGTTGCTTCATGTCTTGTTTTACAAAAAGTAGGGGTGGTGGAGCAGGTCGGGCGCGAGAGCAAGTGGCCTAGGCTGCGGTGCCACTTGTATCTAGGGGCTAGGGTTTTTTCATTATGTTCTTTTCTATTCAGTTATTCCGGGTTTGGCAGCTGGGTTATTCGGGTTTGGCAATTGGGTTTCGTTTGACTGTTGTGAAATGGGCTGGGCAAATGGGCTCGTACAGCTGCCCCTCTTTGCTCATTGTCGTGTAACGAGAATGGAGCAAAGACTTTCAAAAGGCCCATTTTGCCCAGGCCTGCTAAACCCCGACTTCTTTTGTAGCCTCGTTTCGTCCATCGCATCTTGTTGCTTTGACTCGCACCATCGCCATTTCGAAGAGATAGGACTTGCAGTCTAATTTGCTGTTGCGCCTTTAGTGAGATAAGCCTTGCATCTTCGATCTGCTCTTTCAATCCGCTCCTGTAACATCAGGATCGCCAGACTTGTTATCTTCGATCTGCTCCTGCAACTTCAGGAATGTCAAACCTACTATCTTCAATCTGATCCCTGCAAAATCATGGATCACGGATCGATGTCTTGATCGCTTCCCGCAACTTCGGAAGGTCAAATCTACTATTTTCAATCGATCCTCGCAAACTCGGGGATCACTAGATGATGTCTTCGATCTTCTTCCCCGCAACTTCGGAAGGTCAAATCTGCTATTTTCAATCGATCCCCGCAAGCTCGGGGGTCACTAGGCTGATGTCTTGATCCGCTTCCTCGCAACTTCGGAAGGTCAAATCTGCTATTTTCAATCGATCACCGCAAACTCGGGGATCACTAGATCGATGTCTTCGATCCGCTTCACCTTAACTTCGGGAAGGTCAAATCTGCTATTTTCAATCGATCCTGCAAGCTCGGGGATCACTAGATGATGTCTTCGATCCGCTTCCCGCAACTTCGGGAAGGTCAAATCGCTATTTTCAATCGATCCTGCAAACTCGGGATCACTAGATCGATGTCTTCGATCCGCTTCCTGCAACTTCAGGAAGGTCAAATCTGCTATTTTCAATCTGATCCCTGCAAGCTCAGGGATCACTAGACTGATGTCTTCGATCTGCTTCCTGCAACTTCAGGAAGGTCAAATCTTCTATTTTCAATCTGATCCCTGCAAGCTCAGGGATCACTAGACTGATGTCTTCGATCTGCTTCCTGCAACTTCAGGAAGGTCAAATCTTCTATTTTCAATCTGATCCCTGCAAGCTCAGGGATCACTAGACTGATGTCTTCGATCTGCTTCCTGCAACTTCAGGAATGTCAAATCTACTTTCTTCAATCTGATCCCTGCAACTTCAGCGAGACAGGATCTGCTATCTTCAGTCTTTGATCTGCCCCACTAGGGGACAACATCTAAAATCTTTGATATTGCTACATCGTTCTCTAGGGAATTCGTCCTGTAGAATTATTTTTACGTGCTTATACTTATGCAAATAACGAGGATGTCATGATAGGAATGACTCAAATGCTCCTAACTACATGTGTTATGAATGCAGAATGTCATGAGAATGATGCTTTTCCACAATGACTAAGATGCACTGATCGTAATAAATCGAATGCTCCTACTTAAATGGTATCATGGAGGACATTTGCATGAATGCAGAATGTCATGATAATGATTCTTTATTAAAAATGTATAAGGATCACGATGCGATGATCGCACGCTCCTAACGATGATGAATAGATGTAAAATGAAATGACCCCTTTTATGCTTAGGGTTGTCATCGCTCGTCATCCACCGTAGTCGTACAACCCGATATATCTCGCTCTTGCTTGGTACCTTTGCCGAAACTCAAAGAAACAATCATATTTTGCTCAAATAATTTGCCCCAATGTAACTTCAAGGCCTACTCCACGACACATATAGGACCTTAAAGCCTATATCATCTTGAGATCATCCCATTGCGACTTAAGGGTATAGAATTTGTGTCATTTTCAATCCATCCCACTGTGACTTAGGGGCATAGAATTTGTAAACGATTTGGTCTGTTGCACCTTTCCATTCCTGGGGATCGTGATCAGGTGTGCACACATGATGGATACAAAATCATTCTTTGCGCGAATGATTGCCCATTCATACATCGCCCTTTTTCATCGAGATGATACTACTTACGTAATACCTCGTCATTTTGTTCATTCATCGCTTTCAACCAAATTCAAGAGATAGCCTCGATTGAAATTTTCCTCCATCATTATTCCTGATCCTTTAAACTCGAGGAGTTTTAAGCAATGGTCCTGTTTCAGGTTTCGGTACTACTCAAAAGTTTCCTAGAGTAATATGCGAAACTCTTTTTGTGAAAGTGTCGTTATTCTATTAATCATTATTTCAATGCAAAATGCCCGAAAGAGACTATAACTACGGATAAGAGAGAAGCTAGTTAGGAGCATAGCTCAAACAAATAGGTAAAGCAAAAATAGCAAATGTAATTAGGAAGGAAATTTATTGGCGATATTTTTGCAAGGGAAATAAATAACAAAAAATGGGTAAAATAGAAGCTAGGTGCCCTGTATATCGCAGACTGAGCTTCTCTTTCAAACTTCTTGAGGACCATTTTAGGCTCAATATGTGTTTAGGGGATCCGAGTACTTTGTCGATGCTTGAGACGCAACATACTTCTTCATTGTTAACTCAAGCGTGGCAAGACTACCGTATGCCTTACTTTCGGTCAAAATTTGAGTCGCCCTTCTCGGGTTTTCAACCCAAATCCCCTTTGGTCTCAAGGCGCCTTTGGGTTTTCATCTTGGCCTCTCCTTTTCTTCTTTTTCTTTCCTTTTTGTGTGTTTTTTTCTTCTTTTTTTTTTTTTTTTTGCAAATCAACTCACGATTGGGGCAAGTCCTTATCATCCATCTTGATTAGTGCCTATGTTTTCCAAGCCCAGGCCTTCTTTGCTGCATAGGGCACTTACTTTTCCTCTGGAGTCCTTTTGGATATGAAGAATCCTTCTTAATGCAGGTCTTTTGAACGGACCTTTTTTTGTCGTAAGCCTGTATGAATGCTTCAATTAGACTTATTGTAGATGTTAAACTTTGTCCAAAAAGGAATCTTAACTTCCGATAATTGCTCTTATTTTGATGAACCAATGAGAAAAGCGTTACCCCGGTGAGGATCTTAGCCAACATAGAAAGTAAATGGTAACTTCTCGATGCCAACTTTTACAAATATCAGTTGTCCTCAGAAAGAATTTGGATGGTTTTTGGCTCTCTTGCTTTGAATCGATGTGGTGTCCGACCTTTGAATGGACTATAAATTCGTGTTATCACGTTAAACACGTTCCTTTTCGGTATCCTTTATCACCACTCTCTTTTTTCTTTTTTTTTTTTTTGTTTTTTTGTTTTTTCTTTTTTCGAATTTGAATTTGAAGTTGAAGTCGACGACTGCTGACTTTGTAATTTTGACATGTGAAGCGACCTTTACCCTCTAGGTAAGGTAATCAAAGGCTATGAATATGAATCGATGTTGGTTCAAAGATTATGAGGAGACTAGCTTGATAGCGTCCATGCCTCACATATAGGAATCCACGTTTGATGGCCCCAACATGTCCGGGCCGTGATCATGCGATAATGTCTTGCCTTATTCTTGCGGTGAGCTAAGTTTCCATCTTCATCTCCCTCGTTGGCTTGCGATTGTCACTGACATTTCGCAAGGTAGGATCTCGCCATTTTAACAAGTTGGAAATAAGTTGCAATCTCTGTCATCTTCTAAGTCCTTAGATTCTTCCGGACACATATCTCACTAGAAAGGAGTCCGTAATGTGCGTCGCTCATGTCATTGATATCCGGGACCCATTGTCGGATGAAAGTAATTTCCAGAGAATAAATGATTCCAAGAATGGTTATTTATGAATGAAGAATAAAAGAATATTCATGAGAATTTAAAGCATGAAAAAGAAGAAAAATATTGGTTCAAAAGATGCATTTCTATGAAGTAGTAATTTTTAACACGAGCCTATTTCACAAAAGAGTTCTCATTGCTTCTAGGCTTAAAGCAACCAAAGATATTTCGTACATTACTCTAGGTAAGCTTCTAAATACTATAGGAATTTCTTCCATGATCTCATTGCTCAAAATGCTCCTGTGTTCATGCTTCCTGCTTTTGGTGCGTCGCCTATCTCCACAACACCTATTTTGATGAATTTTTCCACCAACTTCTTAAAAGTCAGCAATTTTCTATTGAGTGCCACTGTAACCCCGCATGATACTGCATACACCGGACATTTAGGTTATACCATTTTGGGTATGGAGGTTGCAGTGGTTTTATATAACAAGGAGCTACAACATGCATATCAAATAAGTTCTGGTATAACTCCATATACGTCATGGGAATAGGAGTGAACGAGGTTTTTCCGAATACGCTTTCGGATTGGGTTTTTGCTTTGGGGACCAGGATCGTAATCGCTTTCTTTGGTCGGTTTGTTTGTGTGGCTTGAATAACCCTTAGTATACCCACTCGTGCTAGCCACATCCTTGTCCTTCCTCTTCGGGGCTTTTGAAGAGCCTTCTCCTTTTTTCTCTGCCTCTGGTAGACCAAAAACAACACGATTGACTTGCTCATTACTGGGGCCCATCGGAGAGTTCAAGAAGACCAAGTATCACCCCTATATTGAGATCCAATAATGACAGTACCACGCGCGAGTGTGCGCGCCGGTTGAGTTGGGACATTTATTGGGGAATAAACGATGTCTTCATCATTATCCACATTGTCGATCATTTGGGTCACTTCTTTTTTCAAGTCCTCCGGCTAGTAACTGAGTTAGTTGGCCCATCATGTTCTTTTGGAAGTCTAGCATTTGCTCTCGCATTTCTTGTTGAATTTGGGTCAATTGCTCTTGCATCTGTATTTGCCTTTGCTCTATCCTCACCAACCTTTGTTCCATGTTTTCCAGGTTAATCAAAACATTTTACCTAATTAGGTCATTTTGTAAAGGTCTAATACAAATGAATGCAATGTAATGCGAATGCAATGTAGTACGAATGCATGAATGCAAAGAGGTATCGATTCTGATCAACTTCATTTTAGGAAACTTTATTAGAAAACAAGTTCTTTTACATAAAACGGACTACTATATGCTTTCGTCCTAAGTCCTAAAGGTTTTGGTTTCCCAAAGGTGGATCTAGCTCTTGACTATGGTTAAGCTGCAAATTCCCATATTTTATGCTTAACATATTCACCGTAATGCCAAAATCTATAGATAACCAGCTACCTCTTGAATCGCACTATTGCTTCCCTCACGAGGTAATCTCGACTCTTTAAATTGATGATCATAAGAATGATGAAGGTCTTCTACTCCTCTCTTGTTTCAAGAAGCTCGATCCGCAGTTCACAATTGTGTAATGCTGATTCTAACTTTTCGATCCCACATTTCATTTCCTTAATCTTGTTCAGGGCTTAACTTCAACTCGATTGCGAGTTATAGCTTCGATGGTAGTGAAGAGGCTATCCAAGCTTAGCATCAATTCTTCAGAAAAGTATTGATCATTCACTCTAGCTAGCGCCATACCCCGAAGGATTCTTCCGCTTCCAAGGCTCATAAAGATTAGAGTTTTTCTAGACAAAGAAGAAACTACGGAGATCCAGATATTTTAGATTGTATCTGTTCGATAGCTTTTCCAATTCTAACCTCAGGTGAAAGTCGTCTATTCTGGTTTGTCTCTTTTGAATCTATCTAACCGGGTCAATACAAATTCCTTTCATTTCTTCACACGAATCAAATCCCTTGCAATGTTGTTTGGATCACCACGATGAGCCTGGAAGTTCACAACAGCCTATCCTTCCATCCTAGATGGTTCCACAAATTTCAACGCCCATTCTTCGGAAAGAAATTTCCATCATTGCCCCGATGACATTTACTTTGGGTGAAATTAGTGCTGAAAGAGACACCACAAGAACACAAAGATTGGCTCGGCACTATGGTTGCTCCCCGTGAAGCATAGAATAAGGCTTTCATTCTTTCCCGAGACTTACTGTCTTAACCAAAGAAGCTCTCTAGTTAACGCTTTGTCAATTACAAATACATCAAGGAATGGAGCTCCAAAGGAATGTATGTAGGTTGTTTCGGCTCTCGACATTAAAGCATGGCGATCTTCTTACAGAAAGCACGATCAGATATTGTGATGGTCGACAAAATGATTATAGACAGTAATCTCTAGATTCTCAGCTTCACCATTAACTTTTTTTCACACTTTTCTCCTTCAATGAAAACAACGGATCTTTGCACAACTGCTCGCTCAATCCAGTGATCTTGTACTCGTGATTGGATGGAATGACTTTTATCCTCAGGTTCTTAAAGCTTCGCTTAGCCATGGTCCATTCCAGGATCCATAGCATTCTGATTGGCAAAGGATCCATAACCGGGCTAGGACGAATATCAATATTCAGGGAAAGGCCTCTTCGAGTGGCCATGAAATTTGAATGGAAGCCCCTATTGCCAAGGGCACCTCTTCCAATGTCTGTGAGGTTGTTCTGATTATCTTGAAAGATTGGCAAACCAGTAGGCATCCTGTTTCGCAAAGATGCTATCTTAAAATGACATCTATCACCCTCAATGCTTCTTGAGAGTTTTCAGATTCCTGTCCGCGCCAAGCATTTTGAGTTGCTCGGATGGGTGTCTATGCAATAAAGCTGATTTGACCGATAAGGTCGTTTAATTCTCTTCCTGTCTTACCCATTTGAGTCATCATGGACATCAGGTCTTGCATTACCATTGTTTCTGTTAGATGTAACACCCTCAAATACAACTATAAACTCATGCTCGTTATTTGGAAGATCACCAATAGTAAATAAACTTTTCTCCCGTTGTAAGCAAAGTCCTTTTCACCAATTCAATGTCACGGTCTCTCTTGCCCTCTCGCCAATCACTTTCCTTCCAACACCCTTTGTCGTCTAAAGGATGACCACCAGATTTTAGCACTGCCACATTTCCTTTTGCTCAAATGGATCCATACCCTTCTAACTGCCTAGGTTCTAACTATACGAACGACTGCATTGTCTTCCACTTTATCAAGGAATCCGTTTTCCATAACCAGCTTTCTAACTCAGAAACTGACCGTGAATCGATACCTCCAAAGAAAATGAGATGAATGCACGAAAATAAAATACAACGAGTCAGTATCGCAAAGTAAAACAAGTGAAAATGGACAAACACCTACCTGGGTGACCACTAAGGTTTGATGTAGTTCTATCTAAGGTGGGCTCCTAGGGTTCACTATATGTGGTTTTAGTTCTAGAGTTTGAGGTACCCGAACCAGCAGATTCCTCGATCCTCACCCATTATAGGCTCATGCGGACCGAGTTCGGTTCAGGGGGATACATTTCCCTATGGCCATGCGGAAGTGAAAACTTCACGAAGACATAGGTACGGATGTATCCCGAAAGCAGTCCACTAGCCCATGCGGAGGTGAAAACCTCACGAAGGCATAGCTTCTCGCTCCCACTTAAGGTGTGACCACAATGGTCATGCAATGCAATGCCAAAGTATTCAAGAGATTCAATATAACATTTGAAAGTGCCTTTAAAGAAACATGGATTCTGAAACCATTTTCTAATTTTAATCAAAAGGACAATGATCAATCAATCTATGGCCTGACTCTCAACGAACAAGTCCCCAGTGGAGTCGCCAAGCTGTCGTAACCATTTTTTGATAAAACAGTAAACGACGCGGTCGACTCGATTTTTGAAAATGAAAAGGGAAGAAAAGGAAGGGAGTCACCACCGATCTTTATTTGGGTGTGATCGGATCACCTTTGTTTTAATAAAACGTCTCAGTTTATTAAAACGATACTTTTAGTCTACGAAAATTTGAGAAAAATGGGTTCGGAAGTCAATTACGTGCGAGGAAGGATTAGCACCCTCGACACGCCCGAAATCGGTACCAAACTGATTGATCGATGTCCTAATGTTGAAAACTTTGAAATGGTTTGAAAATAGGATACTTTTTATTTCCAAAATTTGAAGGAATTGGAAGGGATGCTAAGACTCTCTTATTTTCGAAGAGATAAAGTATCATGCCCAGTAAGTTAGGTCGCGACACTTTAAACTCCCGAAACTAAGCTCGCCTTTTAAAACTTGGTTTTATTTTTGAAGAGGATCTCCCGTCATTTGTCAAACGAGAAATCAGAACCCAGTAAGTTAGGGCTCGCTTTCTCGAAGATCCAAATTAGGAATATTGCCTTCATTTTAAAAGAACTTATCTCGAAGTATCTAGATGTTGTGTCCAGTGAGTTAGGGCGCAACATTTTGAATTCCCGAGAACAAATGTTTTATTTGAAACTTGGGTGGCGATTTTAAAAAGGGATATTCCGTTGTTTAGTTTAAACGAGAAATCGGAACCTAGTAAGTTAGGGCTCGATTCTCTCGAAGTGCTAATACATAATATTGATTGTTATAAAATTGATGCATCGAGAAAAATTAGTGAGTAGCAAACGATGGTAGAAAGTACGGTGGTAATAATATTAATAACACAAGATGCGAAAACAAAAGATAATAAGCAAAGAGAATACGAATAATAGTATTTAACGAATGAATAATGAGACGTGTACATGCAAGGGATACGGTAATGATAACAATATACACATTATATAAAAAAGGATAATATGATGACTATAATAATAATATAATATATAAGATATATAATGGTGGTAAACATATTATAAACAATAGTAAAATGTAATGGAGAATAAGTATATACATTATGTGATACAATAGCAATAATAGTATTATAACATATATACGTATATGCATAGCAAGATTTATAGGAGATAGAGTTGATAACATACAAAACAATTAAAAAAAACTAGTTTTAGGATGATAATAATATAATATAATAATAATAATAATAATAATAATAATAATAATAATGGTAATAAAGTAATGGTAATAATAATATATTGGAACGAAAATGGCAAATAAATAAAATAAAAAACAACGATAAAATAAATAATAATGAAAATGTAAAGAAAAATAAATAATGACAATAGTAATCATAATAACAATTAGTAAACGAAATAATAAGAGATATATAGATATATATAAAAAAAATAATATAGTGATAGTGCTAATAATAATATGGTTATAAAAAAGATAATAAAAATAATAAAAATAAATAATAATAATCATAATAAAATAGAAATAAAAAATGATAGAGTGAGAAGTGATAATAACAAAAATAATAATAGTAATAATGATATAATAATAAATATAGTAATAATAATATAGTAATAATAATAAAATAGTAATAGTAACATAATAATATGATTTTCTTTAAAGAAAAACAAATAAATAACTGATTAAGCAAATCAAGGACTATGATGAAATCAGAATGAAAGTCAGGGGTCTAAAATCGCAATAAATCAAAGAAAAGGCGAACAAGGACCACGTCGTTATGCGCCTAAACTCACAGGGACCAAATGGGTGAATAACCCACCCTGATAGGCAGCATTTCGTTGCAGGACCCAATTAAAACGCAAATGAAATAGTAGGGTGAATTTTAAAAAGGAAAAAAAAGCTAAATTGGGCTGAAACCAGAAACGCAGAAAAAGGGGAAGGGGCCATCGCGCAATTATCCCATTAAAAGGATATACGCAGCTAACCTTACAGCCAAACGACGCCGTTTTCTTCAAAGCATAAAACCCCATTTGCCAGTCTGTTTCATTTCAACCTTAGTTCAGAAAAAAAAAACAAAAAAACGTTAAAGCCTCTTCCCATCTCCCCTCTCTTCCGACCGATCGACGCCCCACCATAGTTCGATGGTCAATGGTGAGCGGGGATGGGCCTTGTGCCCTGCTTTGAGTGCATTAAGAGGTCGAGCTTTGGCTCCTCAAAACTCGAGAGAGGAAACCTCCTCTCCTCTGCTCTCGGCCTCGACGACGGAGGGGATGGCTCCGTGCGACGACCACACTCGGCCTGTAATCTCTTTTTTTCCTTTTTTAGTTTTAAAAGTTTGAAGATGATAAATAAAAATAAATAGAATTCAATGGTGACAATCGAAAAGAAAAAGCAAAATCAAACTTCAAAATTATTCTTGTTTTTGATTTCTGATGGTTCCTTTTTTCAAAATCGCAAGATTGAAGAACCCCCTTTATACAATCGACTTTTCCGATGGGTTCAAATCTCTTTTTTACTCTGATTTTTTCTGTTGTTTTTCTCTCCTCCCCCTACATTCATCTTCGAACCCCCTTTTATATCCCTCTGAAATGTTACAATATATTAGTATTTCTACTGCTTTTGCTTGCGTGTTGTGTTGCTTCTGTCTTGTTTTGCAGGTGCTAGGGCGGTGGAGCAGGTCGGGCGATCAGAGCAAGTGGCCTGAGGTCATGTGCCACTTGCATCTAGGGGCTAGGGTTTTTTCATTATGTTCTTTTCTATCCAGTTATTTCGGGTTTGGCAGCTGGGTTATTCGGGTTTGGCAATTGGGTTTCGTTTGACTGTTGTGAAATGGGCCGGGCAAATGGGCTCGTACAGCTACAATAATCAATATTATTGCTATATTAATTAATTTAACTGAGAATATTATTTTTAACCTCGTTAGAGATAATGTGATTGATATTCGAAAGAAGCTTCAATACTGTGGTGACCCAACCCCACTAAACTAACAAACTAATCTACTTCAAGTCTACTCTAATTAATTAAATGGTTATTTAGGGTTGTTAATAATTCCGTAGGAAATAAGGCATTCACAAATAGAAGTCTATGTAGATGAAAAATCAATTAAATATTTCATTTTCAAATGAATACACATACTAGGTACAATCGTGAGGGTTATTAATTAACATTAAACTATGATTGGTCACATTTCAATAAATTAGGATAGATTAATATCCCAACTAAATATCATTTTAAACCCAACCTAATAAATTTATGTTTTGATCGTTAAATTTTAAAAAGTTATAAAATGGTCATTAAATTATTTAAAAGATTTTATTTAAGTCCTTGGCTATTAAAACCATAGTTGTATGGTCTTCTCTGTTCGCACTGCTAGCACCGATTAAAAGCTCTCCTTCTTTTCTTCTACAGTTCAGTTTTTTTTTCATGAAATAGCTTTGAGTGTCACAAATTTGTGAACCCAAAATCTAAACAGCTTTCTCTTGATCTTCGACATTGGTCGACAGATAAACTTGGATCTCAGGTATGTTCTTCTACTCGTTGACGGGTACTGATCCATCGTACCGATCATTGAATTATCGTTTAGAACTCACTAGCCGATTTAAAAAAAAAAAACTTACCAGCGCAATAACTTATCAGATGAATAAGCCTAATTGACTTTATTAGTTAATTGAATAATTCAAGTTTTATTTTAAATCAAATTTGAACTCGAGTCAAATTTTAAAATTAAAATTTCCAAACTACTCGTAAAATAATATTTTACAATTTTGTGTTAGATTCATAAAAATCTAATATAAATCTTAATAAATTAAGATCCATCATGTCAGATCATCAAGAACCAACCTAGATATGGAAGTCTGCCTAAACATATCAATATTTTGAAATATTCGAATCTTGTGGTCTTGATCTTCCAAATTAACACACAAGTATTTTAGAGAATGTAACTCTCTCTTTTATGAAGATGAGATGTCAAAACAGCTACGCATGTGTTATTTGATGACCATAACCCTAATATATAACTTTTTCATATTAACCTAAACTTTTTATCAACCTATCATTAATTAGAAAATAGCTAGTAGAGTATCTACATATATTAGGCCCATACTTTATTTAATATAAGTCATAACCATATTAGATCTCTTTTAATTTGGGCTAATTTTTTATGATAGTAAATAATGACATGTAGTTTTCTTATTATATATATAATGTCCATGTCATCCAACAATCTCCCACTTGGACCAGAGACACACACACACACACACATACTATTTGTCTTATAATTACATATCATTATAAAACCTTATGAGCTCAAAACTTTACTATCATATCCAAAGGGTATTCCAAATAACCTTGTCCATTAATTATGTTAACATATAACCAAGGCGACTTTTGTTACATATATGGTAACTAAATCTATCCTTGATCACAGATATTAACACAACTAAATGATATAGATCAAGTATGGATTTGTAGAATGGAAATTACAAGCAATGTGATTTAAACATGGCTATTTTCAATTGGTCCCCCTTAAACCTTAGTGAGATCAAACCTTACCATAATCAATGTATGAATAAATCAAATAAACCTTATTTCTACACAAAATATCCTTAATATCTGTAAACTGAAATAATTGAAAAATGTGTCTATAATAGAAAAAAATTAAAATAGAAACTCCCACTAAAACCAAATATCCAGAAATTACATTACACCCATATGAGAAGTGTGCTCATAAAAACCTCGAGTGGTAGTCCCTTAGTTAGTGGATCCGCAATCATGGAGTTTGTCCCAATATGTTTTATAGGCACTTGACCACTCTGAATTCTTACTTTAACAACATTGAATTTAAAGTATATATGGGTTGACATTGATGTGCTCCTGTTGTTATTGGAATAAAGGGCTACCATTTATTGTCACAATTTGAAGCATAGTGATAAAATTTTGTATCCATATTCCATAAAAATTGGAGTCTGTATACCTTATAATCTCTAACTTATCAAACTTAGATATGTGAGCATGTAATATTTGTTTTCTAAAAATGTTGTATGAATCGTTTGATTGCTTTCCAATGATCCACACCCAAATTGATCAAATATTTGCATAACATTCCAACAATGTACGCAATATCTGAACATGTACAAAATTGAACATACATTAGACTTCTCATTGCTGAAAAATAAGGAATTTTATGCATTTATGTAATCTCAAAATCATTCTTGGGGCATTGATTGAGACTATGCTTACTCATACTGAACTTGTGATATATGCAATAACTAACCAAAGCCATCTCAAAATCGAAAGAGATAATCACTTGGTAAATATTGTAATACCACTGATGAGAGGCTTGCTTAAGCCCATAGATGGATTTCTTTAATTTGCAGACCATTGACTTTGCATCATCGGGCAAATTTTTTTTGTAACATATAATTTGTCTCATCAATATTGCAATTGAAAACACAATATTGACATCCATCCTATCATACTCTGTTCTCATAAGGACCCAAACTCAAAGAAGAGTCGGGGAGCTAATTGTATAGAAATAGAAATTTGTGGGCTCTAGTAATATATTTAGAAACTTAAATTGCTAGTTGGGGATGGTTGGATTTCAATCTTGGTTCAGTTAGATTGGAATTGGCTAGTCCCATAGTGGGAGATAGAATGATTAGGGTTGAGTGGTTGTTTTGGTCTATAGAGACTGTGCCAATGGAATATATAAGTGTGTGTGGAAACAAAATTCTTCTCAGTTCTATTAACCAAATATTTAAACTTAATATTACGAATATCCATTTATCCACATATTTATCATTCTGTTACTTATTACTTGTTTATCTATTTATCTTTTTTGTCACTTACTTTTAAAAAGTAGATTATTTATTATTGTTATTATTTTTTATTATCGTCATTAGTATTATTATTAACATTACTCTAGCATTATAGTTATATCTCTTTATTTATTTATTCTAACATTCTACCCGTATAGTTATTATATATATTATTGATAAACCGTAATATATACATATTTTAATCCTACATTTGGCATACTTTTGGATGATTTATCCCTTGATTTGATGAATTTGATGCTCCTAATCCTTTAATTTCATGTTTTATACTTAGGAGAGCATAGGAGGATGAAAAGAACGAGAAACGGGCCAAAAATGGAGAAAATGGGCCAAAGTAAGAAATCCACACGGCCTGGAGTTCGCCACACGGCCGGGCCTCTTTAGCAGACTCGAACACGGTCCTGGGCTCGATTCACACGGGCGTGTCCCTGTCGTGACCTATTTTAATTCCACTCAGAAAAGGATACTTGGAGGCAAAGAAAGACATTTCGAAAGCTTATATAAACACCCTAAGTGTAACCTAAAAGGGGAGTTGGACAGGGGTCGACAGAAGGCCTCTGTCAGGGCTTTTGACAGGAGCAAAGCCAGAGAGGGCTGAATATAGGGAATTACTCGAAGAAAGCCAGTTGATCTATCTCAGAAGCCGGAATCACGCTCAAGACTGAGGATTTTACCTTCAATTTCCTTCTGGGGGTTTTAGGGTTTTTCTTTATGTTTTGCTATTTAATTTCTTTTGAGATGTATTCTTTTATAATTATGAACTAAACCCCTCAAATACCTGAGGGGGATGAAACCTAAGACGGATCTTGTTATTGTTTTCTGAACTGTATGATAAATACTTGATTTGTTATTAATTATGTGTTCTTAATTCTTGCTTTAATATTTTAGGATATTGATTCAAGTATTGATGTGCTTATTCAGAGGAGCAAAAGTCCCTGTTTAAGAGTAGATCTAGCATAGTTAAGCGGAGTTGATCGCACTCCTAGAAATAGGACGATGAAAATCTGTCGATTAGGGTCAAACCTAATATGGGAGTCCATAGATCAAATTAATGCAACACTAGGGGTTTTAATTAGAAAGAGATTTCAATTAATCAACCTAGGGTTAGACGTTAGTAGCCTCGAAAGAGGTATTAATATAAATTAGAGAATCCTACAGATCAAGTCAAGTGAATAAATCGTCTGGTTCAGAGTTAAATAACAAGTGAAGTCTAGTTGGATTCTTCCTCGGGTATTGTCTTAATCAATTGGTTTTCTCAAAAGTATTTTCCCCAATTCATTCTCTGTATCTTAGCATCCTTAGTTTAGTAATTAGTTAGATAGACATCACTCCTCTTTATTTTAGGCTAGATAATAAAAAGAAAGTTAGTACTAGTACTTTTGGTTCCCTTGGGTTTGACATTCCGGTCTTGCCGCTAAGCTATACTACTGTTCGATAGGTGCGTTTGCCTCAATCGTGGTGATAGTTAGTTTCTAGGCTCGATCATTCATTATATAAATATTAAAGTTTTCAGACCACCATCAATTATTCCATTATCACTACACTATATACCATGTTAAATCTACTTATCCATTGATGTATTGTATCCAAACAAGATAAAATCACATCGTTTTAAATACCATAAATTTTTTTTAAAAAAAAAAAAGGCAATGTTCCGTACTAGGAAGATTCGATGAAATCGTGCCCTAACTTACGGGGTTTCAATTTTTCTCGTTGAAATCGAATAATCGAATATCCTTTCAAAATTTAAGATACATAAGGTTTCAAATAAAAAAGAAAAGGCAAGCTTATTCTCAAGGATTAGAAATGTCGTGTCCTAACTTACGAGACGTGACATTTTGTTGCCACGAGATGAGAAGGTTTTTAGCATACTTTCCGTTTATTTCAAGTAATTAGTGAGCAAGTAATCAATTAGGTACCAATTTTGGGCGTCACGAGGGTGCTAATCCTTCCTCGTGCGTAACCGACTCCCGAACCCCTTTTCTCGAATTTCATAGATCAAAATCATTGTTTTAGTAAATCAAAATATTTTATTAAAACGATCAAATTACGAGGTGACCCGATCAAACCTTTAAAAAAAAGATTGGTTGCAACTCCCAATTTTCGTTTTTTAAATATAAAAGTCAATTTCAAAAAATGGTTTCGACAATCCTATCTAGTTATTGTTGTTTGTAATAATAATAATAATAATAATAATAATAAGGTGTAAAAAGTCCTCAAACCTTTTCAAAAAATTCAATTAAGCTCTTGCTTTTTTTTTTTTTTGCACTCAATTGGGTATTGAAATTTTAAAATGCATCAAAAAAGCCCTCAAAAATTTTCAAAAAAAGCAATTAAGCCCCTGCTTTTTAATTTTTTTGCACTCAATTGGGTATTTGAACTACCAAAATGGATAAAAAAAATCTTCAAAATTTTTCAAAAAAAAGCAATTATTGTTAAATGAAATTTAATTTTTTTATTATATTTTTTGAAAATATTTATGTGTTTTATATATTTTTAAATTTATTTATATATATTTAAAACATTTATTGTTTTTATATATTTCTTTGAATTTTTTAGAATTAGGATCAAGTTGAGAATATTTGTAAATTTTGAGAGTTATTTTTTAAAAATTATGACTAAATCAATATAATATGTAAAAGTTTAGGGCTAAATTTGTTGTTATATCGATTTTTAACTGTCACGTTAGCTTGTTGTTTGTGATTTTAAGGAGAGTTACTAAAATGATCAAATTATATAATATAAATACTTAAATTATAAACTTTTTATTTTAAATACCTAAAAGAAAAAAAATTATAATTAAGTAATTATATGTGCAATTTACCTTAAAATAAAACTCCAATTTAGTGGTAAATTTAACATGACTACCACCATTATTTTCAATCTCACCAAGACAATCTGATTGATAATCCAATGGAAGCTATAAAGTCTTCCATACTGAGGTGACCCGACCCCACTTAACTAACAAACTAATCTACTTCAAGTCTACTCTAATTAATTAAATGGTTATTAATTAATTTAAGTGGGAGTACTATTTTTAACCTCGTTAGAGATAATCTGATTGATAATCGGACCCAACCCCACTTAACTAGCAAACTAATCTACTTCAAGTCTACTCTAATTAATTAAATGGTTATTTAGGGTTGTTAATAATTCCGTAGGAAATAAGGCATTCACAAATAGAAGTCTATGTAGATGAAAAATCATTTAAATATTTCATTTTCAGTCAGAATACACCTACTAGGTACAATCGTTAGGGTTATTAATTAACATTAAACTGTGACTGGTCAAAGAAAATTGCATTTCAGACAAGCTTTCCCATAAATTAGGATAGATATTGAATTTGCCGACTAAATATCATTTAAATATGAATAAATTCAATCTAAGGTCACTAAATTATTAGTAAATTTATATTTTGATCGTTAAACTTTAAAAGTTACAAAATGATCATTAAATTATTTAATTTTTTTTATTTAAGTCACTAGCTATTAAAACAATCGATAGCTCTCCTTCTTCTTCTCTTCTACAATTTAATTTTTTTTTCATAAATCAACTGTGAGTGTCACAAATCTATGAACCCAAAATCCAAACAGTTTTCTCTTGATCTTTGACATTGACCGACAGATTAACTTAGATCTAAGGTATGTTCTTCTACTCGTGGATGGGTACTGATTCATCGTACCGATCGTTGAATTATAGCTTAGAGCTCATGATACATGCACGGATGGGTTGAAATTTATTAAATCCCATTCACCGAAGCTGCCAATTTTCAAGTTTAGGAAATCATCAGACTTGCGACGACTTTTTGGATGGGATCTAGACATTTCTTGGTTAAGATGCCTCATGGCGTTCAAAGATTTATCTCTTAACTTCAAAACGCACTTTGAATCACTCGATTTTGAGTTCAAGGGCTCGAGTTATGACCGTTTTAGTGAAGACCACGCGAGCAGAATTTGTGGACGGGATTATACGAGAATTACGTGTTTCGAGATTTTAATTCAAGTTTAAATCATATTTGGTTCAGGTTTTAGGCTTAATCTTTATTATATATGGTCCTAATATTGTATTTATTAGCTCTTATTAGATTATTATTCTGAATTTTTGTTAATTATTAATTATTTTAAGTTATTTAGGAGTTTTATGTCAACAAGAAAGCTTAGATTAAAACTACTTCTTATTTAAATTAATTAGAGTTTCAGTATAGTTTAGAGTTTTATTTGGATGTATTTAGCTAGACTATCTAAAGGCTTTTTCATTATTCATTAAGCCGACAAATTGTTTTCATTAACAAACTTTTCGACTCTGAGAGTTTGTTTCTTTGTACAAGATTTCTTCCTTGTGATTTTTAGAAGTAGTTTTCTTTTTTATTTTCTTCAAAGAGTCGTGGGAATTCATTTTTTACCCTTCAATTTGCCAATGATTATTTCTTGGAGGGTTGATTAGAGTCATTAATTGAGTTTGTTGGGATTTATATCTCCAATGGTTCAATTGGACATTTATCCTTCTATCCATCATATCCATTGGTTTACTCGTCCATCTTTCACTTTTTCTTTTTTAATTTCTATTTCTTATTTATTTATGATTTTTTTTTGTTTTTTTATTCTCAAATTTCTTCTTTTACTATTTTTATTTATTTATTACTAAATTTGTTTATTTCTTCTTTTTAGATCGTATCCAATTCTTTCCTTCTTGAGTCAAACAACTTGAATTCGTTTCTTGATCCACTTCCTTTGTTCAATTACTTATCATTTGGTATCAAATTCGGGCGTTTTAGGTGTTATTTGTGTTCTTATAAATTGATTTCTAACGAACAATTCTAAAATACTTTTTTTTTCTTTTTACCCAGAAAGTGTTGGAAAAAAATATATTTTTTCAATGGGTAAATGCTTTCCGAACAATCTGAAATTTTACATACTGATTCTTGGCACTCTCTTAGAATATATAAAAAATATATTTCCCACAAAAAAGTGATCAAAAAAGTGCAGAAAGAAAAAAAATGAAAAAAAAAGAAAAATAAAAAAAATTCTGTGGGTTGGATTTTGTGCCGAAATTTTCTAGATCAGATCTACATTATTTAAGGAAACTCCAGTTTAAATTTCATGATTTTTGGAAATCAGGAACACCTTGAACGTAAAAATTCAAGTTGTTTTCCACTATTTTGGGCTTTCGGTTCTGTAGTTTATTTTCTTTGATTCTAGCATTAAGTTTTCTTTTTTATTTAGCTTTTCTTAGTTTGTTACGTGTTCAAACACATTTTATTTTCTTGTTTTAATAGGTACAGAAACAGTTGCCTCTCATTTCTTCGCGCAACTTACTTTTTTTGGAGTCGATTTTTTTTTTTGGCTTCTTAGAGCCTTAGGTCAACTTTGTTAGAGAGTGATTCCACATCTTTTTAAATATTATTGAGTTTGATTACTCTTTAAAAGTTACAAGCGAGAAATTCTTAACTTCTTTTCTTTGTCTCTTAGAGTTTGTTTTTTTATTGCAAGTGTATAACGGTGAGGTTTAATTTTCTTTGATCAATTTTTTTTAGTGTTTTTTATTTCAGCGTCTAATAATGGTATGTACATGTAATAAGGACGAAGAGCATGATCCATCCATCCAAGTTACAACATTGTTTGACGAACTTCAGAAAGGTTTCAAAGAGGCACAAGAGCATTTGGAAAATAAGTTCGACAAGTTGCAAACTCAAGTCCTTCATCACGAGGTGGTTCAACAAAATATCAGCCAAACTTTGGCTCGAATAGAAGCTAACAGTGATAAACCTTGGGCAAAGCATAAATGTCATATTTTTAAAAAACCTACACAGACATGTTGTTTCCAATGTCGTTCAACCTTCTATTGTTCATGGACTTATCAAGAAAGACATTGACACAAAAAACATAACATTTTCTATTAGCTTAAAAAACTTATGGTAGAACAAAGAGAACGAGCTAGAAAGTGCATGTGGTGTAATGTGAAGGATCACAAAGCCTTCGAATGTCCAACATATTCATTTAAGAAAACATCCTTCCAAGTCGAGGAATGTAAGTATGACACAGAGCCTATGAGGAGTCTTCGTCTACTGCTATCATTGACGTTGATGATATAAATGAACAAGAAACTTCGAGTGACACTATTTGTAAAGACAATACGTGTGATTTTGTGCCTATTGTTGAGTCTAGATCTAACATTGTACCTTGTTTCAAAATTGATGTCAAAGAAGTTGATAGTAATAGTGCGAGCTATGATAGTAATAGTGTAAACTATGATGCTAGTGATAGTGAACTTTGTGAACCAAAAAAAGTTGATAGTGAGAATTGTTTCCTAGAGTGTACGAATTTGCATGAGTTAAACATCTATTCTCCTTATACAGATTTATGTTATGATGAATTCAATGTTCAAGATTTTTGTGAGGGGTTAAAGGGAAATAAGGATGATTCATGGGAAAAGATTGAGAGAAAAGAAACCTTGAGCGATAAAAGTCAATTTGATGGTCCAACTTTGGAGAGTGAAAATTTCTATGAGATAAAATTAGAGAGTCAAATGACATTGTAAAATTTAATATAAAGAAATAGAGAACCTATCCAAAAGAGAGAAATAATTATGTTTTCACTAACCTTAACTTGAATTTATCTAGTGGAATTATTTCATTCTTTCAGGAATTTGTTGATCCTTTGTGAGGAGCTCTATTAAATCATTCCAACTATGATAAAGATTCTTTCTTATCCAACCAAAGACAAGGTTTGAGGATGACTCTTTACGAGGAGAGGGGGAATGATACATGCACGGATGGGGTGAAATTTATTAAATTCCATTCACTGAAGCTGTCAATTTTCAAGTTTGGGAAATCATCAGACTTGCCACGACTTTTTGGATGGGATCCAGTCATTTCTTGGTTAAGATGTCTCATGGTGTTCGAAGATCTATCTCTTAACTTAGAAACACACTTTGAATCACTCGATTTTGAGTTTAAGAGCTCAAGTTATGACCGTTTTAGTGAAGACTGCACGAACATAATTTCTGGATGGGATTATGACGAGAATTACAAGTTTCGGGCTTTTAATTCAAGTTTAAATCAGATTGAGTTCGTGATAATACTATGAAATGACATATTTTTATGTATTAATTACATATTTATTTTGAGTATGATCTTACTAATTTGAGCTATTTATGGTCTTTTATCTGGTAGAGAATAAATTGAAGGCAAAAGGAAATTTGGGGGCAAAAAGCATGAATTTGAAGACAAAATAGGCTAACATGCGAAATAGCAATGAAGTGGTGCCAAAAATACAAAGTGGGAAAGACTTGGGGGCAAAAATTAAAAGAAGAGATTTATAAACATAAGACTATTTAAATTTGAATTTTATTAAGATTATTTTTAGGATTATTATTTATATTTAATTTTAGCTTTTATCTTTATTTATCTTTTAGAGTTTAAATAGGAATAAATTAGGTTTTCCATGTACTATAAATAGGGGATGGAATGACACAATTTGAAACTCATCTTTTCTATAAAAGCTCTCTCTCCCAAAAAGCTCTAGCTTTTGTTCCTTTTATTATTCAATAAAATTCCATTTGATTAAACTTATTTCTTTTTTTCCCAAAAAGCATGAGCTACTAAACTCATCTAGCCAAAGGTTGTTGAGATTCCCCAAAAAAGGTTCATGAGGCTTAGAATTCGCACTTAGCCTTCTCGACGAGTATTCATCGTTTCTCCGTATTACGGGATTGATGCTTTTGTCCATGTCCTTTCAAAAGTCATCTTTTCATCTTGTTCAAAGGCGGACGCTTTGTATGTTTTGGGAAGGTTGCACAGTTGGTTCGTTAGCTTACTGCGTCAGTGGTTTTTGAGCCCAAGAGACAAAATGGCGTGGTATTCGCCATTGAGAAGTGATGATATAGTGTAAGATGGTCACACGAAAGTGACGGTTGGCTAGAGTCCGGTTCCTCCATATCATAAGTCTAAAATCTAAGTGGAGCTGGTGGTCACAGGCTTACTCTTCCACTATAGCTGGCTTATTCTGTCATGAGAATGATCATCTAAAAGCTTAAGATTGAACCCAAGGAGGATCGAGATAACCGGAGGTTAGAATCTCTCAATCAAAGGATCTCTTTTCGCAATTCTATTTCTCTTTACAATTTCGATTTATACAATTTCAAGCCCTCCATATTTTTAATTTTGTTTTTTATTTGTTTTCTCGGAATGCCGCTTTGCTTGGGCACGACTGTGCTCAGGATCTCGAGGAATAAGAAGTTGTGCAAATCCAATCCTTGAGGATTTGACTCTACTTCCCTTATACTATTCTTTTTTTTCATTATGTCATAGGGATGTGATATTTTTTATGCTTCCAACGATGCATCAGTTCGGGTTTTAGGCTTAATCTTTATTATATATGAGCCCAATATTGTATTTATCAGCTCTTATTATTTTATTATTTCAAAATTTTTATAATTATTAAGTATTTTAAGTTATTTAGGAGTTTTATGTCAACAAGAAAGTTTAGATTAAAACTACTTCTTGTTTAGATTAATTATAGTTTCAATATACTTTAGAGTTTTATTTGGATGTGTTTAGCTAGCCTATATAAAAACTTCTTCATTGTTCATTAAGCAGACAATTTGTTATCATTAATAAATTTTCAACTCTAGGGGTTTGTTTCTTTGTGCAAGATTTCTTCCTTATGATTTTTATAAGTAGTTTTCTTCTCGATTTTCTTCAATGAGTCATGGGAATTTATTCTTCACCTTTCAATTTGCCAAGGATTATTTCTTGGAGGGTTGGTTAGAGTCATTAATTGAGTTTATTGCGATTTACATCTCAAAGGGTTCAATTGGACATTTATCCTTTTATCCATCATATCCATTGGATTATCGTTCCATCTTACACTTTATTTTAATCTGTACTTTCTCTATTGAGTTATTATTTTGAATATTTATCCTTTATTATTATTTTTAATTCTTATTATTTTTTAATTTTCTTTGTTATTTTCTAAATTTATTTGGTTTCTTCCTTTCAGGTCACATCCAAGTCTTTCCTTCTTGAGTCAAACAACTTGAATTCAATCCTTCTTTCACTTCCTCTGCTCCAATTTTGTATCAGCTCAGTAGGCAGACTTTAAAAAAAAAACTTGAGAGCCCAATCACTTAAATAAAAACTTTTGAATAGTTCAATGACCATTTTGTATCTTTTTGAAATTTAGTAACCAAAACATAAATTTACTAATAGTTTAATGACTTTAGGTGCAGTTTACCCTTTTAATATATCCTCAAACTTGAATTATTTCCATTTTAGTACATGGATTGTCTGATGAAAAAAAAATAGGTCTGATTTTAATCCAACGAATCCACGTTCTTAATAGATTAAGTGTGAGTTTAGATGGGCGGTGCGTTTAGCTTATTTTTTGTCTCATGCTACTGTATCACTACAGTATTTAATCTCACTGCCATCACTGTTTTTACACTAACTATATAGGTAAATGCACTACCTGTCCAAACCCACCTTAAATCTATTTATCTAATAAAATCCAATTATATCGTTTTCCATAAGTAACTGGCTTCAACTGAGGATTAAAATCCTAACATATATATGTTTCCAAACTATTTGATTTAAATATTCTTAGTAATTTTGAGTTATAAATGAGTTTAATTTAAATATTTAAATATTGTAATTCAAACATTTTGAAATAATTAAAAATTTTAATTCAAACCTTTTTACATATGAAATTCAAATTCAAATTAAACTCTTTCCTTATGAGATGAATAAGTCTAATTGACTTTATCAGTTAATTGAATAATTTAACTTTTTATTTTAAATCAAATTTCAACTCTGAATTTTAAAAATAAAATTTTCAAACCACTCCTAAAATAATATTTTATAATTTTATGTTAGAATCATAAAAATCTAATATAAATATTAATTAATCAATATTCATCATGTTAGATTATCGAAAACAAATCTAGATGCGGAAGCATACTTAAATCCGTCAATATTTTGAAACCTTCAAATCTTATTGTAACGCCCCAAAATTTTTATTTTGGCTTTTGTGAAATGTGACACAACTATGTATCTGCTTCAGTGGTTATGTGTTCTGGGTGTGTGTGAGAGGTCCCAAGTTCAATCCTTGCTCTTGGCAAATTTTGGTTATTTTAGAATTTAGCCTTGTCCTAGTTCAGCAGGCTTATGTTTAATTACTTGTAATTTCATATTAGAATGGGCTTGCTGGTCTGGTGGTTAGGTGGAGTGTTAGTTTGCTGGAGGTCCTGCGTTCGAATCCCTGCACGAGCGAAGGAGTTTTATGTTTTAGCTCAGTTTCCTGAAAGAGGTTGGCTGGGATTGGGATTCTGAGTTAGTAGGATTAGTGGGAGAAAAATAGGGGATTTGGGTATTTGATTTCTTCCTTCTCTCTTGCTAGTTCCCAGTTTTTGCTTTTGACGTTTTTCTTTTGTTCTGGCAAATAAGAAAATTCTTTTTGCTTCTTGCGTGGGAGTTCTGTCAAAATTCTATCTTGCAATTCCGATTTTTAGTTCTTCTGTGTTCTTGTTCTTTTGGTAAGAGTAAGAGGTGCGTTTCGCGTGGATTGGGGAAGCCGTTCTTTATGTGCTCAATCATTTTTTTATGATTTCATTCCACTAGTAATTTTGAATTCTTGGTAGCAGAGAATCGTGAGGAACGAGGACCTTCATTCGTGGAATCGTAATCTAATCGATCGGAGTTTGGGTAAGTGACGAACGTGGATTTGGGTTGTTTTGGAGTTGGTTGGTTTCAGTTTTACCATGGAATTATGGATAATTTTAGAGCGTTGTGTGTCGATTATAGGTTCTGGAAGGCTCGGGAGTATTTCTACATTGAAAGCATATCAGGTGTGTACCTAAAAATGTAGAAAAAAAGGGTTTCGGCGAAAGCCAAAAACCCCACTGTTGACGCCACACGGGCGTGTGGTCGCCCTTTTGGTAGGTCGTGTGCCATAACACCGGTGTGTGATCGACGAGGCTAGGCCGTGCGCGCAAGACACGACCGTGTGATGGCCAGGTAGGCCGTGTGCGACACACGGGCTAGACTGATTTGGGCCGTGTGGGCCACACGGGCGTGTGGGTCCATATTGGTAGTCCACACGGGCGTGTGGGATTCTGGGCCAGGTCGTGTGATCCATATGGCCAAGGCCAAATTGGGCCGTATGGGCCACACGGGTGTGTGGGCCCACACGGGCAGGCCACATGGGCATGTGAGCCCATTTAACTGAAATGTGTTTTACGGTTGCACGGGTCACCCAAGTCGACTGTGAACCTACTGTAGGGTCAGTAAGCACTACTTAGACCCTTAAATGCATGAACTGTATGTATGATGTATGTACTGAGCATGATGATTATATGAATGGATACTGAAGTATATGTATAACTGATATTCATGTATTAGCATGTCATATACTGTATGTTGCATAGAATTGGGTTGAGATGTTGATATCTGGAGGAAGTGTACTGAAAGGCTCTTAAGCCTATTATCTGGCAGCTTAGCTGCAATTTACTAATTATGTGCCGCATTCGGTACTACTTGGAGTGTAGGGATAGGTGGGTGTTTTAAACCCCACATGGAGTGTAGGATGGACGGAGATGGTGTGTAGAGGCTGGTTGGGTATGACTCTGTTTACTGATTAATATATATCTGATACTGTCACTGTGATGGGCTTAGGCCCTAATGCATATCTGATACGAAAACTGAAATGGGCTAAGGCCCGAACTGCTACTAGAACTGAAATGGGCTTAGAACCAGACTGCGTTTGACTGTTTGTTGTTGTTTGACTGTATGCATGTCTTCTGTGGGGATTACACACTGAGTTTACGTAAACTCACCCCTTTCTATTTTATCTGTACAGGTAATTCTCGGGCTTAGATGGATCGGTACGGCGGAGGACTTAACGGTGACCATATAACTTTTGAACCGGGTTAATTCCATTTAAGGTTTTTAATTCCTATTATTTTTGGAGTAATTTTTGATGTAATTTGGACTTTTGGACTGTTTGCCTTCATTTTGGGATCTGAGCTGATTTTATGTATTTTTTTTAAACTACAAAAGTTCAACGAAAACTCGGTTTAATTAAAAACAATGTTTTCCCTAAAAGCTAAAGGTTTTCTTTAATTATCATGGTTTTAAACGCTTCTGCTACAGAACTTGATTTTAAACGAATCAAATTAACGAGACAATAATTTTGAAATTAATGGTAGAGTAACAAAAGATAATAAACGGAATCAGTTTTAACTTGATAAACTCGATTTTAAATTCTATTTCTTGTGACATCGCCAAATTCAGCCATAACGTCTAGGCCGGGTTTGGGGTGTTACATTTAGTGGTATTAGAGCCAAGTTGCAAAACTCGACTGTGGATTTTGGGTTTTAAAATTTGGTTTTTAAAGAATTGGTTTGCAAATGATATGAAATGATTTGACTGAGAATGTGGTACACCGAGTCTCCAGCGCCAATCCTGTAAGTATTCTGGTAAACTGTTATAGATAGTCTATTCTAAAACATTCTAGTTAGTGTATACTGAAACTGTAGTGAAACTGAAACTGATAGAGACTGTATTTGTTAAAAAATAAACTTCGAATATATGATACTGCTTACATAAAACATCTGTTAATAAATACTGAAACTGTAACTGATTCATAAAATTTGTAATACAGATAAATCCAAATAGACATGAGCTCACGAGGTATCCGTGGATGTGGTACTCGAGGTCGTGGTAGGGGCCGTAAAGGGGCTCGAGCTGAGTCCTCTTCTCTGAGCAGCATGCCAAATTTGGACATGAGTGAGACACCCGTGTCACCTGCTACTGAGACTGGGTCTCAGAGTCAATTGGCTGGGGACGATGCACTGTCCCAAGCTATGCTGAGGATACTAGAGAGGGTCACTGGGCCCAACACTGGATCTGGGGGCCGAGGGTCGGTTACGGATCGACTCCGGTCCAATGGAGCTGAAATTTTTAGAGGTGTCACTGGAGTCGCCCCTAATGTGGTTGAAGACTGGTTGGGGGCCACAGAGAGGATTATGGACGATTTGAACTGTACCCCTGAGAAAGAATTGAAGGGTGCAGTCTCCTTGCTTCTCGATGAGGCTTACCAGTGGTGGTTGAATGTTAAGGAGGGCACTCAGTTTGACCGTCTGACTTGGGAGTTCTTTAAGACTACCTTTCAAAGTAAATAAGTAGGAGCTAGTTATGTTGATGCTAGGAGGCGTGAGTTCCTAAACCTCACGGAGGGTGATCGATCTGTGGCCGAGTATGAGGCCAAATTCCTGAGGCTGGCTCGAGGCATGGTGGCAGATGAGTATGAGAGATGTGTCTGATTCGAGGATGGTCTTAGGGATAATCTGAGGGTATTGATAGTAGAGGAAGTGAGAGTTCTCCATTCTAGTAGAGAATGCTAAAATTGTCGAAGAGGTTAAGCGCGCTGAACGCCAAAACAGAGATCGTGAGAGGGGTAAGAACAAGAGGGATTCAGAGCCCTTGAGTTCGCATGCAGAGCCTAGGAAAAGGCCGGGACCGATGGGCCGCTTAGAGTCTGGGCCCCGTTGCTGCTCTGTTGGATTACAGCTGTGTCGGGATTGTGGTAGACGCCATCAGGGCGAGTGTTGAAGGAGGACTGAGGCGTGTTTGAGATATGGGTCATTAGAGCACTGCATTCGAGAGTGTCCACTGAGGGCCGATCAGATGCAAGCACCAGGTTCTGGTATTGCACAGCCACAGAGGGTAGTTCAGCAGCCATCGAGGGGTCGTGGACAGGCTAGGGGTGGTAACGGTATGGGTCGTGGATAGAGAGCACCAGACAGATGTGCTGGACAGACTGAGGCGAGGCAGCCTACTCTTGTTTATGCTGCTCATCGTCGAGAGGACAGAGATGCTCCAAACTTCATTACCAGTATGTTCTTCATTTATGAAGTACTTTACTTTGCTTTGATAGACATAGGTTCCACACATTCCTATGTAGCTAGCGCTGTGTCTGGAAACTTGGGGATCTTGGTTTAGAGTACTTCTAGTGAGGTGACTGTACTGAGTCCACTGGGGCAGTCGGTTCAGGTTAGCAAACTGTATAGAGATGTTCCGCTAGAGGTTCAAGGGTCGATATTTCTGGCTATTCTGATGGAGCTTTCGTTTGGGGAGTTCGACCTGATTCTAGGTATGGACTGGTTGGTCAAGCACCGTGTCAGTCTGGATTGTGAAACTAAGAGGGTTGTCTTGAGAACCGAGGAGGATAATGAGGTAGTTATGATTGGAGAATATTAGAATTATTAGGCTAATGTGATCTCTGCACTAGTGGCTGAGAAACTGGTTCTATTTTAGTGTTTCTATTTCTGGGGACTCTACTGTAAAGGACATCAGAACTGTAAGGGATTTTCCAGACGTCTTTCCTGAGGAGCTACTGGGTTTACCTCCAAATCGAGAAGTGGAATTTGGGATTGAGCTTCTTCTTGGTACAGCTCCGGTGTCTATCGCTCCTTATCGAATGGCACTAAAGGAGCTTACAGAGCTTAAGGCTCAACTGCAGGAGTTGTTGGACCGTGGCTTCATTCGTCCTAGTGTGTCTCCGTGGGGAGCACCGGTTTTGTTTGTTAAGAAGAAAGATGGGACCATGAGGATGTGCATTGACTATCGGCAGTTGAACAAGCTGACCGTTAAGAACAAGTATCCACTTTCGAGGATCGACAACTTATTTGATCAGTTCCAAGGGCCTTCTGTATTCTCTAAAATTTATCTCCGGTCAGGGTATCATCAGTTGAGGGTTAAGGATATGGATATTCATAAGATTTCTTTTAGGACTCGTTATGGGTATTACGAGTTCCTAGTTATGCCTTCTGGGTTGACGAATATACCGACTGCATTCATGGATTTAATGAACCGAGTGTTCCAGCCCTATCTGGATCAGTTCATCGTGGTCTTCATTGACGACATTCTGGTTTACTCTAAGGTGAAGGATAAGCATGATGAACATCTCAGAGTAGTGCTTCAGATTCTGCGTGAGAAGCAACTCTACGCTAAATTCAATAAGTGTGAGTTCTGGCTTCGTGAATTTACTTTTTTTGGGCACGTAGTTTCCGCTGAGGGGATTTGTGTTGATCTTAGAAAGATTGAGGCCGTACTGGATTGGAAACAACCTAAGAATGTGTTTGAGATCTGCAGTTTTCTAGGTCTAGCGGGTTATTATCGGCTATTTGTGGAAGGTTTCTCACTGATAGCAGTGCCCTTAACTAAGCTGCTACGTAAGGGTATTCCATTTATCTGGACTGATGCGCAGCAAGAGAGTTTTGAGAAGCTCAAATCTGTTCTGACACAGGCTTCTGTTCTGATACAACCTGAATCTGGAAAGGAATTTGTAGTGAATAGTGATGCGTCACATGTGGGTCTGGGTTGTGTTCTGATGTAGGATGGTAAGATTGTGGCATATGCATCTCGTCAGCTTAAGATGCATGAGGCAATCTATCCGACGCATGATTTGGAATTGGCTACCGTAGTCTTTGCCTTAAAAATTTGGAGGCATTATCTGTACGGTTAAAATTGCATTATTTACACTGATCACAAAAGCCTTAAGTTCCTCCTGACTCAGAAGGAGTTAAATCTTAGGCAGCGTAGATGGATTGAGTTGCTTAAAGACTATGACTATACTATTGAGTACCATCCTGGCAAGGCCAATGTGGTGGCTGATGCATTGAGCCGTAGGGCGATGACTGATCTGAGAGTGATGTTCGCTCGCCTTAGTTTGTTTGATGATGGGAGTCTGCTGGCCGAGTTACAAGTTAAGCCGACTTGGATTGAGCAGATTTGAGATAAACAGTTGAGGGATGAGTCTCTAAGTTTATGGTTCCATCAGGTTGAAAGTGGCAGCATTACGGACTTTGGGCTGAATAATAATGGGGTACTTTGTTTCTGTGATCGAATTTGCGTACCGAATGGTACTGATCTGAGACAGTCTATTTTGAAAGAGGTGCATAGTAGCCCTTATGCTATGCATCCCGGTGGGAATATGATGTACCGAGATCTCCGAGAACTATACTGGTGGTCGGGATTAAAACAGGACGCTACTGATTTTATGGCTTGATGCCTGACATGCCAGCAGGTTAAGGCTGAGCATCAGTTACCTTCGGGTTTGCTGCAGCCGATTAAGATTCTACTATAGAAATGGGAGCGAGTAACGATGGACTTCGTTAGTGGGTTGCCCTTGACACCCACTAAGAAGGATTCTGTCTGGGTCATCGTGGATCGATTGACAAGTCTGCACACTTCATTCCGGTTCTGGCGGACTTTTCTCTTCAGAAGCTAGCGAAGTTGTATATCTCCGAGATAGTTAGACTGCATGGGGTACCGGTCTCAATATTTCTGATAGGGATTCTCGCTTCACGTATCGGTTCTAGAAAAAGTTACATGAGGCTCTGGGTTCGAGATTAGACTTTAGTACTTCGTTCCATCCTCAGACCGATGGTCAATCTGAGAGGGTGATTCAGATACTGGAAGATATGTTGAGGAGTTGTGTTATCGATTTTCAAGGCAGTTCGGAGAATTATCTGCCATTAGTCGAGTTCGCCTACAATAACAATTTCCAGTCGAGTATTCAGATGACACCTTACGAGGTTTTGTATGATCGTAAGGGTCGTACTCTTTTGTGTTGGACTGAGTTGGGCGAGCATTGAGTATTGGGTCCTGAGCTGATTTCTGAGACTGAGGATAAGGTACGATTGATTCGGGATCGTTTGAAGGCGGCTTCTGATAGACAGAAGTCTTATGCCGATCTAAAGAGACGTGAGATTGAGTATTTTGTGGGGGACTTCGTGTTTCTTAAGGTCTCACCATGGAAGAAGGTTCTGAGGTTCGGTCGTAAGAGCAAGCTAAGCCCTAGGTTTATTGGGCCTTACCGAATTCTGAAGAGAGTGGGACTGATCGCTTACCAGTTAGAGTTACCTTCAGAGTTAGACCGCATTCAAGATGTATTCCACGTCTCGATGTTGAGGTGTTATCACTCTGATCCTACTCATATTGTCCCTGTTAAGGAGATTGAGGTTAGGCCATATTTGATCTTCGATGAAGAGCCGGTTCAGATTCTAGATCGCGATGTAAAAGTTCTTCGGAAGAAGTCTATCCTTTTAGTGAAGGTGCTGTGGTGGAATCATAGCACTGAGGAAGCCACGTGGGAGCCTGAGGATGTGATGCGTCAGTAGTATCCTCATCTATTCTGATTAGGTAAATTTCGAGGTCAAAATTTTCTTTTAGGGGGTAGAGTTGTAATGCCCCAAAATTTTTATTTTGAATTTAGTGAAATGCGACATAATTGTGTATCTGCTTCAGTGGTTATGTGTTCTGGGTGTGTGTGAGAGGTCCCAAGTTTAAGCCTTGCTCTTGGCAAATTTTGGTTATTTTAGAATTTAGCCTTGTGCTAGTTCAGCAGGCTTATGTTTAATTACTTGTAATTTCATATCAGAATGGGCCTGCTAGTCTGGTGGTTAGGTGGAGTGTTGGTGTGCTGGAGGTCCTATGTTCAAATCTATGCGCGAGCGAGGGAGTTTTATTTTTTTGCTTGGTTTCCTAAAAGAGGTTGGATGGGATTGGGATTCTGATTTAGAGGGATTAGTGGGAGAAAAATAGGGGATTTGGATATCTGATATCTTCCTTCTCTCTTGCTAGTTCCCAGTTTTGGCTTTTGACGTTTTTCTTTTATTCTGGCAAATAAGAAGATTCTTTTTGGTTCTTGCATGGGAGTTCTGTCAAAATCCTATCTTGTAATTCCGATTTTTAGTTCTTCGGCGTTCTTGTGCTTTTGGTAAGAGTAAGAGGTGCGTTTTGCATGGATTGGGGGAGTCGTTCTTTATGTGCTCAATCGTTTGTTTTATGATTTCATTCCACTAGTAATTTTGAATTCTTGGAAGCAGAGAATCATGAGGAATGGGGACCTTCATTTGTAGAATCGTAATCTAATCGGTCGGAGTTCGGGTAAGTAACAAATGTGGATTTGGGTTGTTTTGGAGTTGGTTGGTTTCAGTTTTACCATGGAATTATGACTAATTTTAGAGTATTGTGTGTCGATTATAGGTTCTGGAAGGCTGGGGAGTATTTCTATATCAAAAGCGTAATAGGTGTGTACCCAAAAAATGGGTGTGTGGTCGCCCGTATGGTAGGCCGTGTGCCATAACACGGGCGTGCGGTTAACGAGGCCATGCCATGCGCGTAAGACACGACTGTGTGATGGCCAGGTAGGCCGTGTACTACACACGGGATAGACTGATTTGGGCCATGTGGGCCACACGGGTGTGTAGATCCACACGGGTAGTCCACACTGGCGTGTGGGATTCTAGGCCAGGCCGTGTGGTCCACATGACCAAGGCTAAATTGGGCCGCATGGGCCACACGGGCATGTGGGCCCACACGGCAGGCCACATGGGCGTGTGAGCCCATTTAACTGAAATGTGTTCTGAGGTTGCACGGGTCGCCCAAGTCAACTGTGAACCTACTGTAGGGTCGGTAACCACTACTTAGACCCTTAAATGCGTGAACTGTATGTATGATGTATGTACTGAGCATGATGGTTATATGAATGAAAACTGAACTGTATGTATAACTGGTATTCATGTATTAGCATGTCATACTGTATGTTGCATAGCATTGGGTTGGGATGTTAATATTTGGAGGAAGTGTACTGGAAGGCTCTTAAGCCTATTATCTGGCAGCTTAGCTGCAATTTATTCATTATGTACCGCATTCGGCACTACTTGGAGTGTAGGGATGGGTGGGTGTTTTAAACCCCACATGGAGTGTAGGGATGGACGGAGGTGGTGTATAGAGGATAGTTGGGTAGGACTCTGTTTATTGATTAATGTATATCTGATATTGTCACTGTGATGGGCTTAGGCCTTAATGGATATCTGATACGGAAACTGAAATGGGCTAAGGCCCGAGCTGCTATTGGAACTGAAATGGGCTTAGACCCAGGCTGCGTTTGACTATTTGTTGTTGTTTGACTGTATGCATGTCTTCTGTGGGGATTGCACACTGAGTTTACGTAAACTCACCCCTTTTTATTTTATTTGTACAGGTAATCCCGGGACTTGGACGGATCGGTGCGGCGGAGGACTCAACGGTGACCACATAACTTTTGAACCGGGTTAATTCCATTTAAGGTTTTTAATTCCTATTATTTTTGGTGTAATTTTTGATGTAATTTGGACTTTTGGACTGTTTGCCTTTATTTTGGGATCTGAGCTAATTTTATGGATTTTTTTAATCTGGAAAAGTTCAACGAAAACTCAGTTTAATCAAAAACAACGTTTTCCCTAAAAGTGAAAGGTTTTCTTTAATTATCACGATTTTAAAAGCTTCCGCTACAGAACTTGATTTTAAACGAATCAAATTAAAGAGAAAATAATTTTGAAATTATTGAGAGAGTAACAAAAGATAATAAACGGAAACAGTTTTAACTTGATAAACTCGATTTCAAATTCCATTCCATGTTACATCGCCAGATTCGGCCATAACATCTAGGCCGGGTTTGGGGTGTTACACTTATGGTCTTTATCTTCCAAATTAACACACAAGTATTTTAGAGAAGATGAGTTATCAGGAAAGTTACGTATGTTTAATTTGGGAATCTTTTGCATATTAACCTGAATTTTTAATCAACACATCATCAATTAGAAATTAGCTACTAGAGTGTAATAGCCGAATTTTCACCGGTACCGAAAAAAGAGGTTTCGAAACTCCAATTCTATAAACCAGGTCCATAAATATTAAATATGAATATTTACGGAGTTGATGTAAATGTTTATTAAAGTTTAGTCCTTCAATTTTGTCTAATAATTACTTAATTAAGGTACAGGGATTAAATTGTAAAAATCTTATCGCTATAGATTGTTGAATAGCTAATGGTTTCAAATGGTATATAAACCATTTTGTTTCATCCAATAGTAGAATGATGTTAGCATCACTAATTTTAGTTAATTGTGATTAAGGTTAATTAATTAATTAATTAAGGTTAATTAAAGTTTAATCCAAGTATATAAGTTAAATTAAAGAGAGAAAAAGATAATTTTTCTCTTCATCTTGTTCATTGGTAATTCAAACTCTGCTTTGATTAGACAAATTCATCAGATTTTGTTGAAAGTTGAGCATTGGACTATAAGAGATGTCTCTAGAGAGAAGAACCCAGTTGTTGATTTCCTAGCCAAAATGTCGCTTAACAAGAAGGAAGATTTGCAGGTATTTGACAGTATGTCAAGGGAGGGCTTAGATCTCATGCACTTCGATATAGTAGATGGTATTTATAATCAGTTAATTTAAGTGTAATCTTTATTTCTTTTCACCAAAAAAGGAAAAAAGGGTTTTAAGCTTCAACACTTTTGATCCTCAATTGCAAGTTAATTCCAAGTCCTTTTCTTGTAATTTTTATTTTTTTAAGGTTATGAGAGCTTGATTTAGCCAGACCATGTACCAATTTGCAAAAGCTTTAAAGTTTTTGAAAGTTTTCATCAATGATTTCTCGAAGAAATTGGTGTTAAATTGATAGATTTTAAGCTTAGATGTGAAAAGGACTAGATTGTAATGTTTAATTGTTAGTTTTTTACAAAAGGACTAGAGTGAATAAAATGGGAAATTGATGGGAAATTTTGGTAATAATATATATTAGAGGGTCTAAAGAATGTAACTAAAGTTGGTTTTTGGATCGAAGCTTTAAATTGAAACTTATAACTATTTTGATTTTAAGGACTAAATTGAATAAATGTAAAACTTTAGGGTTCTAAAAAATAAAATTTCATAGGTTCATTCATGACATGATACAATATATAAATGTTTAATATTGATGAATTGAGTGGAATAATTGTATTGATAGGGAATTGTATCAAACTAGAGATAGTTAGGGAAAATAAAAAATTGTAGATTAATCCTTGAAGTTTCAACTTGTTTATTGTTTTGGTCAGGTAAGTTTATATGGAAGTTACTACTTTATTTTATGTTATGTTGATTTGTGTTCTATTTTATTTATGTGTTAGATTGAAATGAATTAATGAATTTGAAACTTATAACTTAAAAAGGATTGAGTTTTAAATTCATGATAATTTTGGTTATATGAAAATAAAACATAATGTAAATGAGAATGTTGATTGATTATATGTCTTATAGGAGAAATGAAATGGTGTACATGAAAATATAATTTCATTTATACTGATATAATGCTCAAATGAACTTAATAAAATGTTAGGATATGTATGACATGTTATTAGGGTTATACACGTAATTCATCAGGGATTTACATGATGTTACGAGATCTAGCATTTGTTGCAGATTCTCGAATTATACATATCGTTGGTTTAGCCCAGACGGGTGACCTCTATATGATGTTAACTTGTGTGAGTGATTCTGTTAAAATGTCATCTTGTGTAAGCAACCCTGAAATACTGTCAGCTCTTGTGAGCATTACATTCCCGTGTATCTGAGTCCATTTTACTAGAGTTCCATTGGGTGATGCTCAATTTATTGGAAATGAAATTTAAATCATGAATTGAAAATAAAATGGTATTAATGATACTTTACATATAGGTTACTATGTGATTCTGTTTTACATGTTGACAGTATTTACGATTCTAGAATGTAACTAGCGTATTCAATTTATGGTGATGTTGCATATAGAGATATATGTTAATGTGCCATGGAAAGTTAATTTGGTAGTGTAACGCCCTGATTTATTAAACTCTGTTTTTATGAATTTTTTCATAAATAAGTATCCGCTTCAGTGGTTAAGTGATTTGTGTGTGTGCTTAAGGTCTTGGGTTTAAGTCTCACTTTTTGAAATTCTGCTATTTTTATTCATAACCTTATCCTTGATTGCTTGATTTAACTTTTATGATCAGTCAACCCATATCAGAATGAGCCTGCAGGTTCAAGTGATAAGGGGTTAGCTTGCCTTAAGGTCTTGTGTTCAAACCCCCGTATGGGCGAAGGGTGTTAATTTTTGCTTCTGTGAGTGTGTGCCAGTTGTGTGGTAGAGATTTGGTGGGATTGAAATTCTGAGGTAGTTGGATGAGAGTTAGTGGGTTGGTTTTTGTGGGGTTTGATGGTTAGTGGGGGAGTTGGGATAATATCTTTAATTTTATTTTATTTTTATTTTGTTGTCCCAAAATTCCTCTCCCTTTTGACGTTTTCTTTACTTTTCTTTTCTCTGTCAATTTCTTTTTGCTTCTTTCATTGGTTCTGTTCACAAATCCCTCGTTCAAATCGCTGCGTTTCGAATTCTCGATTTTCTTTGTTTGGCTTGGTAAGTGGGGTTTTGCTTTTCTTTAGCTTTCGGGTTCTGTAAGTCCCTTCTAGGATTTTTCTTTTGAAATGGTGAAATGGTGTTATAGTTTGGGGAATTTAATTTCTGTGGATGTGTTGTTTAGGAGAAGATTGTAAAACAGTGGATTTCACTCCAACGACGTAATTCGTGTGTGTGATTGTGTTCGTTGACGGTAAGTTTGTGTGTGTTGTTTGGTTTTGAAAGGTTAAGTTCGATTTATTCTTTTTGAATTCATAAATCGAGCATTAAGTGTTCGTTACGTTACAATTTTTAGGTTTCGGAGGTCTCGGGGTTGCTTTCGCCTCAAAATCTAGCTAGGTGTGTAACAAGAAATTCAAAAAATGGTGATCGGTGAAAGTCGAAATTAGGGCCTATCGATGCCATATGGGCTAGGCCATTTTGGGCATTTGGGCCACACGGGGAGGCCGCAAAAGGAATTGGGCCCAAATTTTAAGATTTTTCCCTAGGGTCGTACATGTCCTTCTGATTGACTACGGGCTTTCTGTAGGGTCGATTTGTGTTGTTATAAGCCCTAAAGCACGAAAATGACTAATCTATTAGTATGAATTTGACGTAATCAACACTTAAATACATGTAATGAGATGTGATATGTTTGAACTGTTATATATAAGCATGTTTAGTATCTATTTTACGAGTATGCATGTGATATACGTTCTGGTATCTGTTGTTCTGCTATATCTGATATACTGTTTGTATCTGGCTATGGGGCTGGATTCGTATTATGAGGAGGAAGTGTTTTGTGTGAGGCGATATCTCGCCAATATACTGACAGCACTGCTGTGATTTTTTTGAAAAGTGTTGTATAGACACTATGCGGTGTGTAGGGTTGGGTGGGTGTTTTATACCCCACATGGTGTGTTGGGATGGTTGGAGCTGATGTGTAGAGGATGGGGGTAGGATTAAATTTATACATATTTGTTTCTGTATTACTCTGATCTGATTCTGATTTTGGTATGACATAAGTCTGCATCTGATCTGAATATATCTGAATTTGAGATTCTGTTTCTGTGAGTTGTACACTGAGTTATAAAACTCATTCTCTATTTGTCTGAAAATTTCAGACAACTGATAAACCGTAATATATACATATTTTAATACCACATTTAGCATACTTTTGGATGATTTAAGCCTTGAATTGTGGAATTTGGTGCTCTTAATACTTTGTTTTCATGTTTTATACTCAAGAGAGCACTGGAGGATGAAAAGAACGAGAAACGGACCTAAAATGGAGAATGGGCCAAAGTACAAAATTGACACGGCCTGGGCCCAAGACCACACGACCGTGCCTCATTAACAGACCCGAACACGGCCTGGCCACAATTCACACGGGCGTGTGCCATGGGCGTGTCCCTGACACGACAAAGAAGAGTTTCATTCGGATTAGGGTACTTAGAGGCAAAGAAAGCCATTCCAAAAGCCTATATAAACACCCTAGAGGCCAACCTTCAAGGAGAGTCCAGTTAGGCGTCCAGTTAGGCTGAAGAGCCGAGATAGAGAGGCCAAAATTGTGGGATTTACTCGAAGAAAGCCAGTTGATTCATCTCAAGAAGCCGAAGTTCTACTCAAGACGGAGGATCTTCCCTTCAAATTCCTTCAGGGGGTTTTAGGTTTTTTCTTATGTTTTGTTTTATATTTTCTTCTGAGATGTATTCTTTTATCATTATGAACTAAACCCCTCAAATACCTGAGGGGGGTGAAACCTAAGACGAATCTTGTTATTGTTTTCTAAACTTGATAAATACTTGATTTGTTCTTAATTATGTGTTCTTAATTCTTGCTTTGATATTTCAGGATATTAATTCAAGTATTGATGAGCTTAGGCAGTGGAGAAAAAGTCCCTGTTTAAGAGTAGATCTAGCATAATTAAGCAGAGTTGATCGCAACCCTAGACATAGGATGACGAAAATCTGTCGGATTAGGGTCAAACCTAATATGGGAGTCCATATATCGAATTAATGCAATTCTAGGGGTTTTAATTAGAAAGAGATTTCAATTAATCAACCTAGGGTTAGACATTAGTAGCCTCGAGAGAGGTATTAATATAACTTAGGGAATCCTACGGATCAAGTCAAGTGAATAAATCGTCTGGTTCAGAGTTAAATAACAAGTGAAGTCTAGGTGGATTCTTCCTCGGGTATTGTCTCAATCAATTGGTTTTTCCCACAAGTATTTTTCCCCAAATTCATTCTTTTTGTCTTAGCATCTTTAGCTTAATAGTTAGTAAATTTTAGATTTAATAAATAATTCACTTTTAATTTAGGCTAAATAATAGAAAGAAATTTAGTATTAGTACTTTTAGTTCCTTTGGGTTCGACAATCCGGTCTTGTCACTAAACTATACTACTGTTCGATAGGTACGCTTGCCTCAATCGTTGTCATAGTTAGTTTCTAGGCTCAATCATTCTTTTTATAAATTTTTAAGACTCTGACATAACGATCAACAACCCTCAGATTTAGGCGGGTCGGTGCAACAGGAGCTCGGATGTATCCATTATGCCGTAAAACTATTTTTGCTTTAATTTGGTTTACTTAAATTTTGGTTTTGAGAGTTTTGAATAATTTGGACTCTCCGGACTTTTGGGATTGTTTTGGTTTCGGATTTTAGTTTTGGTTTTCTAGCATAACGTTTTATAAAGTGATTTACGAAAACAACTATTTTATACAATTAACCGTTTTCAAGAAAACAAACTCGGTTTCTAAAACATAAGGATGTAAGAACTTCCGCTACAATTTATATGTTTTAGTTGAAAGTGAAATCAATTGACGGATTGAACTGATAAGCGTAAGAACACGTTTTCAATAATTGGACTCTTTATTAACAATGATATACGATGTTTTCAAAAGGGAAATAAAAATTCATCTTTACAGATTTTCTTCGTAACACTTCCAGATTCGGCTATAACGTCTAGGCCGGGTTTTGGGTGTTATAGTAGCCAAATAGAAAAATTGTTTATGCTTAAATTATCAAGGTAAGTTTTAGTTATCACATGAGCTTACTAAGCATATTATATGCTTACCTCGTTTGTTTTCCATTTTCCTTATAGATTGTTACCTTGCGGTGTAGGAAAAACGGGTTTGGAAAATGCAATAGAAAATAAGTTTGGGAAAAACCAGAGTTTTATTGTTTTTTTTCAAAAATAAGAACTTGGTTGTGATATATAAAGTAATAAACACTTAATCAAAATTGTACTTTTTTGATTCGTCTAGGATGAGCGCTTCGATCGAGTAGTCTTCTCTGCTATCTTCTAGCTTATGTCTACCGAGTGCGGGCTCGCTTCGAATCAGACAATTTTTCCACAAAATTACCAGTGGGGCAATTTTGCAATTTCACTAAACTTCTGGGTCAATTTATAAATAAGAAAAAATATCTCTAGAAATCTTTTGAAATAATTTCTTCAGAGAATTTTCTCTCTACAACTTTCTCTTGAATTCAAGTTTGTGTAAAATAATGACCCAATGCTCTCTTTATAAATGGAGAGTTTAAAGAGTTCAACTAAGATCAAATTTAATCGCTTTAATATTAAATTTAATCTTTCTTGATAAGTATTATATTAATTTAATATTAAATATATCAAATTAATAGAATATTTATCTAAAAGATAAATATTTAATTTAATTTAATATTAAGATAATCACTTTAATATTAAATTTATAAAATACTATCAAGATAAGTATTAAATTAAATATAATATTAAATTTATTAAAATAATATTATTTTTGGAATAGTTAATTTGAAATCAAATTATCCAGTAGAGTAGGAGTGTGATTCTTCCATTGCTCAACTGTCGAAGAACCACCATCGTCGACCGGAATGTCGTAGACACTATCATGCACGGTGGTGTCATCGCAAGCGCGACACCCTCACAACACCCCGAGTCGATATGGTTTGGGCTAGTGATGGCCCGACCAGTCCGAGCCAGCCACCAGATGAATCGTCGTCTTGGTTTCACATACCGAGCCAGTTTCGACCATTTTTGGGTCTCGGTCTTGGTTTTTGGTTCTCGGTTCCAACTTTTGATCTCAAGTCCAATTTTCAAGTTTAAATACCCATTGAGCCAATTTTTTAACTTGAAATTAATATTCAAAAACATCATATTTATTTTAATTAATTTGATTAATTTAATTTTTCTTGATCAAAATTAATTTTCCCAAAAATCGCTGAGATTTTCCAAAATTAATTTTTCTAGAAAATTCTTACATCAAATTCTCTAGTTGAACAATTCTCATGATCACCCAATTTAATTCCACATCGAATAAATCGACTTAATTAAATTATTTCTAAAGTCGTAAAATTTCCTTCTGATTGAAATGCAGTCCGATCAAGCTTTTGTTGAGCTAAAGAAGGGGTCAATCGGACATATACAATTAGGCTGTAGTAATTGTAATTATGTCTAGAAGCATCGTTCCGATAATTTTCAATTTACTTAATCATAGAGTTAGTCCACAAGAAGCAACATGATTGAAAACTCCTTACTGTATACTCTTTACGAAAGCAATCATCCAACTGCTTTGTCCAATGACCTCGTCATGTGTGTGTTACACTCATATGATATCCTTGATTCCTTTGAGTTAAATCCATTCACTCAATTCAATTGTATTTTATCTTATTGTCACTATTATGTCTTCTTAATGATTAATATGATCACTATCAACAAATAACTGTGATAAATTGCTCATTTGAGAACAAGCGACCCTTGGTCATGTTCCATATTTATCAATCACATAATGGCAATAAGAGAATATCGTTAACTCTTTAATCGAGCTATGAATTTCATTGTTGCTAGTAAAGCCATGCCCAATTTCTTTAGAAAGAATCATCGATGGTTCGAACCCCTTTTCTTGAATAAATGTCTTGCCTTACAACTCGAGAAAATATTTTTTGACATTTGGGTCTTGATATTTCAAAGGATTAGAAACCAACGGTGCTTCTTGTTCAATAGTTCTTCTATACTTTCTAGGAGGCATTTTCAATAATCTTTTAACTAGAAGACTAATCGTGTAACGCCCTAAAATTTCTATGTTCGTTTTTGTGAATGTGTAACACAAATATCTGTTTGCTTCAGTGGTTATGTGTTCTTGGTGTATGTGGGAGGTCCCAAGTTCAAGCCATGCCTTTGGCAAATTTTGAAAATTTTCTAAGTTAAGCTTCACTCTTGTTCAGTAAGCTTTTATTTAATTATTGGCAAAACCATATCAGAATGGGCCAGCTGGTCTAATGGTTAAGTGGAGTGTTGGTGTGTTGGAGGGCTTGTGTTCGATTCTCTGTGATGGCAATGAGTAGTATTTTTACTTAAATTTCGGCCAGAGTTGTGCTGAACTGGGATTCTGAGTGGTGGATGTGTAGTGGGAGTTGAGAGAGAAAATTAAGGGATTGAAATATGTAGGTAGTGGAATTTGAGCAAAACAGTTTCCCAAAAATTCACTCTGCAGAAAAAAACTGATCATCTTCTTCTCCACTTCTTCTTTTTCATTTTTGTTTTGTTTTCCCTACTATCGTTGTTTCGCATCTCATTCTTCGACATTTTTTCGTGCATTATCGGTAAGTGTGGTAAGTACCATTTTTCGTTTTGGGTTATGGATAGTGGTTAATGGGATTTGTTTTGTGTTTGGAAAAGGTTAAAAAGCTGAAGTTATTCGATCGGTGCCGTGGTGGTGAAGAGACTTCGTTGTTTGACCTAAGGTAATGGTTTTTTGTTCGATAGATGAATACCCCGTTTCGGGTTTAGTTCAATTCAATTGTTTAAGTATTTAATAGAGTGAAATATTGATCAATTTTAGGTTGGGGATTGCTTGGAGTTTCTTTTACGTCAAGAACGATACAGGTGTGTACCCGATTACGAAGAAAACGAGGTTTCAATGAAAGTTGAAAACCTCATTGTTGACGCCACACGGGCGTGTGGTCGCCCGTGTGATAGGCCACGTGCCATAACACAGGCGTGTGATCGATGAGGCCAGGCCATCTGCACAAGACACGGCCGTGTGATGGCCAGGTAGGCCTTGTACGACACACGAGCTAGACTAATTTTGGCCGTGTGGGCCACACGGGCAATCCATATGGGCGTGTGGGAAATTGGGTCAGGCCGTGTGATCCACACGGGCTAAGGCCAACCTGGGCATGTTGGCCCACACGAGCAGGCCACATGGGCATGTGAGCCCATTTTTACTGAAATGACTATTAAGGTTGCACGAGTCGCCCAAGTCGATTGTGAACATTTCGTAGGGTCGGTAAGAACTACTTAGACCCTTAACTGTGTGATATTGATTGTGTGAATTATGTACCGAGCATGTTATATACAAGCATGTATACTGAACTGAATATGTATCTGACAAACTTGTGATAGCATGACATTTCATTGTATGTTGAATTGCATTGGATTGGGTTGATATTATTTGAAGGAAGTGTACTGAAAGGCTCTTAAGCCTAATATACTTGCAGCTCAGCTGCAAATTACTGTTTTGAGCCGCATTCGGTACTACTTGGACTGTAGGGATGGGTGGGTTGATTTAATCCCCACATAGAGTGTAGGGTTGGACGAAGATGGTGTGTAGAGGCTGGTTGGGTAGGACTTTGTTACTGAATACTGCATATCAGTTTTTGACACTGTGATGGGCTAAGGCCCTTGTGCATACTGATACTGATACTGAAATGGGCTTAGGCCCAAGACTATTTTTGACTGTACACCATGTTTACTGTTGTTTGTTTTCTGTGGGATTACACACTGAGTTTATGTAAACTCACCCTTTTTTTTAATGTCCACAGGTAATCCCCAGACCTAGACGGATCGGTGCGGCGAAGGGCTCGACGGTGACCACAATTTTTGGACTCTACGATTTTTGATTTATGATTGATGGTTTTATTATTATTGGGATGTAATTTGTGGACTCTTTGGGACTTTTGCGTAAATTTGGGTTTGATTTATTTTTAAGGATTTATAACTGCTAGTCGTAGGAAAATTCAGTTCTTTACAAAAAGGTAAAGTATTTTCTAAACTCACGATTTCTTAAACGGTTTTAAAAGCTTCCGCAACGAGATATGTTTTTAACAATTGATCTAATTGGTAAAACTAATTTTAGAACTAAATAGGAACAATGAATAGTAATTATACAAAGACGATTTATTATGACAACATAGTTTTTAACACCCTATCATGTGGCATCGCCAGACACGGCCGTAACGTCTAGGCCAGGTTTGGGGTGTTACATTTAGTGGTATCAGAGCCAGGTTGCAAAACTCGACTGTAGATTATGGGTTTAAGATTTGGTTTTTTAAGAATTTCTTCTCAAAATGATTTGAAATGTTTCTACTGAGTATGTCGTACACTGAGTCTCCGGCGCCGATCCTGTAAGTATCCTGAAACTGATTTTTGCTTAAATTGAAAATGCTATGATATTCTGAAACTATTGTAGGTAGTAAACTGTGATAATACTCTAGTTAGTATATACTGGAAACTGTAGTTACACTGAAACTATAGTAAACTACTAGAGACTGCAATAAATGAAAACAAACTCTGAACTTCTGGTACTATTGTACATAAAATATTTGTTAATAAACACTTGAACTGTAACTGATTCATAAAACTTTTGATACAGATGAATTCGATTAGATATGAGCACACGAGGTATCCGCGGACGGGGTACTAGAGGCCAAGGTAGAGGCCGTAGAGGGGCTCGAGCTGAGTCCTCGTCATCGGGCAGCCTGCCAAATTTGGATACAAGTGAGACGCTAGTGTCGCCCGCTACTGAGACTAGGTCTCAAGATCGCATGGCTAGGGACGACGCATTGTCCCAAGCCATGCTCAGGATATTGGAGAGGGTCGCTGAGTGATCGTGTCTGAAAGTCCTAATATTTATATAATGAATGATCGAGCCTAAAAACTAACTTACGACAACGATTGAGGCAAGCACACCTATCGAACAGTAGTATAGTTTAGTGGCCAGACCGGAATGTCGAACCCAAGGGAACCAAAAGTACTAATACTGACTTTCTTTTTATTATTTTACCGAAGAATTAAGGGAATTGTTGTTTAACCTAAAATTAACTAACTACTAAGCTGAAGATGCTAAGACATAGCGAAGGAATTGGGGAAAATACTTTTGGGAAAAACCAATTGATAAAGACAATACCCGAGGAAGAATCCACCTAGACTTCACTTGTTATCTAACTCTGAACCAGACGATTTATTCACTTGACTTGATCTGTAGGATTCCCTAATTTATATTAATACCTCTCTCGAGGCTACTAACGTCTAACCCTAGGTTGATTAATTGAAATCTCTTTCTAATTAAAACCCCTAGAATTGCATTAACTCGATCTGTGGACTCCCATATTAGGTTTGACCCTAATCCAGCAGATTTTCGTCATCCTATCACTAGGGTTGCGATCAACTCCGCTTAACTATGCTAGATCTACTCTTAAAGAAGGAATATTCCTCCACTGCTTAAGCACATCAATACTTGAATCAATATCCTGAAATATCAAAACAAGAATTAAGAACACATAGTTAAGAAAAAATCAAGTATTTATCATATAGTTCAGAAAACAATAACAAGATTCGTCTTAGGTTTCATCCCCTTCAGGTATTTGAGGGGTTTAGTTCATAATTATAAAAGAATACATCTTAGAAGAAAGTTGATAAACCGTAAAAGTAACATATTTTAATCCCACATTTAGCATACTTTTGGATGATTTATCCTTTGATTTATGTAAAAAGGTGCCCTTAATCCTTTTTTTTCATGTTTTATACTCAGGGAAGCACCGGAGGATGAAAAGAACAAGAAACGGGCTTAAAAAGAGCCAAATGGGCCAAAGCACGAAATCAACACGGCCTGGGCCCAAGACCACATGGCCGTGCTTCCTCAATAATCTCGAACACGGTCTAAGCCACGAAATACATGGCCGTGCCTCATTAATGAAGTCCGAACATGGCCTAAAGATTATTCACACGGGCGTGTTCCATGGCCGTGTCCCCGTCGTGGAAAAGAGCAATTTCAATCAGATTTGGATACTTAGGGGCAAAGAAACACATTCCAAAAGCCTATAAATACACCCTAAGTATGACCTAAAATCGGGGAGTCGACGGGAGCCTAAAGCTATCGTTTAGGGGCGTCTTGCTAGGCCAGAAAAGGCAGATTTATGGGAATTCGCTCAGGGATAGCCAGTTGATCCATCTCATGAAGCCGGAATTCTACTCAAGACGGAGGATCTCCTCTTCAATTCCTTCAGGGGGTTTTAGGTATTTCTTATGTTTTGTTTTATCTTTTCTTCTGAGATGTTTTCCTTTATTGTTATGAACTAAACCCTCAGATACCTGAGGGGGATGAAACTTAGATGAATCTTGTTATCGTTTTTTAACTATATGATAAATATTTGATTTGTTCTTAATTATGTGTTCTTAATTCTTGTGTTGATATTTTGTGGATATTAATTCAAGTTTGATGTGCTTAGGTGGAGGAGCAAAAGTCCCCGCTAAGAGTAGATCTAGCATAGTTAAGCGGAGTTGATCGCGTGCCTAGAGATAGGGTGACGGCGTTGCCGGATTAGGGTGAAACCTAATATGGGAGTCCATAGATCGAGTTAATGCAATTCTAGGGTTTTAATTAGAAAGAGATTTCAATTAATCAACCTAGGGTTAGACGTTATTCGCCTCGAGAGAGGTTTAATATAAATTAGGAATCCCTACGGATCAAGTCAAGTGAATAAATCGTCTGCAGTTGAGTTAGATAACAAGTGAAGTTTAGGTGGATTCTTCCTTGGGTGTCGTCTTAATTAATTGGTTTTTCCTCAAATATTCTCCCAAATTCATTCTTCTTTGTCCTAGAGTCTTTACTTTTTGTAGTTAATTAATTTAGATTAAACAACCATTCACTTAATTCTTAGGCTAAATAATAGAAAGAAAGTTAGTATTAGTACTTTTAGTTCCTTTGGGTTCGACAATCCGGTCTTGCCTAAACTATACTACTGTTCGATAGGTGCGCTTGCCTCAAATCATTGTCATAGTTAGTTTCCAGGTTCGATCATTCTCATTATATAAATTTTTAAAACTCTGACTTCACAACGATCAAGTTTTTGGCGCCGTTGCCGGGGAACTAAAATATTAAGAACACTCTATTTTTATTACTTTAGCCATTTTTATTTTTTGCAATTCAATTTTATTTCTTATTTTATTTGCTAATTTTTCCTCTTTTATTACTTCTTCCTTCCAGGTACCTCTAGTTTATGACTAGAAGGAACCCAAGAGGACCACTAGTATACGATAGTGATATTGAAGATACCGCTCGCAGGAATCGTAGAGAAATTAGGCGAGCCCTAAATTACACAGAAAAAGAGCGAGAAGGCAGATCCAATCCTACTGAAGGGATAGACGAGAATAATCCACCACCTCAAGATGTGGCAGAAAATAATGCTCCACGTACTATGTATGATTATGCTAAACCTCATTTAACAGGAGCCGAATCTAGTATTGTTAGGCCTGCTATAGCAGCTAATAATTTTGAATTAAAGCCTAACACTTTACAAATGAATCAACAATTTGTTCAATTTGATGGTTTGCAGGACGAAGATCCAAACACTCATATAGCTAATTTTTCAGAGTTTTGTGATACCTTCAAAATAAATGGCATTTCTGATGATGCCATAAGGCTTCGGTTATTTCCCTTTTCATTAAGGAATAAAGCCAAACAGTGGTTAAACTCGTTACCACGAGGGTCAATCACCGCATGGGATCAAATGACCGAAAATTTTTTATTAAAATATTTCCCATCGGCCAAAACGGCCAAATTATGGAATGATATCTCTTCTTTTGTGCAGATGGATTTAGAGACATTATACGACGCATGGGAGAGATACAAGGATCTCTTGAGAAGATGTTCGCACCATGGTTTACCCTTGTGGCTCCAGTCCAAACTTTCTATAACGGTGTAAACCCTCAACGAGGCAACTAATTGATTCAAATGCCGGTGGAACCTGAACAACGAACTCCCGAGGCGACCTACGAGTTTATTGAAGCGATGTCACTGAATAACTATCAGTGGCAGGTTACAAGGGTAAAACCAAAAAAATCAGCTGGAGTTTTCAACATCAATACAGTAACCATGCTATCAACACAGGTAGAGATGATGAATAAAAAGCTTGATAATTTTTGTTCTTCGCAGGTACATCCAGTGATGCAGTGCGACGCATGTAACACCCCAAACCCGGTCTATGCGTTTAGACAAGATTTGGTTTGTCACACCAATCATACATTCGTTTATTTTCATAGGGTTAAGATAAAATAGTGCTACAAAACTTTTTGTTATAAAACCAATGTTCTTAAGAAAACTTAACATATTGAGATAAAACCATATTAAGAGTTTAGAAATAAAATTTAAATCATCCACACAATAAAACCATAAAACATAATAAGAGGCCTTATTACATCAACCCAATAATAGCAATTAAAATAAAAACTTAAATAAAGTCATAGTTTATTAAAAACCCAAGTTTGTAGTATGGCCTCCACCAAGTCATCTCCGGCCCAAGTCCACGTCAATTTCCATTACATGAAATGGTTAATAAAATTTGGGTGAGTTACAAAGAACTCGGTGTGCAACTCACTTACCACCATTTTTAGGTCAAATCGTCAAGATATCATGCCGGGCTTGAGCCCATTAATGATTTCAACCATACATCGTAAAGTAACATAATTTAAAGAGAAGAATGCATGAAATATGAATTTCCCAAACCAACCTAGTATCCATCCGCTAACACCCCCGTACCAACCAACACACCTGTGGGGATCAAGTCAACCCACCCCGCCAAACACACCAATCATGGGCTTAAAGCCCTTAAATAATTTTGTAGTGCACTACCGAACTAGATTGTGACATTGTCACCGAACTAGAGGCATTTAGCTCGAATTTGTGGCGAGAGCCACCGAACTAGAGGCATTGAGCCATATTGTGGCAGAGCCACCGAACTAGAGGCAATGAGCCAAATTTGTGGCAACTGCCATTCTTCTCTTCATATAACCCACCCCATGCAATCATGCGTATATAACAAATATAATCATATAACAGATTTTCATTAATCCATATCATCGGTGGGCTTATCAATTAACCTTTCATTAGGCTCATATAAACAATTTAACAACTAGCCCATTTAGTAGTTTAGTGACTTTGGCCCATTTTAGCCCAATTTATCGAAAAAAGTATTTTTTAGCCCATTTAATCGAACTAGAGTATTATCGCCCATTTTATCGAACTAGAGTTTTATCGGCCCATTTTATCGAACTAGAGTTTTATCGCCCATTTTATCGAACTAGAGTATTATCGCCCATTTTATCGAACTAGAGTATTATCGGATTTTATTTTCTCGGTTTTAACTGCTTTTCATGCATTTACTCAAAAATATGAGTTGCTACGTATTTTTCCGCTTTTTACTAATTTACTGAATTTATCACGAACTTACAACATGATGTCCAACCCGAAAATGAGTGTGAAGTTACACACCGGTTATGGAGAGAACTAAACTTTCCCGCTCTTCAACACCTATACGTATTGTGTTAATTAAAACACTATAATCTATAATAAAACCGATCTAACTATAGCGATCTAGAAATTTACCCTCGGATTTTCGTAAGACTTCTACTTGCGATTTTTCTCCGATCGATGGTTCGCTAACTGAATCGAATCCACAAACAAATAATGGTTCGGGAGTACGAACGACTTCGAACAGTTGATTTTCCTCGGTTGAACGTCCGCAACCCGGTGGAAAATCCCGGATTCCCGAAATAGTCCTTTGCTTGTACTTAGGGGAATAATGTAACCCTCCCTTCTTCCGAAGGCTAAACACCGCCCTTTTCTTCCCTATTTTGAATGTCTTCAAGGACAAAGATCGTTAATCCAATGATATCAAAATAATCCTAAGGTTTTAAAGATATGATTTCCTTACCACAAAATTGATTCCAACGTTTTGTCACCCACGACTTCTTGATTCCAAACTTCCGTTATCGCACTAAAGTATAACAAAATAAACGTTAAAAGAAGGAACGTTTATTTTGATCTAATAAAGCTTTCAAACCATCATCAATATTCGCCATAACCACTATTAACTAATCGAAACGAAAAGGATTCTTACCTATTTCCACGTCGAAAAGATAGGATTTGAGAATAATATGGATCTAAGAAGAATTCGGCTATGAAGAAACAAAGAAAAGAGAAAATAAAATCGGTTATAGGCACTTTAACATTCGCCATGAAAGTGTAGGTGGAGAGAATTTCGATTGAAAGAAATCAAATAGGAGAGAGATGGTGATGATGTTTGGTTTCCAAATAGAATGGAAAAGAAAAGAAAGAAAAAGATAAGTTTTGAGAGCAATGTATAATCGGCAATGGGGAGAAGAAAAGAAAAGAATGGTCTCTTTAGGTATTGGTAAAATCGGCACAAAGAGAAAGGCACAAAATTGACACCAAAGTGTAAAACAAAAATGACCAATTTGACAAAAGAAACTAGGCTTACCAAGTGCACAATTTCGGCCAAGGAAAAGAGAGTTTGAGAGAATTTTCAAAACTTGCACAAACTAAACAAAATGACCAAAACCAAAGACTAAAATTCCTAGCCAAACTATCACCAAAATTGGCTCCCCTAGCCATAATGCCGCCGTCCATATGCTTGGTCTTTAGGCCAAGATATTGTTTCCTTAAACAACTCCTTGATTCATGCCTCATATCCTCACATTTTCCTTATTCTTTTGATACCCTTCCTTAAGTTCAAATTTTCCTTATTCCTTTGATATACTAACCAAAAATAACAAGTCAACACCTTCCATATATGCTCTTGGCCGACACTTTGCTATACATGGGCGGAAAAATCAAAAATAAAATTCACCTAGATGCTATTTAGGGATTCGAACCTTCACCCCCATGAACTAGCTCATGCGCCATCACCACTTGTCCAATAATTCATCTTATGCTACACATTGACACTTAAATTAATTTATGTGTCAATGCCACTTAGTCTATTTCCATAAATTCTCAAAATTAATATTATTCCTTCTAAAAAAAAAAATTTTAAACCCTTCTTCAGACTATACTAACCACGAAAAAATAAATCGTAAAATTTTACTTTCTAGAATAATTACTCAAAGCACACATAGAAAATAAATTACTCAAATTTTCGGGTGTTACAACTCTACCCCTAAAAGAAAATTTCGTCCTCAAATTTACACGGCTGAAAAAGGTGAGGGTATTGTTGCCGAATTGCATCCTCGAGCTCCCACGTAGCTTCCTCCACTCGTGGTTACGCCACAACACTTTGACCAACGGCACACGCTCTTCTTTCTTAGCACCTTCACGTCTCGGTCTAAGATTTCCACTTTGTTCCTCCTCAAAAGACAAATCCAAATTCAACTCCACTTCTTCTACCGGTACTATATGCGAAGGATCCGATCTATAGCGCCTCAACATGGACACGTGGAAAACATTATGAATTTGGCTCAATTCCGAGGTAACTCAATCGATAGGCCACTGGACCAAACTCGTTTCACCACACGATATGGTCCAATGTATCTAGGACTCAACTTGCCCTTCTTCCCGAATCGAATATCTTTTCCAAGGTGAGACCTTCAAGAAAACTTGATCTCCTACGGCATACTCGATATCCTTACGCTTCGATCCGCATACGACTTCGCGTCTATCCAAGCTTCCTTTAACCGCGTGCTAATAACTTTCACTTTTTCTTCCGTTTTAAATCATCTCGAGTCCTAACAACCGCCGATCACCCAACTCAGTCCAACAAATAGGAGAACGACACCTACGACCATACAATGCCTCGTAGGGTGCCATCTGAATGCTAGACTGGTAGCTGTTGTTATACGCAAATTCCGCTAACGGTAGAAAATCCTCCCAACTACCTTTGAAGTCGATTACACATCCCCTTAACATGTCTTCCAGAATCCGAATCACTCTCTCCGATCGACCATCGATCGAGGATGAAAAGTCGCATAAAAATTAAGCTTTGTACCCAAGGCTTCATGCAAAGCTTTCCAAAATCGAGATGTAAACCTAGGATCCCTATCCGATATAATCGATACAGGTACCCCATGCAACCTCACGATTTCGGATACATACAGCTTCGCCAACTTCTGCAACGAGTAGTCCGTACGCACTGGTAGAAAATGAGCAGTCTTCGTCAGACGATCAACAATTACCCAAACAGAATTTTTCTTAGTAGGTGTTAAAGGTAACCCACTAACAAAATCCATTGTTATCCGCTCCCATTTCCAAAGAGGAATCTTAATCGGTTGCAAAAGACTGACGGCAATTGATGCTCCGCCTTCACTTGCGACAAGTTAAGCATTTTCCCACAAATTAAAAATCTCACGTTTCAATCCAGCCACCAAAACCGCTCACGAAGATCCCGATACATCTTATTTCCTCCAGGGTGCATAGCATAAGGGCTACTATGCGCCTCCCTCAAAATCATTTGCCTCAGATCTGAATCCTTAGGCATACAGACCCTTTCACGAAAACACAATACACCTTCTGAATTTATTCCAAAATCCTCAATTTCACCATTTTCCACTTGTCTTTGAATAAAAGTCTCAACTTCTCATCTAAAATCTGTTTTTCCTTAATTTGTTCTAACCACATAGGCTTCACTTGAAATTCCGCTATCAAACTACCATCCTCATACAAACTCAAATGGGCAAACATAGCTCTCAAATCAGATACCACCTTACGACTTAATGCGTCCGCCACTACATTAGCCTTTCCAGGATGATACTCAATTGAGAAATCATAGTCCTTTAACAACTCCACCCATCTTCGTTGTCTCAAGTTTAACTCCTTCTGAGTAAGAAGATACTTAAGGCTCTTGTGGTCCGTATAAATGATAGACTTTTCACCATAGAGGTAATGCCTCCAAATCTTTAAGGCAAACACCACTGCTGCTAACTCCAAATCATGAGTAGGGTAGTTCACTTCGTGCGGTCTCAATTGACGAGAAGCGTAAGCTACAACTTTCCCACTTTGCATCAATACGCACTTAAACCCGTATGTGACGCATCACAATAAATCGTAAACTCCTTCCCACCTCGGGTTGAATCAATACACCGCTTCCTTAGTTAAAACCTTCTTGATCGCTCGAAACTTTCTTGCTGCTTATCACCCATATAAACAACACTCCCTTCCGCAAAAGCTTAGTTAGAGGTGCAACAAATCAATGAGAACCCTCAACAAAGCGTCTATAATATCCACCAAACCCAAGAAACTCCGAATCTCGACTACCGACTTGGTGGTTTCCAATCCAATACCGCCTCAATCTTCCGAGGATCCACCCTTATTCCTTCCTACCGATACCACATGACCCAAGAAAGTCACTTCTCTTAACCAAAATTCACATTTACCGAATTTGGCATACAATCGATTATCTCGAAGCACTTGCAATACAATCCGCAAATGCGAGTCATGTTCTTCTTCGCTCCTCGAATAAACCGAATGTCATCTATGAATACCACCACAAACCGATCTAAGAATGGTTGAAAGACCGGTTCATCATATCCATAAATGCAAATGGTGCATTGGTCAACCCAAACGGCATCACTAAAAACTCATAGTGTCCGTAACGGGTTCGAATTGTCTTGTGAATATCCGCTTCTTTCACCTTAAGGTGGTGGTAACCCGACCTTAAATCAATCTTGGAAAAAACGAAGCTCCTTCAATTGATCAAACAGTCGTCAATCCTCGGCGAGGTACCGATTCTTGATCGTCACTTATTCAATTGCCTATAATCGATACACATACGCATTGACCCATCCTTCTTCTTAACAAACAAAACCGGTGCTCCCCACGGAGACACACTCGGTCGAATAAAACCCGATCTAGCGGTTCTTGAATTTGGGCTTTAAGCTCAGACAACTCCTTCGGTGCCATTCTATAAGGAGCAATGGACACTTGGAGCGATTCCGGCAAAAGCTCAATACCAAATTCCACTTCCCGATCCGAGGTACACGGGGAAGTTCTTCAGAAAAACATCCGAAAATTCCTTCACCGTTCTCACATCTTCCACTCGATGCTCTTTGGCATCTAAAACACTAATAAATGCTAAAAATGCTCCATATCCTTTTCGTACCAACTTCTCCGCCTTTAACGCAGAAATCACGTTTGTCAAGAAATTTCTCCGCTCGCCTATCATAACTATCTCCTTATCCTCCGCAGCTCTTATCAACATCCGCTTTTCAAAGACAATCCAATTGCGCGGTGCTTAACCAACCAATCCATGCCCGAATGATATCGACTCGCCAAAAGGCAATTCCATCAAATTTGCCAAGAATGTTTCTCCTTGAATAACTAAGGGCACGTCTCCAAACAGTTTATTAACCACCACCGATCGACCTAAGGGACTAATCACCCTCATCTCTTTATCGGAAATTTCGAGTCTAATTTCAAGTTTCCGGTTATGGTGCTAGCAATGTACGAATGAGTAGAACCAATATCTATCAAGGCAATAACGGGTACATCGTAAATGAAGAACGCATGCGCTTATCACATCAGTGCATTGCCATCCTCACGACGCCCGACCGCATACACCAATCCCGGTTGTCTTGCATCCGCGTTGCCTCTAGGACCATTGCCTCGACCACGCACCTTGACCACGTCCAGCCCCATTACCACCACGACCGGTCCCCGACCTCTCGGTGGTTGCCGAACTCCTCTTGCCCGGTGGTGCATCGAGTACGAACTTCTTGAGTTGTATCCATACGTCGAGGGCAACTCCTATATTGATGCTCCGTCGATCCACATTTATAGCAAGCACCGCTTTCCTCCAACATTCTCCTAATGTCTTTTCCCACATCGGCACAATCCAATCCCGACTGATTAACGACTCACGGTGCTCTTCCTTGAGCTGGTTCCTCATTCCGGCCTCTTGAGAATCTTCTCGAAGAACCCGAATGCTTGAGATCTTTCTTGCCTCGAATTTGCTCCGATTTTGACGTTCCGAGTTCTTAGCCTCTTCGGCTATCTTGGCCTTCTCCACAAGAGCGGCAAAAGTTCTAACTTGTTGTGGGGCTATCGTAACCCGCAACTCGTCTTTCAAACCGTCCTCGAAGCGCACACAACGCTCATGGTCCGTTTCCACTATCGTTCGAGCATAGCGACTCAAACGTAAGAACTCGACCTCATATCTTTGCCACCGTCTTATTTCCTTGCACCAGTTCAAGAATTCCTTCCTTCGGGCATCCACATAGCTTGTTCCCACATATTTCCCTTGAAAGGAAGCCTTGAAAAATTCCCAGATTAATTAAAGCGACATCGGTGCCATCTCGGATAGTAAGCCACCATTGGTAAGCTTCGTCTCTCAACAAAGATACCGCTCCTCTTAACTTTTGTTCCACGATGCACTCAAGATCGCCCATAATTCGCTCTATCGCCTCAAGCCAATATTCAGCGACATTGGGAGCTACACGAGAGACACCTCAAAAACCTCGGCTCCACTGGATTTCGCCGCTCGATATCGACCCACGAGCGGTTGGTCCAGCTCGATCCAATGACCCTTTCAAGTACTCGCAGCATTGCTCGTGTCACAAAGATTATCCTCTTCCATATGGTCGCGTGCGATCCCGTCTCACTCTCGAGTGACGCAGTGCATCCATTTCCGACATATAACCTGGCACATCGATTTGCGCCCTAACACCTCGTCCTCTACCACGCCACGCCTACGCGCGTCCACGACCACGTCCTCTAGTGCTCATGGCGAATAATTCGATTTAACTGATTAAGAGTTTTATGAATCGAATAATATTTCAATTGTTTATTAACGATGTCTTATGATATGAAAGAGATAGAGTGTTTTCGCATCAATATCCTATTGTCTCAATCTCTACGGTTTTAACACCTAAAACTAGAAGTTCTAGAGTGTTTCTTATAATCATATCATAATGATAATAAACATACAAAGATATCTGATACTTACTTGACTTGGCGCGGGATGCTCATGGTGCCATACTACCTTTACTCAAAACTCTAGAAATTATTTTCAAACAAATTTCTTTATTGAACCCAAACCACAGTAGAGTTTTGAACCGGGCTCGATACCACTAAATGTAACACCCCAAACCCGGTCTATGCGTTTAGACAAGATTTGGTTTGTCACACCAATCATACATTCGTTTATTTTCATAGGGTTAAGATAAAATAGTGCTACAAAACTTTTTGTTATAAAACCAATGTTCTTAAGAAAACTTAACATATTGAGATAAAACCATATTAAGAGTTTAGAAATAAAATTTAAATCATCCACACAATAAAACCATAAAACATAATAAGAGGCCTTATTACATCAACCCAATAATAGCAATTAAAATAAAAACTTAAATAAAGTCATAGTTTATTAAAAACCCAAGTTTGTAGTATGGCCTCCACCAAGTCATCTCCTACCCAAGTCCACGTCAATTTCCATTACCAAAATGGTTAATAAAATTTGGGTGAGTTACAAAGAACTCGATGTGCAACTCACTTACCACCATTTTTAGGTCAAATCGTCAAGATATCATGTTTGGGCTTGAGCCCATTAATGATTTCAACCATACATCGTAAAGTAACATAATTTAAAGAGAAGAATGCATGAAATATGAATTTCCCAAACCAACCTAGTATCCATCCGCTAACACCCCGTACCAACCAACACACTGTGGGGATCAAGTCAACCCACCCCGCCAAACACACCAATCATGGGCTTAAAGCCCTTAAATAATTTTGTAGTGCACTCATCAACTAGATTGTGACATTGTCACCGAACTAGAGGCATTTAGTCGAATTTGTGGCGAGAGCCACCGAACTAGAGGCATTGAGCCATATTGTGGCGAGCCACCGAACTAGAGGCAATGAGCCAAATTTGTGGCAACCGGCCATTCTTCTCTTCATATAACCCACCCATGCAATCATGCGTATATAACAAATATAATCATATAACATTTTTCATTAATCCATATCATCGGTGGGCTTATCAATTAACCTTTCATTAGGCTCATATAAACAATTTAACAACTAGCCCATTTAGTAGTTTAGTGACTTTGGCCCATTTTAGCCCAATTTATCGAAACAGTATTTTTCGCCCATTTAATCGAACTAGAGTATTATCGCCCATTTTATCGAACTAGAGTTTTATCGCCCATTTTATCGAACTAGAGTTTTATCGCCCATTTTATCGAACTAGAGTATTATCGCCCATTTTATCGAACTAGAGTATTATCGGATTTTATTTTCTCGGTTTTAACCGCTTTTCATGCATTTACTCAAAAATATGAGTTGCTACGTATTTTCCCCGTTTTTACTAATTTACGAATTTATCACGTAACTTACAACATGATGTCCAACCCAAAAATGAGTGTGAAGTTACACACCGGTTATGGAGAGAACTAAACTTTCCGCTCTTCAACACCTATACGTATTGTGTTAATTAAAACACTATAATCTATAATAAAACCGATCTAACTATAGCGATCTAGAAATTTACCCTCGGATTTTCGTAAGACTTCTACTTGCGATTTTTCTCCGATCGATGGTTCGCTAATCCGAATCGAATCCATGAACAAATAATGGTTCGGAGACGTGCGAACGACTTGAGCGCTTGATTTTCCTCGGTTGAACGTCCGCAACCCGGTGGAAAATCCCGGATTCCCGAATAGTCCTTTGCTTGTACTTAGGGGAATAATGTAACCTCCTTCTTCCGAAGGCTAAACACCGCCTTTTCTTCCCTATTTTGAATGTCTTCAAGGACAAAGATCGTTAATCCAATGATATCAAAATAATCCTAAGGTTTTAAAGATATGATTTCCTTACCACAAAATTGATTCCAACGTTTTGTCACCCACGACTTCTTGATTCCAAACTTCCGTTATCGCACTAAAGTATAACAAAATAAACGTTAAAAGAAGGAACGTTTATTTTGATCTAATAAAGCTTTCAAACCATCATCAATATTCGCCATAACCACTATTAACTAATCGAAGCGAAAAGGATTCTTACCTATTTCCACGTCGAAAAGATAGGATTTGAGAATAATATGGATCTAAGAAGAATTCGGCTATGAAGAAACAAAGAAAAAGAGAAAATAAAATCGGTTATAGGCACTTTAACATTCGGCCATGAAAGTGTAGGTGGAGAGAATTTCGATTGAAAGAAATCAAATAGGAGAGAGATGGTGATGATGTTTCGTTTCCAAATAGAATGGAAAAGAAAAGAAAGAAAAGATAAGTTTTGAGAGCAATGTATAATCGGCAATGGGGAGAAGAAAAGAAAAGAATGGTCTCTTTAGGTATTGGTAAAATCGGCACAAAGAGAAAGGCACAAAATTGACACCAAAGTGTAAAACAAAAAATGACCAATTTGACAAAAGAAACTAGGCTTACCAAGTGCACAATTTCGGCCAAGGAAAAGAGAGTTTGAGAGAATTTTCAAAACTTGCACAAACTAAACAAAATGACCAAAACCAAAGACTAAAATTCCTAGCCAAACTATCACCAAAATTCGGCTCCCCCCCCTAGCCATAATGCCGTCCATATGCTTGGTCTTTAGGCCAAGATATTGTTTCCTTAAACAACTCCTTGATTCATGCCTCATATCCTCACATTTTCCTTATTCTTTTGATACACTTCCTTAAGTTCAAATTTTCCTTATTCCTTTGATATACTAACCAAAAATAACAAGTCAACACCTTCCATATATGCTCTTGGCCGACACTTGCTATACATGGGCAGAAAAATCAAAAATAAAATTCACCTAGATGCTATTTAGGGGATTCGAACCTTCACCCCCATGAACTAGCTCATGCGCCATCACCACTTGTCCAATAATTCATCTTATGCTACACATTGACACTTAAATTAATTTATGTGTCAATGCCACTTAGTCTATTTCCATAAATTCTCAAAATTAATATTATTCCTTCTAAAAAAAAAAATTTTAAACCCTTCTTCAGGACTATACTAACCACGAAAATAAATCAGAAAATTTTACTTTCTAGAATAATTACTCAAAGCACACATAGAAAATAAATTACTCAAATTTTCAGGGTGTTACAACGCAAGTGGAACTGTGGCGAATCCTAAGTACCCACCTACCAACCAGGCACAGAAAGCGAACAGATGAACTATATAGGTAACAATTTCAGATCTAATAATAATCCTTATAGTAATAATTATAACCCAGGTTGGAGGAACCACCCAAATTTTTCATGGGGAGGACAAGGAAATCAAGGAAATCAAAGACAACAACCTCCTCAAAATTTCCAAAATCAGCCCTATCCACAGGAGAAGAAGCCGAACCTTGAAGAGATGCTGAAAAAATTCATGGCAGCTACATATAACCGTCTCCAAGACACTGAGACCACCCTTAAGAATCAACAGGCATCAATTAAAGGGATCGAGAGCCAAGTCGGGGAACTCACTAAGACAGTTGGACAACTTACTAACACAGTTGGACAACTTACTAAGATAGTTTCTGAAATTCGATCAGAGATTTTTTCTAAAGGAACAGAACAGGCAAAGGCAGTTACATTGAGAAGTGGAAGGGAGTTAGTCGAACCAAAGAAGAAAATACCACATGAAGATGACAAAGCAAAGGATGAGGGAGTTGAGGATGTAACTCCAGTGCGCAAAGAAAGCAAACCACCAATCCCATACCCAACAAAGTTAAAGAAAGACCGATTAGATGCCTAATACGGTAAATTTCTTGAAATCTTTAAATAAATACATATTAACTTACCCTTTGTTGAGGCCATTTCACAGATGCCGACATACGCAAAATTCTTAAAAGAACTCCTGACGAATAAAAGAAAGCTCGAAAAAATATCAACAGTAGAGCTTAATGAAGAATGTTTAGCCATCCTCCAAAACAAGTTACCAACCAAATTAAAAGACCCAGGAAGTTTTACTATTCCATGTTTAATTGATAGTTTAAATATTAAGAAAGCATTAGCTGATTTAGGTGCCAGTATTAATTTAATGCCTTATAAAATGTTTAAACAACTAGATCTGGGGGAACCAAAACCCACTAGGATGTGTATTTAGTTAGCTGATAGATCTATTAAATATCCTAGAGGAGTTATCGAAGATGTCTTAGTAAAAATTGATAAATTTATTTTCCCTGTGATTTTGTTGTGCTTGACATGGATGAGGACATTGAGGTTCCCTTAATTTTAGGGCGTCCTTTTTTAGCTTCTGCTAGGGCTGTTATCGATGTAGGTGATGGAAAACTTGCATTAAGGATAGGCGAGGAGGAAATTATTTTTCAAATTTATGACGCCATGTGATATTCTAGAGAACAAGATGATTCCTGTTATTTTGTTGATACCACTGATCATATCATTCAAAACTCATTACAGGAAATTATACATGATGACACGATGGAACTGTGCCTGACTCAAGAAGAGGGGGAAGAAGATGAAGTTGACGAGCTGAATTTGAATACATCTTCATCTAGACATACGAAAGAAGAGAGCATTAAAGTCAATGACGAACCAAAACAAAAACCCTCCATTGATGAGCCGCCCAAATTAGAATTAAAACAATTACCGAAGCACCTAGAGTATGCATTCCTCGGGGACAATTCTACGCTAACGGTAATTATCTCTTCAGAATTAGAACCCAAGGAAAAAGAGGAGCTGATACAGGTACTAAGAGAACATAAAATAGCCATAGCTTGGAAAATCTCTGACATTAAGGGGATAAGCCCATCGTTTTGCACCCACAAAATTTTAATGGAAGAGGAATACAAGCCATGTGTACAACCTCAAAGACGATTGAATCCCAACGTAAAAGAAGTTGTGAAAGCCGAGGTAATTAAACTTCTAGATGCTGGAATAATTTATCCTATTTCGACAAAGAATTGGGTAAGTCCTGTGTAGGTTGTTCCAAAGAAAGGAGGCATGACAAAGGTAGCCAACGAAAAGATGAACTAATTCCCACCAAAATCCACGGGTTGGAGAATCTGCATTGATTATAGGAAGGCGGGCGACGCCACTAGAAAAGATCACTTCCTCCCGCCTTCATTGATCAAATGTTAGAAAGGTTATCCGGGCATATGTACTATTGCTTCCTAGATGGACTTTCCCGTTATTTCCAAATCCCAATAGCACCAAGATCAAGAAAAAACAACATTCACATGCCCATACAGTGCGTTTGCTTATCGTAGAATGCCTTTTGGATTATGTAATGCTCCTGCTACTTTTCAAATACAGCATGTTGGCAATCTTTGACGAACTTGTGGAAGGCATTATGGAGGTATTCATGGATGATTTTTCGGTATTCGGTAATTATTTCCATCTTTGCCTTAAAAATTTAAAACGAGTTCTAATGAGATGTGAAGAAACAAACCTTGTTTTAAATTGGGAAAAATGTCACTTTATGGTGCAAGAAGGAATTGTATTGGGACATAAAATTTCTAGTAAGGGAATCGAGGTAGATAAAGCAAAGGTCGAAACCATAGAAAAATTACCTCCTCCTAGTTCAGTTAAGGCTATTAGAAGCTTTTTAGGACATGCAGGATTTTATAGAAAATTTATTAAAGATTTTTCTAAAATAGCTAAGCCTCTAATGAAATTGCTAGAAAAAGATGTACCTTTTAATTTCAATCAGGAATGTTTAGATGCATTTAATATCCTTAAAGAGAAGTTAGTAAATGCCCCAATTATAATTGCCCCCGATTGGAATATTCCTTTTGAAGTAATGTGTGATGCAAGTGATTTTGCAGTAGGTGCAATTTTAGGACAGCGAAGAGACAAGCACTTCCATCCAATCTACTACGCCAGCAAGACATTAACAGCCGCGCAAGAAAATTATACCACCACTAAAAAAGAATTACTAGCTGTGGTCTTTGCATTTGATAAATTCAGACAATATTTAGTATTATCTAAAGTTGTCGTTTACACTAATCACTTCGCTCTTCATTATCTTTTAACTAAACCTGATGCAAAACCTCGACTCATAAGATGAATTTTACTTTTATAGGAATTTGATTTGGAAATACAGGATAAGAAGGGAGCTGAAAACCTTGCAGCAGATCACCTCTCCAGGCTTGAAAACCCACATATCGAAGAGCTCGATGAAAGAGAGATAAATGACTCGTTCCCTGAAGAACAACTCTTTTCTATAACCAACTTCGAGGTACCATGGTTTGCAGATATTGCGAATTATTTAGCAGCTAACATCTTACCTACAAGGTTAACACATCATCAAAAGAAACGATTCCTTGCTGATGCGAAAAACTATTTTTGGGAAGATCCTTTTCTTTTCCGCATATGTACAGATCAAGTAATTCGGAGATGCGTTACAAGGGCGTAAGCAAGCAAAATCTGGAACATTGCCATTCAGGGACCTTCGGAGGACACTACGATGGCATTAAGACAACACATAAAATACTCGAATCAGGTTTTATTGGCCCACTCTATTCAAAGATGCCAACAGGTATGTCGCTTCATGTGATAAATGCCAAAGAACAGGTAATGCTTCTAAACATGATGAAATGCCTCAAACATATATGCTATCATGTGAAATATTTGATGTATGGGGTATTGATTTTATGGGTCCATTCCCTAGTTCATTTGGAAATAAATACATCCTAGTGGCAGTTGATTACATGTCAAAATGGGTGGAAGCTGAAGCTTTACCTACCAATGATGCTAGAGTAGTAGTTAAGTTTCTCAATAAATTGTTCTCTCGATTTGGAACACCTAGAGCTATCATTAGTGATAGGGGCACTCATTTCTATAATACTCAATTTGTCAAAGTCTTAAAAAAATATGGAGTACACCACAGGATAGCTACCCCATATCACCCTCAAACCAATGGGCAAGTTGAAGTAGCAAACCGAGAACTTAAACGCATCCTAGAAAAAACAGTTGAATCAAACAGAAAAAATTGAGCAATAAAAGTAGATGACGCTTTATGGGCCTATAGAACAGCCTTTAAAACCCCTTTAGGAACATCCCCATACAAACTTGTCTACGGGAAAAGCTGTCATCTACCATTCGAGTTAGAACACAAAGCTTTTTGGGCTATAAAATTTTTAAATTACGATCTTAAAACTACAGGAAAGAAAAGAATGATGCAGATGAACGAGCTAAACGAATGGAGAGCTGAGGCCTACGAGAACTCGAAACTATACAAGGAGGCAACAAAGCGACGCCATGATGCTCGTCTAAAGAAATCGAAATAATTCGAAGTAGGGGACTTGGTCCTGCTATACAACTCAAGGCTTAAATTGTTTCCTGGGAAACTGAAATCAAGATAGTCAGGCCCATTCATGATTAAAACAATCTTTCCCTATGGCACAATAGAGGTAACTCATCCCACTCAAGGTACATTCAAGTTAAATGGTCACCGACTCAAAATCTATAATGGTGAGGATTTCAGGGATATGAGAGAGGAGCTTCAGCTCCGTGAACTTTCTTCTAGAAATGAAAATAGGATAAGTCTAGCTTAAGACTTTAAACGAGCGCTTCTCGGGAGGCAACCCGAGCAGTAACCTCACTAACATTAGATTCTTAAATTTTTAGCATTTAATCTCAAATTAACTAATCCAATAAAGCACAGGTCTTAGACCACACGGCCTTACACACGGGCGTGCCTGTGGCTGTGTGGAAGCCCTGGGATGAGACACGGGCGTACTTATAGCCATGCTCGACAAAGGCGATTTTTATCCCCAACACGGGCTATGACAATAGCCCCACGCCTGTGCTGAGCAATCGTGGAGTATACTGACTTGCCAAACACGGGATGGATACGCCCGTGCTGAGCAACCATGGACTATACTGACTTGTCAAACAGGGGCCCAACACGCCCGTTCTGAACAACCTTGTAAAGAAGAACACGGGCGTGTCACTTTAACCACAGCCGTGGCCAAGCACCCCGATCACGCCCAAAATTTGAAAATTGCGAAAAGCACGGGCTGAAAAAAATCGAGCACGGGCGTGTCCCCTACCCGTGTCTGATCCCCTATATATAGAACATGACACTCATATTCCCTAAATGTCATAACCCTAAACCGATTTCTCCCAAAATCCTTACCCCCACTCCGGCCACCACTCACAAAACTCATCCCCATTGCCTCCCACCACCTCCTCAACCCTCTCCCTTTCTCATAAACACAAAAATCCGAAGCCACGCCTGTGTTAGTAGAGTCCACGTCCGCTCCACCACAGTGGTACCCAGAAATTGTTACAGCGAACGCCCGTGCTCCTCCGTTACACACCCGTGTTCCGTTCGTCCACACCGTAAACTCCACTACTGGTCACAAACTCACTATATCTTTTCCTTTTTTTTTATTTTCTTTCTTTTAACTAATTTTTCATTAAGAATTTCATTTAGTTTAGTTTATATTTATTACTATTGTGAATTAGTAATGATTAAATCCTTAGGATTTTATCATTTTGAAGTACTATCCCGATTACTCTAGTTAAATAAGAATCGTTCATTTCTTTTATTCATACTATGATTGCAAAATCTTATTATAAGTCTTAGTCTATTTTGATCATTGACCAAAATATATGTGATAGAAATATTACTTGAATAACTCATACTCTCAGGTAAAAATGTCATCATCCTGAGGAAAGAGAACAACAGCACCAAGCTCGAAAAATGAAAAGGACCCGGATCATCAGCCGCAAGCGCATCCGCCGAAGTCTGCCATCCGTTCCTTCAATTTTCTCCAGGGATCCAAGAGGACCGATATAAATTACTTCGTGCGCGACCCCTCGGAATAAGCAGATGTATCGACTGGGCCGCTTTAGAGTAGGTCCATCTTGACAGTGACATACGAGCTCTCCTAACCACTGATCCGTGGGAGCGATTCTTCAACATTGTCGAGCACACATACCTAGAGCTCACTTTGGAGCTCTGCTCAACATTTCAACATCAAACAGTGATGAGCCGTTACGATGATCCTGGCACAATACAATTTCGTCTCGGCGGCACTATACGACAGCTGAACATGCCGCAATTCAGAGCTGCTTTAGGACTTCATACAGACGACCTCGTAGAAGAGAATGACCTTTCGGAGTTGCATCGCCATATACATTTCAGCCCCACCCAATGTTGGCACAAGATAGCTACCCACTCCTTCGATTATGACCCCAGTCGCTCAAAAGCGACGGCCCTGGCACCGTCTCTGAGGTACATACACGCTATTTTGGCTCATACTTTGACAGGTCGACGGGAGAGCACCAGCGTCGTCAATACTCATGACGCCTACTACATATGGTGCATGTCAAACAGACATGTTGTCGACCTAGCGTATTTTATAGCCCGAGCTATTCAACATCAGATGGAGCAGCATCGACGAGGGATTATATCTATGGGTCCCTACATCACACGCTTAGCTCAGTATTTCGGGCTCCTAAACACCGACGCACAAACCTCCTCACTCACACTGATAGGACAGATGGCCCCACAGGGTATCCAGACGATGCTACATATGAGGATGATCCAGCGTCGACGTGGAACCGATCCCCCTCAATATCGATTAGCCCTCCCCATTGACGAGGAGGAGCCCGAGGACATTACTGATGATGTCCCACCACCACAGGAGCCACCACTCCCGAGCGGCCCCCACCCATGCAAAGCGACTTCACTTTCGGACATTTCGCACGCCTTACTCGGTTCGAGCAATATCAGACTCGATGAATTCACCGACACGGCTCGGCGTTTTGATGGTATCGAGGCCACCCTCCAAAGAAATTTGTCATCACTTCCACATCTCTTCACCAACACCACCATTAGGACCCGGTGATGATGAGGACCTCTGAGTCCTTTTATTTTCCTTATTTTTAGTTTTCTTTTCTTTATTTTTAGTTCTTTCGTTCTAATTTTTATTTGTCTTAATTTAAACTCTTTTGCCTTCTATGTTTCATACCCTTATTTTATTCATATTATCATTGGCTATCTAACCTTAGAGTATTACTAACAAACACTTGTTTAATTCCGCCCCTAGACATCTAACCGATGACTTCAGATTTCAATGGTACACTAAAAATAACGAACAAATCACTAGGAGTAACTCATCGCTACATAAGTCATCTGTCACCTCCGACTCAAGGAATCCATCCAAAATTCAGGAAGTTTCACTTCTCTCCATATCTCTTGAATTTCTTAATTGTCTATATATATAACTTTGTACATTGAGGGCAATGTACGTCTTAAGTGTGGGGGGTGAACAACCTAAAAAGGTGCCTAACTTTTTTTCATTATTCTCAAATTCCTGAAATTAGGTGCCAAACTTTTTGCATTATTCTGAAATCCTGAGTTATGTCTTGTTTCTTAAAGTAAGTTTCTCATATTATCATTAGAATGAAATTCCTATGATTCATGATCTTTATTGATGTGTTTTAAATTAATTCATTGATAATTGTGCATTGATAATTAAATTCTAAGAATACTAGAGAATCAAGCATGATAAGTCTATTTTTCAGAAAATAAAAAAATTTTCTAGGTTGTCTACCTGAATTTGAATATTACTTTGAAGTTTGAAATTTACGAGGTTGACATCAAAATACCCATAATTTTTGTGAGATTTTGAGCCTTATAGAGCATAAATTCTTTTTCTTGCTCACTTCATTGATTATGAGTGTGTCAACATTGATTTGTTATTCTAGAACTTGCATCGATTATACATGTCGAGACTATACCTTTGATTTGATATATATAAATGATAAAGGCACCTAGGATTTAACCTACTTACTCCACTAAAAACCTACCTTCATAATTAACCCCTAGTGAACCCCATTTAAACCTAACAACCCTTTTTATTGACTCACCCATTAATTTTAACCCAGAAACCCTTTGTTTTTGTTATCACCATTCCTTTTGACTACCCTTATATCGAGATTTGATTTGATTAATAGCCTAACTATGTTTTTTATTTCATTAATTTATCCTTTGTTATGTATTTATGATTTGTTCTTAAAAAAAATCAAAAAAGAGTTTATTCATTTTTAGTTTTGTGATTAAAGAGCTTATACGTTTGAATTCCAAATATTGAAGAAGAGGCTCGTAGTATTAGTATTTTTTCAAATTGATGTAATAACTTTTATTTAGTTCATTATTTCTGGTTAGGTAATTTTTCAGGTCGATCTCGATTCTAACCCTCTAATTCAGCCTTTAACCACACCTTTGACCCAAGCCCCATTACAACCCTTTCAAAGACCCTTTTGATTTATGCATCATTTCATATTACAGTGGTGGAGATTTGATTTTCATACAAGCCTATGGGATTAACTTTTTAGGTTTGACATTTGAGTGCTTAATTCTGAACCTTAAACACTTCGAGTGATTTGAATGAATCTTTTGTGAGGATGTCAATCCTTGTAGGTTTTGAATCAAAGGTAATTATTTAGATGAGGGGAAACACCTATGTTTTGTGCTACAAATGTATGACTTAGATTGTTTGAATCTTTAGGACTCTTTGAGTTAAATTATCCATGTATAAATTATCTATGAAGTATGATGAGACATTGTTGATAGGAATATTGAATCATGGAAAGTTCGTTTTAATTGTAAGTTGAGAATTTTGCTTGAGGACAAGCAAAAGCTTAAGTGTGGGGGTATGTGATAAACCGTAAAAGTAACATATTCTAATCCCACATTTAGCATACTTTTGGATGATTTATCCTTTGATTTATGTAAAAAGGTGCCCTTAATCCTTTCTTTTCATGTTTTATACTCAGGGAAGCACCGGAGGATGAAAAGAACAAGAAATAGGCTTAAAATGAGCCAAATGGGCCAAAGCACGAAATCAACACGGCCTGGGCCCAAGACCACACGGCCGTGCTTCCTTAATAATCTCAAACACGGTCTAAGCCACAAAATACACGGCCGTGCCTCATTAATGAAGTCTGAACACGGCCTAAAGACGATTCACACAGGCGTGTGCCATGGCCGTGTCCTTACCGCGAAAAAAAGCAATTTCAATCGGATTTGGATACTTAGGGGCAAAGAAACACATTCCAAAAGCCTATAAATACACCCTAAGTATGACCTAAAAGGGGGAGTCGAAGGAGCCTAAAGCTACCGCTTAGGGCGCGCTTTGCTAGGCCGAGAAGGCGATTTGTGGGAATTCGCTCGAGGATAGCAAGTTGATCCATCTCAAGAAGCCAGAATTCTATCCAGACGGAGGATCTCCTCTTCCAATCCTTCCAGAGGGTTTTAGGGATTTCTTATGTTTTGTTTTATCTTTTCTTCGGAGATGTTTTCCTTTATTGTTATGAACTAAACCCTCGAGATACTGAGGGGATGAAACTTAGATGAATCTTGTTATCGTTTGTTGAACTATATGATAAATATTTGATTTGTTCTTAATTATGTGTTCTTAATTCTTGTGTTGATATTTCGCGGATATTAATTCAAGTTTGATGTGCTTAGGTGGATGAGCAAAAGTCCCTGCCTAAGAGTAAATCTAGCATAGTTAAGCGGAGTTGATCGTGCGCATAGAGATAGGGTGACGAAGCATTGCCGGATTAGGGTGAAACCTAATATGGGAGTCCATAGATCGAGTTAATGCAATTCTAGGGGTTTTAATTAGAAAGAGATTTCAATTAATCAACCTAGGGTTAGATGTTATTCGCCTCGAGAGAGGGTTTAATATAAATTAGGGAATTCTACGGATCAAGTCAAGTGAATAAATCGTCTAGTTCAGAGTTAGATAACAAGTGAAGTTTAGGTGGATTCTTCCTTAGGTGTCGTCTTAATTAATTGGTTTTTCCTTAAATATTCTCCCAAATTCATTCTTCTTTGTCCTAGAGTCTTTAGTTTTAGTAGTTAATTAATTTAGATTAAACAACCATTCGCTTAATTTTTAGGCTAAATAATAGAAAGAAAGTTAGTATTAGTACTTTTAGTTCCTTTGGGTTCGACAATCCGGTCTTGCCTATACTATACTACTGTTTGATAGGTGTGCTTGCCTCAAATCGTTGTCATAGTTAGTTTCCAGGTTCGATCATTCTCATTATATAAAATTTTAAAACTCTGACACACGATCAAAAGTACAAAACAAAACATAAGAAAAACCCTAAAACCCCCTGAAGGAAATTGAAGGGAAAATCTTCCGTCTTGAGTATGATTACGGCTTCTTGAGATGAATCAACTGGCTGTCTTTGAGTAAATCCCACAATTCGGCCCTCTCTGGCTTGGCTCCTCGGCCTACCTGAACTGCCCCCTTTTAGGTCACACTTAGGGTGTTTATATAGGCTTTCGAAATGTCTTTCTTTGCCCTTAGTATCCTAATCCGAGTGGAATTCAAACAGGTCACGTCAGGGACACGCCCGTGTGGCACGCCTGTGTAAGTCGAGTCCTGGCCCTGTTTTGGGTTTGCTAAGGAGGCACGGCCGTGTGGCTCAGGCCTAGGCCGTGTGAATTTTGTACTTTGGCCTATTTTCTCCATTTTTGGCCCGTTTCTCGTTCTTTTCATCCTCCAGTGCTCTCCTAAGTATAAAACATGAAATTAAATGATTAGGAGCACCAAATTTCACAATTCGGGGGATAAATCATCCAAAAGTATGCTAAATGTGGGACTAATATATATATATATATCACGGTTTATCACTGGGCCTAATACTGGATCTGGAGGCTGTGGGTCGGTTACGGAATGACTCCGGTCCAATGGAGCTGAACTTTTTAGGGGTGTCACTGGAGTCGCCCCTAATGTGGCCGAGTACTGGATAGAGGCTACGGAGCGGATTATGGATGACTTAGATTGCACCCCTGAGCGAAAATTAAAGGGTGCAGTCTCTCTGTTATGAGACGAGGCTTATCAGTGGTGGTTGACTGTTAAAGAGGGCACTCAGCCTGAACGTCTGACTTGGAAGTTCTTTAAGACTACCTTCCAGGGGAAATATGTGGGGGCGAGCTACGTGGATGCCCGTAGGAGGGAGTTCCTGAACCTTACTAAGAGAGATCAATCTGTGGCTGAGTATGAGGCCGAATTCCATCGACTGAGCCACTATGCGTGAGGTATGGTGGTGACTGAGTATGAGCAATGTGTCCGCTTCAAGGATGGCCTAAGGGATAATTTGAGAGTCCTGATAGCTCTGCAAAAGGAGCATGATTTTTCTTCACTGGTTGAGAAGGCGAAGATCACTGAGGAGGTTAAGCGCGCTGAGCGCCAAAACCGTAACAGAGAGAGAGGTTGGAACAAGAGGTATTTAGAGCCTTCGAGTTATGTACAAAGGTCTAAGAAAAAGGCTAGATATGATGAGCCAGTTAGAGTTGGGCCCCCTGTTGCTGCTACTGGACAACAACCATGTGTCGATTGTGGTAGATGCCATTAGGGCGAGTGTTAGAGAAGGACTGGGGTGTGTCTAAGGTGTGGATCATTGGATCACCGTATCTGGGAGTGTTCGCTGAGGGCTGATCAGATGCAAGCTCAGCGTACTAGTAATGTACAGCCATAGAGGGTAGCACAACAGCCATCGAGAGGCCGTGGTCAGGCTAGGGTATTAATGGTATGGGCTGCGGACAAAGAGCACCGAGTAGAGGTATTGGATAGAAGGAGGGGAGGCAGTCGACTCTAGTTTATGCTGCACGCCGCTGAGAGGACAGAGATGCTCTAGATGTCATTACGGGTACGTTTTTAATTCATGATGTACCCTATATTGCATTGATAGATATAGGATCCACTCACTCCTATATAGCCTGTGCTGTGTCTGAAAACTTGGGGATTTTGGTTGAGAGGACTACGAGTGAGGTTACCGTACTGAGTCCGTTGGGACAATCTATAAGGGTTAACAAGTTGTTTAGAAATGTCCCTTTAGAGGTTCAAGGGGAAATCTTTCTGGCTGATCTAATGGAGCTTCCATTTGGGGAGTTTGACTTAATTCTGGGGATGGACTGGTTGGTCAAGCACCGTGTCAATTTGGATTGTGCGACTAAGAGGGTCGTATTGAGGACTGATGAGGATAATGAGGTAGTCTTGATTGGAGAATGCCGAAATTATTTGTCTAATGTAATCTCTACGCTGGTGGTGGAGAAGCTGGTTCATAAGGGTTGTGAGGCATTCTTAGCTTATGTAAGTGTTTTTGATTCTAGGGACTCTTCTGTTAAGGACATCAGAACGGTAAAGGATTTTCTGGACATCTTTCTTGAGAAGCTACCGGGTTTACCTCCAAACCGCGAATTGGAGTTTGGGATTGAGCTACTTCCTGGTACAGCTCCAGTGTCCATCGCTCCCTATCGAATGGCACCGAAGGAGCTTGTGGAGCTTAAGGCTCAGATTCAGGAGTTATTGGATTGTGGGTTCATCCGCCCTAGTATGTCTCCGTGTGGAGCACCGGTATTTTTTATAAAGAAGAAGGATGGATCCATGCGGATGTGTATCGACTATCGACAACTGAACAAGTTGACCATTAAGAACAACTACCCACTACCGATGATCGATGACATGTTTGACCAGTTTCGAGGAGCTTCGGTATTCTCTCAGATTGACCTCTGATCTGGGTATCATCAGTTGAGGGTCAATGAGGCTGACGTACATAAGATGGCATTTAGGACTCGCTATGGTCATTACGAGTTCCTAGTGATACCATTTGGATTGACTAATGCACCGGCAGCATTCATGTATTTGATGAACCGAATATTTTAGCCTTATTTGGATCGGTTTGTGGTAGTGTTCATCGACGACATACTGGTTTACTCGAGGACTGAAGATGAGTATGACGAGCACCTTGGAGTTGTTCTTCAAACTTTGAGGGAAAAGCAACTCTATGCTAACTTTAGCAAGTGCGAATTCTGGTCACGTGAGGTGACATTTCTGGGTCATGTGGTTTCTGGTGAGGGGATTCGAGTTGATCCTCGAAAGATTGAGGCTGTGTTGGAGTGGAAGCAGCCTAGGAACATGTTTGAGATCCAGAGTTTTCTGGGACTGGCAGGTTATTATCGGCGGTTTGTGGAGGGCTTCTCACTGGTTGCAGCACCATTAACCAAGTTGCTACGTAAGGGTGTACCATGTTTCTGGACTGATGCGCAGCAAGAGAGCTTTGAGAAGCTCAAGACTGTACTGACTGAGGCTCCTGTGTTGACAGTTTATAGTGATGCATCACATGTCGGTTTAGGATGTGTGTTGATGCAGGATGGCAAGGTGGTAGCGTATGCGTCTCGTCAGCTTAAGACTCATGAGGCAAATTATTCGACGCATGACTTAGAGTTGGTCACCGTGGTGTTTGCACTGAAAATCTGGAGGCATTACTTGTATGGTGAGAAGTGTATCATCTACACTGATCATAAGAGCCTCAAGTACCTCCTTACTCAGAAGAAGCTAAATCTTAGGCAGTTTAGATAGATTGAGCTGCTTAAAGATTATGGCTACACCATTGAGTACCACCCTGGTAAGGCCAATATGGTGGCCGATGCACTGAGCCGTAGAGCTATGACTAATTTAAGGGCGATGTTTGCTCGCCTAAGCTTATTTGATGATGGTAGCTTATTAGTCGAGCTTCAGGTTAAGCCGACATGGATTGAGCAGATTAAGGGTAAGCAGTTGGAGGAAGAGCCTTTAGGTCTTTGGTTCTGACAGGTGGAGAGTGGTAGCACTACGGATTTTGGACTGAAAAGTGATGGGGTACTCTACTTCCGTGGGAGAATCTGTGTGCCGAATAATACTGATTTGAGGCAGTCTTTACTGAGAGAGGCACATAGTAGCGCTTATGCTATGCATCCTGGCGGAAATAAAATGTACCAAGACCTTCGTGAGTTATATTGGTGGCAAGGGTTGAAACGTAAGGTTACTGATTTTATGGCAAGATGTCTAACGTGCCAGTAGGTTAAGGCTAAGCATCAGTTACCTGCGGGTTTGCTGCAGTCGGTTAAGATTCCTCTATGGAAGTGGGAGCGTGCAACTATAGATTTCGTTAGTGGGTTGCCTCTAACACCCACTAAGAAGGATTCAGTATGGGTCATCGTGGATCGATTGACCAAGTCCGCTCACTTTATACTGGTTCGTACTGATTATTCTCTACAGAAGCTGGCGAAGCTTTATATTTCTGAGATAGTGAGACTGCATGGGGTACTGATTTTGATCATCCCTGATAGGGATCCTCGTTTCATGTCTCGATTTTGGAGAAAGTTGCATGAGGATCTGGGTTCAAGGTTGGACTTCAGTACTGCATTCCATCCTCAGACCGATGGTCAATCTGAGAGGGTGATCCAGATACTGGAGGATATGTTGAGGAGCTATGTAATTGATTTTCGAGGCAGTTGGGGGGACTATCTGCCGCTAGCCGAGTTCGTCTATAATAACAGCTTCCAGTCGAGTATCTAGATGGCACCTTACGATGCTCTGTATGGTCGTAAGTGCCGTACTCCTTTGTGTTGGACTGAGCTGGGTGAACGTCGAGTATTAGGTCCTGAGTTGGTTACCATATCTATATTTTGCCCTTAGTCCTTCCGTTTTTTTTATATTTTGCAATCTAGCCCTATCTATGTTTTATATATTTATAATTTTACCATATAAGTTTATTCTCATTCCGTTTAGATCCTTTATGAAACGGCATCGTTATAGGGACGAGGGATAATTCCCCATTTAGTCATTTCCTCTTTGCGTGTATTTTATTTTAGTCCTAATTCTTTTTTTCTTTTTAAATTTGGCCCTTAAATTTTGTTTCATTTTTAATTTAATCCCTTGCCTTACCAGATGAAATGCTGCGCATAAGGGACTGGAATAATTTCACATTCAGTCCCTATGGATTTTCTCGCTTTTAGTCCTTATTTACCTATTTTGTCACAATTTTTACCATTAATTTAATTTTTATTATAATTTAGTCCTTATCCCATTTAATTCATTTTTTTATGAAAAATTCTATTTAATTGTGTACCTATTTATTTACTATTCTTTATTCTTTTCTTTTATATTTTAAATTTGACGTTATTTACTTATTTTATTTATTTATTCATTTATTTTTTATGTTATTTATTCGTTTATTGTTTACATTATTTATTTATTACTTCTATTTTTAAATATTTAAACTTAATATTACGAATATCCATTTATCCACATATTTATCATTCTGTTACTTATTACTTGTTTATCTATTTATTTTTTTTTGTCGCTTACTTTTAAAAAGTAGATTATTTATTATTGTTATTATTTTTTATTATCATCATTAGTATTATTATTATTAACATTACTCTAGCATTATAGTTATATCTCTTTATTTATTTATTCTAACATTCTACCAGTATAGTTATTATATATATTATTGATAAACCGTAATATATACATATTTTAATCCCATATTTGGCATACTTTTGGATGATTTATCCCTTGATTTGATGAATTTGATGCTCCTAATCCTTTAATTTCATGTTTTATACTTAGGAGAGCATAGGAGGATGAAAAGAACGAGAAACGGGCCAAAAACGGAGAAAATGGGCCAAAGTAAGAAATCCACACGGCCTGGAGTTCGCCACACGGTCGGGCCTCTTTAGCAGACTCGAACACGGTCCTGGGCTCTATTCACACGGGCGTGTGCCACGGGCGTGTCCCTGTCGTGACCTATTTTAATTCCACTCAGAAAAGGATACTTGGAGGCAAAGAAAGACATTTCGAAAGCCTATATAAACACCCTAAGTGTAACCTAAAAGGGGAGTTGGACAGGGGTCGACAGAAGGCCTCTGTCAGGGCTTTTGACAGGAGCAAAGCCAGAGAGGGCTGAATATAGGGAATTACTCGAAGAAAGCCAGTTGATCTATCTCAGAAGCTGGAATCACGCTCAAGACTGAGGATTTTACCTTCAATTTCCTTCAGGGGGTTTTAGGGTTTTTCTTTATGTTTTGCTATGTAATTTCTTCTGAGATGTATTCTTTTATAATTATGAACTAAACCCCTCAAATACCTGAGGGGGATGAAACCTAAGACGGATCTTGTTATTGTTTTCTGAACTGTATGATAAATACTTGATTTGTTCTTAATTATGTGTTCTTAATTCTTGCTTTAATATTTTAGGATATTGATTCAAGTATTGATGTGCTTATTCAGAGGAGCAAAAGACCCTGTTTAAGAGTAGATCTAGCATAGTTAAGCGGAGTTGATCGCACTCCTAGAAATAGGACGACGAAAATCTGCCGATTAGGGTCAAACCTAATATGGGAGTTCATAGATCAAATTAATGCAACACTAGGGGTTTTAATTAGAAAGAGATTTCAATTAATCAACCTAGGGTTAGACGTTAGTAGCCTCGAAAGAGGTATTAATATAAATTAGGGAATCCTACAGATCAAGTCAAGTAAATAAATCGTCTGGTTCAGAGTTAAATAACAAGTGAAGTCTAGGTGGATTCTTCCTCGGGTATTGTCTTAATCAATTGGTTTTCTCAAAAGTATTTTCCCCAATTCATTCTCTATATCTTAGCATCCTTAGTTTAGTAATTAGTTAGATAGACATCACTCCTCTTTATTTTAGGCTAGATAATAAAAAGAAAGTTAGTACTAGTACTTTTGGTTCCCTTGGGTTCAACATTCCGGTCTTGCCACTAAGCTATACTACTGTTCGATAGGTGCGCTTGCCTCAATCGTGGTGATAGTTAGTTTCTAGGCTCGATCATTCATTATATAAATATTAAAGCTTTCAGACCACCATCAATTATTCCATTATCACTACACTATATACCATGTTAAATCTACTTATCCATTGATGTATTGTATCCAAACAAGAAAAAATCACATCGTTTTAAATACCATAAATTTTTTTTAAAAAAAAACATAGGCAATGTTCCGTACTAGGAAGATTCGATGAAATCGTGCCCTAACTTACGGGGTTTCAATTTTTCTCGTTGAAATCGAATAATCGAATATCCTTTCAAATTTTAAGATACATAAGGTTTCAAATAAAAAAGAAAAGGCAAGCTTATTCTCAAGGATTAGAAATGTCGTGTCCTAACTTACGAGACGTGACATTTTGTTGCCACGAGATGAGAAGGTTTTTAGCATACTTTCCGTTTATTTCAAGCAATTAGTGAGCAAGTAATCAATTAGGTACCAATTTTGGGCGTCACGAGGGTGCTAATCCTTCCTCGTGCGTAACCGACTCCCGAACCCCTTTTCTCGAATTTCATAGATCAAAATCATTGTTTTAGTAAATCAAAATATTTTATTAAAACGATCAAATTACGAGGTGACCCGATCAAACCTTTAAAAAAAAGATTGGTTGCAACTCCCAATTTTCGTTTTTTAAATATAAAAGTCGATTTCAAAAAATGGTTTCGACAATCCTATCTAGTTATTGTTGTTTGTAATAATAATAATAATAATAATAATAATAATAATAATAATAATAATAATAAGGTGTAAAAAGTCCTCAAACCTTTTCAAAAAATTCAATTAAGCTCTTGCTTTTTTTTTTTTTGCACTCAATTGGGTATTGAAATTTCAAAATGCATCAAAAAAGCCCTCAAAATTTTTCAAAAAAAGCAATTAAGCCCCTGCTTTTTAATTTTTTTGCACTCAATTGGGTACTTGAACTACCAAAATGCATAAAAAAAGTCTTCAAAATTTTTCAAAAAAAAAGCAATTATTGTTAAATGAAATTTAATTTTTTTATTATATTTTTTGAAAATATTTATGTGTTTTATATATTTTTAAATTTATTTATATATATTTAAAACATTTATTGTTTTATATATTTCTTTGAATTTTTTAGAATTAGGATCAAGTTGAGAATATTTGTAAATTTTGAGAGTTATTTTTTAAAAATTATGACTAAATCAATATAATATGTAAAAGTTTAGGGCTAAATTTGTTGTTATATCGATTTTTAACTGTCACGTTAGCTTGTTGTTTGTGATTTTAAGGAGAGTTACTAAAATGATCAAATTATATAATATAAATACTTAAATTGTAAACTTTTTATTTTAAATACCTAAAAGAAAAAAAATTATAATTAAGTAATTATATGTGCAATTTACCTTAAAATAAAACAAAATAAAACTCCAATTTAGTGGTAAATTTAACATGACTACCACCATTATTTTCAATCTCACCAAGACAATCTGATTGATAATCCAATGGAAGCTATAAAGTCTTCCATACTGAGGTGACCCAACCCCACTTAACTAACAAACTAATCTACTTCAAGTCTACTCTAATTAATTAAATGGTTATTAATTAATTTAAGTGGGAGTACTATTTTTAACCTCGTTAGAGATAATCTGATTGATAATCGGACCCAACCCCACTTAACTAGCAAACTAATCTACTTCAAGTCTACTCTAATTAATTAAATGGTTATTTAGGGTTGTTAATAATTCCGTAGGAAATAAGGCATTCACAAATAGAAGTCTATGTAGATGAAAAATCAATTAAATATTTCATTTTCAGTCAGAATACACATACTAGGTACAATAGTTAGGGTTATCAATTAACATTAAACTGTGATTGGTCACATTTCAATAAATTAGGATAAATTAATAGGCCAACTAAATATCATTTTAAACCTGACCTAAGGTCATTACATTCTGTTTTAATCATTAAATTTTAAAAGTTATAAAATAGTCATTAAATTATTTAAAATATTTTATTTAAGTCCTTGGCTATTAAAACCACAGTTGTATTGTCTTCTCTGTTCGCACTACTTGCACCAATCAAAAGCTCTCCTTCTTCTTTTCTTTTACAGTTTAGTTTTTTTTTTCATGAAACAACTTTGAGTGTCATGAATCTGTGAACCCAAAATCCAAACAGCTTTCATTTGATCTTCAACATTGGCCGACAGATCAACTTGGATCTAAGGTATGTTTTTCTACTAATGGACGTGTACTGATCCATCGTATTGATCATTGAATTATCACTTAGAGCTCACTAGCCGAATTTTAGAAAAATAGAAAAAAGAAAAAACTCAACAACCCAATAACTTATCAGATGAATAATCCTAATTGACTTTATTAGTTAATTGAATAATTCAAATTTTATTTTAAATCAAATTTGAACTCAAGTCAAATTTTAAAATTAAAATTTCCAAACCACTCCCAAAATAAAATTTTACAATTTTGTGTTAGAATTATATAAATCTTAATAAATCAATATTCATCATGTCATATCATCAAGAACCAACCTAGATATGGAAGCGTGCATACACCCATCGATATTTTGAAATCTTCGAATCTTGTGGTCTTGATCTTCCAAATTAACACACAAGTATTTTAGAGAATGTGACTCTCTCTTTTATGAAGATGAGATGTCAAAAAAGTTACGTATGTGTAAATTGAGGACCATAACCCTAATATTTAACTTTTACATATTAACATGAACTTTTAATCAACCTATCATCAATTAGAAAATAGCTAGTAGAGTATCTACGTACTTTTTTTGATAACTAAAGCCCAATAAGTCTTAACCATATTAGATCTCTTCACACACACACACAATTTGTCTTATAATTGCATATCAACATAAAACCTTTATGAGCTCAAAACTTTACTATCGTATCCAAAATGTATTCCAACTAACATTTTCCATTAATTATGTTGACATATAACCAATGCGACTTTCGTTACATAAATGGTAACTAAATCTATCATTGATCACAGATATTAACACAATCAAATGACATTGATCAAGTATGGATTTGTAGAATGAAAATTACAAGTAATGTGATTTAAACATATCTATTTTCAATTGGTCCCCTTAAACCTTAGTGAGATCAAACCTTACCAAAACTAGTGTATGAATAAATCAAATAAACCTTATTTCTACACAAAATAACCTTAATATCCGTAAATTAAAATAACTGTAACATGTGTCTATAATAGAAAAATATTTAAAATTAGAAATTCCCACTAAAATCAAATATCCAGAAATGACATTACACCCATATGAGAAGTGTGCCCATAAAAACCTCGAGTGGTAGTCCCTTAGTAAGTGGATCCACAATCATGGAGTTTGTCCTAATATGCTTTATAAGCACTTGATCACTCTGAACTCTTACTTTAACAACATTGAATTTAAAGTATATGTGCTTTGACTTTGCGCTCTTGTTGTTATTGGAATAAAAGGCTACCATTTATTTTCAGAATTTGAAGCCTAGTGATAAAATTTTGCATCCATATTCCATACAAAATGGAGTCTGTATACCTAACGATCTCTAACTTATCAAACTCCGATATGTGAGCATGTAATATTTGTTTTCTGAAAATGTTGTATGAATCGTTTAATGGCTTTCCAATTATCCACACCCAAATTGCTCAAATATTTGCATAACATTCCAGCAATGTACGCAATGTCTGAACATGTACAAACTTGAACATACATTAGACTTCTCACTGCTGAAAAATAAGGAATTTTATGCATTTCTGTAATATCAAAATCATTCTTGGGGTATTGATTGAGACTATGCTTACTCCTACTGAACTTGTGATATATACAATCATTAACCAAAGCCATCTCGAAATCGAATGAGATAATCACTTGGTAAATATTGTAATATCACTGATGAGAGGCTTGCTTAAACCCATAGATGGATTTCTTTAATTTTCAAACCATTGACTTTGCATCATCAAACATTTTTTTTTGGTTATACATTATAATATGTCTCATCAATGTTGCTACTGAAAGCACAATATTGGCATTCATCCTGTCATACCCAGTTATCTTAAGGACTCGAATTCAAAGAAGAGTCAGGGAGCTGATTGTATAGAAATAGAAATTTGTTGACTCTAATAAGATATTTAGAAACTTAAGTGGTTGGTTAGGGATGGTAGGATTTGTAACACCCCAAACCCAGCCTAGACGTTATGGCCGAATCTAGCGATGTCACATGGAAAGTGTTTTTTTTTAAAAAACGAGTTGTCAAGTAAAAACTGTTCCAGTTATTAACTTTTATTTAGTCAAAGTTTTGGAAAATATCTTATTTTAGAAATCTGTCTCTGATTTCGAAAATCTTTCGTTTTTAGTGAAAAATCAAGTTTTGTTGAGTTTGCAGTTTAAATATCCATAAATTATAAAACAGTTAAATTCCCAAATTAAAACCAAAAAAAGAAAAAAATTCCAACGTCCCAACAATTACAACCAAAATCATGAACTAAAAATCAAAACAGAAAACTAGCGAAAGCATTTCAAAAGTTTTACGTGTGGCCACTGTCGAGTCCCCCACTACACCGATCCGCCTAGTGCTGGGGATTACCTGGATAGATTAAACAGAAAAGAGTGAGTTTCGTAACTCATTGTGTAATCCCCATAGACATCATACATATCAAACACTCATCAAGTCGAATAATACCAAAGGCGTAAGCCCATTACAGACCGATTCGGGCCTCAGCCCATACAGATGCAAAATCAGATATAGATTAGGGCCTAAGCCCAATCAGATACAGAATCAAATATATATAAGGGCCTTAGCCCAATAAGATACAGAGTACAGATCAGTATATCAAAATCCTACCCACCAGCCTCTACACACCATCTCCGTCCAGCCCTACACACTATGTGGGGATAAAATCAACCCACCCATCCCTACACACCATATTGTACCGAAATGCGGCACATGAACAGAATAATGCAGTTAAGCTGCCAGATATTAGGCTTAAGGGCCTTTCAGAACACTTCCTCCAAATAACATCAACCCCACCCCGATGCAATTCAACATACCAATATGACATGCAAACATGCAAATAACCTAACATACATTCAGTTCAGTACAGATATCATATAGTCAGATCACATACATAGGGGTCTAAATAACGCTTACCGACCCTACAGTAGGTCCACAGTCGACTTGGGTGACCCGTGCAACCTTACAGTACTTTTTAGAAAAATGGGCTCACACGCCCATGTGGCTTGCTCGTGTGGGACCACACGCCCTTGCGGCCCACTCGGCCCAAATTGGCCTTGGCCGTGTGGATCACACTACCTGGCCCAGAATCCCACACACCCATGTGGCCCACACGTCCTAATTGGTCAAGCCCGTGTCTCGTACACGGCCTCACCCAGCCATCACAAGGCTGTGTCCTTCGCACACGGCCTGGCCTTGTCAATCACACGGCCGTGTACTACCACACGGCCTACCACACGGGCGACCACACGCCCGTGTGGCGTCGAAAGTTTCATTTTTGACTTTCACCGATTCTCGTTTTCTGTATTTTTGGGTACACACATGATACGCTTGTGATGCCAAAGCAACTCTAAGTAACCTCGAGCCTAAAATTAATCAGTATACACTCAATTAATCACTTTAATAGCCAAAAAAGACCAAAATGCAAAACAGAGTATTCATCCAACGAAAGATTGAAACTTACCCTCAGTCGAAAAGCAGAAACACCGAACCCTTAAAACGTTAATGGCTGCTCTCCAGCCCCTTGATCAACTCCTAACAACCAAAAGAAAGTCCCCTTAAATCACCAATCCAGAAAACGTTAAGAGGAAGCAAGAACATAACTTACCAACACGCGCCCAACGCTCTATTCGTTGCAAAGTAGAAAGGCGAGATAAGGAAACAAAAAGAAAAGGAAAGATTTGCTGATCGAACAAGATGAAAACGGCAGGGGAAAAATGGTAGCAAAACTCACGTCAGAAGTTTGGAAGAGGGGAAAAAACCAAAATTGAGAAAAAAGAATAAAAATAAAAATAAAACCCACTGATCACCCCCTAACCCCTAAATTTACTCCCCAAAACCGTCCACTAACCCCCCAGCCTCATCAAAATTCTGACTCCATTCAAACACTTTTAGTCAACCAAGGTAAAAATTAAATCCCCTTACTTACCCAAAGAATCGAACACAAGACCTCTAGCACAACCAACACTCCACCTAACCACCAAACCAGCAGGCCCATTCTAATATAATTTTACCAACATTTAAACTTAAGCCTACTGACTAGAGACTGAGCTTTATTCATAAAAATACCAAAATTTACCCAAGTTGTGGCTTGAACTTGGGACCTCACACACACACCTAGAACACATAACCACTAAAGCAGATAGATATTTGTGTCAATGAATTACAAAAACACATACAAATATTTTTCTGCTCCAAAATCACATAAGCCAGAATTAAAAAAATTTGGGGCGTTATAAGATTTCAATCTTGGTTTAGTTAGATTGGAACCGGCTAGTCCTATAGTGGGAGACAGAATGATTAAGATTGAGTGGTTGTTTTGGTCTATGGAGACCATGCCAATGGAATATATATATAGAGGTGTGTATGGAAACAAAATTCTTCTCAGTTCTATTGACCAAATTTTCTCTCTCTAAAGCATCATCTTCTTCAAACGCTCTGAAGAAGAAGAGGATGTAGCTGAAGGAAGCTCTGCATGTCACAACCATCGTATGAATTGAAGTCTAGTAGTAGAGAAATTGAGGAACTGGTAAGCTTCCTTTCCTCTGTGTACTTGTGGATTGAAGAAAGAAATAGAGTAAAAACTCTTAAAAGCTTCTGTATAATTATGGATTTTAGGTTTTTAATGATTGAACACCTTTAGTTTAACTGATAAATGGTTGACATTCTTAGCTACTAGGACAAGAGAGGCTCTAACGTTTGGACAAACTAAGCTGTCAAGGATAAAGGAAGTAAGGTGAGTTTACATACTCTACTTTTTGGGTGATCTATGGTGTTGTGGTTCTAGATAGAAATACCTTCTTGTCTATTACATATTTTGTTTAGAAACTTGAATATAAATGAAAAGTGTTGAATGGGTATGCTACGAGTACATATACTAGTAGAATCATGTGAATATTGTAAGAATGAATGTTGTTTGTCTAGTGGCTTTGTCTCAATGTTTAAATATTTTGCGTACCGTCTGTGGGTATATAGTGTCATTATGTATGTATGAAATACATGAATTGCATATTTATAATGGTGGAGTACGAAGGGAAAATTATTGATGGGTTAGATGAAGTTAGGGTTTGGAAAATGAAATTTTCGTTTACCGTCATCTAAAATTGTAACCTCCCCAACCCAGCCTAGACGTTAAACTCGAATTCAAGAGATTACATCAGCCACCGAGATGGCCTAGTACGATCGAAGCTGAAAAGAAATAGTCAACTTAAAACATTTATTAGTGTTAAAAGAAAATTTAGTCTATTCTCAAAAAAGCTGGTGAGTTATTAAAAAAATGTTTTAGTCTAACTTCCCTAAGTAATGGTGATTTCTTTAGGAAAACTTAGTTTATTTATTACTCACTATTTATTTACAAATTAACAGCGGAAAGTGATTTTTAACTTAGTTTTAATAAAACCTATATTTCATGCTTAATTAATTAAAAACTATATGTTAAATTAAGTTAACTGTCATGCATGCTAACTAAAACCCAAAACCAAAGTCTCGTGACACAGTTCAAAAATAAATCCACACAATCTTTGAATAATAAATTATCAAATAATAAATCTAAAATGTTTATATAGGAAAATAGCTCTGAGCCGAGCCCCTCTAAATGTCATGTTCGAATCCTAACCTGGTTGGTTATCTGAAAAGATGGAAATTAAAAGGGAATGATCTATGAAACTTAGTGTGAGTTCCAACACAAGCAAAACCAGTGCAAACAGTCAATAAGTCATACTAAATAATAACGTATAGAATAATTACGGATAATTAGCAAATCAGAGTATCGGTTTTTCATATTAACCATAAATAGTATCTTAAAATTCATAACAATTTCAGAATGTCAATATTTTAGTTCACTTAACAATTTATACATAAGTATAAATATGTCATCACAAAAAATCCAGTTTGTATGGACATGCTTTATGAATGTCATACTGTTTTAGTTTAACAGAAAAGATCCTACCCCACCGCTACACATCACAATGGGAGATCCCTAAAACTCCAATCACCTACACACTGGGTTATGGTTTTAACCATCAATAGTTTGCAAATAAATTGTTAATGCCTGTGGATACACAGCAAAAACATCGCAGATGAAATCTACCTATGGATGTGGTTACACAACAAAGTAATGCAGGTAAAAAATGCCACTGGCTATGGATGCCCAAGATGTTTGCAGATAATAATTGTAGTTGGATTGTGGATGCACAACAAAAACGCCACAGATGGAATCTGCCTTTGGCTGTGGGTTCACAGCAAAAACATCGCAAATGGGATCTGTTAATATAATAGCAATATGACATGTTCGAACAGATCAATACACAACAAAATAATGCAGATAAACTACCAATACATCCTCCGTACATATCGTCCTACCCATGAAATGCAATATGACATGTTCAAAAACATTTGATATGCTTTTGACACAACAATACAATAGCACTAGTATGCTTATAATAGCTCGATTCAGTAGCAATTAATATGTCATAGACAAATCAATTCAGTAGTAAAAGTCATGTTTTTCTTGTGTTCAGATTAGTAGTAACATAAGGCATGTTGTACATACGATCGCAAGTATAGATACAATAATCATATATAAATTGTTCACAATTCATGCAATTATGTATATAAATACCATGATAATTCAATCAATCATGGATTCTAACATAAATCATACTATTAGGGACTTAATTGAACAAAATTAAACATTAAAACAATTTAGGAATTAATTAGGGACTAAACTGAAGAAGACATAAAATTTTGGGTCAAAACTATAAAATTTGAAAAATAAGGGCCCACGACCATGTGACCAGGTCGTGCGCAATGCCTTAAGCCATGTAGAGGGGTTACATGGTCGTATGGCCAAGTCGTGTAAAAAATTGTGGCTGTGTGGAAATTGTAAAATTAAGCTATATGAGAGACAAGACCGTATGGCCAGGCTGTGTGGTTCACGAACTACACTAGGGTTTCTAAGGCACATGACTGTGTGATGAGTCGTGTGATCCACACGCCCGTGTGGCAAACCGTGTGGAGGGGTCTTGGTCGTTTGAGAAGTGAACTATCCTAGGGTTTTATGGGGACATGGCAATATGGTCCACATGCCTGTGTGGCCCTATCTTAGGCACTGTTTTACCCCAGTTCGCTTGTAAAAGAACACGCACCTTTCACCAAAAGACCGAGCGATGTCTCTCTCATTTAAATCTTATCAGGGTACCTAAAACGGGTTCTTTAAATGATATTTATACATAGGTTAACGTTTGTTTTCAGGAATTAATCAAAATTAATTGAGTATTTCAGAAAGAATCATAAAAGATCAAAATTGAATTCAAAGATTAGCGTGGATCGATGCTATTTAAGAATATACGAGTTCTACTAATTGAAACGATTAAACTTACCGAATTTTTTATGAAGTTACGAAGGCTATAAATGATGAGTTTGATGATCGGTGGTGGGAAAGTCTTAAAATTTATATAATGAATGATCGAGCCTAGAAACTAACTATCACCAAGCACCTATCGAACAGTAGTATAGTTTAGTGGCAAGACCGGTGATAAACCGTAAAAGTAACATATTTTAAGCCCACATTTAGCATGCTTTTGGATGATTTAAGCCTTCAATTGTGTAATTTGGTGCTCTTAATCCTTTGTTTTCATGTTTTATACTCAAGAGAGCACTGGATGATGAAAAGAACAGAAAATGGGCCCAAAACGAAGTAAATGGGCCATATCACGAAATCAACACGGCTTGGGCCCAAGACCACACGGCCGTGCCTCATTCAACAGACTTGAACACGGCCTGACCATGACTTACACGGGCGTGTGCCATGGGCGTGTCCCTACCGCGGCCAAGAGGAGTTTTACTCGGATTTGGATACTTGGAGGCAAAGAAACACATTCCAAAGCCTATTCAAACACCCTAGTAGGAATTCTACTTGAATTAGGATACTTAAGGGCCAACTAAGGCATCTCAAAGTCTATATAAACACCCAAGGGGGCAACTTGAAGGGGAGTTCGGTAGAAGCCTTCTGCCAGGGCTTTTGTCAAGGCGTCCAGCTAGGCCAAAGAGAGCAGATTTATGGGGATTTACTCGAAGAAAGCCAGTTGATCCATCCTCAGAAGCCGGAATCATACTCAAGACGGAGGATCTCTCCTTCAATTCTTTCAGGGGGTTTTAGGGATTTCTTATGTTTTGTTTATTCTTTTCTTCTGAGATGTTTTCTTTTATTATTATGAACTAAACCCTCAGATACCTGAGGGGGATGAAACCTAAGATGAATCTTGTTATCGTTTGCTGAACTATATGATAAATATTTGACATGTTCTTAATTATGTGTTCTTAATTCTTGTGTTAATATTTCCGGAATATTAATTCAAGTATGATGTGCTTAGGTGGAGGAGAAAAATTCCCTGCCTAAGAGTAGATCTAGCATAATTAAGCAGAGTTGATCGTGTGCCTAGAGATAGGGTGACGAGATTTTGCCGGATTAGGGTGAAACCTAATATGGGAGTCCATAGATCGAGTTAATGTAATTCTAGGGGTTTTAATTAGAAAGAGATTTCAATTAATCAACCTAGGGTTAGACGTTAGTCGCCTCGAGAGAGGGATTAATATAACTTAGGAAATCCTACGGATCAAGTCAAATGAATAAATCGTCTAGTTCAGAGTTAGATAACAAGTGAAGTCTAGGTGGATTCTTCCTTGGGTGTCGTCTTAATCAATTGGTTTTTCTTCGAACTTATTTTCCCAATTTCATTCTTCTTTGTCTTAGAGTCTTTAGTTTAGTAGTTAGTTAATTTTAGATTAGATAAACAATTCCTTCAATTCTTAGGCTAGATAATAAAAAGAGAGTTAGTATTAGTACTTTTAGTTCCTTTGGGTTTGACATTCCGGTCTTGCCTTAACTATACTACTGTTCGATAGGTGCGCTTGCCTCAAATCGTTGTCATAGTTAGTTTCCAGGTTTGATCATTCTTTATTTAAATTTTAAGACTTTGACATCGCATAAAACAACGATCAAGTTTTTGGCGCCGTTGCCGGGGAAATGAAATATTAAGAACGCTTAATTTTTATTACTTTAGCCATTTTTTTTGTAATTAAATTTTATTTTATTTTTCTAAATTTTCTTCTTTCACTCCTTTCAGGTACCTCTAGTTTATGACTAGAAGGAACCCGACAGGACCCCTACTTTACGACAGTGATATTGAAGGTCCTGTTCGCAGAAATCGCAGAGAAATAAGGCTAAGCTTAAACTACATAGAAGAAGAGCAAGAAGCCGAAATAAATACTACAGAAGAGACGGCTGAAAATCATCCACCACCTCAAGAGATGGCCGAAAATCATGCTCCTCGAACTATGTATGATTATGCTAAACCTAGTTTAACAGGAACTGAGTCAAGTATTGTTAGGCCTACTATTGCTGCAAATAATTTTGAATTGAAACCTAACACTATACAGATGATACAACAGTTTGTTCAGTTTGACGGTTTGCAGGATGAGGATCCTAACACACACTTAGCGAATTTTCTAGAATTCTGTGATACCTTCAAGATAAATGGCGTTTCTGATGATGCCATCCGTCTTCGGTTATTTCCCTTTTCTTTGAGGAATAAAGCCAAACAGTGGTTGCATTCTCTTCCATGAGGGTCAATCACTACATGGGATCAAATGACCGAAAATTTTTTATTAAAATACTTTTCGCCGGCCAAAACGGCCAAATTAAGGAATGATATCTCTTCTTTTGTGCAGATGGATTTAGAGACACTTTACGATGCATGGGAGAGATACAAAGATTTGTTGAGGAGGTGCCCACACCACAGATTACCTTTGCGGCTACAGGTGAAAACTTTTTACAATGGTGTGAACCCTTCAACAAGGCAATTAATTGATTCAGCCGCCGGCGGAACCCTGAACAACAAAACTCTTGAAGCAGCCTATGATTTTATAGAAGAGATGTCACTGAATAACTATCAGTGGCAAGTTACAAGGACAAGGCTAGCCAAAACAGTTGGAGTTTTCAACCTCGATACAGTAACCGTGCTATCAAATCAGGTAGAGTTGCTACATAAAAAAATTGATGGTTTATATGGTTCTTCGCAGGCACATCCAGTTATGCAGCGCGACGCAGGTGGAGGAGTAGCAAATCCTGAGTACCCACCTTACGGACAAGGCATGGAGAGCGAATAAATGAACTATACGGGTAACAATTTCTGATCTAACAATAACCTTTATAGTAATACTTATAATCCAGGTTGGAAGAACCACCCCAATTTCTCATGGGGTGGCCAAGGAAATCAAAGACAACAATCATCCCAAAACTTCCAACAACAGCCCTACCCACAGGAAAAGAAGCCAAACCTCGAGGAGATGCTGACAAAATTCATGGCAGCCACAGAAACACGTTTTCAGAATACTGAGACAACCTTTAAAAATCAACTTGAGGCATCGACACAGAAGCTCAAGGATCAAATTAGGCAACTCACTAAGATAGTTTCTGAATTACGATCAGAAAGCTTACCTAGGGAAAAGGAGAAAATTCAAGCCATAACAGCTCAAGATAGTGAAGGGTTAGACGAGCCCAATTTAAAGTAAGAGAATATGGTAGAGGAAGGTAAGGTTGAGGTAAGCCAAGAAAAGCCAAAACCAATAATCAAAGAGTACCAACCTCGCATACCATATCTCGAAGCAATAAAGAGAGACGACACAGAGGAACAGTTCGGTAAGTTTCTTAAACTTTTAAAGAAATTACATATTAACTTACTGTTACTTGAAGCTCTGTCGCAGATGCCAGATTCTAGGAAATTCTTAAAGGAGCTATTGACGAACAAACAAAAGATAGACGAAGCATCACATGTGGAACTAAACGCAGTGTGCTCAGCAATGTTGCAAAATAAACTACCACAGAAATTAAAAGACCCAGTGAGTTTTACAATTCCATGTTTAATTGGTAGTTTATCTATTGATAATGCTTTAGCTGATTTAGGGGCAAGCATAAATTTCATGCCTTATAAATTGTTTAAACAACTAGGTCTAGGGAAACCCAAACAAACTAGGATGAACATTCAATTAGCTGATAAAACTATTAGAATTCCTAGGGGTATAATTGAAGACGTGCTAGTGAAAATTGATAAATTCGTATTCCTAGTAGACTTTGTAGTTTTAGACATGGATGAGGACAATAGTATCCCCCTAATTTTAGGAAGGCCCTTTTTAGCGACTGCCAGGACTAAAATTGATGTCAGTGTAGGTGAACTCATACTTTGTGTAGGTAACGAATCAATCAATCTTCAAGCTCTCGACTCAGCTAGGACATCGAGTAATCAAGGTGAGAACATTAATTCTATTAATAACTATTCAGTTAAACCTTCTTTTCAGGAAGCACCACAGAACTACACAACTGAGCCAGATCCTAGACCTCATGCCAACATGGAAATAACCCATGAGGAACGAAGGCTTCAGATCGATGAACTAGACGAGTGGAAGACACACTTCAAGGAAAAATTAGGAATACACAAAGCAGAACCAACGCCACTCCAAGGAACAAACAAATTCAAGATCGGAGATCAGGTACTGTTAAATAAAGCAGACCCTCGAATACCTCCTCCAGACCCTAATACAAACAAAGAAATTTCTTTTAGGGTAGTCAATGTTTTCCCATATGGAACAGTCGAGGTAAGTAATCCTACAATCGGTACCTTTAAAGTAAACGCTACTTGACTTGAATTTCACCATGATAATAGGATTGATAGCATGAGGAAGGACTTTCAACTCCTCAAACCACCATGAATATGCGAATGAGAGGAAAGTCTAGCTTAAGACTATAAACGAGCGCTTCTCGAGAGGCAACCCGAGCATTAACTCTACTAATTACTTTCGTTTGATTCCTTTTCGTATTTAGGGTAGGTTTCCATACCCACACGGCCTTGCACACGGCCGTGGCTGTGGCCGTGTGGGCACCACAAGAAGGAACACGGGCGTGGATGCATCTCTATTGAAACCCCCCTTCTTCCTTTCCTTTTCCCGTTATCTTTCTTCTTTCATCTTTCATTATTTACTTTTATTCTTATTTTTATTGTTATTACTTTCTTCTTTTTCTCCATGGCATTTAGATTTAGCTTAGGATATATCAAGTCGGCTACTTCAAGGGTTCAATTTCAAACGCTTCAAGGCGCTACCCCACATTCACCTCTGCCAATCCTATCCAGTTTCTTTTCAAATGACTCCATCCGAAATTCAGGAAGTTTCACTTCTCTCCCTATCTTATGATTTTATTATTATTTTGATATTATCTATCTTTTACATTGAGGGCAATGTACATCTTAAGTGTAGGGGGGTTAACCATAGTATTATTTGAAAATCCCCGAATTATGCCTTGTTCTAAAGTAATTTCCTCATATTATGATTAGAATGAAATTTCCTTTGATTCATGATTTTTATTGATATGTTTTGGATTAAGTCATTGATAATTGTGCATTGATGATTAAATTTGAAGGATACTAGAGAGTCAAGCATGATAAGTCTATTTTTCAGAATTAAAAATTTTCTAGGTTGTCTACTTGAATTTGAATATTACTTTGAAGTTTGAAATTTACGAGGTTGACATCAAAAACCCATAATTTTTGTGAGATTTTGAGCCTTATAGAGCATACATTCTTTCGTGCTCACTTTTTATTATGAGTGTGTCAACATTGATCTGTTATTCTAGAACTTGCATCGATTATACATATCGAGACAACACCTTTGATTTGATATACAGAGATGATAAAGGCACTTAGGATTTAACCCACTTACTCCACTAAAAAGCCTACCTTCATAATTAACCCCTAGTGAACCCCGTTTAATCCTAACAACCCTTTTTATTGACTCACCCACTAATATTAACCCAAAACCCTTTGTATTTGTTATCACCATTCTTTTTGACTACCCTTATATCGATATTTGATTTGATCGGTTGCCTAATTATTTTATATCAGTAGTAAATTCATCCTTTGACTTGTTCTTAAAAAAAAAGTGCAAAGTATATTCATTAGTTATGTGATTAAATGAGATTATACATTTAAATTCCAATTGTTGAAGAAGAAGCTCGCATTATTAGTATTAGTATTACAAGTTTTCATGTGATGTAATTATCTATTATCAGTTTGTTGTTTCTAATTAGGTAATTTGTCAAGTCATTCTCGATTCTAACCCTCTAATTCAGCCTTTATCCACACCTTTAACCCAAGCCCCGTTACAACCCTGTAAAAACCTTTTGATTTGTGTATCATCTCATATTATAGTGGTGGCGATTTGATTTTCATGCAAGCCTATGGGATTAACTTTTCATGTTTTACTTTTGAGTGCTTAATTTTGAACCTTAAACACTTTGAGTGATTTGAGTGAATCTTTAGTGAGGATGTCAATTCTTGTCGATTTTGAATCAGAGATAATTATTTAGATGAGGGGAAACACTTATGTTTTGTGCTATAAATGTAGGACTTTGATTATTTGAATCTTTAGGACACTTTGAGTTAAATTATCAATGTATGAATTATCTTTGAATTATGATGAAACACTATTGACGAATATTGTGAATCAAGGAAGTTTGTTTTAATTGTGAGTTGAGAATTTCGCTTGAGGACAAGCAAAAGCTTAAGTGTGGGGGTATTTGATAAACCGTAAAAGTAACATATTTTAAGCCCACATTTAGCATGCTTTTGGATGATTTAAGCCTTGAATTGTGTAATTTGGTGCTCTTAATCCTTTGTTTTCATGTTTTATACTCAGGAGAGCACCGGATGATGAAAAGAACGAAAAACGGGCCCAAAACGGAGTAAATGGGCCATATCACAAAATCAACACGGCCTGGGCCCAAGACCACACGGCTGTGCCTCATTCAACAGACTTGAACACAGTCTGACCATGACTTACACGGGCGTGTGCCATGGGCGTGTCCCTGCCGCGGCCAAGAGGAGTTTTACTCGGATTTGGATACTTTGAGGCAAAGAAACACATTCCAAAGCCTATTCAAACACCCTAGTAGGAATTCTACTTGAATTAGGATACTTAATGGCCAAGTAAGGCATCTCAAAGTCTATATAAACACCCAAGGGGGCAACTTGAAGGGGAGTTCGGCAGAAGCCTTCTGCCAGGGATTTTGTCAAGGCGTCCAGCTAGACCAAAGAGGGAAGATTTATGGGGATTTACTCGAAGAAAGCCAGTTGATCCATCTCAAGAAGCCGGAATCATACTCAAGACGGAGGATCTCTCTTTAAATTCCTTCAGGGGGCTTTAGGGATTTCTTATGTTTTGTTTATTCTTTTCTTCTGAGATGTTTTCTTTTATTATTATGAACTAAACCCTCAGATACCTGAGAGGGATGAAACCTAAGATGAATCTTGTTATCGTTTGCTGAACTATATGATAAATATTTGACTTGTTTTTAATTATGTGTTCTTAATTCTTGTGTTAATATTTTCGGAATATTAATTCAAGTATGATGTGCTTAGGTGGAGGAGCAAAAGTCCCTGCCTAAGAGTAGATCTAGCATAATTAAGCGGAGTTGATCGCGCGCCTAGAGATAGGGTGACGAGATTTTGCCGGATTAGGGTGAAACCTAATATGGGAGTCCGTAGATCGAGTTAATGCAATTCTAGGGGTTTTAATTAGAAAGAGGTTTCAATTAATCAACCTAGGGTTAGACGTTAGTTGCCTCGAGAGAGGGATTAATATAACTTAGGGAATCCTACGGATCAAGTCAAGTGAATAAATCGTCTGGTTCAGAGTTAGATAACAAGTGAAGTCTAGGTAGATTCTTCCTTGGGTGTCGTCTTAATCAATTGGTTTTTCTTCGAACTTATTTTCCCAATTTCATTCTTCTTTGTCTTAGAGTCTTTAGTTTAGTAGTTAGTTAAGTTTATATTAGATAAACAATTCCCTCAATTCTTAGGCTAGATAATAAAAAGAGAGTTAGTATTAGTACTTTTAGTTCCTTTGGGTTCGACATTCCGGTCTTGCCTTAACTATACTACTGTTCGATAGGTGCGCTTGCCTCAAATCATTGTCATAGTTAGTTTCCAGGTTTGATCATTCTTTATATAAACTTTAAGACTTTGACATCGCATAAAACAACGATCAACCGGAATGTCGAACCCAAGGGAACCAAAAGTATTAATACTAACTTTCTTTTTATTATTTAGCCTAAGAATTAAAGGAACTGTTGTTTAATCTAAAATTAACTAACTACTAAGCTAAGGATGCTAAGACACAGGGAATGAATTGGGGAAAATACTTTTGGGAAAAACCAATTGATTAGGACAATACCCGAGGAAGAATCCACCTAGACTTCACTTGTTATCTAACTCTGAACCAGACGATTTATTCACTTGACTTGATCCGTAGGATTCCCTAATTTATATTAATACCTCTTTCGAGGCTACTAACGTCTAACCCTGGGTTGATTAATTGAAATCTCTTTCTAATTAAAACCCCTAGAATTGCATTAACTTGATCTATGGACTCCCATATTAGGTTTGACCCAAATCCGGCAGATTTTCATCATCCTATTTCTAAGGTTGCGATCAACTCCGCTTAACTATGCTAGATCTACTCTTAAACAGGGACTTTTGCTCCACTGCCTAAGCACATCAATACTTGAATCAATATCCTGAAATATCAAGGCAAGAATTAAGAACACATAATTAAGAACAAATCAAGTATTTATCATATAGTTCAGAAAACAATAACAAGATCCGTCTTAAGTTTCATCCCCCTCAGGTATTTGAGGGGTTTAGTTCAGAATCATAAAAGAATACATCTCAAAAGAAAATATAAAAATAACATAAGGACAAACCCTAAAACCCCCTGAAGGAAATTGAAGGGAAGATCTTCCGTCTTGAGTATAACCCTGGCTTCTAAGATGAATCAACTGGCATTCTTACCACAATTCTGGCTTCTCTGGCTTGGCTCCTTGGCCTACCTGGACGCCCTCTTGAAGGTTGGCCTCTAGGGTGTTTATATAGGCTTTTGGAATGACTTTCTTCTCCTCTAAGTACCCTATTCCGAATAAAATTAAAATAGGTCACGTCAGGGACACGCCCGTGTGGCACAGCTGTGTGAATCGAATCCAGGCCGTGGTCAGGTCTGTTAAGGAGGCACGGTCGTGTGGCTTGGTCCCAGGCAATGTGCATTTCGTGTTTTGGCCCAATTTCTCCATTTCTGGCCCGTTTCTCATTCTTTTCATTCTCCGAGGCTCTCCTAAGTATAAAACATGAAATTAAAAGATTAGGAGCACCAAATGTGGGATTAAAATATGTATATATTACGGTTTATCAAATACCCCCACACTTAAGCATTTGCTTGTCCTCAAACAAAATTCTCAACTCACAATTAAAACGAACTTCTTCAATTCATAATATTCATCAATAATGTTTCATCATAATTTATATATAATTTATACATTGATAATTTAAGTAGAAGGGTCCTAAAGATTCAAACAATCAAAGTCATAGTTTTTGTAGCATGAAAATATAGGTGTTTCCCCTTACCTAAATAATCACCTTTGATTCAAAATCGACAAGGGTTGACATCCTCACTAAAGATTCACTCAAATCACTCAAAATTGTTTAAGGTTCAAAATTAAGCACTCAAAAGTCAAACATGAAAAGTTAATCCCATAAGCTTGCATGAAAATCAAATCTCCACCACTATAAAATGAAATGAAACACAGATCAAAAGGTCTTTAAAAAGGGTTGTAACGGGGCTTAGGTTAAAGGTGTGGATAAAGGCTAAATTAGAGGGTTAGAATCGAGATTGAATTAACAATTTACCTAACTAGAAAAATGAACTAATCCTGAATAATTACATCATTTGAAAACTAGTAAAACGAGCTTATTCTTCAATATGTGGAATTTAAACGTACAAACTCTCTTAATCATAGAACTAATAATGAATAGACTTCGATATATATATTTTAGAACAAATCATATGAATATAGGGAAGAATTTACAACTGAAATGGAGAACATAGTTAGGCAACTTCTCAAATCAAACCTCGACAAAAAGGGTAGTCAAGAGAAACGGTGATAACAAATACAAGATGAGTTTTTGGTTAATATTAGTGGGTGAGTCAATAAAAGGGTTGTTAGGATCAAAGGGGTTCACTAGGGGTTAATTTTGAGGGTAGGCTTTTTAGTGGAGTGAGTGGGTTAAATCCTAAGTGCCTTTGTCATCTCTGTATATCAATTCAATGATGTGGTCTTGACATGTATAATCGAATCAAGTTCTAGAATAAGAAATCAATGTTGACACACTCATAATCAATAAAGTGAGCAAGAAAAGAATGTATGCTCTAAAAGGCTCAAAATCTCACAAAAATTATGGGTTTTTGATATCAACTTTGTAAATTTCAAACTTCAAGGTAATAATTAGATTCAGGTAGACAACCTAACAAAATTTTAATTTTTGAAAATAGACTCATCATGCTTGATTCTCTAGTCCCCTAAAGTTTAAATCATCACTGCACAATTATTAATGACTTAATCCAAAACATATCAATAAAAATCATGAGTCAAAGGAAATTTCATTCTAATAGTAATATGAGGAATTTACTTATGGATAAGACATAATTCAGGGATTTGAGAATAATGCAAAAAGTTAGGAACTTTTCAAAATAAAATTCACCCCCACACTTAAGATGTACATTGCCCTCAATGTATAAAGACATATAAGAAATCATAAGAGATGGGGAGAAGTGAAACTTCCTGAATTTTGGATGGATTCCTTGAGTTGGGAGTGTAGTGGTGTGGTGATTTTCCTCTTAAAGTTGAGTATTCCATGGTGCTATTTTATGCTTTTTGTTTTTTTTTTAACTGTGATAGAAGCAGTCGGTTTGTTATCATTGTAAGGATTACTCAAATATTGCCAGGAAATGTAAATTGGATAATAGAGATTATGAACTGAAAATTAAAAATAAACATTAGTCAAAGGTAAAAGATAAAATGAAAATTAACATTTTAAACATGAAAATATTAAATAGGGGGTAGGGAACACGGTCAGGGGCCACGCCCGTGTTCCCTTTATTCAGCCCGTGTTTTTTGAGATTTTTAAATTTAGGCACGTTTGAGTTGTAGCCCACGCCCATGTCCCTTGGGCATGTTGAGACACACGGCCATATCACACGGCCATTTTCTATCTTGTTCGCTTCTCCCACGCCCGTGCAGAGGGTCATACGCCCGTGTTCAGTAATCAGTGTCGACCATGGCTGTATCGCACGACCGTGGTGTTTAATCGGAGCCTGTGGCTTGAAGATTTTTTTCATCCTGTTTCATACTATCTCTGCCACGTTAGTACGGAAATCCATGGTGTCCACACGGCCACGGCCACAGCCGTGTGGTATGGAAATCTGCATTTTGGTTAGTTTATAGTTTGGTGCTAAAAAGGAAAAGTAAAAGTAAAAATAAAAATGTAAAAATTAATGGGGTTAGTGCTCGGGTTGCCTCCCTAGAAGCGCTCTTTTATAGTCTTAAGCTAGACTTACCTCTCATTTGCATAATCATGGTGGTTTGATGAGTTGAAAGTCCTTTCTCATGCTATCAGTTCTATTATCAGTTCTATTATCAGTATATAGCTCAAGTCGAGTAGTGTTTACTTTAAAAGTGCCGAATATAGGATTTCTTACCTCGAATGTTCCGTATGGAAAGATATTGATTACCTTAAAAGGAATTTCTTCGTTTGTATTAAGGTTGGAAGGGAAGATTCGAGGGTCTATCTTATCTAACAATACCTGATCTCCGATCTTAAATTCGTTTGTCCCACGGAATGGCATTGGTTCTGCTTCGTGTATTCCTAGTTTCTCCTTGAAATGTGTCTTCCACTCGTCTAGTTCATCGATCTGAAGCCGTCGTTCCTCGTGAGTGATTTCTTTATTGTTCAGAGGTATAGGATCTGGCTCAGTTGTGTGGTTCTATGGTGCTTCCTGAAAAGAAGGTTTAACCGAATGGTCATTAATAAAATTAAATTTCTCACCTTGATTACTTGATTTCCTAGACGAGTCAAGAGCCTGAAGACTGATTGATTCGTCACCTACACGAAGTATGAGTTCTCCTGTACCAACATCAATTTTAGTTTTAGCAGTTGCTATAAAGGGTCTTCCTAAAATTAAGGGGATACTATTGTCCTCATCCATGTCTAAAACGACAAAGTCTACCTGGAATATGAATTTGTCAATTTTGACTAGTACATCTTCAATTATACCCCTAGGAATTCGAATAGTTTTATCAGCTAATTGAATGCTCATCCTAGTTTGTTTGGGTTTCCCTAGACCTAGCTTTTTAAACATTTTATAAGGCATAACATTGATGCTTTCCCCTAAATCAGCTAAAGCATTACCAACAGATAAACTACCAATTAAGCATGGAATTGTAAAACTCCCTGGATCTTTTAATTTTTGTGGTAGTCTATTTTGCAACATTGCTGAGCACACTGCGTTTAGTTCCACATGCGACTCCTTGTCTAACTTCCGCTTGTTTGTCAAAAGCTCTTTTAAAAATTTCCTTGAATTTGGCATCTGCGAAAGAGATTCAAGAAACGGTAAGTTAATATGTAATTTCTTTAAAAGTTTAAGAAATTTACCGAATTGTTCGTCTGTGTTTTCTTTCGTCATCGCATCGGGATATGGCACACGAGGTTGGTATTCTTTAATTACCGATTTTGGCTTATCATGACTTACTTCAACCTTACCTTCCTCTACCACATTTTGTTGCCTTAATTTGGACTTATCTATCCCTTCACTAATGTAACACCCCATACTCGAGTCCGAGGCTCAGACAGGATACAAGACATTACTATGCTTGAACTTGGTTAATCATGACATTACAGTCTATAAAATTTCGTTCCGAAATTAAAACTTCTCATTCTTAAACAACTCGTACATTTCATGGGCCTACGAGGCCTTAAACTCGTGCTGATAAACTTTCTGAACCTAATCAAAAAAAATTTCTTTGAAACAGAGGTCACACGCCCGTGTAAGATAAGACACACCCGTGGATAGACATACACGCCCATGTCCCCAGACCGTGCCTAAAAACTCAGTATTCTGCCAATTTGCCCACGGCCAAGACACGCCCGTGGACTTAGACCGTGTACTATATCTTGATATACTGACTTATTTCACACGACCATAGCACGTCCGTGGACTTAGACCGTGTACTACAACTTGATATTCTGCCTTAAGATGAAAAGGTGCAGGTTACGCACGGCCTAGACACACGCCCGTGTGTCCAACCGTGTGGGCACTTAGAGGCTATTTACCAAGCCGCTTGCCACCACAAATTAAGATCCAATTCATACTCATTTCAACAACTCAATACTAGGTCATTCATGAATAATACTACATGCTTCATTGATAATTATAAACATACACACTTGGCCAATCACTTAGCCATATACAAAAGAATAACAAACTTAATAGCCTATACTTTGGCTCTTCTTAAAACATTTACTCAAAATGTAATGCTTCCTATACATGCCATACTTAATAAAACAACTTGGCTATACCAAAATAGCGATTGATAGTGTGCTCCGAGCTCCGATGAAGGTGATCCTCGATATTAGCTTGGCGGGACTACATGGAAAGAAAGAATGAAAGACATAAGCGTTTAGCTTAGTAAGTTTGCATAATGCACATAGCAACATTCTTACTTAATATAGACCATTTGATATAAACAATGGTATCATAAATTCAACTATAAAGCTTACTTACTCATACTTGATTCTTACATATCTCATGAAACTTACTAATCTCATACCTGATAGGCAACCAAAGTACCTGTATCACTTGATCACTTTGATCAGCATACTTGAACATAATACTCATAATTTCTAATTCATCATTCATAACATGAATAATACTCATTTTCACTTAACAATAACTTTGCTTACTTAGCTTTCTTGTTATCTCAATGGACCTTAACTCGTTTGCCCGATGAATTTATATGAATAACCGAGGATACTAAATCTCATCTTAGTTTCGAGGCCATGTCTTGACATGGACTTATACGAAGTCTTTCTCGTGAGTTCCCTTGGGAACTTACCATTGCCATGTCTTGACATGGTCTTACTCGGTATCTTTGCTCATGAACTGGTCAATGGCGAGCCTTGGCTTGGACTTACTTGAAATCTCTTTCTCTTGATAGCTTTTCAATGCCAAGCTTGCCTTGGACTTACATGATAACTTCTCAATGCAAAGCTTGCCTTGGACTTACATGATAACTTCTCAATGCCAAGCTTGCCTTGGACTTACATGATAACTTCTCAATGCCAAGCTTGCCTTGGACTTACATGATAACTTACTTGCTTGTCGATGCCATGCCTCGGCTTGGTCTTATACGGACTTTCTTATTTTATGTGGTAGATCGAGTATCCTAAGCTATTCAACTTCGATCGGGGCTTTCTCAGACTTGATCTCATTAATTTCTTCGTTTAACATAACATTAAACATTTTTATAATAACATTGTACATTATACTAAGCAATTCAGTGATATAAATCATAAAGCTTAGAAATCATACAAACTTACCTCAATATACAAAATGTAGCTAGGTATGCAATTTAGTCCTCGACCTTGTTCTTGCCTCGGTTTCGATCCGGGCTTCATTTTTCTTGATCTATAGTCATAAATAGATCATTTAATACTCACATTGACTAAATTGACTCTTTACTCATATTTTGGAAAAATTACTATTTTGGCCCTATACTTTCTCATATTTGCACTTTTGCCCCAATGCTCGTAAAATAATTCTCATTCAACTTTCTTAGACTTCATGCTTAGCTGATTCATTTTCTCTACTATGAAAATCCTCAATTCTCACTATTTCTACTATGTATGAACAATCTCATAACTTTTACAAACTAGTCCCTATGCTCATTTTTCATGAAATTCACCTAGAAAAAGATGTTTATCTAACATCAAACTCTCATAAACTTCCATAAAACATCATTTAACAAGCATATCATTCATGGGTAGATTTTTGAACATGCATCTTAGCTCACTTTATAGCTAAAAATAGCTAATTCATAATACGAGAACTTCAAAAATAAGAATATTAAAAACGTGGCTAAGATGAACTTAGTAGCAAGCTTGAAAGATGAACAAACCCTAGCTATGGGTTCTTTGAAATTTTTGGCAATGAGGAAGAAGATGATAGTGATTTTTGTTATCTTTTTCCTTTATTAATCATTTAATAGACAAATGACTAAAATGCCCTTCTCTTAAAAATTCTCTATTTTACTAACTCATGTCCAATTTTGTCCAAAAATTATGATTTGGGAAAATTGCTATTTAAGGACTTATAATTGCTATTCTAAAGCTATTTCATACAAAATGCTTCTAGAAACTCATATTTTGTAACTTTTGCAATTTGGTCCTTTTTGACCATTCAACCTCAATTTAGCAAAATTGCTTCATGAAACTTTCACACTAACATGCAAACATGGCTTGAACCTTAAAAACTTATAAATTTACCTTGAATTCGTGGTCTCGCACCACTATTCCGACTAGGCCCTAAATCGGGCTGTTACGATTCTCCTCTCCTTAGGGATTTTCGTCCTCGAAAATCTTACCAGCAAAAAGGTTTGGATACTGGTTTCTCATACTCTCTTCTGGTTCCCATGTTGCTTCTTCTATTCCATGTCTTTGCCACAATACTTTCACTAAGGCAATACTTTTCTTTCTTAGCTACTTAACTTCCCGAGCTAAAATCTTGACTGGTTCTTCACCATAAGTCATGTCGGGATGAATCTCTATCTCTGACTGGGGAATTACATGTGAAGGGTCTGATCGGTAGTGTCTCAACATTGACACGTGAAACACATCGTGTATCTTTTCTAACTCTGATGGCAAAGCCAATCTGTAAGCTACAGGCCCAACTTTCTCAGTAATCTGATACGGTCCAATAAAACGTGGACTCAACTTGCCTTTTCGGCCAAATCTGAGAACTTTTCTCCAAGGTGACACTTTCAAGAAAACTTTATCTCCGACTTGATACTCTATCTCTTTTCTCTTTACGTCCGAATAGGACTTCTATCTGTCTGATGCAGCTTTTAAACTTTCTCGTATCACTTTCACTTCCTCTTCAGCTTCTCTAACCAAATCAACCCCGTGAATTTGGTTTTCTTTAAGATCAGTCCAATATAGAGGCGTTCGGCACTTACGCCCATATAAAGCTTCATAAGGTGCCATCTTTAAGCTCGACTGAAAACTATTATTGTAGGCAAACTCTACTAATGGGAGAAACTTTTCCCAACTGCCTCGGAATTCAAGATTACAACATCTGAGCATATCCTCGAGTACTTGAATTAACCTCTCTGACTGACCGTCAGTTTGAGGATGAAAAGCGGTACTAAAATTCATCTTTGTACCCAAGGCCTCTTGTAACTTCTTCCAAAACCTGGATGTGAATCTCGGATCTCTATTCGATATGATTGACAAGGGAACTCCATGAAGTCTTACTATTTCTGAAACATACAAGTTTACCAACTTCTCGAGGGAGTAATCCACTCGAACGGGTATAAAATAGGCTGATTTCGTGAGTCTATCAACTACAACCCATACGGCATCTTTCTTGCTTGGAGACAATGGTAAAACCGTTACAAAATCCATAGTAATACGGTCCCATTTCCACTCCGAAACTAAAATGGGTTCAAGCAAACCCAAAGGTACTTGGTGTTCAGCCTTTACTTGTTGACAAATCAAGCATTTGGAAACAAATTAAAAATATCTTTCTTCATTCTCGCCACCAATATCATGCTTCAAGTCATTATACATCTTGGTACTACCCTTGATGTACAGATAAACATCCATTATGGGCCTCATACAAAATTCTCTGAATAAGCTCTTCTTTTCTTGGTACACAAACTCTGTCTTTGAACATCAGACTTCCATTGGGACTAATCCGGAAGTCCGACTCAACATCTGTCTCGCACTGATCTCTCTGAACTTGCAATTCACTATCCTCTTTTTGAGCTTCAATGATCTCTTGGAGGATTATTGGTCTAGCTCTCAACTCAGCTAGAATAGAACCATCGTCGGACAAAGTCATCCGTGAATTCATTGCTCTTAATGCAAATAAGGATTTTCTGCTCAAAGCGTCGGCGACCACATTCGCCTTTCCGGGATGGTAATCAGTGACCATCTCATAATCTTTTATCAACTCTAACCATCTTCGTTGTCTTAGGTTCAACTATTTCTGAGTCATCAAGTACTTCAAACTTTTATGATCACTGAAAATCTGACATTTCTCACCATATAGGTGATGTCTCCATCTCTTCAATGCGAAGACAATGGCAGCCAACTCTAAATCATGCGTCGGATAATTCTTCTCATGAGGCTTCAACTCATGCGGAGGCATAAGCAATAACTTTGCCTTCTTGCATAAGTACACACCTAATCCATTTAAGGATCATCGCTGTAAATCAAAAATTCTTTCCCTGTCTCAGGTTGAACCAAAATCGGGCTTCACAAACATCGCTTTCAGTTTCTCAAAACTTTGTTGGCATCTTTCAGTCCACTCAAATTTCACATTTTTCTGTAACAATTTAGTCATCGGTGTTGCAATAACAGAAAACCCCTTGACGAATCGTCTATAATAGCCGGCTAGGCCTAGAAAGCTTCTAATCTCAGAGATATTCTTCGGTGGATTCCAATCCATTATGGCTGAAATCTTACTGGGGTCTACTCGAACTCCTTCTTCCGAGACGATATGTCCCAAAAACCCTACTTTTTTGAGCCAAAATTCGCTTTTACTGAACTTGGCATATAATTGATTTTCTCTTAGAATCAGAAACAAATCCGTAGGTGCTCAAATACTCATTCTCATCTCGGAATAAATCAAGATATGTCGTCAATGAAAACGACTACAAACTTGTTAAGTTATGGTCTAAACATGCGGTTCATTAAGTCCATGAATACCACGAGCATTGGTCAAACCAAAGGGCATGACTAAAAATTCATAATGCCCATACCTTGTTCTAAGGTCGTTTGAGGCACATCTGATTCTTTTACTCGTAGCTGGTAGTACCCTGATCTCAAGTCTATTTTGGAGAACACAGTGGCTCCTTTCAATTGATCGAACAAATCATCGATTCTAGGCAATTGGTACTTGTTCTTTACTGTCACTTTATTAAGTTGACGGTAATCTATGCACAATCTCATAGTGCCATCTTTCTTTTTCGCAAATAAAACTGGAGCACCCCAGGAAGAACAACTTGACCTTGCAAAGCCTTTATCTGTCAACTCTTGTAACTGCGACTTTAGCTCCTTCAACTCCGTTGGAGCCATTCTGTAAGGAGTAATAGATATTGGTACAGTACCAGGAGCTATCTCAATGCTGAACTCAACCTCTCTAACCGGTGGTAGTCCTGGCAATTCCTTGGGAAACACATCCACGTACTCACATACTATTGGCACTAACTCAATCTTTAACTCTGTTTCTTTTTCATTCATCACAAAGGCCAAATATGCTTCATACCCCTTTCTCATGTATCTCTGTGCCGTCATATGAGAAATCAATTCTGACAATCTACTCTGTTCATCTGATTCTATGTGAAGGGTGTTCCCATCCTCACATCTCATTTCAATGTATTTCTTCCCACAATTAACTATTACATTATGGGCAACAACCACCCATACCGAGAATGAGGTCAAACACGTCAAATGGTAGCAACATAAGGTTTGCTTTAAAACAATGACCTCTAATAATTAATGGGTAATCTTTACATACTTCATCAACTAACACACTCTTGCCTAAAGGATTAGACACTTTAATCACAAATTCTGTAAACTCTACAGGCATACTCATATCGGATACCAATTTCATGCAAATGTAAGAGTGTGTGGATCCGGGATCTATTAAAGCAATAACTTTAACATCATGAAGAGAGAAGGTACTCGTGATAACATCATGGGAAGATGCCTCTTCGCGAGCGCGAATGGCATAAGTCCGTGCAGGCACCCTACCCTCGGGTCTCGCGGCCTGCTCTCTAGGGTTACCTCTTCCACTTGCCCCACTTCCGGGTTTCTCTCGCGCCTTCCTCTCGACCATACTCTCGGATCTCGGGTTCTGAGTTCTGTCCTCTTTCATCATCTCTGGACAATCTTTTATGTAGTGGTCCTGGGAACCACATCTGAAACATGCATTTTTGTGTGCTCGGTATTCCCCTAAATGGTGTCAGCCACAATATGGGCATTCGGGTCTATCGATCGAACATTCCCTACACTAGCGATCAAGTAGTCCAGTACTTTATTTCCGAATATCATTTACTCTTGTCCTTCCCGGAAAATCCAAAGGAAGTAGCCGATCGGGCAGGGAAATCTCTTGATTTCTTGGATGAAGATTGGAATGACTTGTTCCACTGCCTCTTTCTAGAGTCACGAGACTCCATTTCAGATTTCTTCTTCTCTTTTACTAGTTCTTTGGCTTTACAAGCCCTCTCGACTAGCACAACAAATTCCTTCAGTTCTAGGACAGTAATAAATAGTTTGATGTCCTCATTTAGCCCATCTTCAAATATTTTACTCATGATGGCTTCGGTGGACACGCATTCTCGAGCGTATTTGCTGAGTCTTACAAACTCACGCTCGTAGTCAGTTACAGACATCTTGTCTTGTTTCAGTTCTAGGAATTCCTTCCTTTTCTGGTCCACAAACCTTTGACTGATATACTTTTTCTTAAACCCTTCTTGGAAAAATTCCCACGTGATCTTCTCTCTTGGGACTACTGATACCAAGGTGTTCCACCATTGATAGGCAGAATCTCTTAAAAGAGAAACTACGCACTTCATGCACTCTTCGTGTACATGATGTACCATTAAATACCCTGATGGTATTTTCTAACCAGAATTCAGCTCTTTCTGGATCGTCATCTTTTCTAGCTCGGAATTCTTCAGCCCCATGTTTCCTGATCCTATCAACTGGAGGCTTAACTCCTCTTGCCACCTCTATTACTTGAGGGGCTACTGGGATAGGTTGAGGAATAGGCGGGGGTGGAGGGGGTTGTGCATTCGGGTTCGTACGAGCGAACTCCGTGTACCATGTGTTCATCATATGGAGGAAGGCTTCTCTAGCCTCTTCTCCTCCTCCTTGACTCACCGTAGTGGGTCTATTCTCGTTCTCATTCGGCACCGTCCCTTCAGCGGGAGCCGGCGCGTTACTTTCTACATCATCCGCCATATCTCTTTCAGGATCCATTTACTATATACATATAAACATAATTTAAGTCGTCAGGAGTCGTCACACTATCATTATAAAAATATTCTTACGTATGGCATGTATAGCTAGACTCGTGCTCGTGCTACGTTAGTCCTAGAACTGACTAAACCGTAACTCTGGTACCACCGAGTCCGAGGCTCAGACAGGATACAAGACATTACTATGCTTGAACTTACTTAATCATGATTACGGGCTATGAAATTTTGTTTCGAAATTAAAACTTCTCATTCTTAAACAACTCGTACATTTCATGGGCCTATGAGGCCTTAAACTCGTGCTGATAAACTTTCGAAACCCAATCGAAAAACTTTTCTTTGAAACAGAGGTCACACGCCCGTGTAAGATAAGACACGCCCGTGGATAGACATACACGCCCATGTCCCCAGACCGTGCCTAAAAACTCAGTATTCTGCCAATTTGCCCACGGCCAAGACACGCCCGTGGACTTAGACCGTGTACTATATCTTGATATACTGACTTATTTCACACGACCATAGCACGTCCGTGGACTTAGGCTGTGTACTACAACTTGATATTCTGCCTTAAGATGCAAAGGTGCAGTTACGCCGACGCCTGAGACACACGCTGTGTGTCCAACCGTGGGCACACTTAGAGGGTATTTACCAAGCCAATTGCCACCCTGAAATTAAGATCCAATTCATACTCATTTCAACAACTCAATACTACGTCATTCATGAATAATACTACATGCTTCATTGATAATTATAAACATACACACTTGGCCAATCACTTAGCCATATACAAAAGAATAACAAACTTAATAGCCTATACTTTGGCTCTTCTTAAAACATTTACTCAAAATGTAATGCTTCCTATACATGCCATACTTAATAAAACAACTTGGCTATACCAAAATAGCGATTGATAGTGTGCTCCGAGCTCCGATGACGGTGATCCTCGATATTAGCTTGGCGGGACTACATGGAAAGAAAGAATGAAAGACATAAGCGTTTAGCTTAGTAAGTTTGCATAATGCACATAGCAACATTCTTACTTAATATAGACCATTTGATATAAACAATGGTATCATAAATTCAGCTATAAAGTTTACTTACTCATACTTGATTCTTACATATCTCATGAAACTTACTAATCTCATACTTGGTAGGCAACCAAAGTACCTGTATCACTTGATCACTTTGATCAGCATACTTGAACATAATACTCATAATTTCTAATTCATCATTCATAACATGAATAATACTCATTTTCACTTAACAATAACTTTGCTTACTTATCTTTCTTGTTATCTCAGTGGAGCTTAACTTGTTTGCCCGATGAATTTATATGAATAACCGAGGATACTAAATCTCATCTTAGTTTCGAGGCCATGTCTTGACATGGACTTATACGAAGTCTTTCTCGTGAGTTCCCTTGGGAACTTACCATTGCCATGTCTTGACATGGTCTTACTTGGTATCTTTGCTCATGAACTGGTCAATGCCGAGCCTTGGCTTGGACTTACTTGAAATCTCTTTCTCTTGATAGCTTTTCAATGCCAAGCTTGCCTTGGACTTACACGATAACTTCTCAATGCCAAGCTTGCCTTGGACTTACATGATAACTTCTCAATGCCAAGCTCAATGCCAAGCTTGCCTTGGACTTACATGATAACTTCTCAATGCCAAGCTTGCCTTGGACTTACATGATAACTTGCTTGCTTGCCGATGCCATGCCTCGGCTTTGTCTTATACGGACTTTCTTGTTTCATGTGGTAGATCGAGTATCCTAAGCTATTCAACTTCAATCGGGGCTTTCTCATGCTTGATCTCATTAATTTCTTTGTTTAACATAACATTAAACATTTTCATAATAACATTGTACATTATACTAAGCAATTCAATGATATAAATCATAAAGCTTAGAAATCATACAAACTTACCTCAATATACAAAATGTAGCTAGGTATGCAATTTAGTCCTCGACCTTGTTCTTGCCTCGGTTTCGATTCGGGCTTCATTTTTCTTGATCTATAGTCATAAATAGATCATTTAATACTCACATTGACTAAATTGACTCTTTACTCATATTTTGGAAAAATTACTATTTTGGCCCTATACTTTCTCATATTTGCACTTTTGCCCCAAGGCTCGTAAAATAATTCTCATTCAACTTTCTTAGACTTCATGTTTAGCTGATTCATTTTCTCTACTATGACAATCCTCAATTCTCACTATTTCTACTATGTATGAACAATCTCATAACTTTTACAAACTAGTCCCTATGCTCATTTTTCATGAAATTCACATAGAAAAAGATGTTTATCTAACATCAAACTCTCATAAACTTCCATAAAACATCATTTAACAAGCATATCATTCATGGGTAGATTTTTGAACATGTATCTTAGCTCACTTTATAGCTAAAAATAGCTAATTCATAATACGAGAACTTCAAAAATAAGAATATTAAAATCGGGGCTAAGATGAACTTACTAGCAAGCTTGAAAGATGAACAAACCCTAGCTATGGGTTCTTTGAAATTTCCGGCAATGAGGAAGAAGATGATAGTGATTTTTGTCATCTTTTTCCTTTATTAATCATTTAATAGACAAATGACTAAAATGCCCTTCTCTTAAAAATTCTATATTTTACTAACTCATGTCCAATTTTGTCCAAAAATTATGATTTGGGAAAATTGCTATTTACGGACTTATAATTGCTATTCTAAAGCTATTTCATACAAAATGCTTCTAGAAACTCATATTTTGTAACTTTTGCAATTTGGTCCTTTTTGACCATTCAACCTCAATTTAGCAAAATTGCTTCATGAAACTTTCACACTAACATGCAAACATGGCGTGAACCTTAAAAACTCATAAACTTAACTCAGATTCGTGGTCTTGCACCACTATTCTGACTAGGCCCTAAATCGCGCTGTTACAACTGACATGAGCTGTTATGGCTTGATGTTGCTCCTTTGGGTTAGTTTCAGTGTTAATTGGCAAGCTGCCTTGTGGTCGCTCTGATATGATCTTAGCAAGTTGACCTAACTGGTTCTCGTTTCCTTGAATCGATGCTTATTGATTTTTAAGTGTTGTCTCGGTGTTTTGGAAACAAGTTTCTGACACCGCTATGAATTTTGTCAGCATCTCTTCAAGGTTCGGCTTCTTTTCCTGTGGATAAGGCTATTGTTGGAAGTTTGGAGGGGGTTGTTGTCTCTGATTTCCTTGACCACCCCATGAAAAATTGGGGTGGTTCCTCCAACCTGGATTATAAGTATTACTATAAGGGTTATTTTGAGGTTTAAAATTGTTACCCATATAGTGAACTTGCTCGTTTTTAGCGCTCGGGTTGTAAGGTGGGTATTTTGTATTGCTCATCCCTCCTCCATTCATATCGCACTGCATAACTGGATGTACCTGCGAGGAACCACATAAACCATCAATCTTTTTATTTAACATCTCTACCTGATTTGATAGCATAGTTACTGCGTCGAGGTTGAAAACACTGGTGGCTTTTGTTGGCCTTGTCCTTGTGACTTGCCACTGATAGTTATTCAGTGACATCTCTTCAATGAATTCATAGGCAGCCTCAGGTGTTTTATTATTCAAGGTTTCACCGGTGGCTGAATCAATCAATTGCCTAGTTGAAGGGTTCACACCGTTGTAAAAGGTTTGGACCTGTAGCCACATGGGTAATCCATGGTGTGGGCACCTTCTTAATAGATCTTTGTATCTCTCCCATGCATCGTAAAGTGTCTCTAAATCTATCTGCACAAAAGAAGAAATATCATTCCTCAACTTTGCTGTTTTAACCGGCGAAAAATATTTCAATAAAATTTTTTGGTCATTTGTTCCCATGTAGTGATTGATCCTCGTGGAAGAGAATTCAACCACTGTTTAGATTTATTCCTCAAAGAAAAGGGAAATAACCGAAGATGGATGGCATCATCAGAAATGCCATTTATTTTGAAAGTATTGTAGAATTCTATGAAATTCGCCAAGTGATTATTTGGATCTTCATCCTGCAAACCATCAAACTGAACAAACTGTTGTATCATCTGAATTGTGTTAGGTTTCAGTTCAAAATTATTTGCAGCAATAGCAGGTCTAACAATACTTGACTCAGTTCCTGTTAAATTAGGTTTGGCATAATCATACGTAGTTCGAGGAGCATGTTTTTCAGCCACCTCTGGAGGTAGCGGATTATTCTCAGCCATCTCTTCGGTAGTATTAATTTGCTCTTCTTGTATGTATTGTAGGCTTCTCCTTATTTCTCTTCGGTTTCTGCAAACTGTGCTTTCAATTTCACTATCGTAAAGTAGAGGTCCTAACGGGTTTCTTCTAGTCATAAACTAGAATACCTGCCAGAAGCAAAGAAGGGAATTTAGAAAAGTAAAAATAAAATTTAATTGCAAAAAAGAATATGGCTAAAGTAATAAAAATTGAGCGTTCTTAATATTTTAGTTCCCCGGCAACGGTGCCAAAAACTTGATCGTATGTGAAAGTCTTAAAATTTATATAATGAATGATCGAGCCTAGAAACTATCACCACGATTGAGGCAAGTGCACCTATCGAACAGTAGTATAGTTTAGTGGCAAGACCGGAATGTCGAAACCAAGGGAACCAAAAGTATTAATACTAACTTTCTTTTTATTATTTAGCCTAAGAATTAAAGGAACTGTTGTTTAATCTAAAATTAACTAAATACTGACCTAAGGATGCTAAGACACAGGGAATGGATTGGGAAAAATACTTTTGGGAAAAACCAATTGATTAGGACAATACCCGAGGAAGAATCCACCTAGACTTCACTTGTTATCTAACTCTGAACCAGGCAATTTATTCACTTGACTTGATCCGTAGGATTCCCTAATTTATATTAATACCTCTTTCGAGGCTACTAATGTCTAAACCTAGGTTGATTAATTGAAATCTTTTTCTAATTAAAACCCCTAGAATTGTATTAACTCGATCTATGGACTCCCATATTAGGTTTGACCCTAATCCAGCAGATTTTCGTCATCCTATTTCTAGGGTTGCGATCAACTCCGCTTAACTATGCTAGATATACTCTTAAATAGGGACTTTTGCTCCACTGCCTAAGCACATCAATACTTGAATCAATATCCTGAAATATCAAAGAAAGAATTAAGAACACATAATTAAGAACAAATCAAGTATTTATCATATAGTTCAGAAAACAATAACAAGATCCGTCTTAGGTTTCATCCCCCTCAGGTATTTGAGGGGTTTAGTTCATAATCATAAAAGAATACATCTCAAAAGAAAATATAAAACAAAAAATAAGAAAAACCCCTAAAACCCCTGAAGGAAATTGAAGGGAATATCTTCCGTCTTGAGTATAACCCCGGCTTCTGAGATGAATCAACTGGCTTTCTTCCCACAATTCTGGCTTCTCTGGCTTGGCTCCTTGGCCTACCTGAATGCCCCCTTGAAGGATGGCCTCTAGGGTGTTTATATAGGCTTTTGGAATGTCTTTCTTTTCCTCTAAGTACCCTATTCCGAATAGAATTAAAACAGGTCACGTCAGGGACACGCCTATGTGGCACGGCCGTGTAAATCGAATCCAGGCCATGGTCGGGTCTGTTAAGGAGGCACAGCCATGTGGCTTGATCCTAGGCCATGTGCATTTTGTGTTTTGGCCCAATTTCTCTGTTTTGGCCCATTTATCGTTCTTTTTATCCTCCGAGGCTCTCCTAAGTATAAAACATGAAATTAAAGGATTAGGAGCACCAAATTCCACAATTCAAGGAATAAATCATCCAAAAGTATGCTAAATGTGGGATTAAAATATGTATATATTACAGTTTATCATTTGACAACCGGTAGGAAAACATTTTAACGGAGATTGATTTTGATTCGGGGTAAGCAAAGAAATAGTTTTCAACAACAAAATAATGTAAAATATGATGAAAAAAAAGTGGGAGAAAAGAAAATATGAAGATATATAAAGAATAAAAGGAGAAATTGTAATTGGAATGAATGAAATAAATCAAAATCCTAATGTAATTAGGAAAAAGGACTAAATAGCTATGTTTCCAAACTTTTAAGGGGTTGTAGGGTATTTTACCCTTTTACTGAAAATAAAAGGGAAATGGGGGTGAGGTTGACATGACTTAAACTTGGGAATTCAAGGTGGAAAGGAAAATGCTTAACCAATTGGGTTACTGCTCACACTTGTTTGTTTTCTACTCTGTTTAATATTTATTATAGTGTGGTTTTTATCCTAGGTTGCTAAAATTAAAAAGAAAAGAAATGAGAGAGATGGGGTTTGAACCTAGGATCGCTAAGAAGTGTACTAGCTACTTAACCATCAAGCCTAATGATTATTTCTTGGTTATTCATTTCATCTAACCTCCTATATTTTGGGGCGTTACAGAAATTACAGGTGCAAACCCTGATGTGCGAAACTCCGATCCTTGCAAAGGGGACACTACGGTGTTTGAGCATCAAGGTTTGAAATATAGAAATGGAGATATGGGTGGATGGATAAGGAAAATGGAATTTCCATTAGATTTCACAATTTGGTATTGTTGGGTGCAAACTGTGAGGTGCGAAGCTCTAAGCTTTGTGGAGGGGAAACTACGATGTTTGAGCATCAACGTTAAATATGAAACAAAATGATATCGTTTAGCTTACTAGAGCGACACTATGACGATGATTATTAAGTTCCATAAAGTAACACTGAGACTACGATCAGTAGCTCTATGGGGCGACACCGCAATGACGGTAAGGTCCTTTGGGGTGACACCTCAAACAAGGTATAAGGTGTAAGACCATAGCTCAACTATGGAAACTAATAGAGTTCGTTGGGACAATAAACATGGGGATTATAAGGTGTAAGACCATGGCTCGGCTATGGCAACCAATAGAGTCCATCGGGACATAAAACACAAGTTAGTCCGTCAGGACATTAAACATGGGTCTGTACATAGTAGGACCATAGCTCGGCTATGGCATCAATTCTGCCAAAGGATGAACTTGAAAGTTGCTAGGACAAGGTAATGGAGATTGAGCTATGACTCGCACAGAAGAACGAGCGTAAACAGGGTAGCTTAAAGATCTTCAAAAATGTAAGGATAAGGAAAAGCGAGTAGAAAAGTCTGGAGTTGTAGGTAAGCCTCTTAACGAGGATTAACTATGATAAGTGTGAGAGAACCCATAGGTATGAGGCTGTAGGTCTTAGGCGAATAAACTTGAATCAGAGGTTATAATAGATGATCAAGTGGAACCTAATCCAAAGGAGCCAACGGGTAAAAAGGTAGCCAGAGACGGGTAAGTCTGCCAAGGTCCATACAGAGGTAATGATTACTCAAACGGTCTAACTATCAGAGTTAATTAGGAATCTGCAGAGAAGAGGAATGCTGATTAGAACTAGGTAACATTGGTTAGACCATATGGTGCTAATAGGAGAAGGAGTTTGACAAGGACTACTTGGGATGGATAATTCGTTGAGAAGTGGTAGGATACAATTCTATAGAAATTAGATGTTAAATTCCAGTTATCCAAAAGATTGGAATGGGATAATCCAAAATTCTCTGGCCAGTCTCCAAAATTAAAGTGAATATTAGTGGAAGACATTGTCTTCATAGAATTTCACTAAGTTCAATTAAACTTCAGAAATTGTTGCTTACTTGCAGGAAAAAGGTTTAACTCATAAATCGAGGGGAGGACATAGATGTCGTTCATGTGTATAGATGGGAAAATTTCTAAAGGCTACGCCTCAGGGATAAAATAAGATTTATTCATGATATAGGCTGAAGTTAGAATTATATATATGTACTACCAGTTCTGCTAATGTAATGGAATTGTAAGAATTGTGGCACTAGAATGATGAAGTTTTTTTTTTCGAACCTAAATCTTATAATTTAATAGATTCAAAATATTCAAACAAACCAGTCCAGAAGTCTTGTTAAGTTATTCAAGTTGATTGTTACATTCAGTATTCGGACCTGTGGATTGGGTTAGGTATAGGGTGTTACAATTTTGTGGTATCAAAGCCTCAACTTAGTCGATCTTTTGGATATAGGAAGTTACGAAATTACCTCTATATACATGTTATGATAAGACTGGCTTAGTCCCTCAGGTTAGTATATAAGACTAATGTGTATTATAGAAATGGATACAGTTGTGCGAATTATGGAAGCTGGTAATGAGTGTACTATAGCCAAACGAAAGATAAGCGAGACAAAGTATGAAAACTAAAGAAAGAGAGTAAAAGAAATTTTCTTTAAAAATCGAGAGAATTATTACAATACACACGAATATTTCAATTATCCCTATGATCGAACTTTCTCGGATACTAAGGGTCAGATGCTTCTAAGTTTTGAGCATGGAAGAGTTCTTTAGATTCCCTCCACTCCTTTTGAATTTCCTCCCAACTAGCTCCCGAAGGGTTGTAAACATCGAAGCCAAAGTTTGTATTGGTAAAATGGTACAAGTAATTGAAGTTCAAATGACCTAAGTCAAAAGGACCCGAAGTAACTTGTGCGTGCAGGATTAGGTTAGCCCTTAATTTTGGCAGAAAATCCTAAATGTCTTGTTGGATGTCTACCTTATACCTTTCCAAAACCTCAACATTCTCCTTCTTAATGCACACTCTATCGGTGAGGTGATGCTTCTTGAGCGTTTCAAGTTGGCAAACCCACTTTCCAACTCCCTGCTCGGGTCTTTAATTGCTGGTATTTAGTCTTCTAAGCGGAGACAGATTTAGTAAGCTAAGCAGTTTGCTGGACAGAAGCTTCATATGATTGACAGAGTTGGGCAATAGACTATTAACAAGAAAGAAAGCCCATATCAGACTCTGCCTGCTTAGCCTTAGTCTCAGTACACGCCTGTTGGAGAGCTAAGCTCACAAGGCCACCCTCCAAAGAAAACATGGAGATGAAACTCGCCAGCTCGAGGAGATTGGGTTTGTGAACATTAAAAGAATGTGAGGAAGAATATATGATTTCCTTTAATTCTTGGGATAGCTCCCTATCCCGTTTCCGTTAGAAGAAAAAGGAAGAGAAGAGATATTGACTCGTGCCAATATGGTTTTGCCAGGTAAAGAAGGTTTGGACCTTTCCTAAAGGGGAGTGTAATAGAGGGCGCCATTAGGGGAAGTTTGGGGTAGCATGGTGGTAAGTTTTGAAATCCGCAATAAGAGGAGCTAAGGTGGTGGTCGTAGGGTTCGCAAGATTGACGACCTCAACAGAAGGATCAGAAAGGACCGAAGGAAGGAATAGAAGATGTGACAAAGAGTCAGATGCTGGAACTTTTGTCGTGGGCATTAAAGGAGGAGTTGAGGATTTTCCCTCTAAGAAGATAGGTTGTTTTCCCGGTCTATGATGGGAAGGCCTCTTGTTGCATCTCTCCCCAGTACTAGATGACCCCTTTCGAGTCTCAACTCTTGTGGCTATTACTATTAGCTCAAACTCCCGAATCAACCGCATACATGGCTTGTTATGTATTCTCGAACAAAGCTTCTATATACATAACTTCGGGTGGGGATAAGGTTGTCAGGGGGCAAGATACGAGTAGGACCTGCAGGAGGAACAGAGAGGTCACAATGTTTTCAACTAAGTCTCTACCCGATGACTCACCCAGGAGGCCCGGAGTTGAGGAAAGCTACTAGCGGGGAAAAATATTGAAGACAGTGTAGAAGAAATCAATAGGCTCCATCTATTTTCTGACAAGAGCCCTAGTTAACTTGCCATTAGCCCTAAATAGCCATGCCTCTTCGGTAGACTGAACCACTCTAGGGTTCACACCAAGATAACGGTTTGAGGCCCACCAAACATTTGGGTTCTTTCCCTCCGAGCAGTAGTGAAAAAAGTTTCTAATAGTAAGAAGCTTTTTTAATTCCAGAGTCCATCCTGGATTTAATCTTTCAACTTATGCTACTGCGATTTTAGTGTCTAGGGGCTGGGATTAGCGGAAAGTAGAATCTGTTGGAATGGACCACTTCATGGGAAAATCGAAACCACTAAGAAGTTTTCTCTTTACCAAAGTAAACTTACTATGATCCAGACAAAAGCTTGGGGCCCAGTCCCTGAGAATGGATTCGCGACCTTGACGAACATTGAAGTAGACCATTCCAACTGAAGGCCCCTAAGTTAGAACTTTCAATTGATAGAAGCGTTGGAAGATACCAAGCAAGGATGGCTCATCCTGACTATTATAGTATAAGAAGTACGCCACCAAAGTCCACCAGGACAAACCAGTTAGTTGCCATAGCGCAATTTCGTACTCTTGGAGTATTGCGCAAAAGAACAAATGCAGGGGAAGGTGGAAACCAACCTCTAACAAGTAGAGGGGTAATATGAAGCCCTCGCTGGACTCACTCAATTGTATTACACATGTAATTAGCTCAAATTGATAGGTAAAGTTAGGTAATCGGATATCTCGAGCTTCTAAGTAATGTACCATCTCTTCTAGAGCGATCAGGCAAATGTACAATGGCATTCCTTTGGAAGTACTTGTCCCTTGGGGCTATGGATCATTTATGTTTGTAGAGGTATCACTCCTTAGGTGACCCCTCTTACTACAAGAACCAAAGCCCCTGGCCCTCGTTCTTGGATCTGGTGCCATAAGTGTAGTATTTTTGTTAATATAGACTTGTAATTTTTTCCGAATAGATTTGTTAATAAAACAAATTCATTGATTATGCTAATATACTTTTTATTATTTTCCTTAAATGGTTTTTTCAAGCAAAACAAAATGGAAGCAAATGTTGCTCATTTGTTGTATAATGCTTAACTAGTATTAAGCGGTTTTACATGGTCAAGTCGTAGTACAGGAAGACAGCTTGTATTACTAAACGAATGTAAACACGTCATTAGTCTAATAAAAAATTAGCAAACTAATTGAAAGACTGATATGTCATCTATTAAATCCAGTTACGGAGATGCCTTGTCTTGGGCATCGAAGCAAATGACTCTCAGAAGATAGGGATATAGATGTGACTGACTGAACTAATAGTACATCGGATAGAACCCAAACAGAATAAATCTTAAACCATTTATGGATTTATTCACTTGTGACGTTCATAGTGTGACATACCTAAATCCTGAATGGATGGCGGACTATGTATGCGTGACTCACACACTTTGATGTAAGTAAAAGCCTGAGTTCAAATAGAAAAGAAATCGAAAGCTGGTGCGTTGAGTGTACGACTTCTGTAGTAAGTAGTGTCATTCAAAATAGTGGAATTCATAGCCCAAAACATAGGAAAATGATATCCTCTCATTGGCATTACATGGTTGATGAAAAGTAAATGTGGCCACAGGTCGTCTGTCTTTGTGATGGATAACTTGATCACTATTTGATAGTGATTGACTTTCCATGAAGGAAGATGTAATGGTTACCATGAGATGAAATGGGACCATATTGGGAGAACAAATATTATCCCAAGGAGATCAAAGATATCTTATGAGGGTAGCACACTAATGACAAGGTCATTGGACGAGCACTGAGTAGTTGCTTTTGTAATGGTATGTCGTTGGGGAGAGCTCAGTCACAATACTATAGTGGAATGTATTTGTGACTAAATGAGTTTATAATTAATAAGCGAAAAGTCAAAACTTAATTATAAATCATTTGAGCCTCAACTATATATATCCAATCGATCCCTTCATCAACTCGTTGAAACCATAAATGAATTGCGTGTTTGATTAGAAATGAACGAAATGAATAAAAAAAGGGAAATGGGAAACATTCAGGAATGATTATGGTTTTCCCTAAAATGAAGAAATGGAATCATTTGGAAATGAATGTAAGTTTCTAAAAATAGAAATGAAAATGGAAATTAGCAATCTTATATAGTATTACTTAAAAAAATGATGGATGAATGAGTTTATGTTTTTGGACTGTTTTGAAGTCCAAAAATGAAAATTAACTATTCGGTCATAGTGAACATGTTGAGTTGTGACATATTGAACAAATTTTCTCGAAATTTTACCAGGGGGTAAAATAGTCAAAATTATACTAGAGTAATATTGGGATGAGAAAATTATTTAATATGTAAATATTAAATTTTATTTAGGTAAATAGAAAAACTAAATTGGATTGGATCACATTATAGAGTACTAAGTCAAAAAGGCCTAGGAAGCACTCGTAATTGGACCAAATGTGAGAGAGGCTCAAAACCCTTCATATAACATGAAGCGACAACAACCTTAAAAAAATACAATGGTGAGTCGTTCAACCCTCCCCTAGTCTAAGTACGATGTTTTTTTTTCTATTTAAAGTAAACATCTACAACTGTACAAGGGTTCTACCTTCTCTCCTTATAAATAGATAGCACTGGTAGAGCTATTAACACAACTTTTGAGAGATTGTTATTCTGCCAAAAAATAAAGAGAATTTTTTCTCAGCTTATAAATATTTTTTTCAAAATAACAATTTATTCTATCGAAAACTTTTCTAGTTTTTTGTTTTGACAATTGGTTTGAGCCCATACTAGAAGTAGTTCGTGATAAGAGGATAGCAGAGAAGATTGTTTGGTTGAAAGCTTGAAAAAATTAAGGATCCACTTATCCAAAAAAATAGGTATGAATTTGATTAAGGTTTATTGCTATAAATATCACAAACCGGGTCGATTTTCAAAATTTTAATTTTTTGCTGTGTAAGAAAACCATTTTCAAACCTTTTTTTTTCCAACACTCGCTCCCAACGCTGATGCAACCCTGAACTTAACTATACAATGTAAGACCAAAGAAAAGGAAGTGAAATATTACCTGGAAAATAAGAAGCGCTCACGGAGGACGAGTAACTCTGGTAAAGGAAATAGGAATGGAGAAAAGAAGGGAAGATGGAAGTTGAAGAAAGAAGATTTAAGGTTCAAAAAGGAACTCAAGCGATAAAGAAATTTGGGGAAAAAGATTGATTTTAAATGAAAGAATTTCTATAAGTCTTAGTTTAAATAACCAAACGTCTATAGAAAGATTTAACTAAAAATGTAATAAATTGTTCATGTCCCTGAACCTAGTTGTGCCACCTGTTGATCTATGGAGAATTTTTCTTAAAGCCCTCGGTAACCAGAAAAGCGAAAAGATCCGCCCAAGTGAGTCGTCTATTAAGTATCTGCCAAAATTAGTGTATGTTCATATAGGTTTTGTAACACCCTAAACTCGGCGTAGAAGTTTAGACCGAATCTCGGATGTCACATTGATCACCGAAGTGATCATAGGTAAATTTTTACAAATCAATTTATATGTCGGTTCATGGTACCTAATAGTTTAAAACCAGTCCGTAAAATTACAGTTAAGATAGTATACATAAATATGAGCTGAATAAAAATGATTGAAACTTAACTCGAAATTTGTACCACAGCTTTATAAAAATCTTACAGTTCAAATCCAAATATTCAAATATATACTGAAAATGCACACTGATATTAATTTACTTTCACGAGACTGTCCGAGACCTCCGCACTGTAACAGTCCGGTTTATACCCTAGTTGGAACAGTGGTTTCGGGACCACGAATCTGAGTCCGTATAATATTCTAATATTATTTTTTGTGCCGTTGATATGTGACTAAGCATGTGGTAAATTTCCGTAAGTTAATTTGTTCATTTGTGTGATTAATTTGACAAAAAGGATGAAATTGCATTAAGTGCAAAAGTTGTTTGCTATTTGTCAAGGTATTAAAGTGTTGTGGCTTTTTAAATGTGGGGACTTATGTGGCAATATAGCCATTATAATTGTTAGTGGACGGCAATGGGTGGTAATATATATATTATGTTATTATATTTATTTTAAATGTTTCATTAACATTATTATGTTATATGATATATATTATTATAATTAAAACAAAAAGGAAGCATTATCATCATTTTATCACCTCATTGCCGAAAACACCAAAAGAAAAGAAAGAAAGAAAATTTTAGCTAAGCATTCGACACTTGTAAGCCAAAATTAAGGTATGATTTGGTTTCGGTTTTTGATAATTTTTACGTTTTTGTAATCGTTGCTTGTCTTACTATCAAGCCCATGTTTTAATTTGATGAATTGATTATGTTTGTGTGAGATGCCATTGATGATATGTCAAGCTTTTTGATGATTTTTGGTGTTAAATGAAAGATATGAGTTAGATGAACATACTTTGTTCTTGAATTTTTGATGAATTTAGCTAAATAGGGCTAAATCGTTAAAATAGCAAATTGAAGGACTAATTTGCAAATTTGATGAAAGATGTGGGCTTTTTTGTGATGTATATACATTCGGCTAAGCATGTGTATGTGTGGATTTGGTGAATTTGATGTTTTGAGAAAAAATGGACTAAAATGATAAAGTGTACAAATATGAGGGTTAATTTGCAAATAGTCCTAAATGTGTGTCCATGGATTGAAATGTATGAATTAGTGAATAAAAGGGTTAATTTTGAAAATGTTAGATCAAGAACCAAGGAAAACGGACATTGATCGCGGGAAAGCGAAAGTAACCGAGTAGCCGTTTTCATTCCGACATATCGAATCCGAGGTAAGTCACTATGCAAATGAACGTATATGTATGCAATTGTAATTGTTCATATGACTAATGTAGATAATGAATGCTTATGAGAGGTTGTGCATATGAATTATGAGATAAGGCCGATATAGCGATAAAGTCTGAAAAGCCCATACGAGCCTAGGAATAGAGAGGATTAGCTATGTCATGACATAGGTATCTGCTTACGTTCTATCATGTAAGACCACGTCCGGGGCGTTGGCGTTGATTTGAGACTTCGTGTAAGACCACGTGCCCGGGCGTTGGCATCGATATAAGTTCTATGTATAAGACCACGCCCGAGACGTTGGCATCGAGATAAGCTTTACATGTAAGACCATGTCGTGACATCGGCATCGTGATTAATACGTGTAAGACCCGATGCAGGGACAAATGACATCAATGTCCGAGTGCATATAAGACCTCGTGCGGGGACGTTGGCATTGTACGACCATTCCGAGCTTTACGAGTATCCTACTAGATTCCTTATCGCTTCAACGGGCAAGTTTGTGATACGAAATAGCCATGTAAATAGTGAATTCGATTCAGAATACGTTGATTCATACACTAAGTGTGTATATAAGGTAAGTTCCTATGTAACCTTGCTATGATGGTTATGTACCTTTGAAATAATTTTGTGCATAAGAGATTTTTGGAATTAATGAATGTGGTAAATGTGGCCAATAGTATGAACCAAAGTATATATGTGAGAAGATGTTATGTATATGAAATGTGCCTATAATTCTATATGCTTATATACTTGTCTATTAAGTTTATTTGTATATGACTTACTAAGCTTTTGGAAAGCTTACTCTATGTGTGTTTTCTCTATTTTATAGGTCGTCAAAGCTATCAAGGCTCGGACCGTCAAGGATCGTCATCACACTACTAAAATCATTTTGGTACTCTTTGAAAATGTATAAAGTTAGATATGGCATGTATAGGCTAGTATTTTAGTACAAGTTGTTATGTGATCTTAGCCATGTGATTTGGCTATTTTTGAATTAAGACTTTGCTTAAATGAATGTGATACATGATGCATATTTTGGTATGGTGAAAGCATGTGAAATGGCCAAGGTTTGAGTGAGCAAATGAATGAATTATGCTTGTAATGATATGAGTTTTATTCTTTGAAATGGTCATGGTTGGAAATGGTATTGAATGCATGGTTTGAATGATTATTTTGGTATGTTTTTTATGGTTATATGTGCATGAGATATGTTGGAAAATATGGCTTGTAGGTTGACCCTTATGGGTGGCATTTTGGCCTTGTAAATGGCCTATAATGCCACACTTGCCAGTTGTAACACACGCAGTGTGCCTAAGACCGTGGTTGAATTGGCGAATGTAGCTTAAATAGCACACGGCCTCGACATGGGCATGTCAGCTGGTCGTGGTGTATAAGTCAGTAGCTAGCTAAGAGCACACGGCCATGGCATACGGGCGACCTTGTTGGCCATGTTGGAAAAGTCGATATATGGTTTGGCAAAGACACGGTCATGGCACACGGGACGTGCCAAATGCAACCGTGTTGATATAGTCGATATGTAAACATGGATGGACACACGGTCGTCTAGAAGCCGTGGAGGGCACACGGTCACCTACCACGGGCGTGCCTCCCCTGAAAGTTAGAAAAGTTTTTAATTTTCATGAAATTTCATATGTGTTTCAGTTTAGTCCCAACTTGATTTATATGCATGCTTTGGGTCTTGATGACTCATCTAAGGGACACTATGATCGTTAATGATGAATGTAATGTATGAAATGTTATGTAAGTTTTCGATCTGTCCGGTAGCGCCTTTAACCCTAATCCGGCGTCGGATACGGGTTAGGGGTGTTATACGCACACTGAGTCCAGCGTCAGAATTCAAAAAAGGTACCTAAAAAGGAAACACTAAGAGGGGGTGAGCTACACGAGCTCAGTGTGAGTCTGAATCATGACCAATAGCAGAAATATAGTACATAACTCCATATCGAACAACTACATATATATATATATTCAGAAGCAGAAGGTAGTTCCGGAATCAACGTCCCAAAGGAACGTAACATGTCAAACACAGGCACTCAGTCATATGTATTTACAGTCAGATAAAATACAGTCAGATAGTCTAGCACCCAGAATGCTCAAAAAGATGCATATGAAAAGCAGTCAAACAATAAAACCCACCCATCCAGCCAACACACCTCTCCATCCCCTGATCACACCACATAAGAGTTTTTTAAGCTCATCCAACCGAAACACACCACGTAGGACCTCGAAAGGCCCATCCAACCCTACACACCACATAGGTGGACTGAGCCACTCAGATAATGGTACGCAGTAGAGCTGACGTACGTGCAGTACAGTGCAATACGGTAATCCACTGTACAGACAGGTTGCAGTTAAACTACCAGATCAAATAATAGTGCGCAGCAAAGCTGACGCATGTGTGGTACAGCGCGATAAATTGTTGTACGTATAAGTCGCAGTATTACAGCCAAATCAGATCAAAATCAGTCTCTCTTCTCTTCACAACCCATCCAAAAATATTTTATGCAGGTGCATGTATGCATACAATCTACCAGAACAGAGACATAATATTAGACAGTCAGTCAGAACAGCTATGCACACACACCCAATAGCACAGATTCAGATTCAAACATCTCACATGAGAGTCACAGATACACTCAGGCCGAAGCCTAGATCAGAATTCTTAGCCACCCTGACTAAAGATCAGCCAAGGCAACCACACAGACAAATGCTCATATCAAAGACACACAGAATCAAAATAGGTGACTTAGAACCACACGCCTTTGTGCTCTAGCCATGTGGAAATTCCTAGGCCGTGTGGGAGGTCAAAAGCCCGTGTAAAGAGGGGCACACGATCGTAAAACTGCAATACCCCAAACTTGGCCTAGAAGTTAGGCCCGAATCTGGCGTGTCATATTGAAGTGTTTTAACGAAAACCTTGTTTTCATTGAAAACCCTTCTAGAGAAAAGTTAAGTAAAATCCAATTTGCTTTCAAAACGAGGTGTAGCCAAGAACCATTTCCTTGTTACTATGTAAAAATTTCCTTTGACAGCGGAAGCTCGATCTTAAAACACAATTATTTTCAAAAACTTGAAATTCGCTTAAAAAAAATAAATCCAGGTTCCGTTTCAAAATTACAATGCATAGTGGAAGTAATGGAATAATAACTAGAGGGAAAACCTTATTACAATCCGAAAAAAAATAACTTAAAGTGAATAACTTAAAATCTACAATTTAGACATTTAGAAAAACCGGTCTAATCGTCTTGCTAGTTGGCCACCTCTGAGTCCCTCCATCCGTCGAACCCCCTACTAAGGATTACCTGAGAAAAATAAAAGAGGGTGTGAGTTTTCAAAAACTCAGTGTGTACGACCCTCGTCAAACAAATAGCATACATATCATATTATTAACATAACAATATCATACATGCAATGCTGTGCAAACCCTCCCCAAATAATCCATCCGGTACACATCATCTCCATCCCACCGAAACACATCTGTAGGGATTTCTAAATCGACCCACCCATCCGATACACATCAAGGGTAGCCCGGTTGCGGTACTACCAAACGTTGCAGCAAAGCTACTAATCATATAATGGGCTTAAAAAGCCATCGGTGGATCCACAGTTGTCAAGCAACCATGCGATCCTCATATACTTCCTCCGTTCCATAATTCCCACCCATATGCAACCTAAACAGAATATCATATGAATGCAGCAAATGTACATGTAACATCCATAAATCTTACCTTCAACACATAGGGGTATTCTAGTCATTTTACACATCAAGGGTATTTCGGTAATTCTGCCCTACAGGGGTATTTCAGTAATTCTTAACAGTATGGGTCTTAATTACGAACCTTGGCCCGTCAACAAGTCCTCGCGGCTAAAGTGAACAGACACTACGCACCAGGTAGGATTTCAGAGAAGAAGAGGTGGGTCATTAAGACCGCTTAAGTACCAAGCTCTCCCTAGATCCAATCCTAGACATACATATGCCCGTTGCCACACCTAAACCTTATGACTTGTTCACAGTCGCACTTAATAAATTATTAAATTTTTATGTAAGGTTAAGCAATTTACCAAATACTAAGCCCAAGACCCCTTACAAAGCCCAAACAAATTCACATATGTTCATATGGCCCACCAAGCCCAATCTCATTCGTATGGCCCACTAGGCCCAAATCACAATCATATGGCCCATTTGGCCCAATCACATTCATAAGGCCCATCTGGCCCAAATCAATTCCAAGCCATGTAACCAGCATGACTAGTTCATCACTTATTACCAAACCATCAAATTCACCTATTTTGAGCCTACGACCCATCAGGCCCATTTTACCCATTCTGGCTCGATTGGCCAAAACACGGTCCAAGTCCATGAGATCACTCATGGGGCCTCTGATAATGTATCATTTTTCCCTTACGAGTGTTCGCGCACTCGCAAGACTACCGTAGCCAAAACTTTTAGCTTTTCGGCATTTCGGCATTTCGGGATTTGCTGATCTAATGTGTGTGTAGTGTGTGTACATACCTGATAACAAAACGCGCTGCGATCTCCTTAGCCACGATCCTAAAAACGATATCACTCAAAGATTAATCACAAATACTTATTGAATACTTTACCAAAAGCTGAAGTCTCACCTTAACGTTACCTGAAACACCAAGCCTTATTAGCCCTTCTTTGATCACTAGTCACGCGTATCTCCTAAATCTGCATCATTCTTAATCATTAAAAATAGAATAATAGGTGAATTGTATCCAACACAAGTCCTCCTTTCCCTATCTATGACCATTCGGCCAACACCTAAACCATAATTGAGAATACTTACCCAAGAAGCAATCGGCCCAAGAGGTATTCGGCTTTTGAGATTAGTATAGTGAAAGGGGTTATTCGGCACAAATAGGAAGAAGGAGAGAAGAAGGAATCGACTAAAACCAAGGGTGTATCAAAAGAGAATTTGAGAAGAAAAAGTATGGAAGATCAGCAAGCAAAGAAGGAATTCGACTTCTGAGTACTTAGAGAGAAAAAGTGTTTTGGCAACTCAAAAATTAGGAATGGCCAAAGGGAAAAACAATTTTGGCATTAGCCTAGAACCCCAAAATTGACACCTATTTATAGCCTATAGCCGAATTTCCTATCCCAAATTCCCAATTCGGCTTAACCTCTTCCACATATCTCATCTCCTAATTTTTCTCCACGATAACTCCCCAATCCTTTTCCTAAATTCTCTTCTGATCACTCTCCTTAGAGTCCATCATCACACCACTTCCAACCTTCTACAAGGCCAAAATTAAAATCCTAAAAATATTGAGCTAGGATTCCAACCTAGGATCTCTTTGCTAGCCTATAACGCCACCTTCCTATACCCTAAGTGGCGTCACTTAGCCACTCCACCATAAGGCTCTTTGATGCCAATTTTCCCTATTTTTATTTAAAAGCCCAACTACTCACCGCCCTAGTTCCTTTAATAATTAATTAAAAATTCCTTCTCCTCAAAGTTCAAACCCAACACTTCTCCAACACCCCTAGACACTCCAAGTTCATTAACCCTCAAGGCCCACATGCCAATTGTCACTTTCTCGCTCACTTAAAAATTTTCTGAGACCCAAAGCCCAATTCTTCTAGGCCCAAAAATTTGGGGCGTTACAATAACAAAGGCACACGCTCGTGTGAAAATGGGTACACGACTGTGTGATTAAGGCACATGTCCATGCGGACTGGGGACAAGGCCCTGGGGACAGGCCGTGTAACTCTTTGTCCATTTGCACTAAATTTGAGTACAGGGCTGACACGGCTGTGTGAAGGCCTCACACGCCTGTGTGCCCACCAGACATGGCCGTGTGTCCAAAACAAACGCCCGTGTGGAATCCTTAAATCCCCAAATTAGCCACACGGCCATGCAGCCAGGCCGTGTGGCACCAAATCACTCAAACCATAATCTTCAATCTCACACACCCATGTGAGAAATGATAAAATCCCCAAGTCAGCCACACGGTCGTGTGGCACCAAATTTGGCCCGGAACCCTAATTCCCAAAAGCACATGGTCGTGTGAGCTAGCACACGCCCGTGTGGAAACCCTAGTGGTCACGAAACCACCTCGGAACAAGTCAGAAAATGTTATTTCAGCCATCGTAATAGCCCTAACCTTCGTAATGACAAAAGGGTATTGGGATATGTCATATTCCCAAACCTTTTTCCGCAACTAACACCCTAAAATCGATAGTTAAGAACACAAATGAGAATTTTTGAAACAATAATTCACAACATTAAAGGTAGACAAGATTCGAATCCCACACCTCTTACGACGACGGAGGAGTGAAATTCTTCAAGATAAGTGCAGCAAACCGTTTTACCCAGAGAAAGAAAGAAAAACAAAGAGAAAGCAAAAAGAAAAGAAACCGAAAAGAAACAACGTCCAAGAGAAAAGCAAAAAGAAAAAAAATCAAAATCAATTAATTAAAATTAATCCAAATAAATAAATAAATAAAGTTAATAAAAATTTTAACTTAAAACAAAACCAAAACAAAACGTTATTTCAAACGCAGACACAAAAACTCGAACCTAGAACCCAGAGATAAACTAACACACACACAACCACCAGACCAGCAAGCCTATTTTGTCACTTACACGCAAGACTAAACACAAAATCACACCTTTTTCTAAGACCCTCACCACTAACATCTGAACTTCTAACCCCCAAAATCCGGGGTGTTACAGGTTCGGTCAAGTAACTTTTTCCTTAAGAACAATCTGGCATAAGGTATAACTAATGAATTTGCTAGAAAGGCAATAAGGTTACCTTTATGTAGACAACCGCTATGCATGGAAGGTAAGGATCTACCATTTAAATGGGGTAGTTTGAAGAGATTAGGAAATTAGGAAGTCAAGTTAATCTACTTATGTAAGTAGGCGTGTATGTCTCTGAACTAAGGAGAGAGCTAACCAAGGAATGATAACAATCCCCTGAAGTCTGGTTAGGATGAGTCCTGAAAAGAAATTTCAAGGATGAAATTTTCTTTAAAGGTGGGGGAGTTGTCATACCCGGTTCTCTTAAGGGGTCGAACTCAAAAAAGACCCGGGGAGCTGATTGTATAGAAATAGAAATTTGTGGGCTCTAATGAGATATTTAGAAACTTAAGTGACTGGTTAGGGATGGTTGGATTTCAAACCTAGTTTAGTTAGATTGGAACTAACTGGTCCCATAATAGGAGACAGAATTATTAGGATTTAGTGGTTGTTTTAGTATGTGGAGACCGTACCAATAGACTATATATATATAAGCGTGTGTGGAAACAAAATTTTTCTCATTTGTATGTACCATTTTTCTCTCTCTAAAGCATCGCCTTCTTCAGATGCTCTAAAGAAGAAGAGGATGTAGCTGAAGGAAGCTCTATATGTTGCAACAATCGTATGAATTGAAGTTTGGTAGTAGAGAAATTGAGGAACTGGTACGCTTTTTTATCTCTGTACTTGTGGATTGAAGAAAGAATTAGAGTAGGAACTATTAAAAGCTTCTGTATGATTATGGATTCTAGGTTTTTAAGGGTTGAACACATTTAGTTTAACCGATAAAAGGTTGTCATGTTTAGCTGCCAAGACAAATGAGGCTCTGGCTTATGGGCAAGTTAAGCTATCAAGGATAAAGGAAGCAAGGTGAGTTTTCGTACTCTACTTTTTGGGTGATCTATGGTGTTGTGGTTCTAGACTGAAGTATCTTCTTGTATGTTATGTATAGTGTTTAGAAACTTGAATATGAATGAAAAGTGTTGAATGGGTATGCTACAAGTGCATAGACTTATAATAGCATGCGAATGTTGTAAGAACGAATGTTGTTTGTTTGGTGGTTATGTCTCAATGTTTAAATATTTGGTGTACCATGTGTGGGTATATAGTGTCGTTGTGAGTGTGAAATGAATGAATTGCATGTTTATAACAGCAGAGTGGTGAGGGAAAATTATTGATGGGTTAGATAAAGTTAGGATTTGGGAATCGAAATTTCTGTTTATCGCATCTAAAATTGCGGGGTGCAAATCGTGATATGCGAAACTTCAGGCCTTGAGGAGAGGACACTACAGTGTTCGAGCATCAATGTTAGAAATGGAGGAATAGCGAATGGATAGGGAAAATAGAATTTCCATTAGGTTCCGCAATCTGGTGTTATTGGGTGCAAATCGTGAGGTGCAAAGCTTTGGGCCTTGCGAAGGGAACATTGCGGTGTTCGAGCATCAAGGTTAAATATTAAACAAAATGTTATCGACTGACTCACTAGAGAGACATCATGGTGACGGTTATTAGGTTCCATACAATAACACCACAACGGCGATCAGCAGGTTTTATGGGGCGACAACGCAATAGCGGTAAGGTCCTTTGGGGCGACACCTTAAAAGAGGTATGATGTGTAAGACCATAGCTTGACTATGGAAACTAATAGAGTCCATTTGGACAGTAAACACAGGGATTATAAGGTGTAAGACCATAGCTCGACTATGGCAACCAATAGAGTCCATCGGGATATAAAACACGGGATAGTTCACTAGGACATTAAACATGGATCCATATTGAGTAAGACCATAGCTCGACTAGTGAGTTTTTTAATAATCAATTATCATTGAGAACAAGCAACACATGAGAATTCTTTAAATTAAAGAAACTTCTGGTTCTTTAATGAATGTACATATGAATTCTTGTAACACCCCAAATTAGGGGTTGTTTGCAACTTAGATAATTTCTCATGTGTGTGTGCCTGAAGAATAAATTTTATGATTTATTTGGCGTATTTTAGGGTCTAGAATTAAAACCGAGTTAGGCTTGATCTGGTGTTAGAATATTTTTTTTAAGTGTCTAAAAGGAGGAAGCTAGGCGCGATAGGGGTTAAGTAAAAATCTGGGAAAAGTATGACACAAGGAACTAACTGGCACAATTGGCTTGGTGCGCCTAAGGGTGAGGCAAAGGAGTTGGGTTCGAGTTGCAAAGGCAGCACTTTGATTTTATTTTTGCGTCAACTAGGGAATCACTAGGTATGCCTTAAAAATAAATGGCAAGGGTAAGGGACATGAAAGTTGGGTTGGCTTAGTGGCTACTGTGTGCCACTTAAAGGCTTGGAGGTTGATGAGGCGAGTTCGAGTCACTGAAGCGGCGTTTTGCATTTTAATTTTTGGGGTAAACGGCCTAGAGAGGTCTTATAAATAAATAAGGGGCTTTATGGCATGAAAGTCCAGTGGAGTAAGAGTGGCTTGGGGCGCCACTTAAGAGTTTAGAAGTGGCGTGTCTCGGGTTGAAACACAAGGGACGCAAGGAGCATTTTTATTTTGGGCTTTTTGCGTTAAAAGAAAGAGGGCCGAGGAGAAGGTTTTATAATAAAATGTTGTGGGTAATTGACATGAAAGGCCAAAGGGAAGAGTTGGTTGGGGCGCTTAAGGGTGCTGCTGCTGCTGCTGCTGCTGTTGCCTTCACCAGGTCGCTGGTTCGAGTCCAAGAAGCAGCATTCGGGTTTTTTTTTTTATTTTTTTCTCTTTGTCACTTTGGCGTAAAGGAGAGAAAGAATTGGCATGAATGTGGACTCTTTAAATTGATAAAGATAAGGTTTTATTTTTTTGCAAAAATTCTGCTGGATGGGGGGGATTATTAGTAGTTTAATTGTTATTAATTGTTGAAGGTGAATAAGGGATTAAATGTAGGATAATTCTGCTTTGTTTTGTGATAAATAAAAGCTGGAATTTATCACCTAAAAGGGAGGAATTGGCCAGCATTGGGACTCCTTGGGGGGGGTGTTCAAAATCGATTTTTGTACAGCAAGAAGTGCCCAAAATTCCAGCAACTATTTCTTCTTCTTTTTCCTCTGCTGCTGCCGAATTTCCCCTAGGAAATCCTTCAAAATTTTTCCAGCATCTTCCTCTTTTACTTAGCCAAAAATCACCATTGATTTCCCCTACATATTTTCTTTTTCTTTTCTTCCTCCATTAGCCGAACCCCTACCATCTTGCTGCCGAAATTCCCTTAGACAAATTGCCCAAAATTATTTAAAATTCCAGCATCTCTTTAGCCGAATCTACTCCTCCCTATTTGCTGTGGTTTTGGCCGAACATCAAAGAAAAGGGTGCTCTCTTCTTCCCCAATCGGTTTAAGAGGAAGGTAAGTGGTGGTAAGGACTTGATTTAGTAATCTTTTTCCTTTAGGTATTCGTTAAGCCGAAGGCTTGGAGGTTAACTATTTTGTGTCTTAAGGTGTGGCCGATTGTCGTAGGTGAACTATCGTTTGGCTCGGGATTTGGTAGGAAACCAAATCATTTGTAAGGACAAGAGATCTAACGTTATAGATCGGCTTTTCGGGATCTAGGAATTACGATAGTAACAGGTGTGTAAGATCTCTACACACTTTATTAATTTACATGACATTATTATTTGTTTTGATTATTTTGATTGTGATTAGCTTGTGGCATAATCACGGATTTCGGGTAAGTCCCCTGTCTTGTAACTTTTGATATATGTTATATGCCATCACATGATGTTTAATACTATGACATGATATATATGAAATTGATGGTGGGATTGATGAGAGGAGGGGGATGAAATATGGACTGTCGTCAGTGGTTTTGACCACAAGATGGGTTGGCCCCATCAGATTATATGTGACCTATGGTCATCAGTGGTTTTGACCACAACGATTGAATAATTGCGACTAAGTCCCAGTGGTTTGGTACCACCAGTGGTTTTGACCACATTTGATATATTGTGACCTATGGTCATCAGTGGTTTTGACCACACGGGGTAGAAAAGGAGTATGGATGGCTAGTTGGGTTGCATGAGCATGTTTATTAATGAATTGTGTATGAGATATACTTTCCGGGTGGGGGATTTACACACTGAGTCTTGGTGACTCACCCCTTCCCTTAACATTTTGCAGATGGGTAGATCGCGGAGATGGAGCTGGATGGACTCGAGGTGGCCATGCAGTGGAAATTTTAATTAGACGAACTTGGACTTTGTTTTATTTTATTTAATGTTGGTTTATTTTAATTAAGTTGTAATAAGGCCTCCTAGAATTATTTTATTATTGTTACATGCTTTGAATATTTGTTTAAACTATTTAATTATGTTAAAAATGAATTCACATGTTTTTCTCAATCAAACGTAAAATGTTTTAAAAATGCCATCGGGCACATTTGCAATCTATAAACAACCCGACTTAATAAATATTTCTAAGCAACACTAAGTATGGTTTTTAACAAGAGACTTGAAAACACAAAGTTTTCGACAAAACTTAAATCGGTTTTAAAATGGTTCTCAAATTGTTTTCTCTGTAGCAAACCAAATTCGGTCGTAGCGTTTGGGCCGGGTTTGGGGTGTTACAATTCTCAATTAATTTTTGCATCATATATGGTCCAGGATAGTCTAACTGGTCACGCCAAGTAGTAAATGTATTTCTATCAGTAAACTTCTGGTTTACTTTAACATGCTTTTCAATTTTATTAGCATTCCTTTTACTTTGTATCTACATATAAACAATATTGTGACATTTACTTTTAGAAATGTATAAATCAATGTGAAGTCCATAATGTCATTAACTCAATGAAAGAAATATAATTTGAAAATAATTATATGCAATATTCACTTCAGGGAATATGTCAAAATCTTTAAATTTCCAAATTGACTTTAATGATCAAAAGTGATTATAAAATATTTATTGCAGACATTCATTTCAAGGAATGTGCAAAAAATAATTTGAACAATAATATAAGCATATATCGTATTTCTTACCAATAAGATCATATAGATATCATTCGCTTCAAGGAATGATTAATTAATATAAATCATTGATCATTCTATTATAAGAATGAACATTTAGCAACATTTCGAATCATCCATCTTCTTATCTATTTGCCAATAGTGACAATAGGTTTCATTTTCATAATTGTTATGTATTGTTACATTCACTTCGGGGAATAAAGCAGAATCAGTGGAACGAATAACTCGTTATTTTGTTTAGCCACAAAAATGCAAGAGATTAATTCATAATATTTTAAAATCTTTTTACAAGAGTTTTGCATAATCAATTAACTAGAAAGAAATAGTCAAGTCATGCATGGAGTTTATTGTGCATCAAATGTATGGATAAAACTAACATATAAAATATCAAACCTGATATAATGCTAGTACTAGAAAAAAATTTCATAAATCATTGTAGACATGCATGAAATTTACTTCAAAATAATACATTTCATGTTCACTAAAACCTTTCCATTGATAATTGATCATATCATTTCTCTAAATAATTAACAATGGAATAATATAAAGCGTATGAATTACCTTTAACAACTCTACAAAAGTAACATGCTTCTTAGGGTTGTATAGTTGAAAAATATAAGTCATTTACAAAATTAAACCACACGAGTTTTTTTATGTTTCTTATCAAACAATAATCGGTTAATACAAACGAGGTTCATAGAAATGCCAATGGTCAAATTAATATAATATTTTTTATTTTTAAATTTATGAAAATATTTCTAATCAAAACAATTCAAGAATTAAAAATGAACACTGAACCCTAAACCCTAAAAACACTAAACCAAAATTATGCCGATATCAAAATCCAAAAACATATGTTGTCTAGAATTTAGAATATTTATATATATTCAAATTGAAACAATCAAATAAACACATAAAACAATTAGTTTAATGATGACTAAGAACTGATGCAAAGTCACATATTATGATGAACCTTAGGCCTTAATTAATAAAAATGATCGATAAAATTATGGATTGTTATTTACAAATCTATTAATTTATAACATTAAAATTAATCTATCATCATTCAAACATAATCACCAAACAATTATCAAATAACATATACAAAGAAAAATATTTTTATATGAAAAACAATTTAGGTATATATAAGCATGTGACATGATAAATAAATTTACCTAAATTTTTTATCTTCTACTAAAGTCTCAATAGCACGACAAGCAATCCATAAAATTTGACATAAAATTACTTTTGATAAAAATCTATATTGAGATCAAATCTTTTACCATCCATAAAATATAGAAATAAATTAAATTAAATTAAATAACCATAATTATTGAAGACTTTAAAAAAAATCCAATATGAAAAATTAAATAAAAACTTCCTACAAAATTTTTTGCATCTTGTGTCTAAAGCTTCGAATGAAAAATCATGGAGTATAAGTCTAATCTTTAATAGATAAGAATTTTAATTCTAAGTTAAATCATGCTAATAACGTAGTATAAAACTAAGAGAATTATAGTAAGAATAAGAGTGAAAAGTAGACACAAAAGTGAAAGGATAATTCTACTTTTTCTTAGATTCAATTATTTATTAGACCTCAATCACTATAAGTTACAAAATATATAATAAAGATAATTAAGGTATCCTATAAAATTTTTAAAAGTTACAAGAATTAAGAATGAATTTGGAGATTTTGGGAATTATATGGGCATTCATTTACCAATAAATTTATAACATTTTCCTCTTAAAATCGTTATACTGATTTCTTCAAGGGAATTTTATTCTTGAAAAACACCATTAATACATAAAAAAAATTATAAAAATTGAATTCATTAATAATCAAAATCTAAAACTTCATAATAAATAACATCTATTAATTGATATACCACAACATAAATTGAAATCTTAATCTAATAATTTCAAGAAATAAATAAATAGAAAATTAATTTAATTTTAATGATACGACGTAATACGGTTTTTATATTTTTATTGGAATCATAAAATTTTGAAATAAATTTTAATAAATTAAAATTTGTGATATCAAATCATAAAATTAATGTTAATATTAAGCAAAATAATATTAGATAATTTTTAATTTAGGTTAACATTAAATGATAAATAATAAAAATTGGATCCGTGAATTAAGAAGATGAAAGATAGATTTTCTTCTATCATTTTAATAAATTAATCCAAATCCTCGCCTTGTGGGCTCCATATAATTCAGAAAAAATAAACGTTTACCACTTCTATAAATATCGTTTCAGAACTGCATGCCTTTCAACTTCCTATTCATAAATTTCTGTGAATTTGATTAAACTTTCTGCAAATTCTTACCCAAACCCAGAATTACAGGAAACTAAAAGTCAGGATGATGAGTTCACAACAAAGTACAACAAAGGAAGAGGAAGATTGCTTACGGGCAATTCAATACGCTACTTCAACAGTGCTTCCTTTTGCTTTGAAAGCCGCCGTTGATCTTGATTTATTCGAGATTATAGCGAAATCGGGTCCAGGTTCCATGGTTTCTGCTGCTGGGATTGTCTCCAGACTTCCAGCTAAGAACCCTAATGCTCCCGAAATCATCGACCGTATACTTCGACTTCTGACGGCCCATTCGGTCTTGGATTGCAAGCTTGTTACCGATGAAGACGGAAACACGACGAGATTATATGGTATTGCTTCAATCGGCAAATACTTTGTTCAAAATGAAGATGGAATTTCCGTACTTCCAATGCTGCATCTGAATATGGATAGACATGTGCTCGAGTCTTGGTTAGTCTTCTTTTTCTTTGACTCTTTGCATCATATTTTTCCTAACATCAGTCATTTAACCAAAAATTTCTGGTAATGACAACTCTTTCGTCCCTTTCAAAAATATTGTAGTAAGTTAATTTCGATTGATTTCGAAAGTTAATATTAAGGATAAGTTAATTACTGTAATTAATATTTTTCATTAATTGTATATGAATAATAATATAGTAATACTAAACTTGTAAATATTGAAGGCTTAATTTGTAAATACTAGACATATAAATATTGCTCAACCAAAACAAAGACACAAAACAAAGACATGTAAATATTGAGGGTTTAATTTGTTAATACTAGACATGTTAATATTGCTTGACCAAAAAAAAAGACATGTAAATATTGAGGGCTTGATTTGTTCTTATATGAATCAAAAGTATACATATAATTGACGAAAAACATTAATTGTGGTGATTAATTTCCTTAGTTGCTCTATTTCGAAATTTATAAGGATTAAATTATTCTGATTTAGATCAATTTTCTCAATATTAAAATTTAGAGAGACCAGAGAGATTTTTTACCAATAATTTTCAACTATTAGATATATATTAATAAAAATACTATATTTATTTAATGTGATAAAAATATTGGCCAATTCAAAATTTTATATGCATGTTGAGTAAATTATAGTAATGCATTTCAATTGTTTGATTGTAAAGACACTAATCATACAAAAAGTTTTAAAAGCGTATTATATTTAATTAGTTTTACACAAGTATAAATTGATTGATCTAATTGTTATATTTTTATGTTATTTGTCTTATTTTAAATTGTGATTGCAAATCTTTATACAATTAATAAAACTCTTGATCGAGTTGGTGTCAAGAGTTAATAGGGTACTAACTCAGTTTGAAAATGACTAATATATCCTTTTATTAAATGACTATTACTACTTTTCGATGGCCTTTTTTTTACTTTTCATACTTTTTATATAGTTTTTAAATAAAAGAATCGTTACCACTTAAGGTCGTTAATTTCTTGAATTGTCAAAGTTGAATGAAAGTGTCTGACTGCAATGGCCACTACGAAATTTGTGTTAAAAAAAAACAAATAACACAAAGGTTTGTATGCAGTTCAGTTTCCATGCGTCTACAGAGCCTAGCTTAACGAGTAATTCCTTTATCTTTAATCCAAAATATAATAAGTGAATCACACTCTATCACTCCCCTAAAGATCTCACCTTTATACCTAAAGATTAGAACACTCACCGGGAGAATTTAGATTGTAAACTCTAATGGCTTTCAATTCAATTGCACTCTCTCAAAATAATTCCACAATGAACAAAACAAAGTGCTTTCAATAAAGCTCTTTCTAAACTTAGACTAGTTTTAAAACATATCTAGGGTTCGACTTGCTAACATAGAAATTAAATGAATACAAAGCAACACCTTAAAAATAGAAATTACATAATATACTAATAAAAACATAATTCGATGAAGATATAGTCTTTTAAAATCAGCAGCACAATCTCCATCAATTCTACACATAACACTGGTTGAATTGATTCACTTGAATCTAATCAAATCTTCAATAGCCACATATTGTTTTTCATAGATGGACCATAGTATCTTCAGCCTAATAGCACATTCACTAGTCCAAATATTTCACTTCATTAAATTGCCAACTCCATTATGGCAACTTCACTACTTCAGTGGCAGTTTGCAGTGGGCACTACCGAGTACCACTTAATTCATTTACCAAAATATACCTCAACAATTAAACCTCTATCAAGGTTGATCAAGCTTTGCTTATTTAGAGCACACATCCATCTTCACAAGGTAAGCTTCAATGCATCTTTATTTGCCTTAATATAAAGATACAAAAAAATCATAAAGTCAGTCCATATCTTCTTAGATAGCATATTTTAGCACACAAGGTAAGTAGATTACATAAGAATCCTTGAAAAGTAATTTTTTTATTCAATATCTTCTAATGATAAACACAAGATTAACTACAAAAAATCCTCAAAAAGAGACAAGCTAATCATCAAAATATTTTGGTCAAACATGCAAACAAATAAGGGAAGTTTCATGTCTAGGGCGGTGATTGACCAAAATTGGCACTTCCATTAGCCATTTCCAAAACTTGCCTCAACAATCTCCCCTTTTTGTATTTTAGCCAAAAACTATGCAGCCTATTCTACAAGCAATTCTTCAATTAGAAATACAACATAAGCATCAGCAATAGTAAGTTCCAATTCCACCTTTAACTCGGTTTGTTTTCTCCCCCTTTTTTTGAACAAAAATTCTAAAGGAACCTCAAGCGGTTGTAATTGAAGAAACATCTCCATAAGCTAAAATTTCATCAACAACACAAAGTGCCTGGACCATGAATAAACAAAACAAATAATAAGCATGGAAAGGAAAAAAAAATCTCCCTTATTAATACCACCAACACTCTCTCCCTTAGTTATAGCATCAATTCACTCTGTTCGATAAGATATTTCAACAAGGGGCGCAAAGGATGCTAACTCATCAACAATTTTGTATGTGGGAGATGTAACTTGTGGAACAACAAGGTTCTTTACTACAAGATCTTGAGAAAGTAGAAATATCTACATGTTGATTTTCAAAAGCTGTTACATTAGTTTCCATTTCACATTTCACTTGTGCATTAATCAACCTCTAATCTTTTCTCATCCATGTCTATTTTTAGTTAATCTTATTTTTAGTTGAATCTTGGCCGACTCGCAACTTTTCTTTTAGAATTTATCCTTCTTAGATCTTTCAACATCTTATAACAATGTGATCTGATATGAAAAACCATACTACAATAATGGCAGACAATCCTTCTCTTCCTATGTTCTTGTATTCCTTGTAATGGCCTCTCATATTTCCTCTAAACAAATTCTTACTTTTGACCATGCGATGTGCCATGAGAAGTAAGCACTTCCTTTGCCACTTGGAAAGCAATATTTCTTTCACCTTTGGTTCAGCTCTTTTTAGATTCACTAAGGTTCATCTCAAAAGTTTCAAATGAACATATGAGTTCATCAATCTGCAATTGATCAAGGTCATTAGCCTTCTCAATAGTCGTCACCTTGATTGCAAATCTCTCAGGTAGAGATTGGAGGACTTTTCTCACCAACTTCGAGTTTGAATATTCATTTCCAAGAGCAAAATATTGATTTGACAAGTCATAAAACCTTGTTTAAAAGTCATTAATAGTTTCATTATCCATCATCCTCAAAGTCTCAAACTTGGTAGTCAACATCTATAGCTTCGATTACTTCACTGTGTTGGTTCCTGTAGGAAAAAAACATGGTTTGAAAACGACTTTCTTGCACAGTAGAAAATTAAAATTTTGAAAATCGACCCAATTTTTATATTTATAGCAATAAACCTTAACTGAATTCGTACCTATATTTTTGGAGAAGCGGATCCTGAATGTTTTTTGGCTTTCAACCAAATGATATTCTCTGCTATTCTCGTACCACGAACTATTTCGAATGTGGGCTCGAACCAATTGAATAAAAACATAGAACTAGAAAAAGTTTTCCTTTTAGGGTGAAAATGAAAATTCTCTATTCTTTAATAGAAACCAGTAAAATTTTTATTCTGAAAAATATGTTTATAAGTTGATAATAAATTCTCTTTATTTTTCGGTATAATAATAATCTCTCAAATGTTGTATTAAAAGCTCTACCAGTGCCATCTTTTTATAGGAAGAGGAGGTAGAACCCTTGTAGAGTTGTTGAGATTTATTTTAAATAGAAAAATAATCCTACTTAGAGTAGGAGATGGGTGAACGACTTACCCTTATATTTCTACTAGGGTTGTCGCCCCATTCATGTTATATGAAGGGTTTTGGGCCTCTATCACATCGAGGCCTTTTTGACCTAGTACTCTATAATATGATCAAACCCGATTTAGTTTTTCTATTTCCTAAAATAAATTTTAATATTTACATATTAAATAATTTTCTCATCCCAATTTTACTCTAGTACAATTTTGATGATTTTACCCCTGGTAAAATTGTGACAAACCGCAATAAAATTTCGAGAAAATTTGTTCAGTATGTCACAACTCAACATGTTCACTATGACTGAATGATTTATTTTCATTTTCGGGCTTCAAAGCAGTCCAAAAACATAAACTCATTCTTCCATCATTTTTAAGTAATACTATATAGGATTGCAAATTTCCATTTTTATTTTCATTTCCATTTCCATTTCTGGAAATCTACATTCATTTCAAGATGATTCCATTTATCCATTTCAGAGAAAACCATAATCATTCCTGAATGTTTCTCATTTCTCTTTTTCTATTAATTCCGTTCATTTTTATTCAAACATGCAATTCATTTTTGGTTTCAACAAGCTAACGGAGGGACCAATTAGACATATGTAATTGAGGATAAAATGATTTATAATTAAGTTATGGTTTTTCTCCTATTAATTATAAACTTATTTAGTCACAAAGTCATTCTACTATAATATCGAGACTGAGCTCTCCCCAACGACATACCATTACGAAAGCAACTACTCAGTGCTCGTCCAATGACCTTGTCATTAGTATATTACTCTCATAGGATATCATTGATCTCTTTAGGATAATATATGCTCTCCCAATATGATCCTATTTTATCCCATGGTAACTATTGCATCTTCCTTCATGAAAAGTTAACTACTATCAATTATTGATCAAGTCATCCATCACAAAGACGGATGACCTGTGGCCACGTTTACTTTTCATCAACCATGTAATGCCAATGAGAGGATATCATTTACCCATGTTTTGGGCTATGAATTCCACTGTTGTGAATGACGCTACATACTACAAAAGTCGTACACCCAACGCACCACATTTTGGTTCCTTATCTATTTAAACTCAAGCTTTTACTTACATCAAAGTGTACGAGTCACGCATACATAGTCCACCATCCAATCAAGATTTATGTATGCCACACTATGAACGTCACAAGTGAACAAATCCATAAACGAATTTAGGATCTATTCTACTTCGATCATGCACGATATACTGTCAGTCCAATCAATCACATTTGTCTCTATCTTCTAGAAGTCATCCGCTCCGATGTCAAAGACAAGGCATCTCCCCAATTGGACTTGATAGATGAAATATTAGTCTTTCAATTGGTTTGCTCATTTTCGATTAGACTAATGACATGTTTAGGTTCGTCTACTAATACAAGTTGTCTTTCCGTATTACGATCCGACCACATAATACCATTTAGTATTAGTTAAACATTAGACAAATAATGAACAACATTTGCTTCCATTTTGCTTTGCATGCAAAAATCATGTGAGAGATATCATACAAAGTATACTAATGTAATCAATGAATTTGTTTATTAATCAATCTGATTGAAAAAATTTCAAGTGTATATTGATGAAAATACTACACTTAGAGCACTAGATCCAACAGTTCCTTCATGAGCTATCTCTAGGATTAATCAAACTCCTGAAAATCAACACTACAAAAGATTGCATTAAGGGCCTTTGAGTTTTCATTTTCAAGCCTCCTTTCTTCGGTGGACCAAGCAGTTTCTACTTGGGAGTATTGACACCGACAACATCAATAGTAAGGCACTCCCAGCCATTGAGAATTGATTTTCATGCTTCCTAATCAAAAAAATTTATGAAAGCTTTCATTTTAGCTTTCCAATAAGCATAATTTGCTCCATCCAACATAAGGGGTCGAAATAATGAAGTTCTTTCCATCTCAAGCAAGTGTCGACACTAGGAACACCACTAGCCATATTAAGTGAGAGGCTTTGATACTAATTGTTACCACCTAAAGTTGTTAATTTCTTGAATTGTCCAAGTTGAATGGAACTTCCTGATTGTAGTGGCTACTACGGCTTGACACAACAAAATTTATGTTAAAAAATAACAATTAACACAAAAGTTTGTTTACACAATTCAGTTTCCCTATGTCTAGGAAGCCTAACTCAGTGAGTAATTCCACTATCTTTAATCCAAAATATAACAAGTTAATTACACTTTATCATTCCCCAAGTATAGAGATCTCACATTTGCACCTAAATACTAGAACACTAACCTCTAAATTCTCCCCCTAAGAATTTAGATTATAAATTCTACTAGTTTTCAATTCAATTGCATTCTCTCAAAACAATTCCTCAATGAACAAAAATAAAGTGCTCTTAGTAAAGCTCTTTACTAAACCTAGAAAATCCTCAAAGCATATATAGGTTTCGACTTGATAACATAGAAATTAAATTAATACAAAGTAACTCCTTAAAAATAGAAATTACATAATATAATAATAAAAGCATAATCTGATGAAGATATGGTCTCTTAAAATTAGCAGCATGATCTCAATCAATTCTTCACATAACACGGGTTGAATTAATTCACTCGAATCTAATCCAATATTCAATGTCCATAGATTGTTTTCCATGGATGGACCATACAATATTCAACATATTAGCACTATCACTAGTCCGAAGATTTTGCTTCATTAAATTGCCAACTCAATTATGGAAAGTAACTTCACTGCCTAAGTGGTAGTTTGTAGTAGACACTACTGAATGCTAGTTAGCTCATTTAACATAACTTGCCTCAACAGTCAAACCTCTATCAAGGTTTATCAAGCCTTTCATATTTAGAGCACACATCCATCTTCACAAGCTTTAATATAAGGATACAAAAGATCATAAAGTCAGCCCATATCTTCTTGGATAGCATATCTCAGTATATAAGGTAAGTAGATTACATAAGAATACTTGAAAAGTAATCTTATTTGATTAAATTTCTTCTCTAATGAAAAACACGAGATTGGCTACACAAAATCCTCAAAAAGAGACAAGCAAATCAGTGGAATATTTTGATCAAATATGCTAACAAATAAGACAAGTTCAATGTCTAGCACAGCGATTAACCAAAGTGGGCACTTCCATCAGTCATTTCCAAAACTTGCCTCAACAAGAACTAAAATTAACATGTCTAGGGATTAAAGTCCTATTTAATGGATTTGTAGAGTGTGTCTCGCATTTTTTGGTCAAACTAGAGTCAAAGCAGAGGTGGCGTTGCGATGAGGAATCACATGACGTCACAATGATGCGACAACATTTGAAACAGAGGCAAATAAGAGGCGACAGCGGTGTGATAGGGAGCCTGAGACGTCACGACGACATGGCGAATTCCAAACTTAAAGTAACTACGTATTATACTCTTAGTAGGGTTACTTTTCCCAATTAAACTTTGATTACTCTAGAGAAGTTTTAGTCAAATTAATCCCTATTTTTAGCCTATAAATAGAGACATTATAATTCTAATAGGTAGACAATAACACAAATTTAGAGAGAAAATCAATAGAGTGTTAGAGAGCTTTAAGGAATTTTGTGTTTTAGCTAGAGACTTTGTATTTAGGGTTAGGGTTTATTTTGAATTTCTCCATCTTGTACTCTTCGTTTGTTTGCTCATTAGTGAAGTCTCCTTTGCCCATGGTTTTTTATCCTCTTGATTAGAGGAGTTTTTTCACGTAAATTTGTGTGCCCAATTTTCCTTATTTTTTATTTCTTGTTGTTTATTATTGTCTCTTTACCCCCTTCATATAAGACTTTTAAGGAGACCCTGATTTAAGGTAGATATAAACTCTCGTTTGAGGACATGAAGGGAAACTTGTTGAGCAAAGACAATCTCGACAATGAGTTATGTTTGAATGGCAAGTTAGATGGGCAAGCCTCGATTTTGGTTGTGAGAAACAGATCAAAGTCAATGAATCGAGACAAAACTTGTGGCTACTGCAAGAAGTTATGTCACATTAAGGAAGAATGTTATAAGCTACAAAATAAGAATAGGAGGGCTGCTAAGAGAAACAAAAAAGAAAAGAGAAAGGTCCAGGTAGTCGATGCTAATGTGGCCGAGGATAAGGGTGATGATTGGTTGTTGGTGTCTACGACTGAAAGGTCTAAGCTTACGTTTGAGTGGATCTTGGATTCGAGGTGTTCTTACCATATGTGTCCCAACAAGGACTGGTTCTTCACATATAGTCCAGTTGAAGGTGGAGTTGTGCTTATAAGGAATAATTCACCCTGTAAAATAATCGGTATTGGTACCGTTCAGATCAGGATGCACGACGAGATTAACAGGACACTGTCAAGTGTCAGACATGTGCTTAATTTAAAGAAAAAACCTTATCTCCTTGGGTATGTTAGACTCGAAAAATTGTAGAATCACCATTGAGTCAAGTCACATTAAAGTATCTTGTGAAGTCTCGTTTTGATGAAAGGTCAGAAAATCGGCAGTCTATATATTATGCAGGGTTCAACAGTGACTAGTGCAGCAGCAATTTTCTCATCTATTATGGAGTTGGAGTCAACTCAGTTATCGCATATGTGACTTGGTCATATGAGTAAAAAAGGTATCATTGTTTTGAATAAAAGTCAACCAATTTCCAAGTTCAAGCACCATTTGGACTTGGTTAGTATCTTTCAAAGATCAAGTTAGGCCCATAACGAGGCCCAAAAAAAGAGGCATGTTAAAATACGAGTCAATGTGGAGATTTGTGGAGTGTGTGTCGCATTTTTCGATCAAAGCAGAGGCGAGGTTGCAACGAGGAATCACACGATGTCACAACGACGCGGCAAAGTTTGAAACAAAGGCAAAGTAGAGGCATCAACGTGACGAGGAGCCTAGGACGTCATGACGACAGGACGAATTCCAAACTTAAAGCAATTACGTATTATACTCTTAGCAAGGTTACTTTTCCCAGTTAATCTCTAGTTACTCCAAAGATGTTTTACCCAAATTAATCATCTATTTTTAGCCTATAAATAAAGCCATTATAATTCTAATAGGCAGATAATAACACAACTTTAAAGAGAAAATCAAGAGAGAGTTTTAGAGAGCTTTAAATGAATTTTGTGTTTTAGCCAGAGAGCTTTGTATTCGATGTTAGGGTTTGTTTTGAGTTTCTTCATCTTGTACTCTTCGTTTGTTTGCTCATTGGTGAAGTCTCATTTACCCGTGGTTTTTTATCCTATTGACTGGAGGAGTTTTTTCACGTAAATTTGTGTGCCCAATTTTCTTTATTCCTTCTTTCTCGTTGTTTATATGCTTCGATCCCCAACGAGATTTATAAACAAATTCATTACCACTACACCAATAATAATTCTTGAGTAAACTTTAAAAATATTAACTTTTAACATAAAATATTTTCTCTCACCAAATTTGTGTATATAGATAATGTCACCAACTGAGTTGGTATCACAAGTCAACTTGACACTAACTTACAATTGATGACAACATCATGATTATCAATTTTAGTGCATTTAATATTGTTAATATGATGTATTTGTGTTTAAATTTTGTTTTACTCACAACTTAATCTAATTTTTTTATTTTAATATTGTACATATTTCATGTATTGTTATGATTAATTAATTTTAAACTATACGTTTCATTATTTATTATATGTTATTCTTAAATACAAATTTGTGTTTTGAATTTTTTATTTTTATATACATGATACAATTTTTGTGATATATTTATCATGATGTGACGCTGTAGATATTACTTAAATCCATGTTCACTCTCAAAACTTTTATCATGATTTCCCGTTGTGATTGCTATTTAAATTGGCCTTTAACTATTTTGAACATCACTTTCTATATCTTTGAAAATTTATGGAATTTGTTACTCGTCTTTAATAGCTTCAATTTAAAGTTATTTTAAATTAACTTGACTTTTGTTATATATATATATATATATATATATATTTAATTTAAAGCCGATTAGGCCATTAATCTTATGAATTTACGCGAGGCATTGCATATCTATATTAACTATCAAGATTTTAAAATTACAAATTACAAACAAATTTTTAATCACCGTATTTTTCATTATCTTTTGGGTTTATTAAATCATGTAAAATTTTGTGTAGGAACTTCTTGAAAGAGGCAACATTGGAAGGTGGGTTGTCATTTGTGAGGGGATTTGGGGGAGACTTGTTTGAGGCGGTTGCAAAAGATAGAAATTTAGCCAGTACTTTCAACCACACAATGTCCAACCACAGTGCCATAGTCATGAATAAAGTCCTACAAATCTACAAGGGTTTTGAAGGCTTAACCCAAGTGGTTGATGTGGGAGGAGGATGGGGCACAAATCTTAAGCTCATTATTTCAAAGTACCCTCGAATTAAGGGCATTAACTTTGATTTGCCCTTTGTTGTTAAAGATGCACCCAGTATTCCAGGTAACCATACCATTGATTCAATTTTATTTTATTTTATTAAAAAAAAATAGGATGGAATTGAGTCAAGTTACAAATTGTAAAATATTTGGGCTTAATGAAAATTCAGTGTTCAAAGTTTGATTGAAGCTTAATTGAGTTTTACTTTTCAAATTTGCGCTCAATTTTATATAAAAGAAAATAAATTACTTGAGCCTTTAGATGAAACTTACTTACATAATAGAGAATAAGCTTGATTTTTAAAATAAAACTTCTAATTTAATTATTTGTGTTTGAGCTCAAATTTTATTTTGAATGAAATATTTATGAATCTATGGTGTAATCGAAAATAAAAACTTCAATGAGACTTGTGAGTCGTGGCAAGTCAAGTAGTAGACTATATAAATTCAGTTTGCTACAATGATTGTGTAGAATAATCTTTTTCTTTTTTTTTTTTTTGTTTTGGTCTTGAATGTCAAGTAGTTTACAAGCATAAATGTTTTGTTTATAAATTATACAAAACTATGAATAAGTTTTTTATTTAAAGTTTCCTCCATGAACTTTGATAATATATTTTGTTGATGTTAGGTGTGGAGCATGTAGGAGGAGATATGTTCAACAAAGTTCCTAATGGAGAAGTTATTTTTATGAAGGTTAGTTATCAAATTAACTGAAACTCATTAAAATAAACTCAACTTTTGTATAGTAAAATTTATTTGTTTGTTAAAATTTTAGATTTTATAGAGAGATGATTGTTATATATTTATTATAACATTTGATATTCAGAAGATATTTCATTTTTTTAAATATTTTAAATTAAAAAGCTATAATATATTAATAAAATATTAATTAGTGAGATTTAACTAATATATTGAATAAAATTTATAGATATAATTTCATTCATTAAAAATTATTTTATTTAGCAAAATAAAATTTAAATAATATCTTAACTGAAATTTATTATTTTTATTTCATTTAAGAATAAAACTAAATTTACTAAAATTTGAGATTGTTATAGAAAAATAATTTAGTAAAAAAGAGTGTACTTCATATTTTATGGCTGTTGTTGTTATAGAGGATAATGATAAAACATAAAAGAAAATTATTTATATAACAAACTTGATTGTTATAATAAAATGTTGTTATAAAAAGGGATTGTTATAAAGAAAGCTAATTGTAGTCAAATTCTATGGTTACATATATTCAAAGTAAAGGTTAAAAAAGAAATAGGTTTATACCAAATTGATAAGATTTTTTATTTTCAATTCAATTGATTGAATTGATGGATTTATTAAAACTAATTTGAAAAAAAATTAAAAATAGTTTTAATTTTAAATTAATATATATCTATTAATTAATTAAAAATACAGTTGACTTGATATTATGATGTTTAATATAATATTAAAAGATTAAATGTTCAAACTCGTCAATTACAATAGGCATATTTCTCTATATATATAATTGTATTTTTTTTCTAGTTCAATAAGATTGATGATTAACCATAAATAAATAAAATAAAATTGATTTTTATATATTATACTGTAGACTGAGCAATGAGTAAAATGAATATACTTAATCCGAATCTATTTTTCACCTGTGATTCAAATTAATACTTTCATTTTCTATTTGTTAAAGTTTGATTTCTTTATTAGAAAACTAATGTTGTTATTTGAAGTTACTTGTTTGCTGAAATATAAATTTATAAATAAATGTGCTTTATGGTTTATCACTTTGAAAATTGTACAAATAAGGTAAACAACACCAAAGGTTTATTTGTGTAATTCGGTTTTTTTATGTTTGCGGAGCTTAGTTCAACTAGTAATTTTACTATTTTTAATCACAAATACAACAATCTTTCAAACTCTATTACTCCCTAAGAATAGGGATCTTACTTTTATAGTTAAAGACTAGAACACTCACCACTCACCTCCAAATCATCCCCTGAGAACTTGAGCAGTAAACACTCAACAATGTTTCCAATAACAGTTTGGACTCTCTTATAAAAACAGTGTCTTAATGAACAGATTAGAATGAACTCAATAAGCTCTCATACAAAATCTAGACAAGCCTCAAAGTATATATCAATTTAAATGATTACAAAGTAACTCCTTTGAAAATGGTTATAATGTCATTAACAATCAAAGCACAATCGATCAAAGATATGCTTTTCAAAATTAGCAACACAATCTTGATCAAATCTTCACATTCCAAGGAATTAATAGACTCACCCAAATTTTATCCAATCTTCAAATCTAAAGATTGGTTTCCATAGATGGATCATAATATCTTTAATATAACAGCATATTAATAAGTTTAAAGATTTTCTTCATTAAATTGTTAAACCAAATAAAATAAGAAATAAATTGTTTTAGTGACAACTTGCCGTGGGCACTACCGAGTGCCACAGAAATCCAATCTTCACGATTCAATGAATTGACTCAGATCGATTTCTTTTAATCATTATTTAAACTAATATATATGTATTGTGGTTGGTTTAGTGGATACTTCACGATTGGAGAGACGAAGAATGCTTGAAATTGCTAAGAAATTGTTATGAAGCAATATCAGAGTGTGGAAAAGTGATAGTATTGGAAACAATATTGCCAGAACTGCCCACGCCTGACATTGTCACAGCTACAACACACATTTTTGATGCGATATTGCTTCAGTTTCTCCCTGGTGCAAAGGAAAGAACATTCAAAGAGTTTGAGACATTGGTTGTTCAAGCTGGTTTCGCAGCTTTCAAACCTGTTTGTCGTGTTTACAATTTTTGGGTCATTGAATTGTTAAAAAATGTGAACAATTCACCACAATAGTTATATCATTTCATCTGCCAATAACACAGGTAAGCACCGTATTTCGTCGCAGAAACGAAGTTGAACAAGAAGAAGAGAGATGAAGATACGAAAATGAAACAAGGTATGTAGCCAATAAAAAAGAAGATAGAACAAGATTCCAATAAATTCAGTTATAAAATCAAGTGTATCAGACGTACCCTCTAAGCATTTCATCTTAAGTACTTTATGTTATTATTTTGGTTAATGTTGTTATATTTGGATTGTTTACAAAGTACTTGTAATGAATACTATACCTTTTTAAATTTAAATGTTATATATATGAGTTTTATTTTAATCTCAATTCCTATTATTATTGACGGTAAATTATTCTTAAAATATTAAAAATCATATTGAAAATGCAAAGAAAATATATCATAGATATTTATTGGTGTTATTAATAAAGAATCGTCCATGAATATTAACATTTTCTGCTGTAACAGATATTATTGTGATGTTTATTAGTTGATAAAACCCCGCCAGAAGTCCATATGTTGAAGATTTTGTAAGTGAATGCCTCTAAATGTCCCAATAAATTCCACTACTTATTATCTTCCTTCTTTTTGCGGCATTTCTTTGATGTCACGATGATTGTTCCTGCAAACACTGCGAATTTTTTACCATGGATTTTCCCACAGCGATTTTGTGCCCACTGCTATATTATTAGTGCTGTTCATAAACATCGCTATATATGGAAAAAAAAAAAAAAGCATCATGAAATATTGGTTCTTTTGTAGTGACCTTTAAATTTAGATTATGATCCAAATTAATTTTTTAGGCTTGTTATACCTCCCACCAATAGGGACACGTGAGAACACCAAAACACTATTTGAGGAACATACTCTACTCGCTGCAGATCGAGAAATCACTAGAAGCTCACTTCCTGGCTCAACCACCTGGCTTAGGCAGGAGATAGCTATTCAAGGAAGCCAACCACCTTCCCTCCAAAATGTAGCTACCATTTGTTCCTCTAGGCACCCAACCTTTTGTTAAGAATGTGATCCTTTTCATTACCAAATCTCATGTGGGTTCAACTATTTCATACCTCAGATTAGAAGGAACCACAAAATAAGTCCCATCATAGACATGTTCATCCCATCAAGGACATCCACCCTACGTGTCCCATAATAATGGCCTAATAACGAGTCCTTCATGTTAACGCTACCCAACACAAGACCTCGCCTATAAATAATCCCCAAGACGAAAAAAAAAAGGATAAACTCTTCAGCACACTTACCTGCAAAACTCCAAAGAGTCCAAAAATTATAAAACTCTCATGAAAGCCGGAAATTTCAGTAAAAACCATTAAATAATAATATTGAGAAATAATTTTCCGTCAAGTGGTCACCGCCGAGCCTCCGTCGCACCGACCCGCCTATGTCTATGGATTACCTGAACAGATCAGACAAACAGATGTGAGTTTTCGTAAACTCAGCGTGTAACCCAACAGAAATAGTCATGCAACATACACATTATTTCATATATACAGTCAGATATAGATTCGGACCTAAATCCATAACAGATACAGATATCAGAATCAGATATACAGAATCCTACCCCCATCCTCTACGCACCATCTCCGACCATCCCATCACACCATGTGGGGTTAAAAACACTCACCCATCCCTACACACCATAAAGTGTCGATGCGGCACATAACAGATAGTATGCAGTCAAGCTGCCAGAATATAGATGAAAGGTCGCCGTACAGATCACTTCCTCCACATATACAAATCCCACCCTAAGCATAGATACAAAATACATAATTAACAAAATTAACATGCTTAATATGCTCGTATACAGATAGCACATATACTCAAACAGAACAGTCAGACATACATATCAGTGTCCTACTCAGATCAGACTATCAGAATATCAGATCACCTGAATTAGGGTTTGGTTAGTCTTTACGGACCTTACGGTAAGCCCACAATCGATCGGTACGACCCGTGCGACTTTAGGGAAAATTTCATAATTCTAGGCCCACATGCCCGTGTGGCTTGCTTGTGTGAGCCCACATGGCCTGGCCCAAACCCACACGCCTGTGTGGCCCACACGCCCAACTTGGCCTAGCCCGTGTGGCCCACACGGCCGCACTCACACTGTCACACAGCTGTGTCTTGCACACAGCCACGCCTTCGTCAGTCACCCGGCCGTGTCTCGCATGTAGGCCAAGCACCGACCGCCACACGCGCTGTGGCATCGATGCACTCTATTTTCGGCTTTTGTCGAAACTTGATTTTTCGTGTTAGGAGTACACACCTGGTTCGATTTTGATGCGAAAACAATCCCAAGACCTCTGAAACCTAAAAATAGTATTCCAAACAATGTTTTAGGGATTAGTTTACGAATTTAAACTAGAATTTGATCTCGACTTGAGGCCTCTCAAAACTGAACTACTCACGAAACACTTACCACCAACGAGCAGAAACCACTCAATACTCAAATCTCTAGAGGAGCAACAGCTGCTTCTTGTCTTTCCTCTACTCGAGAAATAACGAACACTATCAATGGATTTCGTTAAACATAATCAATCTCCCCAACAACGCAAAACGCTAAAAGAAAACCAATCGATAGCTTACATATTCGGAACAAATAGATGAACCCCAAAAGTACGGCAAGGACAGCACGTACGACGACCATAATTGAAGAAGAAAAAGAAGAGACGGAAAAAAAAGAGAAAGAAGAACAAAATGTAACGTCAGAAAAAAAAGAATTTTGGGAAAACAAAATAATTAAAATGAAAAATTAATTCATCCAAAATCCCAACTCCCCACAACCCCACTAAATCCGACCACTAATCTCATTCAACTACCTCAGAATTTCAACTCCACTGAAACTCTATCACACTACCTAGCAAAAATTATCATCCACGCTCACATAGGGACTCAAACACGAGACCTTAGGCAAGCTAACACCTTACCACTCGAACCAGCAGGCTCATTCTGATATGATTTACCAAACAATAGAATATAAGCCAAACCGCCAAGAAATAGGCTAGAGTCAAAATGGCAAAAATTTTCAAAAGTGAGACATGAACCCAAGACCTCATACACACACCTAGAACACTTAACCACTGAAGCAGATACATATTTATGTTAGATTTCAAAAAAATAGACTTAAATTATTCAGGGCGTTACAACTCTACCCCCTAAAAGAAATTTCAGCCTCGAAATTTACTTGACTCGAACAGATGAGGATATTTTTGTCTCATCGAGCCCTCAGGTTCCCACGTAGCTTCCTCAGTGCCATGATTCCAAAACAGAATCTTAACTAACATAATGGACTTCCTCCCCAGAACCTTAATATCTCAATCCAAAATCTGAATCGGCTCCTCAAAAGTTAAATCCGGTCTAACCTCAATCTCCTCAACAGAGACAATGTGAGATGGATCAAACCGATACCACCTCAACATCGAGACGTGAAACACATCATGGATGGTCCAACTCTAGGGGTAGCTCTAACTAATAAGCCACCGGTCCCACACGCTTCAGAATCTGATACAGTCCTATAAATCTAGGGCTCAACTTGCCCTTACGACCGAACCTTAAAACTTTCTTCCACGGAGATACCTTATGAAATACGAAGTCACCCACAGAGTACATGATATCCCTCCTTTTCAGATCCACATAGGACTTCTGTCTATCAGAAGCCACCTTCAGACGATTTCGAATCAATCTAACCTTATCTTCAGTCTCGAAAACCAACTCAGGACCCAAAATCCGTTGCTCACCCAACTCAGTCCAACATAGCGGAGTACGACACTTACGACCATACAAAGCCTCGTAAGGTGCCATCTGGATGCTGGACTGGAAACTGTTATTGTAAGCGAACTCAACTAACGGCAGAAAATACTCCCAACTACCTCAGAAATCAATCACACAACTCTGAAGCATATTCTCCAGTATAAGGATATTGTTGTCGCATTGAGCCCTCAGGTTCCCACGTAGCTTCCTCAGTGCCATGATTCCAAAATAGAATCTTAACTAACAGAATGTACCTCCTCCTCAGAACCTTAATATCTCAATCCAAAATCTGAATCGGCTCCTCAAAAGTTAAATCCGGTCTAACCTCAATCTCCTCAACAGAGACAACGTGAGATGGATCAAACCGATACCGCCTCAACATCGAGACGTGAAACACATCATGGATGGTCCAACTCTAGGGGTAGCTCTAACTAATAAGCCACCGGTCCCACACGCTTCAGAATTCGATACGGTCCAATAAATCTAGGGCTCAACTTGCCTTTACGATTGAACCTTAAAAATTTCTTCCACGGAGATACCTTATGAAATACGAAGTCACCCACAGAGTACATGATATCCCTCCTTTTCAGATCTACATAGGACTTCTCTCTATCAGAAGCCACCTTCAAACGATTTCGAATCAATCTAACCTTATCTTCAGTCTCGAAAACCAACTTAGGACCCAAAATTCGTCGCTCACCCAACTCAGTCCAACATAGCGAAGTACGACACTTACGACCATACAAAGCCTCATAAGGTGCCATCTGGATGCTAGACTGGAAACTGTTATTGTAGGCGAACTCAACTAACGGCAGAAAATACTCCCAACTACCTCAGAAATCAATCACACAACTCCGAAGCATATCCTCTAATATTTGAATCACCCTCTCAGATTAACCATCGGTCTGAGGATGGAACGCAGTAATGAAGTCCAATCTCGAACCCAGAGCCTCATGCAGTTTCTTCTAGAACAAAAAAGTGAAGCGATGATCCCTATCAGAAATTATCGAAATCGGAACCCTATGCGATCTCACAATCTCAGAAATATAGAGCTTTGCTAACTTTTGCAGAGAGTAGTTAGTCCGAACTGGAATAAAATGGGTGGACTTGGTCAATCGATCCACGATGACCCAAACAGAATCCTTCTTAGTGGGTGTCAAGGGCAACCCACTAACGAAGTCCATCGTCACTTGTTCCCATTTTCATAAGGGAATTTTAATAGGTTGAAGCAAAGCCAAAGGTAACTGGTGCTCAGCCTTATCTTGCTGACAAGTTAGACAACGAGCAACAAAATTCGTTACCTCACGTTTTAAACCCGGCCACCAGTAGAGCTAAATGAAGATTATGATACATTTTATTACCACCGGGATGCATAGCATAAGGGCTACTATGCGCCTCCCTTAGAATCGACTGCCTCAGATCAGAATCATCCAGTACACAAACCCATCCACGAAAACACAGAACTCTATCCTTATCCAGTCTAAAATCAGAAGTACTGCCACTCTCAATCTGACGAAACCGCAGACCCAGAGACTCATCCCCTAACTATTTTTCCTAAATATGCCTAATCCAAGTCGGCTTAACCTGCAACTCGACTAACAGACCTCCATCATCAAACAAACTTAGACGAGCGAACATCGCCCTCAAATTAGACATCGCTCTACGACTGAGAGTATCAGCCACCACATTGGCCTTATTGGGATGATACTCTATCGTGCAGTCATAATCTTTGAGTAGCTCAACCCATCGATGCTGTCTAAGATTCAACTCATTTTGAGTAAGGAGGTATTTGAGGCTCTTATGATCAGTGTAGATGATACACCTCTCAACATACATATAGTGCCTCCAGATCTTTAACGCAAACACCACAGCGGCTAACTCGAAATCGTGCATCAGATAATTCTCTTCATGTGACTTAAGCTGACGGGACGCATAAGCCACAACCTTACCATCTTGCATCAATACACATCCCAAACCGACGTGTGACGCATCACTGTAAACCACAAACTCCTTACCAGATTTAGGTTGTATCAGAATAGGAGCCTGAGTCAGAACAGACTTGAGCTTCTCGAAGCTTGATTGCTGCACATCAGCCTAGATAAAAGAAACATTCTTGAGCAAAAGGTTAGTTAGAGGAGCTGCAATCAGTGAAAACCCCTCAACAAATCACCGATAATAACCCGCAAGACCCAGAAAACTGCGGACCTCAGAAACGTTCTTAGGCTACTTCTAATCAAGCACAGCCTTAATCTTTCTAGGATTAACTCAGATCCCTCAGCAGAAACCACATGCCCCAAAAAAGTTACCTCTCACAACTAGAACTTACACTTGCTCAACTTAGTGTAGAGCTATTTCTCTCGAAGTATCTGAAGCACTACTCTAAGATACTCATCATGCTCATCCTTAGTCTTAGAGTACACCAGAATATCATCGATAATGACTACGACGAACTGGTCTAGATACGGCTAAAAAACTCGGTTCATCAGATCTATGATTACAGCCGGAGCATTCATCAAACCAAAGGGCATAACTAGGAACTCGTAGTGCCCATAACGAGTTCTAAATGTCGTCTTATGAATATTAGCGTCCTTAACCCTAAGTTGATGATACCCAAAATGGAGATCTATTTTTGAGAATACCAAAGCCCCACGAAACTGATCAAACAGGTCATCGATCCTCAGAAGTAGGTACTTATTCTTCAGAGTCAGCTTATTCAATTACCGGTAGTCGGTGCACATCCTCATGGTACCATCATTTTTCTTTACAAATAGAACCGGTGTCCCCCCATGAAGACACACTAAGACGACTGAAACCACAATCCAAAAGCTCTTGAAGTTGAACCTTAAGCTTTGTAAGCTCTTTCGGTGCCATACGGTAAGGAGCGATGGACACCGGAGCTGTACCCGGTAGAAGCTCAATGCCAAACTCAATTTCCGGATTCAGAGATAAAATCGGTAACTTCTCAGAAAAAACATCCAGAAATTCCCTCACTGTTCTAATATCCCCGATAGAAGAGTCCCTAGAAATTGAAACATTGACGTAGGCCAAATACGCCTCACACCCTTTCTGAACCAATTTCTCAGCCATTAGAGCGGAGATTACATTAGACAGGTAACCTCGGCGCTCACCAATCACAACCACCTTCTTATCATCCTCGGTCCTCAGAACGACCCTCTTAGTCGAGCAGTCCAAACTAACTCGGTGCTCAACTAGCCAGTTCATACCCAGAATCAAGTCAAACTTCCCAAACGGTAGTTCCATCAGATTTTCCAAAAACATAGCCCTTTGTATCTCTAATGGAACATTCCTATAAAGTCTACTAACCCGAACAGATTGTCCCAACAAACTCAGTATAGTAATCTCACCGGAAGTACACTCAACAGAAATCCCCAAGTTCTCGAAAACAGAACTAGCTACATAGGAGTGTGTAGAACCTATGTCTATCAAAGCAGTATATAGAGCATCAAAAATTAAAAACGTACCCGTGATCACATCAGAAGCGTCTGTTCTCTCGGCGTCGAGCAGCATAAACTAATGCAGGCTACCTTACCTCAGTTTGATTAGCACCTATGCCCGGTGCTCTCTGTCTTCGGCCCATATCATTACCGCCCCTAGCTGGTCCACGACCCTTAAGTGGCTACTGTACTGCCCTTTGAGCTGAACAGAACTAGATCCCGTAGCTTGCATCTAATCATCACGATGTGAACACTCTTTAATCTGGTGCTCCAAAGACCCACACCGCAGATAATTCCCTAATCTCCTCCAACACTCGCCCGGATGGTGCCTACCACAGTCACCACAAGGCTAAATCTCAGTAGGAGCAACAAGAACTCCCACTCTAATAAGTCCATCAGATCTGGCCCATTTTTTAGGCCTCTGAACTGAACTAGAGGGCTCTGAATCCCTCTTATTCTTGCCTCTCTCTCGACCTCTATTATGGCGCTCCACGCGCTTAACCTCTTCGGCGGTCTTCGCCTTATCCACCAGAACAGCAAACTCATGCTCCCTCTGCGGAAAATTCAGAACCCTCAGACTATCCCTCAAACCGTCCTCAAAATGGACACATTTCTCATACTCAGATGCCGCCATACCTCGAGTGTAGCGACTCACTCTCAGAAACTAGGCCTCATATTCAGCCACAGACTTATCACCCTGCGTGAAATTCATGAACTCACACCTACTAACATCAACATAACTCGCGCCCACATATTTTCCTTGGAAATTAGTCTTAAAGTAGTCCCAGTTCAGAAAATCCAGTTGAGTATCCTTGTAACAGCCCATTTTCAGTGAAATCAAAACAGTGGTTTTGGGACCACAAAACCGAGCCAGAAAAAAAATTTATTTTAATATTATTCCATGGTTCGTATTATGATAGAAATGTTATATGAAAATTCTGATAAAAATTTTTTACCGATTATGTGTTTAATTATAAAAAGGACCAAATCGCATAAAATGCAAAAGTTAAGTTCTAGTAGCTAAAAGGATCAATTAGTTATAGAATTCAAAATAAGAGGTCCTTATATGGTAATTAGACCATTAAAGAAAAGTTAGTAGATATTTTTGGTGATTCATCAATGGGAAATTAGTAAAAGAAAAGGATGAAATTGGAAATGAGAAAAATTAAAGGATGATAAATAATTAAAAAGAAATATCATCATATTATTGTCATCTTCATCCCAAAAATTTTATGGAAACCCTAGGAGAGAGAAAGGAAACTAATCAAGCTTAATGAGGTATGTTTTCTTATTCCATTTTTAGTAATTTTTATATTTTTGAGATCGGGATAACTTAATCTATCTATTTTGGGGATTAATTTGAAAAGTTATCAAAATATAGAAATTTTTTCATAGATGAATATGCTGAAAATTTGAAATTTATGGTAGAAAATGAAAGGTTTTTGATAGATAAACAACTTTTACAAAGAGAATTTTGATGAAATTTTAATTTAGGGACTAAATTGAAAAGTGGTAAAATCCATGGAAAAATTCTAATTTTTTTGAAATATATGTGCTGTAAATGTTATATGTTAAATCAAATAGGCATGGGATAAGGATTAAATTGCATGAATTTCATTTTCCGAGCATAGGGATGAAATTGTCATTTATGAAAAGTATAATGGCAAAATGGTAATTTTGCCTAGGATATAAATTGAATCCAATTGAATATGAATTTTATTAAATTGATAATTAAATTTATTTATATAGATCCAGATAACTCAAATTTGAAGTTAAATCGAGGAAAACAAAAGGCGCCGGATTAGTAGACTTTTGAATACGAACAAGTGTTGAGGTAAGTTCGTGTAACTTAATTATGTATATTTATATTTTTAAATTGAATGTTGTATATGTGAGAATTTTATAAATGATTAATGTATGTAAATAAACACATGCCCGAAATTACTCGATAAATAATGAGTTCTGTTTGAATAATGAAATGCGATGGATATAGTATTTTCTCGTACCGATTATAGTTCTGCATTTGTTACGGACAATATAGCTCAAATAAGCAATCCTGTTAAAAGCCTTCTCGAGCATCCTGTTATATAGTTCCTGCGAGCATCCTGATCGGTAGTGATTCTGCATGTGTTGCGCACTACCGGAGCTCTTTGTGAGCATCCTGTTACATGATTCGATCGGTTTGGATCCAGCATATTATGCGGACACAAACGCAGCTCCACTTGAGTGTCCTGATATAGGCTCTTATGAGCTTCCTGATATGGCTCACTTGAACTCTCTGTTACCTTATCCGGTGCTCCCTGATAATAACTCTTCGGAGTTACCGGTAAAGCTCTATGAGCTCTCTGATTAAAACTCTTATGAGTTTCCTGTTTAGCCCGAATAAGTGTCCTGTTACATGGCTCATCTGAGCATCCTGATATGTGGCTAGAGAATGTGCTCCCTGATTATGTGCCCTAACGGGTACCCCTGAATATGAATTGACGGATCATTTATTTGTATACCTTGTGTATGCTACCTGAGTATCCATCGAAATTTCAATAATTCAACGAATAAAACTCCTGACATGAGAAATTGTGAGATTAAAGAAATTATGTCTCGAATGCTTCTGAAATACTCGAAAGTTTGTAGTATGATGAGCTCATCCATGTTTATTTGATGTACATGTGAATTATATAACTAACTTGCTTAATTGAGTGTATGTGATTAGGAAAATTGCCAAATTGTTGGAAAGCATATTATTGAATGCTTATTTTAATGAATGTTATTAGTAAGTTTAATTCCTATTATACGAACTTACTAAACATTAAATGTTTACTTGGTTTTCTTTTCTCTGTTTTATAGTGCTTGAAAGCTCTCAAAGGTTGGAGATCGGTCGGAGCATCATCACACTATCCACCAACTCGTTTTGGTATAAATAGTAAGCTTATTTTGGTATAATGGCATGTATAGGCTAACTTGGCCAATTGTTGGCTTGTAAATGGTTGTTTGTAATCTAGCCATTGGAATGACTAGTGATAGTTGATTTTGGTACATTTATAAGGTTAAATCATGATAAATACATATGTGTTTAGTATGTTTAATTGAGTTATGTTAAACATGTATGTTTATAAAAGGTAAGATTATAAACATGAATGCATGTGATGATATAATATGCTAGATGATAGAGTTGGCTTGGTTATAATGTTTGAATTGGTTAGTATATGATTGCAAGTATTGGTGTAGGTTGTTGGCAAGTTTGGGTGAGAAATAAGGCTAGGAAATGGCCTTATGTTGTCCACACGGTTAGACACACGGGCGTGTGTCTTGACCGTGTGTGACACACGGCCTGGCACATGGGTGTGTGTTTTGGCCGTGTGTCCCTTGCATCTTAAAATTGAGAAATAGAATGCTCAGAATTAGACACACATGTAGAGACACGAGCGCGTGTCTCAACTGTGTGTGATACACGGCCTAGAACACGAGCGTGTGCCTTGGCCGTGTGAAACCTGCACCTAATTTGTGAAAAATTAAATTCACTACACGGCCTTGCACACGGGTGTGTGGCAGGCCATGTGGAACAAGTCAGAAAGTTGCACGGGTAAGGACACGGGCTGGGACACGGCCGTGTGCCTCACATTGAATGCCCACACGACCTGAGACATGGGCATGTCACTCGGCCGTGTGAGCCACACGGCCTACTCACACGGGCTTGTGAGCCCTGTATATAAGAAAATTTTAAAATTTTGCGAAAAATTTTCTAAGATTCCGATTTAGTCCCGAATTGTTTCTAATGCTTAAATTAGGCCTCAAAGGTCCATTCAAGGGACAATATAATTAGTTTTGGACATAAGCAGTAAATGATATGAATTATCTGAAATTGTTCGGTAAACTCCGATAATGCTCCGTAACCCTGTTCTAGCGATGAATACGGGTTAGGGGTGTTAAATTTTATTGGTATCAGAGCTACGATTTAGTTGATTCTCAAACTAACGTAGCAAGTATGAGTTTAGCTATACATGTTATTATATAATTTATGATAGTTTAATATCTCCTGACCATTTTAAATGTGTTTTTCATATAGTAATGTCATCCAACCAAGCTAGAGCTGAATCCGAGGAAGCTGAGAGCACTGCTCAACCTTCTGTTCAACTAGCTGTATCTAGTAGTATTAAAAGGCTCGTATCTGAGGGTCGAGGTGAGGAGGCAAAAGAAGCATTCTTTCAACTGATGAATGAGTGGTTCACTGAATATTTGAGAACAAATCCTACTGTACAACAACCTTTTCCTCTTGCTCCTCAACCGGTTCCTAACATGCCACAAGGTACTGAACCTGTTAGAGTTGGTAAGCCTCCGGTGGATAAAATTCTTAAATATGGGGCAAAGGAATTTAGGGCTACTGCCGATGATGATTCGGAGAGAGCTGAATTTTGGTTGGAAAATACTATCAGGGTTTTAGATTAGTTATCATGTATACCAGCCGAATGCTTGAAATGTGCAGTATCTTTACTGAAAGACACAGCTTATCAGTGGTGGAATACTATAACTTCTGTTGTACCAAGAGAAAATGTTACATGGGAATTCTTCCAGGCAGAATTTAGAAAAAAGCACAGTAGTCAGAGATTTCTGGATCAGAAAAAGAAAGAATTTTTAGAGCTCAAACAGGGAAACATGACTGTATCTGAGTACGAACGAGAATTCGTTACATTGAGCAAGTATGCCAGAGAATGGATTCCAACTGAGGTTGATATGTGTAAATGTTTTGAGGAAGGATTAAATGAAGATATTAAGTTATTGATCGGGATTCTTGAATTAAGGGAATTTGTGGTATTGGTTGATCAAGCACATAAAGCAGAGGAATTAAGTAAAGAAAAGAAGCAAGCAGAAAGAGAAGCTAGGGTATCTGGTAAAATATTTATGGGAAAGTCACAATCATCTACTTCAAAGAAATTAAGAAGTATCATGATCATTCTACCACCTTTACAGGATATTCTAGGAAAGAGCGAGGCTCTCAACATTCTAATTTGAAATCTTCGTCTCCATCTGTAATAAGTGTGGGAAGTACCGATAACCCCAAACCAAAATGTAAATATTATAACAAATTTCATTTTGAGGAATGCCGCTTGAGAAGTGGAGCATGTTATAGATGTGGTTCTCTTAACCATTTTCTCAAAGATTGTCTGGAAAGGATTGAAAAAGATATTGATCAGACTTCGAAGCTGAGTAATCCTACCTCGAGAGGCAGACCACCCCGTCACCTTGGCAATGTCAATGGTAGCCGAGGTGCTACAAAAGACTCAACAGTTAAACCTGAACCACAAGCACCGGAAAAGACATATGATATTCATGCTAGAGAGGATACCACTGCACCAGACATTATTACTAGTAAATTTTCTCTTCTTGATACTGATATTACTACTTTGATTGATCCTGGTTCTACACATTCATACATATACACAAATTTAGTGTCTGTTAAAAATTTACATGTTGTATTCACTGAATTTGTGGTTAAAGTTTCAAACCCCCTGGGCCAGTATGTTATGGTGGATAAAGTTTGTAAAAACTATCCGTTGATGGTAAAGGGTTATTGCGTTTCGGCTGATCTAATGTTGCTACCTTTTTGATGAATTTGATGTAATTTTGGGAATGGATTGGCTAACTCAACATGATGCAGTGGTAAATTGTAAAGAAAAATATATTGTGTTAAAGTGTCAGAATGGTGAATTACTTCACGTTGAATCTGATAAACTGTATGGGTTATCTACTGTTATCTCAGCAATATCAATACAGAAATATATCAGAAAAGGGTATGATGCTTATCTTGCATATGTGTTGGATACCAAAGTATCTGAGTCGAAGATTCAATCAGTACTGGTTGTTTGTGACTTTCTTGATGTATTTTTGGAGGAATTACCTAGTTTACCACCGGTTAGAGAAGTGGAGTTTTCTATAGATCTTGTTCTGGGAATAACACTGATATCCATAGCACCCTACAGGAGGCTCCTACTGAATTGAAAGAGTTAAAAGCACAGTTACAAGAATTAACTGATAGAGGCTTTGCTCGACCTAGTTTTTCACCTTGGGGTGCACCGGTTCTGTTTGTAAAGAAGAAAGATGGATCATTGAGATTGTGTATAGATTACAGACAACTGAACAAAGTCACAATAAAGAACAAATATCCACTTCCTCGTATTGATGACTTGTTTGACCAATTGAAAGGTGCCACTGTATTTTTGAAGATTGAACTTCGTTCTGGTTACTATCAGCTACGGGTAAAAGAATCAGATGTTCCAAAGACAGCATTCAAAACCAGGTATGGGCACTATGAGTTTCTTGTAATGCCGTTTGGCTTGACAAATGCTCCTGCAGTATTCATGGATTTGATGAACAGAATTTTTAGACCGTCTCTAGACAGGTTTGTGGTGGTATTTATTGATGATATCTTGGTATATTCTCGAGATGAAAATGAACATGCTAATCATCTGAGAATTGTGCTGCAAACACTACGTGAGAAACAATTGTATGCCAAATTTAGTAAATGTGAATTTTGGCTACGGGAAATTGGTTTTATCGGGCATATAGTATATGTTAAAGGTATCAGGGTAGATCCGAATAAAATTTTAGCAATTATTAATTGGAAACCACCGAAGAATGTGTCTGAAGTCAAAAGTTTTCTAGGACTAGCTGGATATTATCGGAGGTTTGTAAAAGGATTTTCAATGATAGCTTCTCCGATGACCGGTCTGTTGCAAAAAGATGTGAAATTTGAGTGGACTAATAAATGTCAGCAGAATTTTGACAGATTGAAAGCTTTATTGACCGAAACACCTGTGTTAGTTCAAACTGAACTGGGTAAGGAATTTGTAATTTATAGTGATGTGTCATTGAATGGTTTAGGCTGTCTATTGATGCAAGAAGGTAAAGTAATAGTCTATGCTTCTAGACAGCTAAAACCACAGGAAAGAAGTTACCCGATACATGATTTAGAACCGGCAACCATTGTGTTTGCATTGAAAATCTGGCAACATTATCTATTTGGTGAAAAATGTCACATATTCACTGATCACAATAGTTTAAAATATTTGATGTCACAAAAAGATTTGAATCTGAGACAGTACAAATGGCTTGAATTGTTGAAAGATTATGATTTGGTTATTGACTATCATCCACAAAAAGCTAATGTGGTTCCTGATGCTCTGAGAAAAAAATCTTTGTTTTCCTTACGAGCAATGAATATTCGGTTGTCATTGTCAGATAGTGGTTTAATTATAGATGAGTTAAAACCTAAACCGACATTTTTACAATAGATCTATGAAGCTCAGAAAGATGATAGTGAACTACAAACTAAACGGGTACACTGCGAGTTGAATTTTGATTTAGAATTTCAGATTGGGTCTGATGGTTGTCTATTATTCAGAGGCAGAATATGTGTACCAAAGAACTCAGAACTTATACAGAAGATTTTGAACGAAGCTCATAATGATACTATGCCTGTTCATTCAAGAAGTAACAAAATGTATAATGATTTGAAAAAGATGTACTGGTGGCCGGGAATGAAACGAGATATATCTGAATTCATATCTAAATGTTTGATATGTCAGCAAGTAAAAGCTGAACATCAGGTGCCTTTGGGATTATTACAGCCAGTTACAATACCGAAATGGAAATGGGAAAGAATTACTATGGATTTTGTACTGGGATTACCCCTGTCTCCGAAGAAGAAAGATGCCATTTGGGTAATCATTGATCGGTTGACAAAGCCTGCACATTTCATTCTGGTACGTAAGAATTTCTCTTTGGATAAGTTGGTTGAATTATATGTTTCAGAGATTGTCATACTGCATGGAGTGCCGGTCTCTGATAAACCGTAAAAGTAACATATTTTAATCCCACATTTAGCATACTTTTGGATGAATTATCCCTTATTTTATGTAAAAAGGTGCTCTTAATCCTTTCTTTTCATGTTTTATACTCAGGGAAGCACCGGAGGATGAAAAGAACAAGAAACAGGCTTAAAACGAGCCAAACGGGCCAAAGCACGAAATCAACACGGCTTGGGCCCAAGACCACACGACCGTGCCTCCTCAATAATATCGAACACGGTCTAAGCCAAGAAATACACGGTTGTGCCTCATTAATGAAGTCTGAACACGGCCTAAAGACAATTCACACCGGCGTGTGCCATGGCCGTGTCCCTGCCGCGGAAAAGAGCAATTTCAATCGGATTTGGATACTTAGGGGCAAAGAAACACATTCCAATAGCCTATAAATACACCCTAAGTATGACCTAAAAGGGGGGAGTCGATGGGAGCCTAAAGCTACCGTTTAGGGGCGTCTTGCTAGGCCAGAGAGGGCAGATTTGTGGGGATTCGCTCGGGGATAGCCAGTTGATTCATCTCAAGAAGTCGGAATCCTACTCAAGACGGAGGATCTCCTCTTCAATTCCTTCAGGGTGTTTTAGGGATTTCTTATGTTTTTTTTTATCTTTTCTTCTGAGATGTTTTCTTTTATTGTTATGAACTAAACCTCGATATACGAGGGGATGAAACTTAGATGAATCTTGTTATCGTTCATCAACTATATGATAAATATTTGATTTGTTCTTAATTATGTGTTCTTAATTCTTGTGTTGATATTTTGCGGATATTAATTCAAGTTTGATGTGCTTAGGTGGAGGAGCAAAAGTCTCTGCCTAGGAGTAGATCTAGCATAGTTAAGCGGAGTTGATCGCGTGCCTAGAGATAGGGTGACAAGGCATTGCCGGATTAGGGTGAAACCTAATATGGGAGTCCATAGATCGAGTTAATGCAATTCTAGGGGTTTTAATTAGAAAGAGATTTCAATTAATCAACCTAGGGTTAGACGTTATTCGCCTCGAGAGAGGGTTTAATATAAATTAGGGAATCCTACGGATCAAGCCAAATGAATAAATCGTCTAGTTCAGAGTTAGATAACAAGTGAAGTCTAGGTGGATTCTTCCTTGGGTGTCGTCTTAATTAATTGGTTTTTCCTCAAGTATTCTCCCAAATTCATTCTTCTTTGTCCTAGAGTCTTTAGTTTTAGTAGTTAATTAATTTTGATTAAACAACCATTCGCTTAATTCTTAGGCTAAATAATAGAAAGAAAGTTAGTATTAGTACTTTTAGTTCCTTTGGGTTCGACAATCCGATCTTGCCTAAGCTATACTACTGTTCGATAGGTGCACTTGCCTCAATCGTTGTCATAGTTAGTTTCTAGGTTCGATCATTATCTTTATAAATTTAAAACTCTGACTTCACAGCGATCAAGTTTTTGGCGCCGTTGCCGGGGAACTAAAATATTAAGAAAACTCTATTTTTATTACTTTAGCCATTATTATTATTATTATTATTATTATTTACTTTGCTAAATTTTATTTTATTTGATTTTGGCAGATAGAGGAGATGGCACTGAATAACTATCAGTGGCAAGTTATGAGGACAAAGCCAACAAAAGCAGCCGATATCTACAACCTCGACCCAATAACCAGGCTATCAAACCAGTTAGAGATGTTAAATAAAAAGTTTGATGATTTGTGTTCTTCGCAGATACATCCAGTTATGCGATGCTGAAACAAGCGGAGGCGTGGCGAATCTGAGTACCCACCCTACGGATATGGCATAAAGAACGAACAAGTCCACTATATGGGTAACTATTCTAGACCTCAAAATAATTTTTATAGTGACACTTATAATGCAGAGTTGGAGGTACCATCCTAATTTCTCGTGGGATGATCAAAGTAGCCAAGGACCTAACTTCCTTCAAATTTTCAACAACCACCTTACCGACGGGAAGAGGAGTCGAACCTCGAAGAGATGTCGACAAAATTCATGGCGACCACGGATACCCGTCTCCAAGACACCGAGACCACCCTTAAGAATCAACAGCATCAATTAAAGGGATCGAGAGCCAAGTTGGGGAACTCACTAAGACAGTTGGACAACTTACTAACACAGTTGGACAACTCGCAAGGATAATTTCCGAACGACCACAAGGGCGTCTACCAAGCAACACTGAGATTAACCCAAAGGAGCAAATCCAAGCCATATCAGCTCAAGAAAGTGAAGGGTTAGACGAGACCAATTCAAAGCAAGAGAATGTGGTCAAAGAAGGTAAGGTTGAGGTAAGTAATAATAAGCCAAAACCTGTAATCAAAGAGTACCAACCTCGCATACCATATCCCGAAGCATTAAAGAAAGACCACATAGAGGAACAACTCGGTGAGTCTCTTAAACTTTCAAAGAAATTTCTTATTAACTTGTCGTTTCTAGAAGCTCTTTCGCAGATCTCAGATCCTAGACCTCGTGTCGATAAAGAAGAAATTCATGAGGAACGAAGGCTTTGGATCGATGAACTAGACGAATGGAAGACACACTTCAAGGAGAGACTAAAAACACACGAAGCAAAGACGAGGCAACTCCACGATGAACTTAATAATGGGACAACCCAGCTTAAGATAGGAGATCAGGTACTCAAAATCTTCCCAGATGGAACGGTCGAGGTAACACATTCTAATTTCGGCACTTTTGAGGAAAACATTACTCGTCTTAAATTTTATATCAATAACCGAATTGATCGCATGAGAAAGGATTTTCACCTCCTCAAACCACCATGACCATACGAATGAGAGGTAAAGTCTAGCTTAAGACTATAAACGAGCGCTTCTCGAGAGGCAACCCGAGCACTAACCCCATCAACTTTTACATTTTGAATTCTTCTTTTACTTTTATTTTTCCTTTTTAGTACCTAACTATAAACTAACCAAAGTGCAGATTTCTAGACCACACGGCCTTACACACGGCCGTGGCCGTGGCCGTGTGGCCATCCCAGGAAGGTACAAGGGCGGGGGCAACCACCAGATCCATAATCTCTATTTAGACCCCCCTTCTTCCTTTTTCTTGTTCAGTTGTCTTTCTTCTTTCATTTTCCATTATTTACTTTTATTCTTATTTTTATTTTCCATTATTTACTTTTATATTTATATTTATATTTATTTTCTTTATTATTTTCTTCTTATTCTTCATACCATTTAGATTTAGCTTAGGATACAATAAAATCAGACCGGCTACTTTGAGGATTCAATTTCAAACGGTTCGAGACACTTCCCCATATTCACCTCCGCTCAATTCCTATCCGGTTTCTTTTCATTGACTCCATCCAAAATTCAGGAAGTTTCACTTCTCTCCCTATCTTATGATTTTATTATTATTTTGCTATTATCTATCTTTGTACATTGAGGACAATGTACATCTTAAGTGTGTGGGGGGGGAATAACTATAGTATTATTTGAAAATCCCTGAATTATATCTTGTCTTGAAGTAAGTTTCTCATATTATGATTAGAATGAAATTTCCATGATTTATGATCTTTATTGATATGTTTTAGATTAAGTCATTGATAATTGTGCATTGATAATTAAATTCTAAGAATATTAGAGAATCAAGCATAATAAGTCTATTTTTCAGAAATTAAAAATTTTTTAGGTTGTCTACCTGAATTTGAATATTACTTTGAAGTTTGAAATTTACAAGGTTGATATCAAAACACCCATAATTTTTGCGAGATTTTGAGCCTTATAGAGCATAAATTCTTTTTCTTGCTCACTTCATTGATTATGAGTGTGTAAACATTGATTTGTTATTCTAGAACTTGCATCGATTATACTTATCGAGACCACACCTTTGATTTGATATACAGAAATAATAAAGGCACCTAAGATTTAACCCACTTACTCCACTAAAAACCTACCTTCATAATTAACCCCTAGTGAACCCCTTTGATCCTAACAACCCTTTTTATTGACTCACCCTCTAATATTAACCCAAAACCCTTTGTATTAATTATCACCATTCTTCTTGACTACCCTTTTTGTCGAGATTTGATTTTGAGCAGTTGCCTAACTATGTTCTATATTTTAGTTGTTCAAGTACTTTCTTATTATTGTAAATATTTGATTATTTGTTCTTAAAAAAATCGAAGTATAGTCATTATTCATTTTTAGTTCAATGAGCTTATACGTTTGAATTCCAAATATTGAAGAATAAGCTCGTATTATTAGTATTATTAGCCTTCAGTTGATGTAATTACTTTTATTTAGTTCATTGTTTCTGGTTAGGTAATTTTTCAGGTCGATCTCGATTCTAACCCTCTAATTCAGCCTTTAACCACACCTTTAACCAAAGCCCCATTACAACCCTTTCAAAGACCTTTTGATTTGTGCATCATTTCATATTACAGTGGTGGAGATTTGATTTTCATGCAAGCCTATGGGATTAACTTTTCAGGTTTGACATTTGAGTGCTTAATTCTGAATCTTAAACACATCGAGTGATTTAAGTGAATCTTTAGTGAGGACGTCAATCCTTGTAGGTTTTGAATCAGAGGTAATTATTTAGATGAGGGGAAACACATATGTTTTGTGCTACAAATGTATGACTTAGATTGTTTGAATCTTTAGGACCCTTTGAGTTAAATTATCCATGTATAAATTATCTATGAATTATGATGAGACATTGTTGATAGGAATATTGAATCATGGAAAGTTCGTTTTAATTGTAAGTTGAGAATTTTGCTTGAGGACAAGCAAAAGCTTAAGTGTGGGGGTATGTGATAAACCATAAAAGTAACATATTTTAATACCACATTTAGCATACTTTTGGATAAATTATCCCTTATTTTATGTAAAAAGGTGATCTTAATCCTTTATTTTCATGTTTTATACTCAGGGAAGCACCGGAGGATGAAAAGAACAAGAAATGGGCTTAAAACGAGCCAAATGGGCCAAAGCACGAAATCAACACGGCCTGGGCCCAAGACCACACGGCCGTGCCTCCTTAATAATCTCGAACACGGTCTAAGCCACGAAATACACGGCCGTGCCTCATTAATGAAGTCTGAACACGACCTAAAGACGATTCACACCGGCGTGTGCCATGGCCGTGTCCCTGCCGCGGAACAGAGCAATTTCAATCAGATTTGGATACTTAGGGGCAAAGAAATACATTCCAAAAGCCTATAAATACACCCTAAGTATGACCTAAAAGGGGGGAGTCGACGGGAGCCTAAAGCTACCATTTAGGGCCGTCTTGCTAGGCCAGAGAGGGCAGATTTGTGGGGATTCGCTCGGGGATAGCCAGTTGATTCATCTCAAGAACCTGTCCCCTCACAAGACAGAGGATCTCCTCTTCAATTCCTTCAGGGGTTTTAGGGATTTCTTATGTTTTGTTTTATCTTTTCTTACTCGAGATGTTTTCTTTATTGTTATGAACTAAACCCTCAGATACCTGAGGGGGATGAAACTTAGATGAATCTTGTTATCGTTCTTGAACTATATGATAAATATTTGATTTGTTCTTAATTATGTGTTCTTAATTCTTGTGTTGATATTTCATGGATATTAATTCAAGTTTGATGTGCTTAGGTGGAGGAGCAAAAGTCCCTGCCTAGGAGTAGATCTAGCATAGTTAAGCGGAGTTGATCGCGTGCCTAGAGATAGGGTGACGAGGCATTGCCGGATATGGGAGTCCATAGATCGAGTTAATGCAATTCTAGGGGTTTTAATTAGAAAGAAATTTCAATTAATCAACCTAGGGTTAGACGTTATTCGCCTCGAGAGAGGGTTTAATATAAATTAGGGAATCCTACGGATCAAGTCAAATGAATAAATCGTCTGGTTCAGAGTTAGATAACAAGTGAAGTCTAGGTGGATTCTTCCTTGGGTGTCATCTTAATTAATTGGTTTTTCCTCAAGTATTCTCCCAAATTCATTCTTCTTTGCCCTAGAGTCTTTAGTTTTAGTAGTTAATTAATTTAGATTAAACAACCATTCGCTTAATTCTTAGGCTAAATAATAGAAAGAAAGTTAGTATTAGTACTTTTAGTTCCTTTGGGTTCGACAATCCGGTCTTGCCTAAGCTATACTACTGTTCGATAGGTACACTTGCCTCAATCATTATTATAGTTAGTTTCCAGGTTCGATCATTATCTTTATAAATTTAAAACTCTGACTTCACAGCCATCAGTCTCCATTATTTCAGACAGAGATCCTCGATTTACATCTCGATTCTAGAATAAATTGCAAGAAGCTCTGGGTACATAGTTACATTTTAGCACTGCATTCCATCCTCAGGCTAATGGACAATCCGAACGTGTTAGCTTCGATGTTGTATTTTTGAATTCTAAGGTAACTGGGAAAAGTATCTGTCTTTAGTTGAATTTGCCTATAATAACAGTTATCAGTCCAACATTAAAATGGCACTGTATGAAGCTCTGTATGGTCGTAAATGTAGAACTCCATTGTATTGGACAGAGCTCAGTGAAAAAAGATACACGGAGTTGACTTAGTCTGAGAAATTGAAGAAAAGGTGAAAGTAATTGAAGATAGTTTGAAAGCAACCTCTGATCATTAAAAGCCTTATGTCGATCTTAAACGAAAAGAAATAGAATTTTAGGTCAGTGATAAGGTATTCTTAAAAGTATCACCTTGGAAGAAAGTTCTATGGTTTAGTCGAAAAGGAAAATTGAGTCCACAATTCATCAGGCCATATGAGATTATTGAAAAAATTGGAACTGTTGCTTATCGGTTGGTATTACCACCAGAGCTTGACAGAATTCACAATGTTTTTCATGTGTCCATGTTACGACGGTATTGTTCAGATCCTTCACATGTAATTTCTCTGACAGAAGTTGAGATTCAACCTGATATGACTTACAGTGAAGAGCCAATCAAAATCTTGGCATGTGAGATGAAAGAGTTAAGAAATATAAAGGTAGCTTTAGTGAAAGTTCTCTGGCAACGACATAGTATAAAAGAAGCTACCTGGGAACTGAAGGATACCATGAGAAAGCAATATCCAAATCTCTTTACTGGTAAGATTTTCGAGGACGGAAATTCTTAAAAGGGGGGAGAGTTGTAACAGCCCATTTTCAGTGAAATCGAAACAGTGGTTTCGAGACCACAAATTTGAGCTAGAAAGAAAATTTATTTTAATATTATTGCATGGTCCGTATTACGATAGAAATGTTATATGAAAATTCTGATAAGAAAATTTTACTGATTATGTGTTTAATTAAAAAAAGGACCAAATTTCATAAAATGCAAAAGTTGAGTTCTAGTAGCTAAAAGGATCAATTAGCTATGGAATTCAAAATAAGAGGTCCTTATAAGGTAATTAGACCATTAAAGAAAAGTTAGTAGATATTTTTGGTGATTCATCAATGGAAAATTAGAAAAAGAAAAGGATGAAATTGGAAATAAGAAAAATTAAAGGATGGTAAATAATTAAAAAGAAATATCATCATATTATTGTCATCTTCATCCTCAAAATTTTATGGAAACCCTGTGAGAGAGAAAGGAAACTAATCAAGCTTAATTAGGTATGTTTTCTTATTTCGTTTTTAGTAATTTTTATATTTTTGAGATCTGAATAACTTAATCTATCTATTTTGGGGATTAATTTGAAAAGTTATCAAAGTATAAAAATTTTGCCATGGATGAATATGCTGAAAAATTTGAAATTTATGGTAGAAAATGAAAGGTTGTTGATAGATAAACAACTTTTACAAAGAGAATTTTGATGAAATTGTGATTTAAGAACGAAACTGAAAAGTGGTAAAATCCATGGAAAAATTCTAATTTTTTTGAAATATATGTGCTGTAAATGTTATCGGTTAAATTGGTTAGGCTTGGAATAAGTATTAAATTGTATGAATTTCATTTTCCGAGCCTAGGGACAAAATTGTCATTTATGAAAAGTATAAGGGCAAAATGGTAATTTTGCCTAGGATATAATTTGAATCCAATTGAATATGAATTGTATTAAATTGATGATAAATTAATTTATATAGATCCAAATAACTCAAATTTGAAGTTAGATCGAGGAAAAGAAAAGGTGTCAGATTAGTAGACTTTTGAATACAAACAAGTGTCGAGGTAAGTTCGTGTAACCTAATTATGTATATTTATATTTTTAAATTGAATGTTGTATATGTGAGAATTGTGTAAATGATTAATGTATGTAAATAAACACATGCCCGAAATTACTCGATAAATAATGAGTTCCGTTTGAATAATGAAATGCGATGGATAAAGTATTTTCTCGTACTGATTATAGTTCTGCATTTGTTGCGGACAATATAGCTCAAATGAGCAATCCTGCTAAAAGCCTTCTCGAGTATCCTGTTATATAGTTCCTACGAGCATCTTGATCGGTAGTGATTCTGCATGTGTTGCGCACTACTGCAGCTCTTTGTGAGCGTCCTGTTACATGATTCGATCGATTTGGATCCAGCATATTATGCGGATACAAACGCAGCTCCACGTGAGCATCCTGATATAAGCTCTTATGAGCTTCCTGACATGGCTCGCTTGAACTCTCTGTTACCTTATCCAGTGTTCCCTGATAATAACTCTTTGAAGTTACCTGTAAAGCTCTATTAGCTCTCTGATTAAAACTCTTATGAGTTTCCTGTTTGGCCACGATAAGTGTCCTGTTACATGGCTCATCTGAGTATCCTAATATGTGGCTCGAGAATGTGCTCCCTGATTTTGTGCCCTAACGGGTACCCCTGAACATGAATTGACGGATCACTGATTTGTATACCTTGTGTATACTACCTGAGTATCCATCGAAATGTCAATAATTCAACGAGTAAAACTCCTGACATGAGAAATTGTGAGATTAAAGAAAATATGTCTCGACTGCTTTTGAAATACTCGAAAGTTTGTAGTATGATGAGCCAATCCATGTTTATTTGATGTACATGTGAATTATATGACTAACTTGCTTAATTGAGTGTATGTGATTAGGCAAATTGCCAAATTGTTGGAAAGCATATTATTGAATGCTTATTTTAATGAATGTTATTGGTAAGTTTAATTCATGTTATACGAACTTACTAAACATTAAATGCTTACTAGGTTTTCTTTTCTCTGTTTTATAGTGCTTGAAAGCTCGCAAAGGTTGGAGATCGGTCGGAGCATCATCACACTATCCACTAGCTCGTTTTGGTATAAATAGTAAACTTATTTTGGCATAATGGCATGTATAGGCTAACTTGGCCAATTATTGGCTTGTAGATGGTTGTTTGTAATATAGCCATTGGAATGGCTAGTGATAGTTGGTTTTGGTACATTTATAAGGTTAAATCATGATAAATACATATGTGTTTAGTATGTTTAATTGAGTTCTGTTAAACATGTATGTTTATAAAGGTGAGATTATAAACATGAATGCATGTGATGATATAATATTCTAGATGATAGAGTTGGCTTGGTTATAATGTTTGAATTGGTTGGTATATGATTGCAAGTATTGGTGTAGGTTGTTGGCAAGTTTGGGTGAGAAATAAGGCTAGGAAATGGCCTTATTTTGTCCACATGGGTAGACACACGGGCGTGTGTCTTGACCGTGTGTGACACACGGCCTGGCACATGGGTGTGTGTTTTGGTCATGTGTCCCTTACATCTTAAAATTGAGAAATATAATGCTCAGAATTAGACACATAGGCAGAGACACGGGCGTGTGTCTCAACCGTGTGTAATACACGGCCTAAAACACAGGTGTGTGTCTTGGCCGTGTGAAACCTGTACCTAATTTGTGAAAAATTAAATTGACTACACGGCCTAGCACACGGGCGTGTGGTAGGCCATGTGGCACAAGTCAGAGAGTTACACGGGTAAGGACACAGGCTGGGACACGGCCATGTGCCTCACATTGAATGCCCACACGGCTTACTCACACGGGCGTGTAACTCCTATATATAAGAAAATTTTGAAATTTTGCAAAAAAAGTTTTGAGATTTTGATTTTGTCCCGAAGTGTTTCTAATGCTTAAATTGGGCCTCGAAGGTCCATTCAAAGGACAATATGATTAGTTTCGGACATAAACAGTAAATGATATGAATTATCTAAAATTGTTCGGTAAACTACGGTAATGCTCCGTAACCTTGTTCTGACAACGGATACGGGTTAGGGGTGTTACGACCCTCCTCAACCGATAACCACCACTGATATGCCTCATCGCGAAGCAAAGAAACTACACCCTTCAATTTCTTCTCAGGAGTGCAGTCGATGTCATTCATAGTCCTCTCAGTGGGCTCCAACGAATACTCAACCATAGTAGGGGCGACTCTAGTGACACCTCTAAACAACTCAGCTCCATTGGACCAGATTTGTTCAGTTATCAAACCACGGCCCCCAGGTCCAGAATAGGGTTTAGCGACCCTTTCCAACACTCTCAACATGGCTTGGGACAGTGCGTCATCCCCAGCCGAGCGGCTTTGAGACCCAGTCTCAGTAGCAAGTGAAACCGATGTCTCACTCGTATCTGAGTTCGGCATACTTCCCAGAGAGGAATACTCAGCTCAAGCCCCCTTAAGGCACCCGTCGCGCCCACGAATACCACGGTCGTGAGTTCCACGAGCGCTCATTGTATTTTCAATTTTATCTATATTATAAAATTTTATGCATAAGTTCCAGTGTTTATTAGAAGATATTTTATGCTCAAGTTATCAGAAGTTCAATGGTATTTCAGAGGTTTTAGTCTCTAACTAACTCAGTACTATTTCAGAAAGTACTAACTAGAGTGTTTTCTAAATTCAGAGGTACTTACAGGACAGGCGCCGGAGACTCGGTGTACCACATACTTACTCAAAATGATCCAAGTTATTTGAAAACCAGTTCTTTTCAAAACACAATTTTGGAACCCAAAATTCACAGCCCAAGTTTTGCAACCTGACTCTGATACCACTAAATGTAACACCCCAAACCCGGCCTAGACATTATGGCTAAATTCGGGAGTGTTACGAACAAGGGTTTTGAAACCGATGATAATTTGATAAAACATCCAAGTTAAAAAAAAACGTATTTATTTATATATATTTATTACTGAAAACGTTACATGTTATCCTTTGAGGTTAACCAAATCATTTCACAACGAAAGTTTGAAAAACTGATTAAATCAAAACCATGCTCGTATTTTAAAAATTAACATTTGTTCGCGTGAAATTGGTATTTTGTCGAGTCGTCGTAGTTTTAGAAATCATAACGCAACCAAACAAAAAAAAAGTCAAACCAAACAGTCCAAAAAGTCCGGAGAGTCTAAAAATTACAAAACTCTCATGAAAGCCGGAAATTACAGTAAAAACCATTAAATAATAATAATGAGAAACAATTTTTCGTCAAGTGGTCACTGCTGAGCCTCCGTCGCACTGACCCCCCTATGTCTATGGATTACCTGAATAGATCAGACAAACAGATGTGAGTTTTTGTAAACTCAGTGTGTAACCCAACAGAAATAGTCATGCAACATACACATTATTTCATATATAATCAGATTAGATTCGGACCTAAGTCCATAACAGATAAAGATAAACAAAACATATATACAGAATCATACCCCCATCTTCTACACACCATCTCCGACCATCCTATCACAGCATGTGGGGTTACCATCCCTACACACCATAAAGTGTCGATGCGACACATAATAGATAGTATGCAGTTAAGCTGGCAGAATATAGGCGAAAGGTCGCCGTACATATCACTTCCTCCACATATACAAATCCCACCCTAAACATAGATACAAAATACAGAATTAACTGAATTAACATGCTTAACATGCTCGTATACAGATAACCCATATACTCAAACAGAACAGTCAGACATACATATCAGTGTCCTACTCAGATCAGATTATCAGAATATTAGATCACCTAAATTAGGATTTGGTTAGCCTTTACTGACCCTACGGTAAGCCCACAATCGATCGGTACGACCCGTGCAACCCTAGGAAAAATTTTAGAATTCTTGTGGGCCCACACGCCCAGGTTGGCCTTACCCGTGTGGCCCACACGGCCTGGCCCAAACCCACATGCCCAACTTGGCCTAGCCAGTATGGCCTACACAGCCACACTCACACCATCATACTGTTGTGTCTTGCACACGGCCACGCCTTCGCCAGTCGCACAGCCGTGTCTCGCACATGGCCAACCACACAGCAGGCCACATGCTCGTGTGGTATTGATAGACTCCATTTTTGGATTTCGCCGAAACTCAATTTTTTGTGTTAGGAGTACACACCTGGTTCAATTTTGATGCGAAAAAAATCCCGAGACCTCTGAAACCTAAAAACAGTATACCAAACACTATTTTAGCAATTAGTTTGCGAATTTAAACTAGAACTTTATCTCGACTTAAGGCCTCTCAAAACAGAACTACTCGCAAAACACATACCACCAACGAGTAGAAACCACTCAATACTCAAATCTTTGGAGGAGCAACAACCGCTTCTTGTCTTTCCCCTACTCGAGAAATAACGAACACTATCAATGGATTTCGTTAAACAAAATCAATCTCCCCCACAACGCAAAACGCTAAAAGAAAACCACTCGATAGCTTACCTATTCAAAATGAATCGACGAACCTAAAAAGTACAACAACAACAGCACGTACGACAACTAGAATTGAAGAAGAAAAAGAAGAGACAGAAAAAAAAGAGAAAGAAGAACAAAAAGTAACGTTAGAAAAGAAAAGAATTTTTGGGAAAACAAAAGATTTAAAATGAAAAATTAATTCTTCCAAAATACCAACTCCCCACAACCCCACTAACTACCAATCCCACTAAATTCGACCACTAATCTCATCAACTACATCAGAATTCCAACTCCACCAAAACTCTATCACACAACCGAGCAAAAATTATCATCTACGCTCACGTAGGAACTCGAACACGAGACCTTAGGCAAGCTAACACCTTACCACTCGAACCAGTAGACTCATTCTAATATGATTTACAAAACAATAGAATATAAGCCAAATTGCCAAGGAACAGGCTAGAGTCAATGGCAAAAATTTCCAAAAGTGGGACTTGAACCCAAGACCTCAACACACACCCAGAACACTTAACCACTGAATCAGATACATATTTTTGTAAAATTTCACAAAAAATAGACTTAAATTATTTAGGGTCTTACAATTAGTTTTAGGATTGTTTGAAGTGAAAAAGGAGTGTAAATTTAGGTTAAAATAGGATAAAAATAAGACTTTTGTCACCGGGTTACAGAACGGGTTGGGTCGACCCTACAAAAAATTACAGGGATGTAGCGACATAAGGGTTCCATGTTGTGACACCCCTAGAAGGATACCGATGTCACGATACACCTTGAAATTTTTGGATTCTAGGGTAAACTAATTTCTTTTTCACGACACATAGGTGTTGTGTCACGACATCGAGCTGAATTGCTCGATTTCATAAACCTTTGTTCAGTGTTGCGACACGGAGGTTCCATGTTGTGACATCGACTCTGTTTTAGCCCCTCCTCCTATATTTCAAAGTGCTCAGAATAAATATTTGAACAGTTTAAATAAAGTTAAATCCTAAGATATCCATAAGTCTAGTAAAATACAATAATATATAAAGGTTTAACTTAGTTTTAAAATTATCAAGTGTTGCTGACAGATTCATCCTTCAGCTTTGTTAGTGTGTACATGGATATGCTTATGGTTGTTTTTCTATCCTTATTGGCCCAACATCCATCATGCCACTCCACCTTGTTTCGTTTTTTCCACTCCTTGAATATGCTTTCTCGAGCTGTACTTATCACAGAAAATACCTTTTCTGGCTCAAGGTAATTAGGGATTTTTATAGATATTTCAAAGCATTATTTCCCTAAATTTTCCCTACTTTCTCATTCTGTTGGTGTCCACATTTGAAGATTTCAGTACCACCATTGATTTTCATGATTAGCTCGTTATTTTCTAGGTCAATGGTGGACCTTAACGTGGCTAAAAATGGTCTACCTAACAGAATAGGTATTTCACGGTCTTCTTTAAAATCTAGAATTACAAAATCAACCGGGATGAAAAAGTTACGCACTTTAACCAACATATCTTCAAGTACTCCCTTAGGTTGTACTAAAGACCTGTCGGCTAATTGTAATATGATATGCATATTTTTAAGTTCCCTAACTTGAGTTTCTTGTATATAGATAAGGGCATCAAATTTATACTGGACCCTAGATCACATAAATTTTTACTGAAGTGAACATCCCCTATCTCTACAGGAATTATAAAACTCCCTGGGTCCTTCAGTTTTGGGGGCATTTGTTTAGAAATTATCGCACTGCAAGATACGTGATTTCTTTTAAATATTTAGCGTATTTAGGAACTTTTTCAATTAATTCAATTAAAGGCAAGTTAACATTAAATGATTTGAGTAAGTTTAGAAAACTTACAAATTCTGCTTCATCTCGTTTCCATTTATCCTCTATCTATGAGGGGAATGGTACCTTCGTTGGTGTGGGTTCTCTGTTCGGCTCATCTATTGGCTCAGTTTCTGGCTAGATTACCTTCTCTGGTTCAGGTTCAACATCATTATTTCGAAGGGCTTCTTCTTGAAGATCATCGGCATCCTCCTCGTCCTCCTCTTGAGTTGGTTACTCTGGTCTACTTAGTACTTTACCCGAGCGAAGCACGATTGCCTTCACATGTTCCTTCCCTTATCTTCAAAAATTATTCTCGGTATTAGTTGGGATCCTAATGCCAATTTTCCTTTTAACATCTCCCATCATGTTCATCAATTGGTTCATTTGGTCTTCAAGTTTAGCCAACGTCTTAATTGTTTGGGTGAACTCAAACTGTACCTATTTTACTTTGATCCTCATTAGCTACATCTCTCCCTCGATTCGATCCGTTCGTTGACCACATACAGTATGGTCATTTGGGTTGGTCCTTTCTTGATGTTTCTGTAAGTCTGGAGGTTGGTAAGTAGTATTTTTAATAGGATTAGAACTATTACCTCCTCCCTGATTTTCGCCCCATCTCAAGTTTGGGTGATCTCTCCAGCCAAGATTATATGTATTTGAATAGATATTTCCACCCCTATTCCCTATGTAATTCACGTTCTTAGTTGGGTTATTAAAATATTAGCTAAAAGGTTTATCTCTGCCAAATATTGGAGACGCGCTAGATGTGGACTCTAATTGGTTAAGTCTGTCCAGAATATGTTGATTCTTGTCATACTCCTAGATAGATTTTACCGCAGATGGAATTTGTCCATAAGTAAACCTTTCGTTCAACCACTAGCAGGAATTCGTCGCCATGTTCTCTATAAGATTATACTCAACCTCGTATGTTCGGTTCATTGAGGCTCCTTCTGTGGCTCCATCTAGTCCTGATCGCGCGTGTGCATCCAACCCATTATAAAACATCTGCGAACATCTTTGGATCAACATCTTAAATCACTCCCAAGCTTCCTAAAAGCTTTCTCCTTCTAGTTGTTTAAATGTGGCAATATTTCTCCTGAGTTGGACTATCTTGCTAATAAGAAAGAACTTGTGTAGAAACTTCTCTGCAAGTTCGTTCCATGTTGTGATAGATCCCGGTGCCTGCAAGTCTAACCAAGAAAAAGTGTTATCGATTAAGGAGAAAGGGAACAACCGAAGACGAATAGCATCATCAGTGACCCCATTAAATTTAAATATATCACAAAGTTGAAGAAACCGTTTTAAGTGTTGGTTTGGGTCATCCGTCATGGTTCATCTAAACTGCAGATTGTTCTGGATCATTTGGATCATAGCCAGCTTGATCTCAAAAATATTTGTTGTAATAGCTGGCCTTGTAATGCTGCCTTGTACCATATCTAGATTTGGTAGCGCATATTTTTTTAAATTTCATTCTTCTCACGCCATCGGTTTAACGGTAGTTGTGGTGGTGGTGGTAGATCTTGTATGTTAGCTTCGTCAAGGTCATCGAACAGTGGGTTTTCTTGTGGTGGGTTGCCCGTAGCAAGTGGGTTATTTTGCATCTGTTGCTGTTGTTGTTACGATTTCTACGAATTATTGTTTCTGGATCAAAGGGCTACTTTATAGGTGTGCCCCTACTTCAAGTTATACATTGAAACCACAAAGAAAAATAAAAATGTTAGTAAATAAAAGAAAATAAAAATTGTATCTATACTTTAAAATTTTCCTAATTATTCTATTAGACGAAAAAATTAAAATTAATTCAGTAGCGTTGCCTCCCCGACAACGGTGCCAACAACTTGACCGCCTCTCGACATACTAACGTCAAGAGTATGAATATTGCTACAAAATATATGGATTTAAGGCGGTGTCCGCAAGTATACGGGTCAGGTTGGAATATAGTTTTTACAACGAAATAAGTGAGTAATTAGAGGATCGTACCTAAGGAGGGCGAGTACTAAATTAATAATAACCTAAATGTCAATAGATCTAATTAATAATTTAAATAAGTTATAGTATGATAAAACATAAGAGGAAAAGAATTGGTTTTTATAAGAAAATAAATAAAATCACATAAAAGAATAAAATTCGAGAACTAATATGTTGACTCAATCAAATCTAAGCATGGGAGATTAACTCGCTTCGATGGTTATAACTGATTCCTATTTCGGGTTTTATTCAACCAACTAGTCACTAACCTAGCAGGATCTCTTGATCTTCCACTAAACTAACTAGTCTAAATAACTACTTATCTCTAGACCTCACAGTCCAGACTGGATTGGAGTTAATCTGCTACAACAAATTGCGGTAGACCAGTTGGCAGGCCTATACCATAAATAGGGTCGTTGTCCAAATGATTCATTTGGAACTTTGAAATAGGTACCAAATGATTCATTTTTACCATAAACAGGGTCCTTGTCCCAAAGAGCATCTTTCCTCGTCACAACGTCAACTGACAGTAAGTGAAGTCGCGATGTCGAGTGGCCCGATGTCGTGATGTGACGTACTATTTTGGCGATGTCATGACATGGAGGAGATGACATCACGACATCAGCCTTGAACTTTAAAACTTTGTAATTTGGTCCTGTTTCGAGTTTGGGTTGACAAAAGAGCTTTCGTAAGCTCGATGAAGACACGAAATTGATTGTGTAACATGTTTTGGATGTGATTGACACTTAGTTTGCTTATGTAAATGATTATTTATTGCGTATTTGACCGTAGTTGCTTCGAAAATAAATGTGACGCCTTGTAACTTGAACCCGGTGATTGAGTTGGGCGAGGGGTGTTACATAGAGTATCTACGCATATTTGGCACATAATTTAATAAATGAAGCTCAATAAGTCTTAACCATACTAGATCCCTTTTAGTTTGGGCTAACCTTTTATGATAGTAAATAATAACAAGTAATTTTCTTATTATATATATGTGATGTCTATATTATCTAGCAATCTCCCACTTGGACCACATATATATACACTATTTACCTTATAATTACGTATCATCATATAACTTTATGAGCATAAAATTTTACTATTTTATTCGAAAGGTATTCCGAATAACATAATCCATTAATTTTGCAATGGCCTTCTTCAAGATCATCATACACATGTGATTTGATCTCTCGCACATTTTCATCTCCTTCTTTTGATTAGAGGTACTGGAGGAGAATCAACCCTTAATGCAATGTTGAGATCTATGAGTATGAGAACTATCATAAGATTCTCTTGCCTTGACTTGAAGTTTATGCCATTTAACATGAAAATATAATCAATCCATGTAGTGATGTTGGCAGATATAAAAGTAGCTGAATCAAACAAAACAACCTCACATAAGACTTCAAATATAAACCAAAATAATAAATTCGAATAAAGGTAAATCTCATCTCAATATATCGGACACTCCATTAACATTTTATCTTTGGAAAAATTATTAACTTGTAAGTGATATCTTGTTGTAGAAATTAAACACTGACAATAAAAACATGTCGAACAGTAATACTTCCTTTAGGTCGATTTATTACTCACATGTAAAATTGAATAATCATCACATGTTTATTATCATAGTTTTACATATAATTTTTTTTAAATACTAACCTTCCTTTGGACTGATCAATATTAACACGACTTAAGTTACATGTACACAATTTTTAATATTTTAAACAAAATAATTTTAACAACAGAGGTCACCTTGGCAACTTATCATTTCAACCAAGTTATTTTAAAGAGTTAGTATTTGATATACTAGTGGTATACTTTTTTTATTTCACAAGCAATTTTAAAAATTTGCCATGTGTCTCTTTTTTTTAATGTTTTACTATACTTCTATGGGACAATTATCAACCCTTGAACTTACTTGTAAAGTCTAAAAACTCCATCAACCGTATACTAAATATTATTCTTATTTAATAAAAATATACAAACATACCAATATCTGAATTTAATATTTCCATAATAGTCAAAGATGAAAATTAAAAATTTTGATTGCACTATATTTTACAAAATAACTCAAAGTAATAAATTCCGCAACCTAATTTCGATTAGTGAAAGAATACACTAATTTCGATCGGCAAAACAATTATTCCTAAAACAAACTTTCTTCAATAAAAATGAAAAACTTCAAAACTTTGACAGATTTTGGTCAACATTGGGCGATGAATTGGGATTTTTTTTAATCACAAAAAGAAAACCATACTTCTCCAAAAAAATTTCTTTACTGTCACACTCTTGCCAAAATCACCATAACTTTGTTTTCCTCTTAAAATCGTTATACTGATTTCTTCAACAGAATTTTATTCTTAAAAAACATTATTAATACATAAAAATTTCTAAAAGCTGAATTCATTAATAATCAAAACCTAAAACTTAACATATATTAATTGAAATACCATATGAAAATCTAAAACTTAAGATCGAATAATTTTTAAAAGTAAATAATTAGAAAATTAATTTAGTTCTAATGATTCAACATGATGAGACTTTTATATCTTTTGTTGAAACCGTAAAAATTTTATATAAATTTTAATAAATTAGAATATGTCATGTCAGATTATTAAGAATAAAACTAGATGCAGAAGCATACTTGAATTTATCGATATCTTGAAATCTTGTGTCATTGACTCTCTCTATTCTGAATATAGGATGTAAAAAAAAGTTATATATGTGTAATTTAAGATCATAATCTATATAATTTTTGTTTATTAATTTGAATTTTTAATGAGTCAATTATCAAATAGAAATTAGTTACTAGAGTATCTACATATATTTAGTTTAGAATTTATTTAATAATTAAATTCAAATAAATTTTAGTCATATTAGATAACTTTTAATTTAGATTAACATCATAAATGATAATATGTAATAATATATATATATATATATATATATATATTGATGTTATTCAACATTTTGAGGTCAGTGCAAGCTGTAGCCCTGCGTATTAAATAAGAATTGGTCAAGGAAGAACAACAAGAAAATATGAATAAAAATTGGATCCGTGAATTAAGAAGATGAAAGATAAGATTTTCTTCTTTCGTTTAAATAAATTATTCCAAATCCCAATCTTGGATTTTTATGATATGGGCTCCATATAAGTCAGAAAAAATAAACGTTTGTCGCTGTTATAAATGTAGTTTTAGAACTTCCTATTCATAAATTTCTGTGAATTTGATTAAACTTTCTGCAAATTCTTACCCAACCCCAGAATTACAGGAAACTAAAAGTCAGGATGATGAGTTCACAACAAAGTACAACAAAGGAAGAGGAAGACTGCTTACGGGCAATTCAATACGCTACTTCAACAGTGCTTCCTTTTGCTTTGAAAGCCGCCGTTGATCTTGATTTATTCGAGATTATAGCGAAATCGGGTCCAGGTTCCATGGTTTCTGCTGCTGAGATTGTCTCCAAACTTCCAGCTAAGAACCCTAATGCTCCCGAATTCATCGATCGTATACTTCGATTTCTGACGGCCCATTCGGTCTTGGATTGCAAGCTTGTTACCGATGAAGACGGAAACACGACGAGATTATATGGTATTGCTTCTATCGGTAGATACTTTGTTCAAAATGAAGATGGAATTTCCGTAGTTCCAATACTGCATTTGACTATGGATAGACATATGTTCGAGTGTTGGTTAGTCTTCTTTTTCTTTCTCTTTATATCATATTTCTGGTCACCTCTTTCGTCCCTTTCAAAAATATTAAACCGGCTCATTTGGAAAATGAGTAACTGTAACTAATATTTTTTGTTAATTGTAGATAAATAATGATATAGTAATAATAAACTTTTAAATATTGAAAGGTTAATTTGTTAATACTAGACATATAAATATTGCTTGACCAAAACAAAGACATGTAAGTGTAAATATTGAAGGCTTGATTTACATAAATAGTGTTATTTTTATATTAGTCCTGTAAATACTAAAGGCTTAATTTGTTAATACTAGATATGTAGATATTGTTCTACCCAAAAAAAAATCATATATATGTTGAGGGTTTGATTTGTTATTATATCAATCAAAATTATATACAATTGACAAAAAAATTAATTATAATAATTAATTGTCTTTAGTTACCCACTTTCGAAATTTACAAAGACCAAATTACTCTGAATTTTTTAAAGTGCCCAATTTTTTTTAAATATCAAAATTTAGATAAACTAGAGAAATGTTTTTACCAATAATTTTCAACAGTTAAATGTATATTAATAAGAATATTATCTTTATTTAATATGATAAAAATATTGGTCAATTCAAACTTACGATTATAGTGATGTATTCAATTGTAAGATTGTTAAGACTAATCATACAAAAAGTTTTAAAAGTGTGTAATAATTATTTAGTTTACACAAGAATAAACTGATTCATTCAATTATTATATTTTATATTCTTTGTCATATTTTAAATTGTGATTTTGAATATCGATACTATTATAAAACCTCTAATTAAGTTAGTGTGACGGGTTAACTCGGTATTAACTTGATTAGGAAATAACTAATATACATTTTTATTAAATGATTATTACAATTTTTTTGGTGGCTTTTATTTTTATTTTTCATACTGTTATATAGTTTTTAAATAAAATAATTGTTACCACCTAAAGTCATTAATTGCTTGAACTATCAAAGTTGAATAAAAGTGCCTGACGACAGTGACCACTACGGTTTAGCACTATGAAATTTGTGTAAAAAAATACCAAATAACACGAAGGCTTGTTTAGGCAGTTCGGTTTCCACGAGTATGCGAAGCTTAACTTAGTCACACTTTATCACTCCCAAGTATAGATATATCACCTTTATACCTAAAGACTAGAACACCCACCTCAAAACCTCACTGAGAATTTAGATTGTAAACTCTAATGGTTTTGCAATTCAATTGCACACTCTTAAAATATCTCCACAATGAACAAAACAAAGTGCTCTCAATAAAACTCTCTACTAAACTTAGACAAGCCTCAAATCATCAAAGCATACATAGGTTTCAACTTACTAACATTGAAATTAAATTAATACAAACCAACCCTTTAAAAATAACAATTACATAACATACTAATAAAAGCATAATCTGATAAAGATTTGGTCTTTTAAAATTAGCAACACGATCTCAATCAATTCTCCACATAACACGGGTTGAATTGATTCACTTGAATCTAATCAAACATTCAATAGCCACATATTTCTTTCCATATTGGACCATAGTATCTTCAACATATTAGCACATTCACTAGTTTAAAGATTTTGCTTTATTAAATTGGCAACTGAATTATGGCAAGTAACTTCACTACCTTAGTGGCAGTTTGCACTGGGCACTACCATGTGCCAGTCAGCTTATTTAGCATAACTTGTCACATCCATCCACAATGTAAGCTTCAATCCATCTTGATCTACCTTGATATAACGATACAAAAGATCATAAAGTCAACCTATATCTTCTTAGATAGTATATCTCAGCATAAAAGGTAAGTAGATTACATAAGAATCCTTAAAAAGTAATATTGTTTGATTCAATCTCTTCTCTAGTGATAGACACGAGATTGGCTACACAAAATCCTCAAAAAGAGACAAGCAAATCATCAGGATATTTTGGTCAAATATACCAAAAAATACGGCAAGTTTCATGTCTAGTGTAGTGATTGATCAAAGTGGAAACTTCAATCAGCCACTTCAAAAACTTGCCTCAACAAGAACTAAAATTAACATTTCTAGGGGTTGAACCCATGTTTAACAAATTTATAAATTAATTACCACTACACCAATAATAATTCTTAAGCAAACTTTATAAATATTAACTTTTAACATAAAATGTTTTCTCTCACCAAATTTGTGTATATGGATAATGTCATCAATTGAGTTGGTGTCACAAGTCAACTCAACACTAATTCAATTGATAACAACACCATGATTATCAATTGTAGTGCATTTAATTTTTTAAATTTGATGTATTTATGTGTTTAAATTTTCTTTTGCTCACAATTTAATCTAATCTTTTTTTTTTTTTAATATGGTACATATTGTAACACCCCAAGCCCGACCTGATTGCCGAATCTAAACCATAGGATGCCACATTCATTGTCAAAGCAACTGCAATCACAAACATTCAGATCAAAACATATTACGACTGAAAATTCAGGCAAAAACAAAAATTAAACATGACATTTGATAGTTACTGAGTCTCAAACGAGTTTACGGAAGCTCGAAAACCAATCCAAGAACGAACAAGGATCATATTGGAAGGTTTTCAAATTTTGAGGATAAGTATCGATACCTATATCAGGTATCGATATTGTTTTGGCATCCTGTTGATTTTGCAAAATTTATCAAGATTTTTCTAGTATTGATACTTAGAATTTGATATAGATACTTTAATACAAGTACCGATACTTATTCTGGTATCGACACTGATTTAGCAATCTGTTTGCTGGAAAAATTCAAGGAAAATGGTCAAGTACCGATACCCTATCCTGAGGTATCGATACTTCCAAACGGAAGTGGTAAAAATCAATGTTCAAAAACTCTTTTACCCACCAAAACCTACACAAAAAATCACACATCTCATGATTCATTTGGAACCAACATAGCATGATAAAAAAAAAAACATACCAACTCAAGTCATCTAGCCTATTTCAATATCCATAATCAATAGCACAATCATAACACATTACTTATGCACTCAATCTATCCACACTTTAAGCATTAACTATTTTAACAAATCTTCGTGCCAATTCAGTCCATGAAATTTAACATTTTTCAACTAGCTTACAAAATTATTAACATAGTTTCACCATTAATCCAATTGAATCATCACACAAACATTATCCTCATCAAAAAAATGTCAAACCAATCCACTTATTACGGCACATACATAGTTCTCACACAATCACATACACTTCCATTCAAAACTTTGTTAACCATTAATTTAATTAATCATATCATCACTTATATAACTTATCATCAAGCACTTCCAATTATATATATATATATTCACATATACATATATACATTAACAGAGCATACACAAACTATTCAACTTCCATATTCAAGTCTTCAAACATAACAAAACTCAAGTAACATTCTTAGGTACATGCCAAATTTAATTAACCATAAGGAGTTCACCAACATTTTGAGTCCGAGATCTTCCCTGGATGCTGAAGACGATAAACAGAATCATGAACTTAATCTAACCTGCAAATGAGAAACAACCAATTGTTAAGTAATTAACTTAACGTCATATTTATAATCATATTGTTGTGAATAAGTTATGAATTATACCAATACATAACATTATATTAAATGTATCCATTATATTGTTTTAACGTACTAAATCTTTCAAACTTCTTACCCATCTATCGAAGTAAATAATTTGTGCTTAATGATCATCGCCATGTGTTTGGCACCCAGTACCTCATCGATCTAGTCGAAGGATTTGTGCCCAGCGCTCTTAGATGTATTTGGCACCCATAGCCTTATTGGACCAGCCGAAGTATTTGTGACTAGCGCTTATCGATGTATTTGGCACCCAGTGCCTCATCAGACTAGCAGAAGTATTTACGTCCATCACTTATCTATGTATTTGGCACCCAGTGCCTCATCAGACTAGCTGAATATTTGCCTACACATTTCTCAGAAACAATTTCCATAGAATTTCAATTCACATCACATCAACCACCATTCTAAACTCAATTCATCCATTTATCTCAACTCAATCAAAAATCAATTTCATACTTTCATGAAAAATACTACTTCCCATTGTATTTAGTTTAGTCCATCTCGAAAATCAACATTTCATATCAATTTAATTGAGTTAATCAATCTCACTTCTTTAACATTTAATAATACTAAATAATGAAAATATCCAATAATTTAGATAAGTTATAGTGTGGGATTACAAATCGTAAATTCCGAACTATTCATATCCTAATCGTGTACTAAGTTCTCATGGGCCTATTATCGAATCCGTATCAATTCAACCTCTGTAGCCATATAACATTTTTCATATTTCAAATAGCAATTCATAAACATTTTAACCATGTAATATCAATATATACATATTAATTTCATAATCAAGTATAACATCCACTAATTTCCATTCAACTAAACCAATGTAACTCAAAATGCTACCCAAATCATACCAATTCAATTTATATAAATCTAACCTTATATCATATAACATTCAACCATTTACAATCCATTCAATTTCATAGTATTTACTTCAGACTAGTAGTCAAATGCTACTTAGGCAATATCTATTTCACATATATATTTCATAGCATCAAACATTACCGTATTAAAGACTACAAGTAAAACTTGTACTAATACTATCTCACAACATAACCACCATTCGATACCACATATTTGTTCATATCTATTATATATTTCATAATTTTCGATTTAATCCTTTTGATGCCAAAAACATTCTATAATAATTCAACTATAAAGCAAAACAATATAATACAATTATATCATAATTAATAAAGTAAGTCCCATATGAACTTACCTGGTAAAAAAAATAACAAGAAAGACGTCGAGGACTAATCCACAATTTGTCTTTTCCTCGATTATTCTCCGATTGATTCAATTCTCGATTTGTAATAATTCATTTCAATTTATTAATTCTAAACACCTTATAAAAGCTTATTATAATCATGTATCAGTTCAATATATTTTTTGGATATCCCCTAAAATTTTACATGTTATTCAATTTAGTCCCTAAAATCAAAATTACTATAACTTTCAAATTTGAGCTTTGATTCCGAAACCAATCTCAATTACATCCTTCAACAACTTTCTATTACAAAAATAAAACATCAATTTTGAAAATTCCGTCAATTTTTCACTTATAAGCTTAAAATCTATAAATTTAATACCAAAAGCTTCAAATATTCATCAATGACAACTTTTAGAAATTTTAACGGTTTTAAAAAATAATACTTAGGTTAACTAAATCAAACTTATACGATCTCAAAAACATAAAATTTACGAAAAACGAACCTAAAATAACTTACCAATCAAATGGACAAAGTTGAAAAAGTTTGAAATCCCTTTTTCTTTCTTTGTTTCGTGAAGAAGAAAAAGATGAACACGGAAGTCTTATTTTTATTTTCTTTTAGTTTAATATATATACTAGTATTAATATTAATTAATTTAATATAATTAAAACAAATCATGTTTCAATATACTAATATAATAGTTTTATAATAAAAACTAAAAATTAGTGGGTTACAACCTACCTCCACTACTGTTTGGCCACATAAAATGGGTCAAATCACTCCTTTGGTCCCTTGGTTATTTAAAAATCTATAGTGGTAAATTTTTACATTTTTTACAATTTAATCATTGTACTTTAATTAACTATCTAAATGATCAAATTAATGAGTCAAACTTTAATTAACATTTATACTAATCTCGTAAATATTATTATTTAATATTTATAAGTTTGAACATCGGAAATGGAGTCCCGAAACTATTGTTTTCGACACCACTAAAAAATGGGTTATTAAACATATTCCATATATCATTATGATCAATTAGTTTCAGACCATGCGTTTCATTATTTATTGTAAGTTATTCTTAAATGTACATTTATGTTTTAAATTTGTGATTTTTACACACGTATATATATGATAAAACTTTTAATATTTATAATAGAAATATGTTTTTTTTTTTTTGTGATGTCACGTACTTAAATCCATGTTCACTCAAAACCTTTACCATGATATCTTGTTGTGATTGCTATTTAAATTGGCCTTTTAACTATTTTGAACATCACTTTCTATATCTTTGAAAATATATGGAATTGGTTACTTGTCTTTAATAGCTTCACGTTGCAACTACTATTTAAATTTATTTTAAATTAACTTGACTTCTGATAAATATTTAATTTAAAGCCGATTAAGCCATTAATCTTATGAATTTATGCGAGGCATTATATATCTACATTAACTATCAAGATTTTAAAATTACAAATTACAAACAGATTTTTAATCACCGTGTTTTTCATTATCTTTTAGGTTTATTAAATCATGTAAAATTTTGTGTAGGAACTTCTTCAAAGAAGCAACACTGGAAGGTGGGTTGTCATTTGCGAGGGGATTTGGGGTGGACATTTTCGAGATGGCTGCAAAAGATAGAAATTTAGCCAGTACTTTCAACCGCTCAATGTCAAGTCACACTGCCATAGTCATGAATAAAGTCCTACAAATCTACAAGGGTTTTGAAGGCTTAACCCAAGTGGTTGATGTGGGAGGAGGATGGGGCACAAATCTTAAGCTCATTATTTCAAAATACCCTCGAATTAAGGGCATTAACTTTGATTTGCCCTTTGTTGTTAAAGATGCACCCAATATTCCAGGTAACCCTACAATTGATTCAATTTTATTCATGATTTTTCCTTCGAAATTTAAACTAGGAAGAATAGTGGGAATGCTCCATCTTTTATTTTATTGAAAAAAATAGAATGGAATTGAGTTCAGTTGAGTTATAAATTGTAAAATATCAAAATTTTGTGTTCAAAGTTTGATTGAAGTTTAATTGAGTTTTACTTTTCAAAATTTGTTTCAATTTTATATAAAAGAAAAAAAATTACTTTTGCCTTTAGATGAAACTTGTTTACATAATAGAAAATAAACTTGATGTCCAAAATAGAACTTCTGATTCAAGTGTTTGAGCTCAAGTTCTACTTCGAATGAAATGTTTATGGAATTATGGTGTAATAAAAAAGAAAAACTTCAATAAGGCTCATGAGTCTTGACAAAATTTAACTTGCTCAACTTCAAGTTTAATAATGATTAGATTAAATTTACATTTTTTTATTTTGAATTAAACTCAAGTAGTTTACAAACATAAATGTTTCGTGTACATATTAGACAAAACCATGAATAAATTTTTGTTTAAAGTTTCCTCAATGAACTTTGATAACTTTTAACGGTATTTTGTTGATGTTAGGTGTGGAGCATGTAGGAGGAGATATGTTCAACAAAGTTCCTAATGGAGAAGTTATTTTTATGAAGGTTAGCTATCAAGAAGTTATTTTTTTTTTATAACAACTTCGTTTGTTTGTTAAATTTTTTAATCTTATAGAGAGATGATTGTTATATATCTCTTACAACATTTGAGATTCATATCATATTTGATTTTTTTCTAAAAAAAACTTAAATTAAAAAAACTATAATATATTAATAAAATATTATTAGTGAGATTTAACTAATGTATTTAATAAAATTTATAGATGTAATTTCATTTATTAAATTTTATTTTACTTAATAAAATATATTTATTAAATAAAATTTAAACAGTTTATTGAAATAATATCTTAACTTGAATTTGTTATTTTTATTTCATTTAGGAATAAAAACTAATTTTACTAAAATTTGAGACAAGAGAATGTTATAGAGAACTAATTTAATAAAAAAAAGTATACATATTTTACGGTTGCTATTGTTACAGAGGAAAATAATAAAACATAAAAAAATTAATTATACAACAAACTTGGTTGTTAGAATAAAATATTGTTATAAAAGGTGACTGTTATAAAGAAAATTAATTGTACTACCAAATTCTATTATGGTTATATATATTCAAACTGAAAATTTTTAAAAAAAATAGGTTTATACCAAATTGATAAGGTTTTTAAAAAAAATCAAAATATTAAAAAATAGTTTTAATTTTAAATTAAGGTATAATAATTAATTAAAAAATGCAGTTAACTTGATATTATGATCTTTAAAATTAACTGAAATTCATTAAAATTAAACTTAACCTTCTTTATAGTAACTATATTTGTTTGTTAAATTTTTGGATCTTATAGAGAGAATTATTATACATTTATTACAACATTTGAAATTCATATCATATTTTATTTTTTTAATTTTAAATTAAAAATCTATAATATATTAATAAAATATTAATTAGTGAGATTTAACTAATATATTTAATAAAATTATAGATATAATTTCATTTATTAAAAATTATTTTATTTAATAAAATATATTTATTAAATAAATTTTAAAACTTTATTGAAATAATATATTAACTAAAATTTATTATTAATTTTTTTATTTAGGAAAAAACTAATTTTACCATAATTTGATACAAGAAATTGTTATAGAAAATTAATTTAATAAAAAACAGATTATTTCATATTTTATGGTTGTTGTTATAGAAGATAATATTAAAACATAAAAAATTTAATTATACAACAAACTTGACAACCAATTGAAGATATGCTCTCTACATTCTAAGGACTTAATTATTTCACCCGAATCTTATCCAATCTTTAAAACCCAATCATTGGTTTCCATAGATAGATTATAATATCTTCAATATAACAATACATTAATAAGTTCAAATATTTTCTTCATTAAATTATCAAACCAAATAAGACAAATAATAAACTACTTCAGCGAAAATCTGCAATTGGCACCGCCGAGTACCACTCAACTCCCATCTTCACATCTTGCCACAACATTTTGTTTAAAATACTGTATTTCAATTCAATGAATTGACCCAGATCATTTTCTTTTAATCATTATTTAAACTAACAAAAATATATTGTGGTTGGTTTAGTGGATACTTCACGATTGGGGAGACGAAGATTGCTTGAAATTACTAAGAAATTGTTATGAAGCAATATCATCAGAGTGTGGAAAAGTGATAGTATTGGAATCAATATTGGCAGAACTGCCCACGCCTGACATTGTCACAGCCACAACACTCAATTTTGATGTTGGAATGCTTCATTTGCTCCCTGGTGCAAAGGAAAGAACATTCAAAGAGTTTGAGACATTGTTTGTTCAAGCTGGTTTCGCTGCTTTCAAACCTATTTGTCGTGTTTACAATTATTGGGTCATTGAATTGTTGAAAAATGTGAACAATTCACCACAATAGTTATTATCGTTTCATCTGCCAATAACAGAGGTAAGCACCGTATTTCATCCCAGAATCGAAGTTGAAGAAGAAGAAGAGAGATGAAGATACGAAAAAGAAAGAAGGTACGAAACCAATCAAAAAGAAGATAGAGCAAGATTCCAGTAAATTCAATTACAAAATCAAGTGCATCAGACGTAGGTACTTTATGTTATTTTTTTGGTTAATATTGGTATATTTGGATTGTTTACAAAGTATTTGTAATGAATACATTTTTAAATATAAATAATATATATTTGAGTTTTATTTTAGTATCAATTTCTATTATTACTGACTGTAAATTATTATTAAAATATTAAAAATCATATTGAAAATGCATAAATAAGGAAAAGAAAATATATCATGGATATTAACATTTCTTTGATGTCACGATGATAGTTCCTGCAAACACTGCTAATTTTTTACCATGGCGATTTTGTGCACAATTATATTATTAGTCATTAGAAAAATTGTAATTTATGGGAACTTTGAGGCATATTTTTAATAGGTAAAGGTGGAGAGTTGAATCATAAAATTATGGTTTCATATTCTACTTCATGAGACCTTTACAACGGTATATCATATGCTCAAAATGGTTGAATGATGAATGAGAAATTGATGCTCAAAGTAAGCTACTTGGAAATATTTGTTGAGGAAAAGAAAAGCTTAGATCCCACATTGGTTAAATACCAAGTGTGAGATGTGTATAAATATGAGAATCCTCTTAAAAGATGATTGAATGATTAAGCTTGGAATTCTGAATAATTTTTACACTCATACTCTCTCACACCAAATTTATTTTGCTCTCAAAATTCTTCTTTTACACTCTATATTTTTTAACGTTCCGGTGATAAAAAAAGACAACGTTCGTTGATCACTGCAGAGGTGTTACTGCTTTGATCATCGAGTTGTTATATCCTGGGAGACATTCAACCAACGTTTCTCCAAGTACCGTAGAAACGGCCAAATCTTTCTTAAGGAAACTGTGTTAAGCAGGCCTCAAACGTTTAGAAAATCTCTATTCTTCTTCTCGATTTCTGATTTTTATTACGATATTTATTGGTTTACATATTTATTGGTTTATATTTTATTTTATATATAAATATTTATTTATTTATATTTATATTTTTTCGCTAACGTGTTTTGTCCAACATTAGTGGTGTTCATAAACATCGCTTTTCACATCCCAAAAATTGAGTTAGTAGAAATTGGATTAGTAAAATGTGAGAGTGGTCGCGCTTTGTTTTTGTGTTAAAAGTTGTGGAATTGTGTTAAGAAATTAATTTGTTGCAATGGCTAAATATTAGTTTTGTGTGTATGAGGTTTTGTGTTCAAAACCCATCCGATGAATTATTTGTTATTTTATTTTCAACACCTGACTTTGGATATCAAAGTTAAATATAATTTTCGTGCCACAAATCGTAGAATGAGTTTGCTACTTTAATGGTAAGATTTTAGCTTACCCTTTAGTCCTGTGTTTGAATCCCTGTGTGTGCAAACGAAAAATAATTTTTGCCATTGTGCCGATTAAGTGGATGTGGTTGTAATAAAATTGAATTCTGATTAATCTACTAAGTCCTCAAATAGAGGGTTTGGTTAGTTTTGTTTTAAAAAATAATGATAATAAATAATATTATTAAATAAAAGAAAATAATAATAGGTAATTCCTTAAAGTTCTCCCCACTACTGCCCTATACTTCTCTTTCTCCACTATTCCCAATTTTTGTTTTATTTTTTATTTTTGGTTACAAAAGGTTCATTCTCTTTTCTTCTTACGTTTTATTTTGTTCTTTTTGCCTTTCAGCCAATTTCTTTTTTTTTTGTTTTCTCCTCCTTGATTCTTTGCGGTTTCTTCTTTGTGGTCTTGTATTCTCAATTTGTTTTGTCAACTCTTTGCCAATTAATTCGTATCGATTGTGTGTGGTAAGTATTTCAATGTAAGTTCAAAAGTTTTCATGGGTGAGTTTTTCGTAAGCTTATTTGAATGTTTCTATTGTTAAATTGTTGGGGTTAATGGATGTTTTGCGATTTCGATTAAGTGAGGAATGTGGATTACCATGTCTTCCGAGGAATTGATTGTTGTTGGCTGCTATTTTTGGAACAATAAGTGTTTATTCACCATTGTGGAGGTTAATTTTCTTCGTAATTTAAGTTCGACTGTTGACATTGGTTGTTGAATTAATGTTTCAAATTGGGTTTTCGGGTTAATTAACTTGTGTGTACTGTCGATTTAGGTGTTGGTATACTCGTTTTTGGAACCCCTATTAGAAAACATCAAGGTGTGTAACGAAAACTTGAGAAATCAACGATCGGCGAAAGCCAAAATTGGGACTGTCTGTAACGCCCCAAAATTTCTATCTTTATTTCTGTGAAATCTTGACACAAATGTGTATCTGCTTCAGTGGTTAAATGTTTTGGGTGTGTGTGAGAGGTCTTGGGTTCAAGTCCCATATTAGCAAATTTTGGTATTTTTCTGACTTAAGCCTTATACTTGCTCAGTGGGCTTATATTAAATTATTTGTAAAGCCATATCAGAATGAGCCTGCTGGTTTGAGTGGTAAGGGAGTTTGTGTGTTGTGTTGGAGGTCCTGTGCTCGAATCATTGCGGTAACGAGGAGTTTATTTTTGCTCGACTGGTTGTGGGAGTTTCGATTGAACCGAAACTCTTAGTGATAGTGGGTTAGTGGGGGAGCTGGAGAGATTTTAGGGAAGTGGCAAACAAGATTATTTTTGTTTTTATTTTTCTTTCTTTGAAATTTTTGACCTTTCCCCTAATTTTTCACGTTCTCTTTTCCCATCTCCCACTGTGCTTTCTTTTTTTTTTTTCTCTTTTTGCCTTCTGGTGGTTGAAACTCTGTCGAAATTCTATTTTACAATTCCGAGTCTTAGTTCGTCGGTGTTCTTGGTATTTTCTGGTAAGTGTGGTAAGTGTAGCATCTATTCTTGGGTTAATGAATTGTTTTATGATAGGGTTGTTTTGTGCTTAGGAGAAGATTGAGAGGCTGGGGTTTTCGATCGGTGCTGAAGGGGTACGATTCGTCGTTGTTCATCTGATGGTAAGGGTTTTGTGGTTTGAAGGATTGTTTGTTTCGGGTAGTTCGATTTGGTATCGGTTTAAGTGGCTTATGTGTTGTCTTGTCATTCAATTTTAGGTTTCAAGGGCCTTAGGAGTGGTTTCGCATCTAAACGAAACCAGGTGTGTACCAGAAACGCAGAAAAATGGGATTCGGCAAAAGCCAAAATTGTAATCTGTCGAAGCTACATGGCCGTGTGGTAGGCCGTGTACGACGACACGGCCGTGTGATCGACGAAGGCCAGGTCGTGCGCAAGACACGATCGTGTGATGGCTAGAGTGTGGCTGTGTGAGCCACACGGGCTAGGCTAGATGGGGCATGTGGGCCACACGGGCGTGTGGGCCCACACGGGCATGTCCCACGGGCGTGAGATAATTGGGTCAGGCCGTGTGATCCACACGGGCAAGGCCAATCTGGGCATGTGGACCCACACGAGCATGCCCCACAGGCGTGGGATAACTGGGCCAGGCCGTGTGATCTACACGGGCAAGGCCAATCGGGCGTGTTATACTGAAATTTTTTGTAGGGTCGCACGGGCTGTGCTAATCGACTGTGGACCTATCGAAGGGTCGGTAAAGGCTACTAAACCCTGGAACTATGTGTTCTGTTAGACTGGTGTACTGTTCAAAGCTTGTCTATTCCATGCATATCTGCTATCTGTATATATATATATATATATATATATGCATGTTAAGCATGTACTATTTTAGTACTGTATGTATGCTCTGCTTCTGTTTCTGTTATTGGGGTGGGATTGTTATTGGAGGAAGTGTTCTGAAAGGTACTTGTGCCTATTATCTGCCAGCATGGCTGCATTATATCTGTTATGTGCTGCATCGATACAGTATGGTGTGTAGGGCTGGGTGGGTGTTTTAAACCCCACATGGTGTGTAGGGATGGACAGAGATGCTGTGTAGAGGATGGGGGTAGGACTCTAATCCCTGATATATGATTTGTATATCTGTATCTGACATGGGCCCAGGCCCGAATATGAATCTGTTTGATTTGTGATATTCTCTGTGTGTACATGCTTAATTCTGTTGGGTTCACACTGAGTTTACACAAACTCACCCCTCCCTTGTTTATTCTGTACAGTTAACCCACAGACTTAGGCGGATCGGTGCAGCAGGGACTCGACGGTGACTACCTTTCTATGAAACTATTTAAGTTTTCGATTTATGGTTTTATTTTATATGTTGGGTTACATTTGAGAGTTTTTATTTTTTGGACTCTGGACTATATTAAACTGTTTGACGTTGGTTTTGGGTTTATGGTTTTTACTTATTTATAACTATGATGGGTTACCAAAAGCGAGGGTTTTCCAAATCTTGAACGGTTTTATAAACACAACGATTTTACAAGCTTCCGCTACAAATACTTTTTATCCAAAAAAAAATACTTTTTATCTCGAAAAGATGAAATGAAAGAGAGCTTTGAAATTAATAATAGCGATAAAGGCTAATGAACTGGAAAAGTTTTAACTTAACGACAACAATTTTTAACCTGTTTCCTGTTACACTTCCGAATTCGGCCATAACGTCCAGGCAGGATCTGGGGTGCTACATTTAGTGGTATGAAAGCCATGTTGCAAAAACTCGGGTGTGGATTTTGGGTTCCAAAATATGTTTTAAAGAATTGGTTTACAAATGGTTCAAAATATTTTGATTGGGAATGTGGTTCACCGAGTCTCCAGCACTGATCCTGTAAGTATTTTTGTACTTAGTTAAAACTGTTCTGAAACACTATAGTTAGTGCCCTTTGAAACTGTACAGAGTTAGTTAGAAGACTGAAACTTCTGAAATGATTCTGAATTTCTGATACTCTATGCATAAAACATATGTTAATAAATATTGAAACTGATGCATAAAATTTTTATTGTAGATAAAACTTCTAAGTCAAAATGAGCACACGAGGTATCTGTGGACATGGTATTCGAGGCCAAGGTAGAGGCCGTAGGGGGGCTTGAGTTGAGTCCTCATCTCTAGGAAGCATGCCAAATCTGGACACGAGTGAGACACCTGTGTCACCTGCTACTGAGACTTGGTCTCAGAGTCGTTCGACTGGGGACGACGCACTGTCCCAAGCCATGCTGAGGATATTGGAGAGGGTCGCTGGACCTAATTCTGGATCTAGGGGCTGAGGGTCGGTAACTGAGTGACTCCGGTCTAATGGATCTAAGTTATTTGGGGATGTTACAGGAGTCGCCCCTAATGTGGCTGAGTACTGGTTGGAGGCCACTGAGAGTATCATGGATGACTTGAACTGTACCCCCGAGCAGAAATTGAAGGGTGCAGTCTCCTTGCTTCGCGACGAAGCATATCAGTGGTGGTTAATTGTTAAGGAGGGCACCCAGCCTGACTGTTTGACTTGGGAGTACTTTAAGACTACATTTTAGAGCAAATATGTGGGAGCCAGCTACGTTGATGCTCGAAGGTGTGATTTTCTAAACCTCATGCAAGGTGATCGATCTGTGGCCGAATATGAGGCCGAATTTCTGAGGCTGAGCCGCTATGCTCGAGGTATGGTGGCATCGGAGTATTAGAGATGTGTTAGGTTTGAGAACGATCTAAGGGATAATCTGAGAGTTTTGATAGCTTTGCAGAGGGAGCGTGAGTTCGCGATTCTGGTAGAGAAGGCAAATATTGCTAAGGTTGTTAAGCGCGCAGAGCGTCAGAATAGGGACCATGAGAGAGGTAAGAACAAGAGGGATTTAGAGCCTTCGAGTTCTGTGTAAAGGCCTAAAAAAAGGCCAGATCTGATGGGCCAGTTAAAGTGGGGGCCCCTGTTTCTTCAGTTGCTCCTACTGGGTTGCAGCCGTGCAGTGATTGTGGTAGGCACCATTCGGGTGAGTGCTGGAGGAGGATTAGGGCCTGTTTGATATGTGGGTCTTTAGAGCACCATATTCGGGAGTGTCCATTAAGGGCTAATTAGGTGCAAGCTCTGACATCAGGTTTCGCACAACAGCAGAGAGTAGTTCAACTGCCACCTAGGGGCCATGGTCAGGCTAAGGGTGGTAATGGTATGGGCCGATGACAGAGAGCACCGGGCAGAGGTGCTGGTCAGACTGAGGCGAGGCATCCTGCTTTTATTTATGCTGCACATCATCGAGAGGACAGAGATGCTCCTGACGTTATCACATGTATGTTCTTTATATTTGATGTACCTTACATTACTCTGATAGACATAGGATTTACTCATTCCTATATAGCCAGTTCAGTTTCTGAAAACCTGGGGATTACGGTTGAGAGCACTACGAGTGAGGTCACTGTACTGAGTTTGTTGGGGCAATCAGTTTCGAGTTAGTAAACTGTATAAGGATGTCCAGTTAGATGTGCAAGGGGAGATATTTTTGGCTAATTTGATGGAGCTTCCGTTTGGGGAGTTCGACCTGATTTTGGGTATGGACTAGTTGGTGGAGCACCGAGTCAGTTTGAACTGCGCGTCTAAGAGGGTCGTTCTGAGAACTGAGAAAGATGAGGAGGTGGTGGTAATCGGAGAGTGTCGAGATTATCTGCCACATGTGATCTCCGTACTGGTAGCTGAGAAACTGGTCCGAAAAGTGGTGTGAGGCGTATTTGGCATACGTCAGTACTACTGCTTCTGGGAACTCTTCGATTGGGGATATCAGATCTGTGAGGGATTTTTCGGATGTTTTTCCTGATGAGTTACCGGGATTGCCTTCAAATCGAGAGGTTGAGTTTGGGATTGAGCTTCTTCTGAGTACAGCTCTGGTGTCTATCGCTCCTTATCGAATGGCACCGAAAGAGCTTGCGAAACTTAAGGCTCAACTGCAGGAGTTGTTGGACCGTGGCTTCATCCGTCTGAGTGTGCCTTCGTGGGGAGCACCAGTACTTTTTATTAAGAAGAAGGATGGGACCATGAAGATGTGCATAGATGATCAATAGTTGAACAAGCTGACCATTAAGAATAAGTATCCACTTCCAAGGATCGACGACTTATTTGATCAGTTCCGAGGGGCTTCTGTATTCTCTAAGATCGATCTTCGTTCAGGGTATCATCAGTTGAGGGTCAAGGAGGTGGATGTGTATAAGAAGACATTTAGGACTCGTTATGGACATTACGAGTTCCTAGTTATGCCTTTCGAGTTAACAAAAGCACCGGCCGTATTCATGGATTTGATGAATCGGGTATTTCAGCCTTATCTGGATCAGTTCATCGTGGTCTTCATCGACAACATTCTAGTATACTCTAAGACTGAGGATGAGCATGATGAGCATCTTAGAGTGGTGCTTCAGATTCTGCATGAGAAGCAACTATACGCTAAGTTAAGTAAGTGTGAGTTCTGGCTTCGTGAAGTGACTTTTCTAGGGCACGTAGTTTCTGCTGAGGGGATCTGATTCGATCCTAGGAAGATTGAGGCTGTGTTGGATTGGAAATAGCCCAAGAGTGTATTTGAGATCCGTAGCATTCTAGGTTTGGCGGGATACTATCAGCATTTCGTTGATGGGTTCTCTTTGATTTCTGCGCCGTTGACTAAGCTTCTGCGTAAAGGTGTTCCGTTTGTTTGGCCTGATACGCAACAATCGAGCTTCGTGAAACTCAAAACTGTTCTGACCCAGGCTCCTGTTCTGATAAAGCCTGAATCCGGTAAGGAGTTTGTGGTCTACAGCGATGCGTCACACGAAGGTTTAGGATGTGTTCTGATGCAGGATGGTAAGGTTGTGGCTTATGCATCCCGTTAGCTTAAGACACATGAAGGGAATTATCCGATGCATGATCTTGAGTTTGCTGCTGTGGTCTTTGCACTGAAAATTTGGAGGCACTATCTGTATGGTGAGAGGTGTATCATCTACACCGATCACAAAAGCCTCAAGTATCTCCTTACTAAGAAGGAGTTGAACCTTAGACAGCGTAGATGGATTGAGCTGCTCAAGAATTATGATTGCACGATTGAGTATCATCCTAGTAAGGCCAATGTGGTGGCCGATGCTCTAAGCCGAAGAACGATGTCTGATTTGAGGGTGATATTTGTTCGCCTTAGTCTGTTTGATGATGGGAGTCTATTAGTCGAGTTGCAGGTTAAGCTGACTTGGATTGAGCAGATTCGAGATAAATAGTTAGTGGATGAAACTCTGGGTGTACGGTTCCGTCAGGTGAAGAGTGGTACTACTTCTGATTTTGGGTTGAACAGTGATGGTGTGTTATGTTTTTTAGGACGGATATGTGTGCTGAACGATTCTGATCTGAGACAGTTTATTCTGAGGGAGGCACATTGTAGCCCTTATGCTATGCATCTTAGCGGTAATAAGATGTACCGCGATCTTCAGGAATTGTACTGGTGCCCAGGGTTAAAATGTGAGGTTACCGACTTCGTTGCTCGTTGTTTAACTTGTTAGCAGGTTAAGGATGAGCATCAGTTGCCTTCAGGTTTGTTGCACCCCGTTAAGATTCCTTTATGGAAATGGGAATGAGTGACTATGGACTTCGTTAGTGGGTTGCCCTTGACACCCACTAAGAAGGATTCTGTTTGGGTCATCGTGGATCGATTGACAAAATCTGCTCACTTCATTCCGGTTCAAACAGATTACTCTCTGCAGAAGCTAGCGAAGTTGTACATTTCTGAGATTGTAAGACTGTATGGGGTTCCTGTCTTGATCAATTCTGATAGAGATCCTCGCTTCACTTCTTGGTTCTGGAAGAAATTGCACGAGGCTCTAGGTTCAAGGTTGGACTTCAGTATTACGTTCCATCCTTAGAGCGATGGTCAATCGAGAGGGTGATTCAGATACTGGAGGATATGCTTCGGAGTTGCGTGATTGAATTTTGAGGTAGTTTGGAGGATACCTCTAGCTGAGTTCACCAACAACAACAATTTCCAACAGGGGCAAAGCCAGAACAATTTTTTAGGGGGGACCGGATAAAATTTTAATTTTTTATAGTTTATATCTTTATAATTTGTAGAGGATTAAATTGAATTTTTATAATTTTAGGGGGGCCAAAGTGCAATTTTACCTTTACTAATTTAAAATTTTTAAAAAATTTTAAGGGCCTAAATAGGAATATTACATTTTAAGGGGGTCGGGGCCCTTGCCAGCCCCCTGGCTTCGGCCCTGGTTTCCAAGCTAGTATTCAGATGGCACCTTACGAGGCTTTGTATGGTCGTAAGTGTCGTACCCCTTTGTGTTGGACTGAGTTTGGCGAACGTCGAGTTTTGGGTCCTGAGTTGGTTTCTAAGACTGAGGATAAGGTTCAACTAATTCGGGATCATCTGAAGGTGGCTACTGATAGACAGAAGTCTTATGCGGATCTGAAGAGGCGAGAGATTGAGTATTCTGTGGGGGACTTTATTTTTCTCAAGGTTTCTCTATGGAAGAAAGTTCTGAGATTTGGTCGCAAGGGCAAGTTGAGCCCTAGGTTCATCGGGCCGTATCGAATTTTGAAACGTGTGGGACCAGTTGCTTATCAGTTGGAGCTACCCACTGAGCTGAACCGTATTCATGATGTGTTTCACGTCTCGATGTTGAGGCGGTACCGTTCTGACCCATCTCATGTCGTCTCGGTTTAGGAGATTGAGGTTAGGCCAGACTTGACCTTTGAGGAGGAGCTGGTTCAGATCCTAGATTGAGATGTTAAGGTTCTGAGAAGGAAGTCCATTCCGTTAGTGAAGGTGTTGTGGCGGAATCATAGCACTGAGGAGGCCACGTGGAACATGAGGACTCGATGCGTCAGCAGTATCCTCATCTGTTCTGATCAGATAAATTTAGAGGTCAAAATTTCTTTTAGGGGGTGGAGTTGTAACGCCCCAAAATTTCTAACTTTATTTCTACGAAATTTTGACACAAATGTGTATCTGGTTCAGTGGTTAAGTGTTCTGGGTGTGTGTGTGGTGTATTGGGTTCAAGTCCCATATTAGTAAATTTTGGTATTTTTCTGACTTAAGCCTTATACTTGCTCAGTGGGCTTATATTAAATTATTTGTAAAGCCATATCAGAATGAGCCTGCTGGTTCGAGTGGTAAGGGAGTCTATGTGTTGTGTTGGAGGTCCTGTGCTCGAATCCCTACGGGAGTGAGGAGTTTATTTTTTCTCGATTGGTTGTTGGAGTTTCGGTTGAACCGAAACTCTTAGTGATAGTGGGTTAGTGGGGGAGTTGGAGAGATTTTAGGGATGTGGCAAACAAGATTATTTTTGTTTTTATTTTTCTTTCTTTGAAATTTTTGGCCTTTCCCCTAATTTTTCACGTTCTCTTTTCCCATCTCCCACTATGCTTTCTTTTTTCTCTTTTTGCCTTCTGGTGGTCGAAACTCTGTCGAAATTCTGTTTTACAATTTCGAGTCTTAGTTCGTAGGTGTTCTTGGTTTTTTCTGGTAAGTGTGATAAGTATAGCATCTATTCTTGGGTTAAGGAATTGTTTCATAATAGGGTTTGTTTTGGGTTAGGAGATTATTGAGAGGTTGGGATTTTCGGTCGGTGCTGAAGCGGTACGATTCGTCGTTGTTCATTCGAAGTTAAGGGTTTTGTGGTTTGAATGATTGTTTGTTTCGGGTAGTTCAATTTGGTATCGGTTTAAGTGGCTTATGTGTTGTCTTGTCATTCAATTTTAGGTTTCAAGGGCCTCAGGAGTGGTTTCGCATCGAAACGATACCAGGTGTGTACTCGAAACGCAGAAAAATGAGATACGACAAAAGCCGAAATTGCAATTTGTCGATGCCACACGGCCGTGTGATCGACGAAGGCCAGGCAGTACGCAAGACACGATTGTGTGATGGCCAGAGTGTGACCGTATGAGCCACACGGGATAGGCTAGATAGGGCGTGTGGGCCACCCAAGCGTGTGGGCCCACACAGGCACGCCCACGGGCTTGGGATAACTGGGCCAGGCCGTGTGATCCACACGGGTAAGGCCAATCTGGGCGTGTGGGCCATAAGGGCATGTTGGCCCACACGGGCATGTGGGCCCATTATACTAAAATCTTCCGTAGGGTCGCACGGGTCGTCCTAATCGACTGTGAACCTACCGAAGGGTCGGTAAAGGCTCCTAAACCCTAGAACTATGTGTTCTGTTAGACTGATGTACTATTCTGAGCTTGTCTATGCCATGCATATCTGCTATCTGTATATTTATATATGCATGTTAAGCATGTACTATCTGTATTACTGTATGTATGCTCTGCTTCTGTTTTTGTTATTGGGGTGGGATTGTTATTGGAGGAAGTGTTCTGAAAGGCACTTATGCCTATTATCTGGCAGCATGGCTGCATTATATCTGTTATGTGCTGCATCGATACAATATGGTGTGTAGGGCTGGGTGGGTGTTTTAAACCCCACATGGTGTGTAGGGATGGACGGAGATGGTGTGTAGAGGATGGGGGTAGGACTCTGATCCCTGATATATGATTTGTATATCTGTATCTGACATGGGCCCAAGCCCGAATATGAATCTGTTTGATTTGTGATATTTTGTGTGTGTACATGCTTAATTCTGTTGGGTTCACACTGAGTTTACGTAAACTCACCCCTCCTTTCTTTATTCTGTACAGGTAACCCACAGACTTAGGCGGATCGGTGCTGCAGGGACTCGACGGTGACCACCTTTCCATGAAACTGTTTAAGTTTTTGATTTATGGTTTTATTTTATATGATGGGTTACATTTGAGAGTTTGTATTTTCTGGGACTCTGGACTCTTTTAAATTGTTTGACATTGTTTTTGGGTTTCTGGTTTTACTTATTTATAACTATGATGGTTTACCAAAAGCAAGGGTTTTCCAAATCTTGAACGGTTTTCTAAACACAACGATTTTACAAGCTTCCGCTACAAATACTTTTTATCTCAAAAAGATTAAATGAAAGAGAGCTTTGAAATTAATAATAGCGATAAAGGCTAATGAACTGGATAAGTTTTAACTTAACGAAAATGGTTTTTAACCCATTTCCTGTGACACTTTCAAATTTTGCCATAACGTCAAGGCCGGGTCTGGGGTGCTACACTGTCGACGCCACACGGCCGTGTGGTAGGCTGTGTGTGACACAACCGTATGACAGGCCGTGTGCCAGATCGTGTGTGTCACATGGTCCAGATTATTTGGGTCGTGTAGGCCACACGGGTGTGTGTGAGGCCGCGTGCCAAGCTGTGTGGGCCACACGAGTGTGTGGGCCCATTTTCTAAAAATTTTCATTTTGGCCCATTATGTTTCATGAACTATATTTAGCATCTCTGTAGGGTCTGTACAGCTTAATTAAGACTTGAAAACAAGGTATCGATGAATATGCTCATGTGTTGGTGTGTTTAGGGTATTTGTAATATATATATTTGCATGTTATGATATTGGTAGTTCTGATGGTATGTTCTGGTTCGCTATGTCTATATAAGTTTGTATAATGTATGATTTTGTTAATTTGTATTTTTGAATCTGTTATGTAACCATGCATGTTATTTCATGGAAAAACTGATGTGTTTCTTAAAGGTTTAATAAATTTATTTTGTAGAGCATGGACTTCCATGCCATCTTTTTCTGTTATTGTACGTCAGCATGTCCTACATGCTCACCATTCTAATTTTGTACATGCATGTCATGACACATTGCATGGGGTTTGGGATAATGTTAAAGGAGGAAGATTCTGTACTTGCAGTTTAATGATCTGCGTATTTAGTGGCTCGACCACATATTTTTTGTTTTGGTAGCTGGGCTGCAATACAGTGGCTTGACCACATATATTTGATTTGGCAGTTTATGTAACACCCCTAACCCGAAACCATCACCGGAATAGGGTTAAGAGGCATTACCGAACGATCGGAACATTTCATATCCATTTCACGACACTAAGTCAATCTTCAATCAAACACATTCAATTACAACCATATAGTCCTTTATTGAGGTCTACGAGACCTTAAACACATGTTAGAGAGAGATCGAGACTAAACCGAACACTTACAAAAATCTTTAAAAATTTAAACATTTTTCAACACTGTAAAAGTCACACGCCCGTGTAGTTGGGCCGTGTGCCACACACGAATACCAGACACACCCATGTGTCCAGGCCGTGTCAAAACAGAGCATGCATACTGACTTATCCCCACGGCCACTAAACACACCCGTGTGCCATGGCCGTGTGTTACTAGGCTAGCTACTGACTTGATCACACGGCCACCATGCATGCTCGTGGGCTTCAGCCGTGTACCCTATCCAGACACAACTAAAAGTGATCCTTAAACCACACGGCAGAGACACACGCCCGTGTCTCTTAGCCATGTATGCAAAATAGGCCATTTGCAAGGCCAATTTGCCACCCACACAAAGGTCAACCAACAAACTTCAATACAATACCAATTCATGCTTTTAAATGCATTCAAACATACCATTTCATGCACCAAATAATCATCAACATTACCATCTACTTCCATGCCTAATATCATCACAATAAGTCCATTCAAAGTAACAATTGTATATCTCAAAATATATATATATCAAGCATTATGTAATTTATGCCACAATTCATATTCTAACCACACCTTTCATAATCCACAAAGTCATGAAATATACCACATTCATAGCTCATTCATAAATTTTACATCATTCAACTTCCAAGCCAAATCACATGGCAAGGATTAAACGTTTCAAGACATATCATAACTTCTAGCCTATACATGCCATATTTCAACTATATACATCTTTCCAAAAGTACCAAAATAGATTGCCGATAGTGTGATAGAGATGCTGACGATTCCAAGATCTGAGCTAGCTTTGCTGACACTGTAAAACAGAGAAACAATCACACAGCAAGCTTTCATAAGCTTAGTAAGTTCGTAACAAAATACATTAACCAAAACAAATCATCACATAGATTATTTCACAATCCCATATCTCATATTATCCAAAACTAATAATGTTCAATTAACCTTCCATAAACTCATTCATAATTTTATCCACCACATAGGTTCCGAACGTACCTTAGCCAACACTTAATTGTTGATTACATATGCTACTCAATACTCACTATTTCATTTCGATCAACTTTCATCCCTTCTTTGGATCAATCGCACACTTAGTGCCCAAATAGTTAGCCGAAGCTTAATTAACATCGCACACATAGTGCATCCATATCACACCGATCTTAAATCAGTATCGCACACACAGTGCCAACCACAAAGCCAATGCTTATATTATTTCGCACACACGATGCTAATCATCTCGGTCACATTTTTGAATACGCACACTTAGTGCCACATAACTTGAACCCTCACATAGCATTCACAATTCAATAATATCATATCATTCATCTCATAACATTAAACATAGTTAAATACATGTATTATGTCCGAACTTACCTCGGACGTCGAAATACCAAAACGGTCGATTAATCGAGCACTTTGTCTTTGCCTCGATCTCGATCCGAACCTCTCTTTTCTTGGTCTATACACATTCAAATTCAATCCATTCAATCACCAATTCATTCAGTCTAGTCCACACACACTTATTTAGGGCATTTTACAAAATAGCCCTCACATTTTCACATTTCGGCACTTTAGTCCCTAATTCATCAAATCACCAAATACACATAATTTGCTTGTACCCATGCCTAGCTGAATTCTCACTATACTCATACAAGCCCACACATTTCATTTATTTCACATTTTAGTCCATCAATTTACACTTTTCTCAATTTAACCCAAATTACTCAATTTCACTAAAAATTCAAAGACAAAACATGTTCATCCTTCACATATCCTCTATATTTCACTATCAACTAACACATAGCTCAAGCATTCATCAATGGCATATCTCAAAATCGCCATCAATTTTGAAAATTTAAGCATGGGTTGACTAGAGCACAAAGCAACGATCACGAAAACGTAGAATTTATCAAAAACTGAACAAAACTCTTACCTCAAATTAACTATAAGTGTGCTGAAACCATGAAAGCCTCAAACCCTATTTTCTTTCTAAATTTTTGGTAGGAAGATACATGAAAAAAATATGAGCATTTTGACTTCATTTTGTTTATTATAACATTTATAATTGATTTCCAATCATACCCTTAATGAAATAAACATTTTAGCTTATAAAGGTTGGTTATGAATGTCCATCTGCCATCCACTATCTAAATAATGGGCTAATTGCCTCATAAGGCCTCCACATTATAAAGACAACAACAATTAAACACTTAACAATCAGCACACAGCATTTACACTTTATGCGATTATGTCCTTTCTCTTAATTTGGCACACAATCGATAAAATTATCACACAGAATTTTCACACAGGCTATATCACATATAATCAACACCAAAAATAACATTAAAATATTATTCTGACCTTGAATTTGTGGTCTCAAAACCACTATTCTGACTAGGGTCTAAATCAGGCTATTACAACTCTCCCCCTTAGGGATTTTTGTCCCCAAAAATCTTACCAATGAATAGGTGTGGATATTGTTCTCTCATAATATTCTCAGGCTCCCACGTAGCCTCTTCAACTCCGTTTTTTTTGCCACAACACTTTCACTAAGGAAATTCTTTTGTTTCTTAAATCTTTAATTTCACGTGCCAAAATTCGAATTGGTTCTTCGCTATATGACAAATCTGATTGAATTTCAACATCAGTAGGAGCAATCATATGAGACGGATCAGATCTGTACTGTCGAAGCATTGATACATGAAACACGTTATGGATCTTTTCTAACTCAGATGGCAACAACAATCTATACGCAACTGGCCCAACACATTTGATAATCTCATATGGTCCGATGAACCTCGGACTCAACTTGCCTTTTCTGGCAAATCGAAGTATTTTCTTCCACGGGGACACTTTCAAAAACACTTTGTCACCAATTTCGAATTCAATATCTATCCGTTTCAAGTCTGCGTAAGACTTCTGATGATCTGTAGCCGCTTTTAAACTATCATGAATCACTTTCACTTTCTGCTTAGTTTCTTTTATAAGATCAACCCCGTGAATCTTATTCTCACTCAGCTCAGTCCAATACATTGGAGTTCGACATTTTCGATCGTAAAGAGCCTCATATGGTGTCATTTTGATACTAGATTGAAAATTGTTATTGTATGTGAATTCAATCAATGGTAAATACCTTTCCCATGAACTTTCAAATTCAAGTATACAGTATCTCAACATGTCTTCAAGAATCTGAATAATCCTTTCGGACTGACCATCCATCTGCGGATGAAATGCAATACTAAAATGCAACTTCGTGCCTAAAGCCTCTTGCAATTTCTTCCAAAATTGCGAGGTGAATCTCGGATCTCTATCAAATACAATAGATAGTGGCACCCCGTGCAATCTCACAATCTCAGCAATATACAATTCAGCCAATCTATATAGTGAATAATCTGTTCTCACTGGAATGAAATGAGTTGATTTCGTCAATATGTCAACTATTACCCAGATTGTATCTTTCTTTCTCGGAGACAAAGGCAATCCCAACACAAAGTCCATCGTGATTCTCTCTCATTTCCACTCAGGAGTCATGATCGGTTGTAACAAACCGGACAGAACCTGATGTTCAGCTTTAACTTGCTGACAAATTAAACATTTCGACACAAAGTCAGAGATGTCCTGTTTCATACCATGCCACCAATAAAACTGTTTCAAATCATTATACATTTTCGTACTCCCCGGGTGAATAGTCAAACGACTATTATGAGCTTCATACTGAATCAACTCTGAATTCTTCGAAACATAAATCCGATTTCTAAATCTCAAATAATCATCACTATCCACTCGAAATTCTGAATCCAAATTCAAATCACATTGAGCTCATTTTGCTATTATCTCATCATCAATTTTCTGGGCATCACGAATCTAATGTATGAACATCGGTCTTACTTTCAACGCAGCCAAAACTGAACCATCATCACACAGATCTATCTGATAATTCATAGCTCATAAAGCATACAAAGACTTTTGGCTCAAAGTATCAGCTACAACATTAGCTTTACCCAGATGATAATCAATTACAAGTTCATAGTCTTTCAACAATTCTAACCATCTTCTCTGTCACAAATTTAATTCTTTTTGATTCATCAGGTACTGCAGACTTTTATGATCGGTATAAACATGACATTTCTCACCAAATAGATAGTGACGCCAAATCTTCAACGCAAACACAATCGCGGCCAGTTCAAGGTCATGCGTCGGATAATTCTTTTCATCCGGCTTTAACTGCCTCGAAGCATAAGCAATAAATTTTCCTTCTTGCATCAGTACACAGCCCAAACCATTCAATGATGCATCACTATAAACTATAAATATTTGCCCAATTCAGGTTGAACTAACACTGGTGCTTCCATCAACAATGTTTTCAACTGCTCAAAACTCTGTTGACACTTTTCCGATCACTTAAATTTAATATCTTTCTATAGCAACTTTGTCAGCGGAGTCACAATCATTGAGAAGCCTTTCACAAACCGTCTATAATATCCAGCAAGTCCCAGAAAACTACGGACTTCGGATACATTTATCGGAGGCTTCCACTCTAAAATAGCTGAGATCTTACTCGGATCAACTCATATTCCCGCTGCTGACACAATATGCCCTAGAAAACCAACCTCACGTAACCAAAACTCACATTTGCTGAATTTTGCATACAATTGGTTCTCACGCAGAGTTTGTAGCACAATTCTCAAATGCTCGGCATGTTGTGTCTCATCACATGAATAAATCAGAATGTCATCAATAAACACCACCACAAAGCGGTCCAAATAAGGTCTAAATATCCTATTCATCAGATCCATAAACACTAAAGGAGCATTTGTTAGTCTGAAAGGCATCACTAAGAATTCATAGTGTCCGTAGCTCGTTCTGAAAGCAGTTTTCAATACATCTGACTCTTTAACTCACAACTGATAGTAGCCCGATCTCAAATCTATCTTAGAAAACACTGTAGCTCCTCTCAGTTGATCAAACAAATCATCGATACGAGGCAACGGATATTTGTTCTTTATCGTCACTTTGTTCAATTGTCGGTAATCAATACACATTCTCATAGTTCCGTCTTTCTTTTTTTACAAATAACACAGGAGCACTCCAGGGCGAGAAACTCGGTCGTGCAAATCCTCTGTCAGTCAACTCTTGCAGCTGAGACTTCAACTCTTTCAATTCTGTTGGTTCCATTCTATATGGAGCTATCGAGATAGGAGTCATTCCCGGAACTAATTCAGTACCGAATTCAACTTCTCTGATTGGAGGTAATCCCGACAATTCTTCAGGAAACACATCTGGAAACTCACTAACCACAGGCACAGATTCAATTTTCTTTTCTGACACTTTTGTATCAATCACATATGCTAGATAAGCTTCACAACCCTTTCTCACATAGTTCAAAGCTTTCATTACAGACACAACAGCTAATAACCCTTGCATATCATTGGATTCAATTTGAACTATCTCGCCGTTCTGACTTCTCAATTCAATACTCTTTCTTTTACAATTCACAATGGCATTATGCACAGTAAGCCAATCCATACCCAGAATAATATCAAACTCATTGAATGGTAGCAACATCAAATTAGCCGAAAAACAAACATCCCGAAGCATCAATGGGCAATTCTTACATACTTTATCCACCAAAACACACTTGCCTAAGGGGTTCCATACTTTAATCAGAAATTCAGTAGACTCAACAGGTAGAGTCTTACTTGATACTAGATTCATACACACATAGGAATGAGTAGATCCTGGATCTATTAATGCAATCACATCAGTATCAAATAAAGTAAAAGTATCGGTGATAATGTCTGGAGATAATGCTTCCTCTCGTGCACGTATAGCATATGCTCGGGCAGGTGCTCCCGCCTCTGATCTCATAGCTGTATCAGTAGTCCCTTTTTGACTTCCACTCACATTCCCGGTATTTCTAGGTGGCCTACCCCTAGCCGTCACATTACTCGATCTCATATTCTGGACATTTTCTTCCTCAGCCATCTTTAGGCAATCTCGAATGAAATGATCTCGTGATCCACATTTATAGTGAACTTTATTATTGTACTTACCCCAGCATTCTCCCACATGTCGTCTTCCACACTGTCTACACTCAGGTTTGTTGCTTTTGGCACTACCAACACTTGATTCTATTGGAGTTTGAGTTCTCGGACCAACACTTAGTCTTGCGCGGTCTTTATTCGGATGTCCAAATGAAGCATTTGATCGGTTGCTTGTATCTCTAAATCTCTTCGTTCAAAGGTTGAGAAAACTTACTCATCGATCTTTTTCTTTCATCCCGAGCTTCAGAATCAGCTTTCTTCTTTTCTTTACTAAGCTCATCGGCTTTACATGCTCTTTCGACTAAAATAACAAATTTGTTGATATCAAGTATCCCAATCAACAACTTAATGTCCTCATTCAGCCCTTCTATAAAGCATTTACACATAGTAGCTTCGGTCGAAACACATTCTCGTGCATACTGGCTCAATCTCACAAATTCTCGCTCGTACTCAGTAACTAACAAACGGCCCTGTTTCAGCTCTAGAAACTCTTTACGTTTCTGATCTATGAATCGTTGACTAATATACTTCTTTCTGAACTCAAATTGAAAGAAATCCCAGGTGATTCTCTCTCTCGAAACCATGGATTTCAACGTCTTCCACCAGTTATAAGCTGTATCTCTCAACAAAGAAACTGCACACGTAATACACTCATCAGGGGTCAACAACATCTCATCGAATACCAGAATTGTATTCTCAAGCCAAAACTCGGCTCACTCAGCATCGTTATCAGTTATGGCCCTAAATTATTCGGCCCTATATTTATGAATCTAATCCACAAGAGGTTTATTCAATCTGGTAAGAGCTTGATCGCTGTGAAGTCAGAGTTTTAAAATTTATAAAGATAATGATCGAACCTGGAAACTAACTATGACAACGATTGAGGCAAGTGTACCTATCAAACAGTAGTATAGCTTAGGCAAGATTGGAATCTCGAACCCATAGGAACTAAAAGTACTAATACTAACTTTCTTTCTATTATTTAACCTAAAATAAGTAAAGTTGTTTATTAATCTAAATTAACTAATTACTAAACTAAAGATGTAAAGACAAAAAGAATGAATTGGGAAAATACTTGGGAAAAACTCAGTTGATTAAGACAATACCCTTAGGAAGAATCTACCTAGACTCCACTTGTTATCTAACACTGAACTAGACGATTTATTCACTTGACTTGATTCGTAGGACTCCCTAATTTATATTAAACCATCTCTCGAGGCGAATAACGTCTAACCCTAGGTTAATTAATTGAAATCTTTTTCCCATTAATAACCCCCTAGAATAGCAGTAAATCAATCTATGGATTCCCATATTAGGTTTCACCCTAATCCGACAAAATCTCGTCACCCTATCTCTAGGCGCGCGATCAACTCCGCTTAATTATGCTAGATCTACTCTTAAGTAGGGACTTTTGCTCCACCACCTAAGCATATTCAACTTGAATTAATATCCGCGAAATATCAACACAAGAATTAAGCACACATAATTAAGAAAAAATCAAGTATTTATCATATAGTTCAGAAAATAATAACAAGATTCATCTAGGTTTCATCCCCCTTCAGGTATCTGAAGGGTTTAGCTCATAACAATAAATAAAAACATCTCAGAAGAAAAGATAAAACAAAACATAAGAAATCCCTAAAACCCCCTGAAGAAATTGAAGAGGAGATCCTTCGTCTTGAGTAGAATTCTGGCTTCTAGAGATGGATCAACTGGCTATCCCCTGAGAATTTCCTACAAATCTGACCTTTTCGGCTCGGCTCCTTGGCCTAGCTAACTGCCCGTTGACTCCCCGTTTTAGGTTATACTTAGGGTGTATTTATAGGCTTTTGGAATGTGTTTCTTTGCCCCTAAGTATCCTTTTCCGAGTGAAATTACTCTTCTCCACGATAGAGGCACGGCCATGGCACACACCTGTGTGAATCGTGGCCAGGCCGTGTTGGACTCCGTTAGTGAGGCACGGCCGTGTAGATCGACATCAGGCCGTGTTCTAGTATATTTGAGGAGGCACGGTCGTGTGGGCTTTAGTCCAGGCCGTGTTGATTTCATCTTTGGCCCATTTTGGTCTATTTTGAGCCTGTTTCTCGTTCTTTTTATTCTTGGGTACTTTCTTGAGTATAAGACATGAAAAGAAAGGATTAAGAGCACCTTTTTACATAAATCAAGGGATAAATCATCCAAAAGTATGCTAAATGTGGGATTAAAATATGTTACTATTTCGGTTTATCAAATACCCCCACACTTAAGCTTTTGCTTGTCCTCAAGAAAAATTCTCAACTTACAATTAAAATGAACTTTCAATAATTCATAATTCCTATCAACAATATATTATCATAATTCATAGATAATTTATACATGGATAATTCAATTCAAAGAGTCCTAAGGATTCAAACAATCTAAGCCATAGGTTTGTAGCTCAAAAATATAGGCGTCTCCCATTATCTAAATAATTACCTTTAATTCAAAATTGACAAGGATTGACATCCTCACTAGAGATTCACTCAAATCACTCAAAGTGTTTATGGTTCAGGAAAAAGCGCTCAAAAGTCGAACATGAAAAGTTAATCACATAGGCTTGCCTGAAAATCAAATCTCCACCACTATAATATGAGATGATGCACTAATCAAAAGGTCTTTAATTAGGGTTGTAACGGGGCTAGATTTAAGGTGTGGATATAGGCTGAATTAGAAGGTTAGAATCGAGATTGAATTGATAAAATACCTAACTAGAAACAATAAACTGAATAATTACATAATGGATTGAAACTTTAAACTAATAATACGAGCTTCTTCTTCAATATTTGGAATTCAAACGTATAAGCTCACTTAATCACAAACTAGTAATGAATAACGACTATACTTCGATTGATTTTTTTAAGCACACATCATAAATACATAACAAAGGATAAATTACTGAAATAAAAACATAGTTAGGCTATTAATCAAATCAAATCTCGATATATGGGAAGTCGAAAAAGAATGGTGATAACAAAAACAAAGGGTTTCTGGGTTAATATTAGTGGTTATGTCAATAAAAAGGGTTGTTAGGATTAAAAGGGGTTCACTAGGGGTTAATTGTGAAGGTAGGCTTTTAATGGAGTTAGTGGGTTAAAACCTAGGTGCCTTAATCATCTCTGTATATCAAATCAAAACGTATGGTCTCGACATGTATAAACGATGCAAGTTCTAGAATAACAAATCAATGTTGACATACTCATAATCAATAAAGTGAGCATGAAAAAGAATATATGCTCTATAAGGCTCAAAATCTCACAAAAATTATGGGTATTTTGATATCAACCTCGTAAATTTCAAAATTCAAAGTAATATTTAAACTCAGTTTGACAACCTAGAAATTTTTTTTAATTTCTGAAAGATAGACTTATCATGCTTGATTCTCTAGTATTCTTAGAATTTAATTATCAATGCACAATTATCAATGGCTTAATCTAAAACATATCAATAAAAATCATAAATCATTAGAAACTTCATCCTAATTAGTAATATGAGGAATTTACTTAAAAACAAGACTAAATTCAGGGATTTTCAAATAATATTATAGTTATCCCCCCCACACTTAAGATGTACATTGCCCTCAATGTACAAAGTTAGATATATCGACAATAATACTAAAATCATAAGATATGGAGAGAAGTGAAACTCCCTGATTTTTGGATGGATTCCTTGAGTCGGAGGTGAAAGATAAGTTGGAGGGGCCGGTCTGGATGACGATCCTGTGCTAGATGAAGAAATTGGGTAGCTCGTGAAGGATTAGCCAGGATATAATAATAATAATTAAAACTATACTAATTAAATAATTAAAGAAAAACAAGCTAAAGTGAAGAAAAATAAAGATGAAACTAAAATTAAAAGAAAAGATGGATGGACCGTAGAGTCCTTATTGTTGGGTGTGATTTTTAAGACTGGGGATATGGTGGTGTTCGTGGCGTGATTCCCTAGCAGCCTTTAGAACCTAAAATCAAGAAACTAAAATAAAATAAACTAAATTAAGCATAAGAGTGTTAAAGAGAAGAAAAATAAAAGAGAAGATAAAATAAAAGAACAGATAATTGGTCTCAAAGACCCTTGGCTTGTCGAGTGATTGAAGCGACCGGCATGAACTTATATGTATCGGTCTCCATGAGGGAGACTATGCTTGGCTTCTTCCGCTTCTTTGGCATTGTTTTGGTGTAGCTCAAGGGTATAAAGAAAAGGGGTAGGAAAGAAAATGAAAAGTTAAAGGTTGAAAGTTAGTAGGAGAAGAGGGAAGGGGGTTTAAATAGATTTTCAAACCTGGTACCATCCCATGCTCGTGCTCCTTAGGCGTGTCGATTCACACGGCCGCCTCGCACAGCCTTGTGTCTAGGTGTGTTGATTCACCCACGCCCGTTTTACAAATTGCCACGCCCGTTGGTGATAAGTCAGTGTCGTCCACGGCCGCATCGCACGGTCGTGGCATTCTGTCGGTGCCTGTGGGGCGGTGGTTGGAGTCTGTGACTTCGAAGATTTGATTTTTTCTAACTCGTACCACCTCTGCCATGCCAGTACGACGATCTGGAGCATCCACACGGCCACGGCCACGGCCGTGTGCTAGGCCGTGTGGCCGGGAAATCTACACTTTTTGGTTAGTTTAAAGCTAGATACTATAAAGAAATGATAAAATAGAATAAAATAGAATAAATAAAAAAATAAAAAAATAAAAGTTAATAGGGTTAGTGCTCGGGTTGTCTCCCGAGAAGCGCTCGTTTATAGTCTTAAGCTAGACTTTCCTCTCGTTTGCATCATCAGGGTGGTTTGAGGAGTTGGAAGTCCTTCCTCATGCTATCAGTTTTATCCTCGTGAAAAAGTTTAAGTCGAGATGCGTTTATAGTGAAAGTACCAAAAATAGGATTACTTACATCGACTGTTCCATATGGGAAAACACTGGTTACCCTAAAGGGTATTTCTTTGTTTGTGTTAGGGTCCGAAGGAGATATTCGAGGATCTGCCTTATCTAACAATACCTGATCTCCTATTTTGAAGTGGTTTGTTGTTCCTATAAGCTCTTCTGGGGGCTCCTTCGGTTTTACCTTGTCTGGTTCCGGTTCTTCGTCGTGTATCCCTAATTTTTCCTTGAAGTGTGTCTTCCACTCGTCTAGATCATCGATCTGAATCCTTCGATCTTCATGAACTACTTCCTTGTTGGCATGGGGTTTAGGATCGGGTTCAGTTGTATTCTTTTGTGGTGCTTTCTGAAAATAAGGGTTAACCGAATGGTTATTAGTAGAATTTACGTTCTCACCTTGATTACTTGATGTTCTGGCTGAGTCGAGAGCCTTGAGGGTGACTGTTTCGTTACCTACACGAAGTATGAGTTCTCCTGCATCAACATCAATTTTAGTCCTGACAGTTGCTAAAAATGGTCTTCCTAAAATTAAGGGAATCGAATTATCCTCATCCATGTCTAAGACAACAAAATCTACTGGGAAAACGAATTTTTCAATTTTTACAAGAACATCTTCTTGTAATACCCTAGGAATTCTAACAGCTTTTATCATTTAATTGAATGCTCATCCTAGTTTGTTTGGGTTTCCCTAGACCTAATTGTTTAAATAATTTATAAGGCATGACATTTATGCTTTCCCCTAAATCAGCTAACGACTTCTTTTTCACTAGTTAATAAATTGAATTTTAACCTAAATTCACATTTAATATTATATTAAAAACTATCATCTAAAAAAAGAAAGTTGGAAATATATCAATATTACATTTAATGTAATATTAACGTTGATTACAATAATATATTATATAAATATTTAAAGTTAAAAAATTAAAATATATTATATGGATAAAATAAAAAAATAAAGATTTTTTTTTAATGTTCAAAGTTGGAAAGGGGAGCCAAACAACAATTTAAGGGGGGTCAAAGTTTTCAAATCTTAAAGGACGAAACAATAATTTTTTTTTAAATTTTAGGGGGGCCGGGGCCACTGCCAGCCCCCCAAATTCGCCACTGTTCACGGATCGAGAAATCCACTTCGAATCTTTTTCTGATATACATAAAGTAAATAAAAAAAGATTCGAAGTTTTTATTTTTCAATCAAATTCAATAATTAATAATATTAAATTAAATAATAGGAGACTCAAAATGAAAGTTTCTTTTTTGAACTCACTCTCCATCACATTGTCAGAACAAAAGTGTCATATGTATGAATATGGAAATATTTGATATGTGAAGACATGATTTGATTTAGGTTTCTATCTATTATAGAATATATAGAATATATAGATAGAAATGTATCTTGTTGTGTTCTGAAAGATAAGATGTTGAAAAAGTCTCTTAGGTTATAACTTGAAATAAATGTTTCTTTTTATTTAAAAAGAAATAGAATATTAATTTATTCCTAGGAACAAGAAGTTGATCTTTACAGTACCTTTTAAAGACTTCTCCCACTTTTTTGGTATGGATTATCCTATGGTGATTCATAATCATGTAATTAATGATGTTATTAATTGAAGATTGACTGATTAGGTTTTTTGTCAAAAAAAAAAAATACTACCATTCTATTGGAGTTTTATGAAAAGAAAAAGAATTCAAAAGCCGAACATGAACCAATTGAATCCAAAGGAAGCTATAAGGTCTTCCATGCTGAGGTGACCCAACCCCACTAAACTAACAAACAAATCCACTTCAAGTCTACTCTAATTAATTAAATGGTTATTTAGTATTGTTAATAAATCCGTAGGAAATAAGGCATTCACAAATAGAAGTCTATGTAGATGAAAAATCAATTAAATATTTTATTTTCAGTCAGAATACACATAATAGGTACAATCGTTAGGTTTATTAATTAACATTAAACTGTGATTGGTCAAAGAAAACTGCATTTCAAACACGCTTTCCCGTAAATTAGGATAGATATTGAATTTGCCGACTAAATATAATTTAAATGTGCTTAAATTCAACGGTCACTAAATTATTAATAAATTTATGTTTTGATCAATAAATTTTAAAAGTTATAAAATATCATTAAATTATTTTAAAAAAATTATTTAAGTCACTGACTTTTAAAATAACCGAGAGTTCTTATCCTCCTTCTCTTCTACAGTTTAATTTTTTTTCACAAAACAACTTTGAGTGTCACAAATTTGTAAACCCAAAATCCAAACAGTTTTCTCTTGATATTCGACACTGACCGACAGATTGACTTCCGTACCGATCGTTGAATTATGTGACTAGCCAAATGTAAGAATAAAAACAATAAAAATTCAAGGAAAGAGAATCAAACATAGGACCTTAGGCACACATCTTGTAACACCCCTTACCCGGGTTCTACGCCAGAACCGGGCCCGAGGCGTTACCGAATTCAAATCACTTGATCGCCACTTAGGCTCGTCATAACTACTCTCTGAAGTCATCTCAACAACCTCATTCTCGACTTACGAGGCCTCACTCATACACACGAGGGCTCTCGAGACTAAACTGGAACTTTTTCCAATCTTAAAATTTTTCTCTTTTATACAGATCTCACACGCCCGTGCAAGATTAGACATGCCTGTGCATGGACACACACGCCCATGTCCCCAAACCGTGCCTAAAAACCCCAGCATTCTGCCAATGCCCCACGGCCAAGGCACACGCCCGTGCTTACCACCCATGGTGCACACTGACTACCTTAACACGGCCTAGAGTCTAGACACACGCCCGTGTAGCTAGCCCGTGGCCAACACTGATTAACACACACGTTCTAGGCCCACGCCCGTGTGACTAGTCCGTGGTCTATTTTGATTTACAATACTAACATGCAGGGGACGCATGGCCAAGTTACACGTTTGTGGACTGACCGTATGTCTCACATGGTCTAGACACACGCCCGTGTGTCTATTCACATGGAAAAGAACAAAGCTATGTGCCAAGTTCATTTCACCCCTCTAGCATATACAACATATACTCATCTAACACAATCATAATCAACTCAAATTGAATTGCAATCTCACATAGACAACTATAACTTTTCATATAACATAAAATAGCCAACAACTATGGCATTATACAAAATAAGCTATCCATCTAAAGGCCAACACATCTTAGCCATTTACAACAAAATTCACTAACTTGTCTAGCCCCTATACATGCCATATACAAAACATCGAGTCTCATGTACCAAAGTGTGCTGATAGTGTTGGCGATCTTCCAATTGATCCTCGTATCTCGGTTCAACACTTTTACTCTATAAGACAAGGGAAAAGAAAATGAGTAAGCTTTGAGCTTAGTAAGTTTACACATAAACAATTAAGCATCATAGTATAAGCTAAACAACAATTAGCATTATACTACCAAAAGAAATGAACAACTATCCTTACTCTTTCTAACCCTTACCACATTTCCAACACATCATGAGTCACATACTCATAACCATCGAAATGCACCCCTGCATTCAATGTCACATTTACACAATATAAAACACATCATTATTTCTCAATAATACATCCACACAACTAATCCACACAGCTAATTCACACAGCTAATCCACACAGCTAATCCACACAGCTAATGTCTCGGTGGTTTCGCACTTAACCCGCCACAATCAATTGATAAGGTAGTATCGCACTTAGCCTACCAACAAGGTATTCATAGTGGTTTCGCACATAGCCCACTAGATAATATACCTAACGATAGCATCGTAAATAGCCAACGCATCGTCAATATGCATTAGGATGGTATCGCACTTAGCCTGCCATCTAGCATTATCACTACACATTCACATGTCTACTTACTCAATTAAACATCCATTCACAATTCTACTACATTCATTCTAGTTGAACCACATAGGTTCTCAATCAATCTTGAACAAGCTACACACTAGCTATCATCAACAAATTGTAAGTATGAATGCATTGTTTATTCATAGACTTACCTCGGTACTCAAAAGTATTGAGACTTGAAATTTAGTCCACCACATTGTTTTTGCCTCGGTTTCTATCTTGGCTTTGCCTTTCTTGATCTATAATGAATAAATCAGCTTATTCAATACACACATTGACTAGATTGACCCTTATCTCATACTTTAGCAAAATTACTATTTTGCCCATAAACTTTCTCATATTTACACTTTAGCCCTAAAGGCTCGTAAAGTGATTTTTATTCAACTTTCTAGTATTGCATGCTTAGTCGAACCACTTATTCAAATAAAGCTATCATCAATTCTCACTAAAACACACATGTATGACCAAACTTAAGATTTTCACAATCTAGTCCCTACATGCATTTTCATGGAAAATCACTTAACAAAATATGTTTCTACTACATCAAGCTTTCATAATCTTCCATAAAATATCAACATACATGCATGTCATACATGACCACATTTTTGAACATCCATTTTAGCTCATCAAATAGCTAAAAATAGCTTACTCATGCTACTAGGACTTTAAAAATACAAAGAATATCAAAAATGAGGCTAGATGCACTTACTAGCAAGCTTGAAAAATTTGAAGAACCCTAACAATGGCTCTTGGAATTTTCGGCAGCCTTGGGGAAGAAGATGAATGAATTTTGTCATCTTTTCTCCTATTTTAATCACTTAATTGATAAATGACCAAAATGCCCTTTTTGATAAACTTTCTATTTTAACCCATTCATGCCCAATTTGGTCCAAAAATTAGAATTTGGATAAATTGCTATTTAAGGACCTCTAATTAATAATATAAAGCTATTTCACACAATTAGCTTCTAGAATCTCACATTTCGCAGCTTTTTCAATTTAGTCCTTTTGGACAATTCAACCACAATTTCACAAAATTGCTTCATGAAACTTTCACACTAGCATGCATACATAGCAAAAACCTCAAAAACTCATTCATAAACCTCAGATTTATGGTCTTGCACCACTATTCTGACTAGGCCCTAAATCGGGATGTTACAACTCTCCCCCTTTTAGAGATTTTCACCCCCGAAAATTTTACCAGTAAAGAGGTTTGGATGTTGCTCTTTCATAGCTTCTTCCATTTCCCACGTAGCTTCTTCCACACCATGTTTCTTCCATAACACTTTCACTAGTGCTATGCTCTTATTCCTCAACTGCTTCACTTCTCGAGCCAAGATCTTAATTGGCTCTTCTTCATAAGACATATCCGGTCTTATCTCAATTTCCGTCGAAGGAATTACATGTGAAGGATCGGAGCGATACCGTCGCAACATCGACACATGGAACACATTATGAATCTTTTCCAACTCTACCGGCAAAGCCAACCGGTATGCTACAGGCCCAATTCTATTTGTAATCTCATACGGCCCTATGAACCTTGGATTCAATTTCCCTTTTTGTCTAAATCTCATAATCTTCTTCCACGGGGACACTTTCAAAAACACTTTACCGCCCACTTTAAACTCAATTTCTTTTCTTTTCAAATCAGCGTACGACTTCTGTCGGTTCGAAGCAGCTCCCAGACTATTACAGATTACTATCACCTTCTCCTCGGTTTCTTTCACTAGATCGACCCCATGGATCCGCTTCTCACTAAGCTCGGTCCAATACAAATGAGTCCGACACTTACGACCATACAAAGCCTCATACGGTGCCATCTGTGTACTCAACTGATAACTATTGTTGTAGGCGAATTCGACCAAAGGTAGATATCTCTCCCAACTATCTTCGAATTCTAACAAACAGCATCGAAGCATATCTTCAAGAACTTGAATCACTCTTTCAAACTAACCATCGGTTTGCGGATGGAACGCAGTACTGAAATTCAATCTCGTACCCATGGCCTCTTGCAACTTCTTCCAAAATCTCGAAGTAAACCTCAGATCTCTATCCGATATAATAGACACAGGTACACCATGCAATCTCACTATCTCTGCCACATACAACTCAGCTAACTTATCCAGTGAATAAACAACACGTACTGGAGTAAAGTGAGCCGACTTTGTCAATCTATCCACAACAACCCACACAACATCCTTCTTTCTCGGAGTCATCGACAACCCCGTCACAAAATCCATGGTAATTCGATCCCACTTCCATTCGGGTACCATTACTGGCTGAAGCAATCCCAAAGGCACTTGATGCTCAGCTTTCACTTGTTGACAAATTAGACACTTTATCACGAACTCTGAAATATCTCTTTTCATACCCGGCCACCAATAAGACTCCTTCAAGTCATTATACATTTTCGTACTGCTCGGATGTACTGACAAACATCCATTGTGGGCCTCATACAAAACCTTTTGGATTAAATCCTCATCTCTAGGTACACAAATTCTGTCACGGTACAAAAAACTAGCATTCGAGTCCACTCGAAAATCAGAATCACTTTCTGATCCACACTTAGCTCTCTTAGCTTGCATCTCACTATCATACTTCTGAGCCTCATATATCTGTTGAACAAATAGTGGCTTAGCTCTCAACTCTACCAAAATAGCACCATCATCAGACAATGCTAAACTCGTCCTCATAACTCTTAGAGCATACAAGGATTTTCTGCTCAGGGCATCCGCAACCACATTCACTTTTCCCGGGTGGTAGTCAATGACTAACTCATAGTCTTTCAACAACTCAAGCCACCGTCTCTATCGCAAATTCAGATCCTTCTGATCCATCAGATACTTCAAACTCTTGTGATCCGTAAAGATTCGGCACTTCTCACCATACAAGTAATGTCGCCAAATCTTTAACGCAAAAACAATCGCCGCTAACTCCAAATCATGAGTCGGATAATTCTTCTCGTGCAGTTTTAGCTGCCTCGAGGCGTAAGCGACTACCTTACCCTCTTGCATCAACATGCAACCTAGACCATTAAATGACGCATCACTATAAACCACGAACTCCTTCCCCGATTCTAGTTGAGCCAAAACCGGTGCCTCAGTCAACATTGTCTTCAGTCTCTCGAAACTCTATTGACATGTCTCAGTCCATTCAAACTTGACACCTTTGTGCAATAGTTTCGTCATTGGGGTAGCAATCATAGAGAACCCTTTTACAAAACGTCTGTAATATCCTGCTAATCCCAAGAAGCTTCTAACTCCCGATATGTCCCTCGACAATTTCCAATCCAAAACAGCTGATATCTTATTTGGGTCAACTTTGACACCATCACCTGACACAATGTGTCCTAGGAATCCGACTTCTCGGAGCCAAAACTCACTCTTGCTAAACTTAGCATACAACTACTTATCTCTCAAAGTTTGCAAGACAATTCTCAAATGCTCTTCATGATCGTTCTCATCCCGAGAATAGATCAATATGTCGTCAATGAAGACAATTACAAACTTGTCCACATACGGTCTAAAAACACGGTTCATCAGATCCATAAAAATCGTAGGTGCATTCGTCAAACCAAACGGCATAACCAAAAACTCATAATGGCCATACCTTGTCCGAAATGTAGTTTTCAACACATCTTGCTCTTTCACTCTGAGCTGATAATAACCAGAGCTCAAGTCTATCTTGGAGAACACTATAGCTCCCTTCAGTTGATCAAAAAGATCATCAATCCTTGGTAAATGATACTTATTCTTAACCGTCACTTTGTTAAGCTGTCTATAGTGTATACAATCTCATAGACCCATCTTTCTTCTTCACAAACAATACCAGAGCACCCCATGGTGAGTAGCTCGGTCTTGCAAAACCTTTATCTGTCAACTCTTGCAATTGGACCTTCAGTTATTTCAACTCTACAGGTGCCATTCTGTACGGAGCAATCGAAATAGGTGCCACTCCTGGAACTAACTCAATTCCAAACTCGACCTCTTTCACTGGAGGTAATCTGGGTAACTTTTTCAAAAATACGTCTGGATACTCACATACCACCGGCACTGTTTCAAACTCTATTTCAACCTCTCGAGTATTCAACACAAAAGCAAGATAGGACTCACATCCTTTTCTCAAACATTTCTCAATCACTAGGGAAGAAATCATCACTGGTAGACTATCCAGTCCACTTAATTCAACCCGAACCACATCTTCACTCTCACATTTTAATTCAATAAACTTACTACCACAGTTCACTAAGACACTATGGGTAGTCAACCAATCCATGCCTAGGATTAAATCAAACTCATCAAACAACAACAACATAAGGTTTGCCGAAAAATAATGATTCTCAATCAATAAAGGACAATTCTTACACACTCTGTCCACTAACACATGCTTTCCTAACGGGTTTGACACCTTAACCACTATGTCCGTAGACTCAACGGTCATACTCAAACTAGATGCTAATCTCATGTAAATATAAGAATGAGTAGACCCTAGATCTATTAAAGCAATAACAAAGGTGTCAAAGAGAGAAGAAGTACCTGTTATCACATCAAGGGAGGATGCTTCTTCGCGAGCGCGAATAGCATACGTCCTTGCAGGTGCCTGACCCTCCGGTCTCATAGCAGAGTCTCTGGACGCACCCCTACCACTATTCCCACCTCTAGGGTTTCTTGGTGGTCTACCCCTTGCAGACACATCACTAGGTCTCATCTCTTACTTCTCTTCCTTATCATCCCTCTCGGGGCAGTTCCGGATAAAGTGGTCAGGGGAACCACACTTATAACATTTTCGACTATTTCCCCAACACTCTCCGGTGTGATATCTACCACAACTTGGACACTCTGGTTTGCTCACGTGTTGCCCACACTTTCCATCGAGGGGCTTGGACTCTCGAACCCGAGTGAGTATTGCCCAAGTCTCGATCACGAATAACCAAGCTGATGCCGCTGTCCGAGGATTCACTTCCTCGGATCTTTTATTTGGGCTTGGTATGACTTGCCCATCGGCCTTTTTCTAACATTTCGAGCTTCACCCACAGCCCTCCTCTTTTCTGAACTCAACTCTTCGGCCTTGCTTGCCCTTTCAACTAACACCACAAACTCTTTCAACTCCAAAATACCAACTAGGAGTTTGATGTCCTCATTCAGTCCGTCTTCGAACCTCTTACACAAGATGGTCTCTGTCGACACACATTCTTGAGCGTATTTGCTAAGCCTAACAAACTCACGCTCATACTCACTCTTGACATTCTTCATTGCTTCAACTCAAGGAATTCCTTCCTTTCTCGATCAGTAAATCGTTGGCTTATATACTTCTTTCAGAATTCTTCCAGAAAGAAGTCCCATGTCACCCGCTCTCTTGAGACCACTGACGTCAACGTCTTCCACCAATGGTATGCCGAGTCCCTCAGCAAGGATACGAAACACTTCAGGCGTATAAGAGAGTTCATCGAATACTCTCATCGAGTTCTCTAACTAGAACTCCACCCTCTCTAGGTCATCATCTACCTTAGCTCTAAACTCCTCAGCCCCGTGCTTTCTAATCTTATCCACCGGGGGTTTCGATATCCTCACTACATCCATACCTTGAGGAGCCACTGGATTTGGCTGAGGTATAGGAGGAGGTAGAGGAGGTTGAGCATTAGGGTTCGCTCGAACATAGTCCGAGTACCAATTGCTCATCATCTGGAGAAAGGCTTTCCGAGCTCCTTCCCCTTGACCCCTAGCCTCAGGTCCACTTTGAACAGGCACGGTTCATTGTGCAGGAGCCGACGCATTACTAGCTGCTTCATCAGTGGTCAATGGATCGGAATCCATATACTATATAAAACAAGATTTAAAATCATCAGAAACCACCACACTATCACTGTACACTTATGGCATGTATAGCTAGACTCTTACACCCGCTACGGTAGTCTTAGAACCGAATAAACCATAGCTCTGATACAATTAAATGTAACACCCCTTATCTGGGTTCTACGCCAGAACCGAGCCCGAGGTGTTACCGAACTCAAACCACATGATCACCACTTAGGCTCGTCATAACAACTTTCTGAAATCATCTCAACAACCTCATTCTCGACTTACGAGGCCTCACTCATACACACGAGGGATCTCGAGACTGAACCGAAACTTTTTCAATCTTTTAAAATTTTTCTCTTTTATATAGATCTCACATGCCCGTGCAAGATTAGACATGCCCGTGCATGGACACACACACCCATGTCCCCAAACCATGCCTAAAAACCCCAGCATTTTGCCAATGCCCCACGACCAAGGCACACGCCCGTGCTTACCACCCGTGGTGCACACTGACTACCTTAACATGGCCTAGAGTCTAGACACACGCCCGTGTAGCTAGCCCGTGGCCAACACTAATTAACACACACGTTCTAGGCACATGCCTGTGTGACTAGTCCGTGGTCCATTTTGATTTACAATACTAACATGCAGGGGATGCACGGCCAAGTTACACGCCCGTGGACTGACCTTTTGTCTCACATGGTCTAGACACAAGCCCGTGTGTCTATCCACATGGACAAGAACAAAGCTATGTGCCAAGTTCATTTCACCCCTCTAGCATACACAACATATACTCATCTAACACAATCATAATCAACTCAAATTGAATTGCAATCTCACATAGACAACTATAACTTTTCATATAACATAAAATAGCCAACAACTATGGCATTATTCAAAATAAGCTATCCATCTAAAGGCCAACACATCTTAGCCATTTATAACAAAATTCACTAACTTTTCTAGCCCCTATACATGTCATATACAAAACATCGAGTCTCATGTACCAGAGTGTGCTAATAGTGTGGGTGATCTTCCAATTGATCCTCGTATCTCAGTTCAACACTTTTACTCTATAAGACAAGGGAAAAGAAAATGAGTAAGCTTTGAGCTTAGTAAGTTTACACATAAACAATTAAGCATCACAGTATAAGTTAAACAACAATTAGCATTATACTACCAAAAGAAATGAACAACTATGCTTACTCTTTCTAACCCTTACCACATTTCTAACACATCATGAGTCACATACTCATAACCATCGAAATGCACCCCTGCATTCAATGTCACATTTACACAATATAAAACACATCATTATTTCTCAATAATACATCCACACAGCTAATTCACACAGCTAATCCACACAGCTAATCCACAGAGCTAATGTCTCTGTGGTTTCGCACTTAGCCCACCACAATCAATTGATAAGGTAGTATCGCACTTAGCCTACCAACAAGGTATTCACACATTCACATGTCTACTTACTCAATTAAACATCCATTCACAATTTTACTACATTCATTCTACTTGGATCACATAGGTTCTCAATCAATCTCGAACAAGCTACACACTAGCTATCATCAACAAATTGTAAGTATGAATGTATTGTTTATGCATAGACTTACCTCGGTACTCAAAAGTATTGAGACTTGCAATTTAGTCCACCACATTGCTTTTGCCTCAATTTTGATCTTGGCTTTGCCTTTCTTGATCTATAATGAATAAATCAGCTTATTCAATACACACATTGACTAGATTGACCCTTATGTCATACTTTATCAAAATTACTATTTTGCCCCTAAACTTTCTCATATTTACACTTTAGCCCCAAAGGCTCGTAAAGTGATTTTTATTCAACTTTCTAGTCTTTCATGCTTAGTCGAACCACTTATTCAACTAAAGCTATCATTAATTCTCACTAAAACACACATGTATGACCAAACTTAAGATTTTCACAATCAAGTCCCTACATGCATTTTCATGGAAAATCACTTAACAAAAGATGTTTCTACTACATCAAGCTTTCATAATCTTCCATAAAATATCAACATACATGCATGTAATACATGACCACATTTTTGAACATCCATTTTAGCTCATCAAATAGCTAAAAATAGCTTACTCATGCTACTAGGACTTCAAAAATACAAAGAATATCAAAAATGAGGCTAGATGCACTTACTAGCAAGCTTGAAAAATTTGAAGAACCCTAACAATGGCTCTTGGAATTTTCGGCAGCCTTGGGGAAGAAGATGAATGAATTTTGTCATCTTTTCTCCTATTTTAATCACTTAATTGATAAATGACCAAAATGCCCTTTTTGATAAACTTTCTATTTTAACCCATTCATGCCCAATTTGGTCCAAAAATTAGAATTTGGATAAATTGCTATTTAAGGACCTCTAATTAATAATCTAAAGCTATTTCACACAATTAGCTTCTAGAATCTCACATTTTGCAACTTTTGCAATTTAGTCCTTTTAGACAATTCAACCACAATTTCACAAAATTGCTTCATGAAACTTTCACACTAGCATGCATACATAGCATAAACCTCAAAAACTCATTCATTAACCTCGGATTTGTGGTCTCGCACCACTATTCTGACTAGGCCCTAAATCGGGATGTTACACATCTAGAACACTTAACCATTGGAACAAATTAATTTACTTAACATAATTATAAACCAGTAATTATAGAATTTGGGGCATTACAGTGGATGCTTAAATTGAAAACTTTTTATTTTGGTGCCTAAAATGAAAATTTTTGATAGTTGGGTTATTATATGTGCAATTTACCCTTAATGAGACTTTAGTTGAGTGATAAATTTAAAGTTTTACTAATCCAATGGTCGTGGGTTCAAACCTCGCAATATGCATATTTTTATTGCTTTTTGTTAAAATAAAAAGACTAAAGTACCTTCGAATAATATAACTTATTCTAATTATGGAAGGATATTTTTATAATTTTCCTAACCTAGTTGGTGCTTGGTTGACTCGTGACATCAACTCAATTAGGGACTTAAATAACAATATAGATAAATTAATATGAATTGAATACTTGTAATTAAATACATGATTAATTTAATATAAAATAATATGATAATATTTTATTAAATAAAGTTACAATTTCACATATCTTTAGTTTATTTTAATTATGAAATGATATTTCTGTAATTTTTCTAATCAAGTTTATGCTCGATTGACTCATGCATCAATTCAATCAGGGACTTAAATAATAGTATAGATAAAATGATATTAATTGAATAATTTTAATTAAATATAAAATAATATGATAATATTTTATTAAAGAAAGTTACAATTTCACATATTTTTAGTAATTCCATAAAAGAATAATTTAGAACTTTTATTATATATCATTTCTAATTTAATACTCTTAATAATAATTTTTTATTCTCACATTATAGCTATAGCTATATTTAAATTCAAGCACAAATATTAAATTGTTGATTTTAATATAACCGCTACAATAATCAATATTATTGCTATATTAATTAATTTAACTGAGAATATTATTTTTAACCTCGTTAGAGATAATGTGATTGATATTCGAAAGAAGCTTCAATACTGTGGTGACCCAACCCCACTAAACTAACAAACTAATCTACTTCAAGTCTACTCTAATTAATTAAATGGTTATTTAGGGTTGTTAATAATTCCGTAGGAAATAAGGCATTCACAAATAGAAGTCTATGTAGATGAAAAATCAATTAAATATTTCATTTTCAGTCAGAATACACATACTAGGTACAATCGTGAGGGTTATTAATTAACATTAAACTATGATTGGTCACATTTCAATAAATTAGGATAGATTAATATCCCAACTAAATATCATTTTAAATCCAACCTAATAAATTTATGTTTTGATCGTTAAATTTTAAAAAGTTATAAAATGGTCATTAAATTATTTAAAAGATTTTATTTAAGTCCTTGGCTATTAAAACTATAGTTGTATGGTCTTCTCTGTTCGCACTGCTAGCACCGATTAAAAGCTCTCCTTCTTTTCTTCTACAGTTCAGTTTTTTTTTTCATGAAATAGCTTTGAGTGTCACAAATTTGTGAACCCAAAATCTAAACAGCTTTCTCTTGATCTTCGACATTGGTCGACAGATAAACTTGGATCTCAGGTATGTTCTTCTACTCGTTGACGGGTACTGATCCATCGTACCGATCATTGAATTATCGTTTAGAACTCACTAGCCGATTTAAAAAAAAAAAACTACCAAATAATAACTTATCAGATGAATAAGCCTAATTGACTTTATTAGTTAATTGAATAATTCAAGTTTTATTTTAAATCAAATTTGAACTCGAGTCAAATTTTAAAATTAAAATTTCCAAACTACTCCCAAAATAATATTTTACAATTTTGTGTTAGATTAATAAAAATCTAATATAAATCTTAATAAATTAAGATCCATCATGTCAGATCATCAAGAACCAACCTAGATATGGAAGTCTGCCTAAACATATCAATATTTTGAAATATTCGAATCTTGTGGTCTTGATCTTCTAAATTAACACACAAGTATTTTAGAGAATGTAACTCTCTCTTTTATGCAGATGAGATGTCAAAACAGCTACGCATGTGTTATTTGATGACCATAACCCTAATATATAACTTTTTCATATTAACCTAAACTTTTTATCAACCTATCATTAATTAGAAATTAGCTAGTAGAGTATCTACATTTAAAGCCAACATGTCATTTGTCATTTTCTTGCTCACTTAAAAATTTTCTGATACCCAAAGCCCAATTCATCTAGGCACAAAATTCAGGGCGTTACACCTCTTAACAAGGATTAATTATGATACGTGTGGGAGAACTTATGGGTATAAGGTCGTAGGTCTTGGGTGAATAAACCTAAATCAAGGGTTATAATAAATGACCAAGTGGAACCTAATCCAAAGGGGTCCGCGGGTAAAAAGGCAGCCAGAGACGGGTAAGTCTGTCGAGGTCCACATGGAGGTAATGCTTACTCAAACAGTCTAACTATTAGAATTTCACTAAGTTAATTAGGAATATATCGAGGTCTAACAATTTCTTAAGTCTGACGAGGTCTAACTGTTAGAGTTTCACTAAGGAAAAGCGGGTAGAAAATTCTAAAGTTGTAGGTCAGCCTCTTAATAAGGATTAAATATGATACGTGTGGGAGAACTCGTGGGTGGTCGTAGGTCTTGGGTGAATAAACCTGAATCAGGGGTTATAATAAATTATCAAGTGGAACCTAATCCAAAGGGGTCCGTAGGTAAAAAGGCAGCTAGAGACGGGTAAGTCTGTCGAGGTCCACATGGAGGTAATGCTTACTCAAATGGTCTAACTGTTAGAATTTCACTAAGTTAATTAGGAATCTATCGATGTCTAATAATTTCTTAAGTTCAATTTCTTAAGTCTGAAGAGGTCTAACTGTTAGAGTTTCACTAAGGAAAAGTGGGTAGAAAAGTCTGAAATGCTTACTCAGATGAGTAAGTCAATTAGGAATCTGTAGAGAAGAGGAATGTTGACCAGAACTAGGTAAAATCGGTTAGACCATACGGGGCTAACAGGAAAAAGAGCCCACCAAAGGCTACTTGGGATGGATAATCCACTGAGAAGTGACAGGATACAGTTCTATAGAAATTAAATATTAAATTTCAGTGATCCAGAAGATTGGAATGGGATAATCCAAAAGTCTCTGGCTAGTCTACGAAATTAAGGTGAATATTAGTGGAAGACAACCACTGGTAGGCAATGAACTTGTATCGAAGAGAGTGAGGTAAGCTGGTTAAGGTGCAAAAGGAATTTGGGATGAGGCGGAATCAAGCCAGGTTCATAGAGAACCCACCTTAGGAAAAAGGGTGTATACGTCTAAGTTAGGGAATAAGTTCATCAGCAATGACTATGCCGATGAGATCTGTTGAAGGCCAAAAAGAGATAGGGAGTAGAAATTTTCTGATTTTTTTTTTAAATTATTACCTAAAGGTTTACGAAAAAGTGTTGTACATTATCTTCATAGAATTTCACTAAGTTCAATTGAACTTAAGAAATTGTTGCTTATTTGCAGGAAAAAGGTTTAACTCGGGAATGGAGGGTAGGGACCAAGTCAGACACTGCCAGTTTGAGGGGCGGACGTAGATGTTATTCATGTGTATAGGTGGGAAAATTCCTAGAGGCTATGCCTAAAGGATTAAATCAAATTTATACGTGAAATAGGCTGAAGTCAGAATTATATATATGTACTGCTAGTTCTGCTAATATAATGGAATTGTAAGAATTGTGGGGTTAGAATGATGAAGTTTATTTTTTTTCCGAAGCTAAATCTTGTAATTTAATAGATTCAAAATATTCAAACAAGCCAGTGTAGAAGTCTTGTTAAGTTATTCAATTTTATTATTACATTCAGTACTTAGACTTGTGGATTGGGTCGAGTATAGGATGTTACAATTTAGTGGTATCAAAGCCTTAATTCAGTTGATCTTCTAGACATAAAAAGTTTCAGAATCGCCCCTATATACATGTTATGGTAGAACTAGCTTAGTCCCTCATGTCATTATATAAGACAAATGTGTATTATAGAAGTGGATACAATTGTGCGAATTATGAAGCCAATAATGAGTGTACTGTAGCCGAAGGAAAGATAAGCGAGGAAAATTATGAAAAATGAAGAAAAATAGTAAAAGAAATTTTCTTTAAAAATCAAGAGAATTGTTACTAGACACACGAATATTTCAATTATCCCCTGGAGTGGACTCTCTTGGAGACTCAAGTTCAGATGCTTCTATGTTTTGAGCATGGAAGAGTTCTCTAGATTCCCTCCACTCTCTTTAAATTTCCTTCTAGCTAGCTCCCGAAGGGTTGTAAACGTCGAAGCCAAAGTCTGTCTTGGTAAAATGGCGCAGGTAACTAGAGTTCAAATGACCTTAGTCAAGGGGACCCGCGACAACATGTGCGTGCAAGATTAGGTTAGCCCTTAACTGTGGCAGAAAATCCTGAATGCCTTGCTAGGCGTCCTCCTTATACTTTTCCAAGACCTCAGCATTCTTCTTCTGAATGCGCTCCTTATTGGTGAGGTGATGCTTCTCAAGCGTTTCCAACTAGTGAACCCTCTCCTCCAACTCCTTGGCTCGGGTCTACAATGACTAGTATTTGGTCTCCCAAGTGAAGACAGTTCGAGAAGCTCAACAGCCATCTTTGGGCGTAAGCATCATATGATTGACAGAGCTGGGCAAAAGACTATTAGCAAAAAGGAAGGACCCTATCAGACTCTGTCCACTTGGCCTTCGTCTCAGCACACGCCAATTAGAGAGCCAAGCTCACAAAGCCACCATCCACAAACAAAATGGAGACGAAACCCACTAGCCCGAGGAGAGTGGATTTGTGAACATTAGAAGAAGGGGAGGAAGGATAGACGATCTCCTTCAATTCTAGGACAACTCTATGTCCCATTTTTTATGGACGAAAAAGGGAGAAAATGGATACTAACATGAGCCGATATGTATCTGCCAAGTAAGGAAGGTTTGTATCTCTCTTGAAGAGGGAGTGTAATAGAGGGATCCAGTAGAAGAAGTCTAGGGAGCATGGTGGTGAGTATCAAAATTTGTGAGAACAGGAGCTGCGGTGGTGGCTGTAGCGTCTGCAGCATTGGCAGCCTCAATAAAAGGATAAAGAAGGAGCAGAGGAAGGAATAGATGATGTGATGGAGATTCAGACACTAGGAGTATTTTCATGGGCATTGAGAGAGGAGCTGGAGATTCGCCCTATGGGAAGATAGGTTGTTTGCCCGATCTATGATGGGAAAGCCTGTTGTGGCTACTACTCACCAGCTCAAACTCCGAAAGCAACTGCATCCATGGCTTGTAGGGGATTCTCCAACACTAGATGACCCCTTTTCAAGTCTCAACCTCTTACGGATACTACTACCAGCTTGAACTCCCAAAGCAACTGCATCCATGGCTTGTTGTGTATTCTCAAAGAAAGCCTCTATATCAATAACTTTGGGTGGCAACAATGGTGTCGTGGCAAGATATAAGCAAGACCTATAGAAGGAACAGAGGGGTCACAACATTTTCAACTAAGTCTATACCTAATGACTCACCCATGAGCTCTAGAGTTAAGGAAAGCTAGTGGCAAGAAGGAATATTGCAGACATTGTAGAAGAAACTGGTTGGCTCCCTTTATTTTATGACAAGAGCCCAGGCGAACTTGTCATCGGCCCCAAACGTCTACGCCTCTTCGGCGAACTGAACCATTCTAGGGTTCATGCTAAAATAATGGTCTGAGGTCCGCCAACCATTTGGGCTCCTTCCCTCCAAGCAGTAGCGAAAATTTTTCTAACTGTAAGAAGCCTTTTAAATTCCAAAGTCCGACCTAGATTTAATCTTTCAACTTGTGCTACTGAGATTTCGGAATCCAGCGGATGGGATTGGTGACAAGTAGAATATGCTGGAATGGACCACTTCATGGAAAAATCAAAATCGTTAAGAAGTTTGCTCGTCACTAAACTAAAATTACAGCGATCTAGACGAAGTTTTGGGGCCTAGTCCTTGATATTGGGTTCGCGACCCTAACTAACACTGAAGTGGACCATTCCAACTTAAGGCCCTTAAGATAGAACTTTCAGTCAATAGAAGCGTTGGAAGACGGTAAGCAATGGTGCTTATATTGACTATTACAGTATAAGAAGTACGCCACCAAAGTCCACCAGGATAAACCAATTAGTTGCCTTAGCGCAATTTCGTACTCCTGGAGTACTGCGCAAAAGAACGGATGTAGGGGAAGGTGGAAACCAACTCCTACCAAGTAAGGGTAGTATGAAGCCCTCGCTAGAATCACTCAGTCATCTTGCAACAGTAACTATCTCGAATTGATAGTCAAATTTAGGTAACCGGTTATCTTGAGCTACCAAGTAATGTACCATCCCTTCTAGAGTGGTCAGACAACTGTACAATGGCATTCCTTTGGAAGTACTTGTCCCTTGGGGCTGTGGATCATTTGCGATTGTAGAGGTAGCACTTATTGGGTGATCCCTCTTACTACAAGAACTAGAGCCCCTACCTCTCACTATTAGATCTGGTGCCCTAAGTGTAGTATTTTTGTCAATATACACTTATAAGTTTTTTGAACAAATTGGCTAATAAAACAAATTCATTGATTACTCTAATATACTTTGTATTATTGTCCTCAAATGGTTTTTGCACGTAAAGCAATGTAACACCCTGGTTCTGGGGGTTAGGCTTTTGGTGCTTAGCTCAGGTGTTGGCACACTTCAGTGTGTGGATGGGTGAGTTTTAGGGGTCCTGAGAACCCTAGATGGTGGTGGAATGCCTTAGTAAATTTTTAGCTTTTAGTGGTTAAAAAGGGGAGCTTGGATAGAGGGGGCCTTAAGAGAAATTTTGGTGGGAATTAGGCACAAGAAATAAGCTGGCAGAGTGGCAAGGAGGCGCCACATAAGGCATGGGAAAAGTGACGCCTCAAGGGGGAGCTGGTAAGGGTCTCGAGTTCGATTCGCAAGGGCGTGCGGAGGCCTTTGTTTTTGCGTCATAAAGGTAGAGTGTTGGACGGTGTTTGGATGCTTAAATGAAGGATATTTGACTTGTTCAAATGTTTTGAATGGATGGCTAGGAGAAGAGGTGGGTTGGTTACTTTTTGATTTTATTTGAAGGGATGGTGTAGAGTGTTTTTAGGAGAGAATGTTGGGATTTTGTGGGAGGTGGAGTGTTTGGCGAATTTTGTTTCTTCTAGGGGAGCTTGGCGAATGTTATAAATAGGGAAGGTGCTCATCCTTTTGGGTTTTTCCCATGTGCTTGCTTGCCGAAAATTTCTTCACACATCTCTTCCATTTCACTTGAGCCAAAAACCTTCATTGCCATCCTTCCTCTCTTCCTTTTGGACCCTTGGCCGAACCACTCATCTTGCATTCCCCTTTTTCTTCCATTTTTTTAAATCGAAGGTACACCCCACACCTTTCTTTCTCTTCTCTTTGGCCAAACCACTATTCCCTACCCTTTGATTTTATTGATAGCCAAATCTACACCACCACCTTTGCCGAATTTCTTTCCCTCAATTTGGTAGCACTATTGGCCGAATATTAGTTTAGACCTCTTCGGGTTTTGTTGCAATCATGGTTGAAGGTATTCGGGATTTTAAGGCTTTCGGTCTAGTCTCGATGGTTAGCGATCGGCTTGGTAAGTGGTGGTAAGGCTTTTTGGTAAGCTATGTATGTGATATTTCTATTAAGTTTAAGGTTGTTAAAGTATATGATGATAAGGCCGTTTGTAGGGGGGGAGAAGAGCCTAGCGCAGGAGATCTTTTCGGGATTCGTTTAGTCAGCTTTTGCAGAGGCATTAAGTAGCATTTCGGGTTTTGATTGGTTGTGCTAGAAGGTGCGTAATCATCGCACTATTTCTCGGTTTGCTTGCTAATTATTAAACATATGTATTATGTGTGGAAGCAGATTATAATGGCTTAAGTGATGAGAACTGGTGATGGTAAGATTATTTGTGATGTATTTATGTATGTATATATATATTTATATTCTTATGTGATATGATGACTTAACATGTAGCATCTACATATTTGCATGAGGTGGGGCTTGATTCGATGAAGGAGGAAGTGTACACAAGGTGTACGTGGTCTAATGATAGCTCCGGCTACATTAGCGCTTGATGGTTAGCTTCGTGCTACCTCAAGGGAGATGTTGGCTAGGTGCCCATCTCGGCGGTTGATGGCTATGTGCATCACCGTGAGACGATATTGAGGTTGAGATCATTTTGGTTGATCGGTGGCTCAGCCACGGCCTTGTGCGAGAGTTGCCAAGGTAATGTTTTGGATCACGAGGTGATCGGTGGTGGTTTATCCACGGCCTTAGCGCGGAGTCCGCTAAGGTTGGCGTCTGGTTGGATAGTAGGTTGGGTTGAAGTGCATCTTTGCATGATTTGTTTTGAGGATTGTGTGGGTATGGGCCAAGCCCATACGTGTGGGAAATTTGTGTTGTGGTTATGCATCGAGTCCGTGGACTCACCCAATTATTTTCCTAACATTTCGTGTGATTCATGAGATGGACCGGGATCGAGAGGATACATGGTGGCCCATGCCGAAGGAGATGTTTTTGGCTATATTAAATATTAAGTATTTCATTCAAATAATGGTTGTAATAAGGATTTATTTTATTATTTTGGTATCATTTTATTATTAACTCTATTATGGTTTGTTTAAACTGAAACACTATGTGAAGATGGTTATATTTTTATAACTTACTTATTCAAATATGGAATTATTAAACATGTGGCTATAATTTCAAAAGAACATGGTTTCCAAGAGCAAATAAATTTTTACTATTTTATTCTAAGTCTAAAATATTTTCACTAACATAACCAGATTCGGTCGTAGTGAATGGGCCGGGTTTGGGGATGTTACAAGCAAAATGGAAGAAAATGTTGCTCATTTGTTGTCTAATGCTTAACTAGTACTAAGAGGTATTACATGGCTAGATCGTAATACAGAAAGACAGTTTGTATTAGTAAACAAACCTAAACATGCCCTTAGTCTAATCAAAAATTTACAAACTGATTGAAAGACTAATATGTCATCAATCAAGTCCAATTAGGGAGTTGCCTTCTCTTGGGCATCGAAGAAAATGACTCCAAGAAGATAGAGACATAGATGTGACTAGACTAGATAAAGATATTAGATGCGAACTCCAAACAGAATATATCTTGAATCCTCTTATGGATTTATTGACTTGTGACTTTCATAATGTGATATACCTAAATCCTGAGTGGATGGTGGACTATGTATGCATGATTCAAACACTTTGATGTAAGTAAAAGCTTGAGTTGAAATTGATAAGGAACCAAAAGTTGGTGCTTTGGGTGTATGACTTCTGTAGTATGTAGCGTCATTCAGAATAGTGGAATTCATATACCAAAACATGGGTAAATGATATCCTCTCATTGGCATTATATGGTTGATGAGAAGTAAATATGGCCACGTGTCATCCATCTTTGTGATGGATAACTTGATCACTATTTGATAGTGATTGACTTTTAATTAAGGAAGATGTAATGGTTACCATGAGATAAAATAGGAGCATATTGAGAGAACTAATATTATTCCAAAGAGATCAAGGATATCCTATGAGGGTGACACACTAATAAAAAGGTCATTGGACGAGCACTAAGTAGTTGCTTTTGTAATAGTATCTCATTGGGGAGAGCTCAGTCACGATACTATAGTGGAATGTCTTCATGACTAAATGAGTTTATAATTAATAGGAGAAAATCCAAAACTTAATTATAAATCATTTGAACTTCAATTACATATGTCCAATCGATCTCTGCGTTAGCTTGTTGAAACCAGAAATGAATTACGTGTTTGAATAGAAATGAATGGAATGAATTGAAAAAGAGAAATGGGAAACATTTAGGAATGATTATGGTTTTATCTGAAATGGAGAAATGGAATTGAAACACCCCACACCCGGCCCACGAGCCTGAACCGGATCTGGTATGTTCCTTAAGTAAACCGGTTTCAAAATTCTTTGTTTCTTAGAGAAAATTTGTGTATTTTCAGGAAAATTTCGTTTTGGGTTGGGCTTAGATTAAAAACCCATTTATTTAATTTTATAAATCCAATTTAATTAAGGTGACAAAAGAATTTTTGAGTTCATTTTTAAGAAAAATAATTTTGTACTTACTTACATCCAAATTAGTTCGTGACATAATATCTAATAGTAAAGCTAAAAAAAAATAAAGAAATTCACTTGGGCCTTATGGCCTTATTACATCAATCAAAACCCAAAAAAAAAATAATAAAATTCAAGTACTTAATATAAATAACAGTCCCAAATAATAAAAGTCTTTCCATGCTATGCATGGCCACCTTTAGCTCCAGTAGACTTGGTCCATTACCGATCATCTCTCAAAATATTCCCCAACGAGGTGAGTCAACAGACTCAATGTGTACACAAACTAACATTCAACAATTCAGCATACATGTTCATATCAAAGACATATTCATAAAAAAAAATGATGCAACCCAAACCCAAGCCTATTTGTCCATCCGCTACACACCACCCGTACTCGCCAATCACACCGTGGGGACTACTAACTCAACCCTCCATCCGCTACACACCATCGAAAGCGCATTTGCGCAATCGACGTGCTCATCGCCCATATAATTTGTGTCATTAGACACCATATTCAAATAATGTAACCGGTTACCAAATTCGGATAATGTAACCGGTTACCATATTCAAATTTTGTGACCGTAGTCACCATATTCCGTTGGTGAGACCAAGTCAACACCTTCTTCCCCTTTCACATAGATCCCGAATGCCCCAAATATTTTATGACATATATAACATACTTATTTTCTCATTCATGATACTATTCACATGTTCAAAATATATCATATTCATAATCCTATCGGAGGTAGGAAACGTGCACAGTACTTCTTACCACATTTATGGTACTTAGCCATATTCACATTCTTATGCATATTCATATATTAAAAATAATTGCCATATGATATATCGAAAGTTAGTGTGAGTACACACCTGATTTTCTTAATAGATTCCTTGAGATCCCGAAAATCCCGATCTAGGCTTTAGATCTGTTAATTCCTATATTCGGCCCATCATATATAAACATATTAATACCCTTTTCGATTTTAAAACCAAATCCTACTAGGAATGGTATTACTAACACTTACCTTGTTTGCCGATTTGATTGATAATCAAATCCCGTAGATTTGTGTTCTTCCCTTGAAATCGGCTAACCATTAAATCCATTGATTTGATTAGTCTCTGGTTAAAACAAATAGATCTAGACATTTAAGAAAGAACCTTGGCCGATTATAACCACTTACCTTAAGATGAGATCTCAAAAATCGGTTCCTTGCTCCCTTTAGTGATATCGAAATTCCTTAGATCCTTGATCCTTGTTTTCAACAATTGTAGAAACCTGAGAGACCCCTTGCAGATTCGGCCAAAAAAACAAGAATAGGGATTAGACCCTTCTCTTTCGGCAACTAGCAAAGAAAAGAATTTGAATAGCTTAACCTTACCTTTAATGCCTTTAGCCGATTGCTTCCTTGCCTAGGGTCACAGAGATTCGGCTATGGAGTTTTAATCAGGGATCAAAAGAAAAGGTTTTGGCTTGACAGATGAAGAAAAGAGAAGAAGAAAAGATGAAAAGAAAATTCGGCAGAGAAGGTTTAGCTAGGGGATTTTCGGCAGAGCTTAAAACAGATGGGAGATTAACCTTAACTCTCCTCCTTTAGCCGAAATTATCAGGCCAAGAGTCCTTGACTTGGCCACCACTCTTCCTTTGTGATAATATCCTTTCTTTTATTTAAAAATAAAAGTGTTTAATCAATTATTTATCTCCTCAGTAATCATATTAAAATTAATGCTATATTTATCACTTATTATTCACATATTTGTGAAAATAAAACACTTCCTTGCTCTAGAAACCAAAGGTCAGCCGTCCACCTCAAATTTCCGAAGCAAAAATATAACCTTCATTATTTGCTTCCCAAGTGACTCGAACTCAGGGCCCAACACCTTGCATGTGGCGCCATTTCCAGAGGCCCTAAGTGGCATCTTGAGCCACTTTTCCAAGCCTGTTTGTGTGTCAAATTTTACCAACTTTTTCTTTTAAGGCCCCCTTGCCTTAATTTCCTATTTTAAACTTTAAAACTTGGCATTTCTCGATTATTTCTAAGTTTTCTAAAATTTTCGATCGGCTCTGTAACTTGCCATTTTTCTTACATTTCCAGGTTTCCCGAAATGCTTACTTTCCATTTTTGAAACATTTCCAAAAATGTTTAGGTTTCCAAAAATGTTCAGGTTTCCAAAATGTTCATTTCCATTTCCATGCATTTCTAGGTTTCCAAAATTATCAAAAATTTATTCATAATGCTTAAGACTTGTTATTTCATACAATTAAACTGAAAATGCATAGGCCCTTTCCAGGATGTTACAGTTCTACCTCAAACAAAATTTCGTCCTCGAAATTTCCTAACTAAACAACTGAGGGTATTGCTGTCGCATTGTCTCTTCTGACTCCCACGAAGCTTCTTCCGATCCATGATTGCGCCATAATACTTTGACTAGAGGCACTGACTTCCTTCGTAGTACTTTCACATCACATTCCAAGATTCGAATCGGCTCTTCCTCGTATGATAGATCTGGCCTTAGCTCCACCTCTTCAACAGGTACCACATGAGATGGGTCTGATCGATAGTGACGTAGCATGGATACATGGAATACGTTGTGCATCTGCTGCAACTCTGGTGGCAACTCCAATTGGTATGCCACTGGCCCAACTCGCTTCAGTACTCGATAAGGCCCTATAAACCTTGGGCTTAACTTCCCTTTGCGACCAACCTCATTACCTTCTTCCACGGCGAGACTTTCAGAATACTTGCTCTCCCACTTCAAACTCGATCTCCTTCGCTTAAGGTTCGCGTCGACTTACGCCTATCGTAGGCTTCCTTCAATCGTGCCCGAATTAACTCAACTTTCTCTTCCGTTTCAGCCATTAACTTTGGACCAAAAACTCGACGTTCTCCTAACTCGGTCCAACAAGTAGGTGTTCTACACTTCCTACCGTACAATGCTTCATATGGTGCCATCCGTATGCTTGCCTCGATAAGTCGTTGTTGTAGGCGAACTCGGCTAAAGGCAAGTAATCTTCCCAACTTCCTCGAAAATCCACCACACGACCTCTCAACATATCCTCCAACACTTGTATAACCCGCTCGCATCGCCTGCGATCGATTGTGGATGAAAAGCCGTTGAGAAGTCTAACTTAGTGTCTAAAGCTTGATGGAGTGCCTTCCAAAATCGAGACGTAAACCTTGGGTCTCGATCGGAGATGATCGATCACCGGTACTCCATGCAACCTTACGATCTCCGCCACATATAGCTTGGCTAATTTACGGAGAGAATAATCAACCTTCACCTAATAAAGTGCGCGCGGTCTTGGTCAAACGGTCCACTATCACCCATACCGAGTCCTTCTTAGTAGGCGTAAGGAAGCCCACTAACGAAGTCCATGGTAATCCTTTCCCACTTCCATTGGGGAATCTCAATTGGTTGAAGTAATCTGATGGAACTTGGTGTTCAAATTTTAACTTGCTAACAGTCGACACACTTTCCCACGATTCCGTCACTTCCCGCTTAAGATCGAAAGCCACCAAAATTGTTCTCTTAAATCTCTATACAGACTTAATGCCTCGGGATGCATAGCATAAGGGCTACCATGCGCTTCCCGAAGAATCCTTTGTCTCAACTCACTTTGTCCCCTCGGCATGCAGGACTTTTCCTTTGTAGCACAATGCTCCACCATCAATGACGCCATAATCCTTTACTTCTCAGATTTGCTGTACTTGCTTAACTTAGCACTTAGATCCTTATCCGCCAACTGGCCCTCTTTCACCTCATTCACCCATGTGGGCTTGACTTGTAATTCGCCAGCAGATTCCATCATCATATAGACTTAAGTGAGCGAACAAAGCCCTTAGATCCGACACAACCTTCCTACTCGGAGCATCGGCTACCACATTCGCCTTGCCGGATGATATTCTATCGAACAATCGTAGTCTTTCGATAATTCCACCCACCTTGACGCCTCAAGTTCAACTCCTTCGAGTCAACAAATACTTAAGGCTCTTGTGGTCGATGTAGATCACCGACCTTTCTCCATAAAGGTAGTGCCTCCAAACCTTAAGAGCGAAAACCACTGCTTTGCTAGTTCCAAGTCATGAGTTGGGTAGTTAACCTCATGAGGCCTTAATTGCCGAGACGCATCTGCGACCACTTTTCCTTCTGCATTAGTACACAACCTAACCCCGTGTGCGAAGTGTCACAATATACTACGAAATCCTTGTGCGCCTCTGGTGAATTAACACCGAGCTTCCACAAGACACCTTCTTGAGCTTATCAAAGCTCTCCTGTTGCTTATTAGTCCATTCAAAGGGTACTTCCTTCCTTAGCAACTTTGTCAAAGGCGCGGCTATTGACGAGAACCCTTCCACAAACCTTCTGTAATAGCCTGCTAAGCCTAAGAAACTTCGTATTTCAGCCACGGACCTAGGTGGTTTCCATTCCAACACCGCCTCGATCTTCCTAGGGTCCACTCTTATTCCTTCTGCGGATACCACATGTCCTAAGAATGCCACCTCCTTTAGCCAAAATTCGCACTTATTGAATTTGGCATAAAGCTTCTTTTCCCTTAACACTTCCAACACCACTCGGGGATGCTCATCATGCTCCTCCTCCGACCTTGAATACACCAAAATATCGTCGATGAACACCACGATGAACCTATCCAAATAGGGTTGGAAAACCCGATTCATCATATCCATGAACGCGGCTGGAGCGTTCGTCAACCCAAACGGCATCACCACAAACTCAAAATGGCCGTACCTTGTCCTAAAGGCCGTCTTGTGGATATCTACCTCCTTCACCTTTAACTGGTGATATCCCGACCTTAGGTCTATCTTCGAGAACACACGGTGCCTTTTTTTCAAATTGATCGAACAAGTCGTCTATCCTTGGCAAAGGATACTTGTTCTTGATGGTCAGTTTATTCAACTGACGGTAGTCTATGCACATACGTATAGTTCCATCCTTCTTCTTCACAAACAGGACTGGTGCTCCCCATGGAGACACACTGGGTCGAATGAACCCACGATCCAACAATTCTTAGATCTGAGCCTTGAGCTCAACTAACTCCTTTGGCGCCATTCGGTATGGAGCAATTGACACAGAGCTGCTCACGGTAGCAAATCTATCCCAAATTCCACCTCCCTATCTGGGGGTATTCCTGGTAATTCCTCTGGAAATACATCCACGAAGTCCCTTACCGTCCTAACTCCATTAATACCTTCCTCCTTCCCACCTATCGTACTAATGAAGGCTAAGAATGCCTTACACCCTTTCTTAACCATCTTCTCGGCCTTGATACAAAAACCACGTTAGACAAGTAGTTCCTCCTTTCTCCGATCATAGCTACCACTTTATCCTCCGGGTTTCTTAGCTCCATCCGTTTAGCCGCACAATCTAACACGGCTCGGTGTTCTACTAACCAATCCATTCCGAGTATAAGTTCAAACTCCCGAAGGTAGTTCCATTAAGTCACCCAAAAGTTTACTCCCTGAATCTCTAGGGGTACATTCCGAAAGATCTTGTCTACCACTACGGTTTGGCCTAATGGGCTTACTACGATCATCTGTCTCATCGAGAGTTACGAGTCTAGGCCTAGTGTTTCCACTACACTACATGCAACATAGGAATGGGTCGAGCCCACATCAATCGAGAGCAAAATAGGGTTTGTCGAAATGAAGAACGTCTGGTTATTACATCCGGTGCGTCACCATCCTCCCTTCGGCGAACCGTATAAACCAATCCCGCTGCCTTGCTTCGCATTAGTAGCACCTCGGCCCCATGCTCCACGGCCTCTGCCAAAGACCATTACCTCTCATTAGCCGAACCACGACCCCGCCCGAGGCTGCTGTCGCCTCTACCATCGCTAGCATTACGAATCGCGGTCGGCTCTCATCCGGTTGTTTGGGACAATCCTTAAGCATATGGTCCTTGGATCCACATTTGAAACATCCATCCGTCTTTCTCGGACTCTCCCAAGTGCTTCTTTCCACAATGCTCACAAGGGCGTCTTTGCGGCCACTGCACCGGCTTGTTGATTTCGTGGGCCCGTCAACCCTAGGCCTCTTATGACCCTTTCTAGATGGTCCAAAACCTCTCTTAGGCTTATTCTTATCCACGGCTGCTTGGTAGCATCTTTAATTCCCTCGGCCACCTTGGCCTTTTCCACAAAGAAGAGAACTCCCGCTCCCGATGCGGTGCTATCAACAGCCTCGTGTCGTCTCATCCGGTCCTCAAATCGAACCACGGCGTTCATGTTCGATCGCTACTACCCCTCGAGCATAACGGCTCAACCTCGAAATTTCGCCTCATATTCGCTACGGACTTGTTCCCTTGAACTAGCCCTGAAAAGCTTTTCTTTGCTCGTCTGCGTATACACGGTTCCCACATATTTCTTCTCGAATGCCTCCTTAACATATTTCCAGGTCAGATCCTCCGCCATAGCACCATCTCGCACAGTTAACCACCACTGATACGCTTCATCGCGTAACAGTGCCACTATTCCTTTCAACTTCTCCTCAGGGGTCAGGTCGAGCTCATCCATGATGCGCTCCGTCGCTTCCAACCAGTACTCAGCTGTACTGGGTGCCACTCCCGACACTCCACGAAACATCTCAGCTCTATTAGCTCGGAGTCGTTCAGGCACAGATTTCTGGGTTCCCGAATTTCCACCCGCACCAGCCACCAATTCCAAAACTCACAGCACAGCCTGCGACACAGCATCTTCCCCCGTCTGAGCTTGCTGCTCCACATTAACAGCTGGGGGTAGCGGTGGCGGTGGTATCTCATTGTCAGAACCCTGACCCGATCTAACGGGTTCTGACACAGTCATCCTTCCTCTACCTCATCCACGACGACCACGTCCTCTGGAGCTCATTTCTAACATCGAGATCTGATTAAAAAGTTTTATGGATTAGTCATTGTTCCACTTATTATCCGCGAAGGAGTTTTATGAAAAGAGTTTTAGGAGTGGTTCTTTCGTATTCACACAAGCACACAGTCTTTCATTCATTCATCCATCCATCGAACAATTATGAACTTTCATTCATTCAGAGAAATGTTGTAGTTTTCATTGTTATTGTTTTTCCACTACCCAGGGGTATTTTCGTAATTTTGTCCTACAGGGGCATTTTCGTAATTTTTCAAAACAGAAAGTTCCTTGGTGATTTTGTCAAAAGTATTTTGGAAATTTTAAAGTTCCGGGGTAATTTTGGGAAAAAAAATTTAGAATCCAGGGGCGTTTCGGTAATTTTTAACCTCGGGGGTATTTTGGTAATTTTACCACTAGGGCATTTTTGTAATTTTCACAAATCAGGAATTTTTAGAATTTTGTTGAAAGATAGTTTCCACAAAATTAAAAGAAAAATCGTAAGAATTTTAAAACTAGGGTTTGTTGTTTTATTCTCTCTCTCTTTTTTTTTCAAACATGGCTAGTTCCCTTTCGTGTTTTAGTCATTATGTTTAGCCTATGACCGAGCCCTCTTTGGTCAGGGTGAACCAAAGCTACGCACCAGGTAGGATTCGAATGGAGAGGAGGTGAGTCACGCGGATCGCTTAAATACCAAGCTCCCATCGAAACCATTCCTGAACATGCGCACGAGGGTTGCCACACCGCTGAGCCCTCTGAGTTAGGGTGAACCCAAGCTACGCACCCGGTAGGATTCCTGCGAAGAGGAGGTGAGTCACTAGGACTGCTTAAATACCAGGCTCTTTCGGATCCAATCCTAGACATGCGTCTGGGGGTTACCACACCCTAGCTCGTGACTTAGCCATAGGTTTGTTTAGTGCATTAAGTCTTATGTGGTTATGTGTTTGAGTAATCTAGTCCTAAGGTTCATGTTCCTATCATTCTATTCTACGTTCCATTCCTCTTCTACCCTTCCATAAATCATAACATAAACCACATAATCACACAAATGGTTAGGGGTACTTACACTGTGGATCATGGTCGGAGACTTAGGTGTCATGCCGTAAAACCCGCTCATTTTCAAAAATACTTTCATAAAACTCATTTGGGCTCGATTTGAAAATGTTTTGGGCCTTAGCCCACAGTAGCCGAGAGTTTAAAATCGGGCTCGATACCAAATCGAAACACCCACACCCGCCCACGAGCCTGAACCTGATCTGGTATGTTCCTTAAGTAAACCGGTTTCAAAATTCTTTGTTTCTTAGAGAAAATTTGTGTATTTTCGTGAAAATTTCGTTTTAGGTTGGGCTTAGATTAAAAACCATTTATTTAATTTTATAAATCCAATTTAATTAAGGTGACAAAAGAATTTTTGAGTTCATTTTTAAGAAAAATAATTTTGTACTTACTTACATCCAAATTAGTTCGTGACATAATATCTAATAGTAAAGCTAAAAAAATAAAGAAATTCACTTGGGCCTTATGGCCTTATTACATCAATCAAAACCCAAAAAAAAAAAAAGTACTTAATATAAATAATGATCCCAAATAATAAAAGTCTTTCCTTGCTATGCATGGCCACCTTTAGCTCCAATCGACCCGGTCCATTACCGATCATCTCCTGAAAATATTCCCCAACGGGTGAGTCAACAGACTCAATGTGTACACAAACTAACATTCAACAATTCAGGCATACATGTTCATATCAAAGACATATTCATAAAAAAATGATGCAACCCAAACCCAAGCCTATTTGTCCATCCGCTACACACCACCCGTGCACTGCTAATCACACCGTGGGGACTACTAAGTCAACCCTCCATCCGCTACACACCATCGAAGCGATCAGCACTGCGATCGACGTGCTCATCGCCCATATAATTTGTGTCATTAGACACCATATTCAAATAATGTAAACCGTTACCAAATTCGAGATAATGTAACCGAAGTTACCATATTCAAATTTTGTTACCGTAGTCACCATATTCCGTTGGTGAGACCAAGTCAACACTTTCTTCCCCTTTCACATAGATCCCGAATGCCCCAAATATTTTATGACATATATAACATACTTATTTTCTCATTCATGATACTATTCACATGTTCAAAATATATCATATTCATAATCCTATCAGAGGTAGGAAACGTACCTGGTACTTCTTACCACATTTATGGTACTTAGCCATATTCACATTCTTATGCATATTCATATATTAAAAATAATTGCCATATGATATATCGAAAGTTAGTGTGAGTACACACCTGATTTGCTTAATAGATTCCTTGAGATCCCGAAAATCCCGATCTAGGCTTTAGATCTGTTAATTCCTATATTCGGCCCATCATATATAAACATATTAATACCCTTTTCGATTTTAAAACCAAATCCTACTAGGAATGGTATTACTAACACTTACCTTGTTTGCCGATTTGATTGATAATCAAATCCCGTAGATTTGTGTTCTTCCCTTGAAATCGGCTAACCATTAAATCCATTGATTTGATTAGTCTCTGGTTAAAACAAATAGATCTAGACATTTAAGAAAGAACCTTGGCCGATTATAACCACTTACCTTAAGATGAGATCTCAAAAATCGGTTCCTTGCTCCCTTTAGTGATATCGAAATTCCTTAGATCCTTGATCCTTGTTTTCAACAATTGTAGAAACTCGAGAGACCCCTTGCAGATTCGGCCAAAAAAACAAGAATAGGATTAGACCCTTCTCTTTCGACAACTAGCAAAGAAAAGAATTTGAATAGCTTAACCTTACCTTTAATGCCTTTAGCCGATTGCTTCCTTGCCTAGGGTCACGAGAGATCGGCTATGGAGTTTTAATCAGGATCAAAAGAAAAGGTTTTGGCTTGACAGATGAAGAAAAGAGAAGAAGAAAAGATGAAAAGAAAATTCGGCAGAGAAAGGTTTAGCTAGGGGATTTTCTGTGAGCTTAAAACAGATGGGAGATTAACCTTAACTCTCCTCCTTTAGCCGAAATTATCGGGCCAAGAGTCCTTGACTTGGCCACCACTCTTCCTTTGTGATAATATCCTTTCTTTTATTTAAAAATAAAAGTGTTTAATCCATTATTTATCTCCTCAATAATCATATTAAAATTAATCCTATATTTATCACTTATTATTCACATATTTGTGAAAATAAAACACTTCCTTGTTCTAGAAACCAAAGGTCGTCCACCTCAGCCTTCAGAAGCAAAAATATAACCTTCATTATTTGCTTCCCAAGTGACTCGAACTCAGGCCCAACACCTTGCATGTGGCGCCATTTCCAGAGGCCCTAAGTGGCATCTTCAGCCACTTTTCCAAGCTGTTTGTGTGTCAAATTTTACCAACTTTTTCTTTTAAGGCCCCCTTGCCTTAATTTCCTATTTTAAACTTTAAAACTTGGCATTTCTCGATTATTTCTAAGTTTCCTAAAATTTTCGATCGGCTCAGTAACTTGCCATTTTTCTTACATTTCCAGGTTTCCCGAAATGTTTACTTTCCATTTTTGAAACATTTCCAAAAATGTTTAGGTTTCCAAAAATGTTCAAGTTTCCAAAATGTTCATTTCCATTTCCATGCATTTCTAGGTTTCCAAAATTATCAAAAATTTATTCATAATGCTTAAGACTTGTTATTTCATACAATTAAACTGAAAATGCATAGGCCCTTTCCAGGATGTTACAGGAATCATTTGTAAATGAATGTAGGTTTCCAAAAATTGAAATGGAAATGAAAATGAAAATTTGCAATCCTATATAAGATTACATAAAAAATGATGGAAGAATGAGTTTATATTTTTTACTGTTTTGAAGCCCGAAAATAAAAATAAACCATTCGGTTATAGTAAACATGTTGAATTGTGACATATTGAATGAATTTTCTTGAATTTTTATCGGGGGTAAAATCGTCAAAATTTTATTGGAGTAAAATTGGGATGAGAAAATTATTTAATATGTAAATATTAAATTTTATTTTGGGAAATAGAAAAACTGAATTAGGTTGGATCACATTACAGAGTACTGAGTCAAAAAGGCCCAGGAAGTACTCGTAGTTGGACCTGATGTGAGAGAGATCCAAAACCCCTCATATAACATAAAAAGGGCAATAACCCTAGTAGAAATACAAGGGTGAGTCGTTCACCCCTCTCCTACTCTAAGTAGGATGTTGTTTTTCTATTTAAAATAAACATTTACAACACTACAAGGGTTCTACCCTCTCTCCCTATAAATAGATAGCACTAGTAGAGATATCAACACGACTTTTGAGAGATTGTTATTTTTCAAAAAATGAAAGAGAATTTATTCTCAACTTATAAATATATTTTTCGGAATAACAATTTTACTGGGTTTTTTTATAGAAGAGAGAATTTTCGTTCTCACCCCAAACAGAAAACTTTTTCTAGTTCTGTGTTTTGATTCAATTGATTTGAGCCCACACTAGAAGCAATTCGTGGTACGAGAATAGAAGAGAAGATTGTTTAGTTAAAAGCTGGAAAACATTAAGGATCTGCTTATCCAAAAACACAAGTACGAATTCGGTTAAGGTTTATTGCTATAAATATCACAAACTGGGTCGATTTTCAAAATTTTAATTTTTTGTTGTGTTAGAAAATCATTTTCAAATCATGTTTTTTTTTCCAACACTTGCTCCCAACGCTAATGCAACCCTAAACTTAACAATACAATGTATAACCGAATAAGAGAAAGTGAAAGATTACCTGGAAAATAAGAAGTGCTCGCGGAGGACGAGTAACTCTAGTAAAGGAAATAGGAAAGGAGAAAAGGAAGCAAAGAAGGAAGTTGAAGAAAGAAGATTTAGGGTTCAAAAAGGAACTCAAGCGACAAAGAAATTTAGGGGAAAAGAATGATTTTAGATGAAAGGATTTCTACAAGTCTCAGTTTAAATAACCAAATGTTCATAAAAAGATTTGATTAAAAAGGTAATAAATTGCTCATATCCTTGAACCTGGTTATGACACCTGTCGGTCTAGGATAGAGTTTTTTCTCAACCCCTCGATAACGAAAAAAGCAGGAAGATTCGCCGAAGTGAGTCGTTCGTCAAGTATTCACCAAAATTAGTGTACATTCATATAGGTTCAGTCAAGTAACTTTTTCCATTAGAATGATCTGGCATAAAGTATAACCAAAGACTTTGCCAGGAAGGTAATAAGGTTACCCATATGTAGATAACCGCTGTGCATGGAAGGTAAGGATCTTCCATTTAAACGAGGTAGTTTGAAGAAATTAGGAAGTCAAGTTAAACTACCTAGGTAAGAAGGCATATATGTTTTTAAACTAAGAAGAGAGTTAACCAAGAAATTATAACAATTCTCTAGAGCCTGCTTAGGATGAGTCCCGAGAAGAAATTTCGAGGAAGAAATTTTCTTTAAGGGTGGGGGAGTTGTCATACCCGGTTCTCCTAAATACCCGAACTCAAAGAAGAGACGGGGAGCTGATTGTATAGAAATAGAAAGTTATGGGCTCTAATGAGATATTTAGAAACTTAAGTGACTGGTTCAAGATGGTAGGATTTCAATCCTAGTTTAGCTAGATTGGAATCGGTTGGTCCCATAGTCGGAGACAGAATGGTTAGGATTTAGTGGTTGTTTTGGTCTGTGGAGGATGTGCCAATGGAATATATATAGGCGTATGTGGAAATGAAAAAAAAATTAGTTCTATTTACAAATTTCTCTCTCTCTAAAGTATCGTCTTCTTCAGACACTCTAAAGAAGAAGAGGATACAGCTAAAGGAAGCTTTGTATGTCGCAATTGTCGTATGAATTAAAGTCTAGTAGTAGAGAAATTGAGGAAATGGTAAGCTTTCTTACCTCTATGTACTTGTGGATTGCAGAAAGAAGTAGAGTAAGAACTTTTAAAAGTTTCTGTATTTAACGGTTGAACACATTTAGTTTAACCGATAAATGGTTGTCATGCTTAGCTGCTAGGACAAAGGAGGTATTGGCATTTGGACAAGCTAAGTTGTCAAGGATAAAGGACGCAAGGTGAGTTTCTGTACTCTACTTTTTGGGTGATCTATGGTGCTATGGTTCTAGATCGAAATACCTCCTTGTCTAATAAGTATTATGTTTAGAAACTTAAATGTGAATGACAAGTGTTGAATGGGTATGCTACAAGTGCATAGACTTATAGAAGCATGTGAATGTTGTAGGAATGAATGTTGTTTGTCTAGTGGTTATGTCTCAATGTTTAAGTATTCGATGTACCATGTGTGGGTATATAGTGTCGTTGTGTGTGTGAAATGCATGAATTGCATGTTTATAATTGTGGAGTACAGAGGGAAAATTATTGATGGGTTAGATGAAGTTAGGATCTTGGAATTGGAATTTCCCTTTACCGCCATCCAAAATTGCGGGGTGCAACCGTGATGTGCAAAGATCCGAGCCTTGAGGAGGGGACACTGCAGTGTTCGAGTATCAAGATTAGAAATGGGAAAATAGAGGAATGAGCGGATGGATAGGGAAAATGAAATTTTCATTAAATTCCGCAATCTAGTGTTGTTAGGTGCAAATCGTGATGTGCGAAGCTTCAGGCCTTGCGGAGTTCTAGCATAAAGGTTAAATATGAAACATAATGATATCAACTGGATCACTAGAGAGACAACGTGAAAACAATTATTAGGTTCCATAAAGTGACACTGCGATGACAGTCAACAGGCTTTATGGGGTGACATGACAACAACGATAAGGTCCTTTGGGGCAACACCTCAAAAGAGGTATAAGGTGTAAGACCATAGCTCGCTTATGGAAACTGATAGAGTTTGTCAGGATAGTAAACACGAGGATTATAAGATGTAAGATCATAGCTCGACTATGGCAACCAATAGAGTCCATCGGGACATAAAACACGGGATAGTTTGTCAGAACATTAAACATCGGTCCATATTGAGTAAGACCTTAGCTTGGCTAGTGAGTTTTTAATAATAAATTATCATTGAACACATAAGAATTCTTAAAATTAAAGAAACTTCTGGTTTTTTTAATGAATGTCCACATGAATTCTCAATTAATTTTCCCATCATATATAATCCAGGATAGTCTAACTAGTCACGCCAAGTAGTAAATTATTTGTATCAATAAACTTCTGGTTTACTTTAACATGCTTTTCAATTTATTATCATTCCTTTTACTTTGTATGTACATATAAGAAATATTGTAGCACTTACTTTTGGAAATATCTAAATCAATGTGAAGCCCATAATGTCATTAACTCAATAAAAGAAATATAATTTGCAAATAATTATATGCAATATTCACTTTAAAGAATATATCAAAATCTTTAAATTTCCAAATTGACGTTAATGATCAAAAGTGATTATAAAATATTTATTGCAGACAATCACTTCAAGGAATGTGCAAAACATAATCCAGATAATAATGTAAGCATATATCATATTTCTTACCAATAAGATCAAATAGATATCATTCGCTTCAAGGAATAATTAATTAATATAAATCATTGATCATTCTATTCTAATAATAAACATTTAGCAACATTTCGAATAATCTATCTTCTTATCTATTTGCCAATAATGACAATAGGTTCCATTTTCATAAATGTTATGTATTGCTACATTCACTTCGGGGAATGAAGTAGAATCAGTGGAACGGATAACTCATTATTTTGTTTAGCCATAAGAATGCATGAGATTAATTCATAATACTTTTAAAATCCTTTTCACAAGAGTTTTACATCATCAATTAACTAGAAAGAAATAGTCAAGTCATGTAGGGAGCTTTTTTTAACGCCCTGAATTTGGGCCTAGTAGAATTGGGCCCATTGGACCTTGAGCGTAGAAGCGTTTTAAAATTTCTGGGAATATGATAACGACATTATTTCAAGTTGGACTTATTAGGTAAGTGATTTTGGAAGGTTACGGGGTTCCTCTGAAGTCTCGGGTTCAAGTTAGATCTGTAACATCCAAAAAAAAATGATGAATGATTAATGGAGAAAATGAATGATGGAAACAAAATGATTAGTGGAGAGTGGTGTAGAGTGATTTGGGGAGAAAAAAAGGGGGGGAAACATAATCATGGCATGATGAGTGGTGGAGAAAAAAAAGGGGGGAAACATAATCATGGCATGATGAGTGGTGGAGAAAAAAAGGGTGGAAACATAATCATGGCATGATGAGTGGTGGAGAAAAAAAAGGGAGAAAACACAATCATGGCTTGAGGGGTGGTAGAGAGTGAATCATGGATGAGAAATAGTGGAGGAGTTAGGTAAAAAATGCATGGAGGGTGTAACAGCCCGATTTAGGGGCTAGTCGGAACAGTGATCTCGAAATCACTAATTCGAGGTTAGAAAAATTATTTTCATGTTATGTTATGTGTTATAATATGTTTATAAGGATGCATGAAAATTTTGGTGCCTTAATTTTAGCGAATTCTAGCTAAATTGTGAAAAAGGACTAAATCGCATAAAGTGTAAAAGTTCTATTTTATTTTATATAGATGTCAAATAGCTAAGGATTTTAAATTGGAAGTCCCAAATGTACAATTAGGCCATTGGGGGAGTGATGGCCGGCCATAGGGGACAAGAGCTTTTAATTTTGGTCAAAATTGGTGGAAATTAGGTGGAAAAATGAATAAAATAAGATGAATAAGCAAAAAGCTATCATCTTTTTATTTTCTCCTCTGCTTGAAATGTTCTTTGATTCGGTCGAAAGACCGAAAAGCCAAAAATCGGCATCTGTGACCACTCGGGCGTGCGTATGTTCGTAGTGGTAATCATATTTTGCAATGAAATAGTTTTTGGTTAGCAGCAGTGACGTGATTTTGAAAAATCACGAAAAATAGGAGAAAGGGAATTAGAAAGTGAATAAGATATAGAATTAAATCTTATTCTGTCTATTTTTATATGAAAGAAACAGAGTAGGAAGAGGAATTTTATATTTTGTGATATTTTAATTTTAGTGAGACTGGTTCTGAATGACATCGTGGTTCCCTATTCTATCTTGGAAAAATCATTAAAAATTGTAAAAAGTGAATTATGAGTTATAATTTATATTTATAGATTCCTTAGTAAGTCTATTTTCAATAGAAACAAGTGGGAGCAACATATGAAAACTGTACAATGAGATATTTGAATTTAGGGTAAGATAGGTCAGAACAGTTGGTCAGTGAAACAGGGGAAATTTTAATGAATAAACTGTACTAAATGGCTAAGCCAAAAATTCTGGAAAAATTATAGTAAGAATATATATGAGTCTAGTTTCAAGGAATATTTACGGATCTAAATTTAGAGTTTCCTAACTCGAGTTATAGTCAATTTATTCAATATGATGCAGATGGACAGCTTCAATTTGTTATGCCCCAAACGAATTACCCTTGGTGGGTAAAATTACCGAATTACCCTTAGAGGGTAAATTACCGAGTTACCCTTAGAGGGTAAATTATCGAATTACCCTTGGAGGGTAAATTACTGAAATACCCTTGGGTTGCAAAATTATCGAAATACCCCTGGGTTGCGAAAATTACCAAAATATCCTTGGAGGGTAAATTACTGAAATACCCTTGGGTTGCGAAATTACTGAAATACCCCTGGGTTGCGAGATTACCGAATTACCCTTGGTGGGTAAAATTACCGAATTCACTCTCAGTGAGTAAATTACCGAATTACCCTTAGAGGGTAAATTATCGAATTACCCTTAGTGGGTAAAATTACCGAATTCACTCTCAGTGAGTAAATTACCGAATTACCCTTAGTAGGTAAAATTACCAAATTACCCTTGGTGGGTAAAATTACTAAAATACCCCTGGGTTGCGAATTACGAAAATGCCCTCATGGGCCAAATTATGAAAATGCTCCCATAGGCCGAATTACGAAAATGCCTTCTTGGGCCGGTATGTTGGAATGCCTTAATGGGCCTATTATTTTTGCTTAAATGGGCCTAGTCATTGTAATAAATTACTTGATAAATGGTTGTTATTTTTATGCGAACATTTTACTATGTTATTGCATTTTCATATATTGCATGGGTTGGGAAAAATGTGGAAGAGAAGTGTAGCCTGGTGGCATTGCCACAATAAACTGTTTACACATGATATCAGTGGCTTGGCCACAATAAATTTTATTAAATGGCAAATTGCCTGCGTTTTGGTGTGATGGTGGGGTGGGTTGACTTGATCCCCACAGGTGTGATGGTTGGTACGGGGGTGTATTGGATGGATGGGTTGGGTTGCATTACATTATCTGCATTATCATGTTTCTATATGGACTTCGGCCCAGTTTGTTTCTATATAGGCTTCGGTCGAGTTTGTTTCTATATGGGCTTCGGCCCAGTTTATTTCTATATGGGCTTCGGCCCAGTTTGTTTCACCATTTCAGTTATATTCAAACTATAAATGATTAAACTCTGGATTTTTATAAAATGACAATAACTGCTTCTCAAAATATCACGTTTCCGTAATTCACTGAATCTGATTACTGTTGTAAACAAAGTTTTCGGAAATGGTAGTAATGATGTTTTTGCAAGGGAATGATTTTTAATAAAATACATTTTGAAAATAAGCAAACGAAATTTGAGGTTTTGAATAGTAGAAAGTTTTAAATTCTTTAAGAAGAGTTTCTAATGAAAACATGGTTTTCGAAAAACTCTTCAATGTGACATGCCAGATTCGGGCCTAACTTCTAGGTCGGGTTTGGGGTGTTACACTTATTGTAAACCAAATGTATGGATAATATTGATATCTGAAATATCAAACCTAATATAATGCTAGTGCTAGGAAAATAATTCATAAAAACCGTTGTAGGCATGCATGAAATTTACTTTAAAATAATACATTTCATGTTCACTAAAACCTTTCCATTTATAATTGATCATATCATTTCTCTAAATAATTAACAAGTGGAATAATATAACGTGTGTGAACTACCTTTAATAACTCTACAAATGTAACAAGATTCTTAGGGTTGTATAGTAGAAAAAAATATAAGTCATTTACAAAATTAAACCACACGAGTTTCTTTATGTTTCTTATCAAACAACAATCCGTTAATACAGACAAGGTCTATAGAAATGCCAATAGCCAAATTAATATAATAATTTTCATTTTTAAATTTATGAAAATGTTTCTGACCAAAATAATACAAGAATTAAAAATGACAACGGATAAACTTGGAATTCTATATTAGATCAACCCAAAAATCAATTTAAACATTCCTAAAAATTGTCTTAGAACTACGCATGTATTAGTATTGAAAAAATTCAAATTTTATAACCAAATTAAGAAGAGACATTAGAGAAATGTAATCTATATTTGAACTAAATTAAATATGATCATAAAATTCATTAGTTTATCAATACAAATTTGCATACTAAATATGTTTTAATCAAATATATTATTTAATTATAGAACTTATTATAACGACATAAACAAGCCAGGCAATATTCATTTTCATGAACAAATAATATGCTTAAAATAATAAGTATCCCATGGAATCAAATCTTAAAAAAAGAATATCATCTCAAATATTTAAATCATATATCAAGCCAATTTAACATTTAAAAATGCTATTGCTGAGAAAGAAAAAAAAAACTCATAAAGATAGAGATTTAATAAGTTGATATATCTTTATTGTTTGACATTGAGTCTTGATGATTTTATCAAGAAGTAAGCAAATAAAATTCCAGTAGTATACTTTGAATCCAATCAAAATTCATCAATAGCAAAATTTCAAAATAACTTATATGATACTGATACACCCTAACGTTAAGAACACTGAATCAAAATTATAGCTATATCAAAATCCAAAAATATATGTTGTCTAGAATTTAAAATATATATATATTCAAATTGAAACCATCAAATAAACACATAAAATAATTAGTTTAATGATGACTAAGAACCGATGCAAAGTCATTTATTATGATAAATCTTAGGCCTTGATTAATAAAAATGATCGATAAAATTATGAATTGTTATTTGCAAATTTATCAATTTATAACATTAAAATTAGTCTATCATCATTCAAACATAATCACCAAGCAATTATCAAATAATATATATAAAGAAAAATATTTTTTTTATGAAAAACAATTTAGGTACATATAAGCATGTGATGTGATAAGTAAATTTACCTAAATTTCATATCTTCAACTAAAGTCTCAATAGCACAACAAGCAATCCATAAAATTTGACATAAAATTACTTTTGATCAAAATCTATATTGAGATCAAATCTTTTATCATCCTTAAGATATAGAAATAAATTAAATTAAACAAAACCATCATAATTATTCAAGACTTCAAAAAAAATCCAATATAAAAAGTTAAATAAAAACTTCCTGCAAAATTTTTTGCATCTTGTGTCTAAAGCTTCGAATGAAAAATCATGGAGGATAAATCTAATCTTTAATAGATAAGAATTTTACTTCTAAGCTAGATCGTGCTGATAATGTATTATTGTTGTGCGGAAGCGTGTAAAAGAGTAAAATTATTGTACTGAAAAATCACACTAAGTTCAATTCCCAGGAAAGAGAGGTGGATCACGAGGATCACTTAAGTACCGGGTCTTTCCTAGCCAGAATATCCCTCTATCGTAATTTAATAGCACAATAAATAACTACAATCACACTCACAAGATATGAAAAATAAATAATAAAGAACACCAGAATTTTAACGAGGTTCGGCAAATTTTACCTACGTCCTCGGGCACTACCAAATATATTTCACTCCAAATTTACAAGTGAAAATTTACAAATAGGGAGAGAGAACAATGCCTTAAGTAGAGAATGGCAAATGTTGGGATGAAGAAAATGAGAAATGGTTAGGCCTATTTATAGTTGAGGTTCAAGGATCAACTTGCAAAGTACCTATACAAATAGGGACCAAAATTGCAATTATCCCATGCCAAATTTCACATCAACTTTCGGTGCCTAATTCGGTGCCAAATTTTTTACAGCCACTATCTTTGACTTTTCAAAGATAGTTGCTGCCAATAATCTCCACCTTGAAGATTTGATTAGGATAATCTTATCTTCACACAATTCTTTCTGCCTTTGCCAACAATACTTGATAGTGCCTTCTTCAACTGTTAAACTTGCAGGATATTGATCAAGTTCAAACAATGTTCGAACTTGGTTGCTGTTACCACCTTGGTCATCATATCTGCGGGATTATCTGCAGTCTTAATCTTCTGAAGACGAATTTTCCCCTCATCAATAATTTCCCGCACAAAATGGAATCGTACGTCGATATGCTTTGTACGTGCATGATAGACTTGATTCTTTGCTAAATGAATAGCACTTTGACTATCACAATACACGCTAATATGCTCCTGAACCAATCCCAAGGTTTTAGCCATACCTTGTAACCAAATAGCTTCCTTCTGACCTCTTATTACACGACCATGTATCACGCTTCGTGGTTGACAATGCAACTGTAGACTGTAGTGTAGACTTCCAACTTATTGGTCCTCCAGCAAGTGTAAACCATAACCGGTGGTTGATCTTCGTTTGTCCAAATCACCGCATATAGTCGTAATCAACGCATCCCAATAACACCTTTACCAAGTGTATTATCCTGCTCGAACAGTAATCCAACATCCACGGTCCTTTTAATATACCGTAGAATCCATTTCACAGCTTGCCAATGTCCTTTTCCAGGATTATGCATATACCTGCTCACTATAATAATTGCCTGTGAAATGTCGGGTCTTGTACACACCATTGCATACATCAAGCTACCCACTGCATTAGAATACGGAACTTGCAACATGTATTCTCGTTCCGTATTCGTTGAATGAGATAGTTGTGCAGAAAACTTGAAATGAGAAGCCAACGGGGAACTTACAGGTTTTGTCTGCTCGTTCATGCCAAACTGCTGTAGTACCTTCTTCAAATCACTTCGAGACAAGCTAACTCTGCCATGGGCTCTATCTCTACATATTTCCATGCCAAGAATCTTCTTAGCTTCACCTAGATCTTTCATCTCAAACTCAAGATTGAGTTGAGTCTTCAATCTTTCAATTTCAACTTTGCTCTTAGATGCTATCAGCATATCATCAACATATAAGAGCAAGTATATGAAAATTCCTTCTTGTAGCTTCTGGAAATACACGCAATGATCAAATTTACTTCTTGTGTACCTTTGCCCTTTCATGAACTGATCAAATCGCTTGTACCACTGCCTCGGAGATTGCTTCAATCCATAAAGCGACTTTGTCGGTTGCAAACCCGATTTTTTTACCAAAGAACCTTGAATCCATCTGGCTGAGTAATATAGATTTCCTCTTCCAAATCACCGTGTAAAAGCGCGATCTTCACATCAAGTTGAACTAGTTCAAGATCATATTGCGCAACCAAGGCTAGCAAAATCTGAATAGACGAATGCTTCACAACTGGAGAAAACACTTCATTGTAGTCTATTCCTTCTTTCTGAGCGTAACCCTTTGCTACCAATCTAGCCTTGTATCGAATTTCATTTTTACCAGGAAATCCTTCCTTCTTTGCATATACCCATTTGCATCCAATTTCCTTCTTACCCTTGGGCAGTGTCACCAACTCCCAAGTCCTATTTTGATGAAGAGACTGCATTTCTTCATTCATGGCTTGCTTCCACTTTACACCATTAGGGTTACTTATTGCTTCTGTGTAAGTAGAAGGAGCATCATCATCTGCAATTGGAAGTGCATAGGCCACTATATCATCAAAGCGAGCAGGCTTACGAATCTCTCTTCTTGGCCTTCTATATGCAATTGAATCTTGTTGCTGTTGAAGTTCTTGGGTCAGAACTTCTTCATCATTTGTCCTTCCAATATTAGCTGGATCATCATTAACCTTTTCAAGCTCCACCTGCTGCAAAGTACTACTGGTTTTGTCATCCTTTTGTGAATCCTTTAACATGGTTGATTCATCAAAAGTCACATCTCTGCTGAAAAGAATCTTCCTTGTATCAGGACACCAGAGACGGTATCCTTTTACTCCACTAGTTATACCCAAGAATAATGCTTTCTTTGCTCTTGGGTCTAACTTAGATTATTTTACATGATAATAAGCAGTGGAACCAAAAACATGTAAAGAATCATAATCAGTAGCAGATTTACCAGTCCACATCTCCATAGGAGTTTTTCCATTTATTGCAGCTAATGGCAAATGGTTAATTAGATGTCACGCATATGTAACTGCCTCAGCCCAAAATTCCTTGCCCAATCCAGCATTGGACAACATACATCGAACTTTCTCCAGTATAGTTCGATTCATACGTTCTGCCACCCTATTCTGCTGTGGTGTATCCCGAACAGTGAAGTGTCGCACAATGCCATCATCTTGACATACTTGTAGAAATGGATCATTTTTGTACTCAGTACCATTGTCTGATCGAAGTCGTTTGACCTTTTGACCAGTCTGAGTTTCCACCATCTTCTTTCAATTCAGAAATGCATCTAATACTTCACTTTTTCTTTTCATTGGATACGCCTATACTTTTCTTGAATAATCATCAACAAAAGTAACAAAATAGTGCATACCTCCCAAAGAAGCCACTTTGGTAGGTCCCCACACATCACTGTGAATGTAGTCCAGAATTTCTTTCGTATTGTGAATTGCTGAATCAAATTTCACCCTCGTCTGCTTGCCCAGAACACAATGTTCACAGAATTCCAATTTACAAGAATTTGCACCTTTCAACAAGCCTTGCTTCGCCAAAGTCTGCAAAGCTTTTTCACCAGCATGTCCCAATCGCATATGCCATAACCTGGTAGCCTCTGAATCTACATCTTTCGCAGAAACTATTGATGTTGATCCAATAACTGTACTTCCATTTAAAAAGTACAAGTTATTTCTTCTTGTGCCTTTCATCAGCGTCAGTTCCCCAGCTGCTACTTTTAGTAATCCATCTCTCAAAGTGATTATGAGCCCTTTAGATTCTAAGGCCCCTAATGAGATGAGATTTTTCTTCAAGCTAGATGCGTGCTTAACATCATCAAGACTTGGATTGAGCCGTCGTGATTCTTCAATTGGATTGTACCTACTCCCATTGTCTTACAAGCACTGTCATTGCCCATAAGAAAAACTCCACATTCTAGTTCTTTAAGACTAGAAAACCAGTCCTTATTAGGACACATATGGTAAGTACATCCCGAATCCAAAATCCACTCATCAGTATGACATGCCATTACCATGCTAACCAAGCTAAAGTCTGACTCCTCATCATGCTCCGCTACACATGCATTAGAAATAACCTTGCCCTTTTGTAACTTAGGACAATTCTTTTCCAATGCCCTTTCTCAGGAAAAAAAGGCACATTCATCTTTGGCGGGTCTCCCTTTGGACTTTTCCCTTCTATCAGGTTTGCTGCTGCGTGAACGACCTCTTACTGTTAAGACTTCTGTAGTTGTATCTCTGTGATCTCTTTTATCTTTCTTTCGAGTCTCAAATCTATACAACGCACTACAGACTACATCAAATGTTATTGTGTCCTTCCCATGAAGCAATGTGGTGGTAAGATGATCATATTCATCAGGAAGGGAATTCAACAACAATAATGCCTTGTCTTCATCTTCAAATTTCTCATCCAAATTTAGCAAGTCTGCTAAAATTTTATTGAATGAGTTCACATGGTCATTCATCGACATACCGGGTGCATACGTGAATCGATAAAGTTTCTTTTTCATGTAAAGCCTATTTTCAAGGCTTTTCGTTAAAAACTTTTCTTCCAGTGTATCCCACAACTTCTTCGTTGATGTCTCCCTCATGACAGAGTACTTCTGCTCTTTGGCCAAACATAGATGGATTGTACCACACGCTTGTCTATTAATCTTGGCCCACTCCTTGTCATCCATCTTGTCAGGTTTTTCTTCAAGGGCTATATCCGGCTCTTGCTGACATAAGACATCCAGGATCTCACATTGCCACATACCAAAATTATTGGTACCATCAAATTTCTCTACTTCAAATTTTGCATTGGTCACAGTAGTCTTTGCTGATGACGATGCCTCTGCCATTGTTCTCCTCAATCCCAACTACTGTATACGTGAACAGTGCCGTATACGTGAATAGTGCTGTAAACGGTCGTATTCCCTAAGTACGAATCTGGCTCTTGATACCAATTGTTGTGCGGAAGCTTGTAAAAGAGTAAAATTATTGTACTGAAAAATCACACTAAGTTCAATTCCCAGGAAAGAGAGGTGGATCACGAGGATCACTTAAGTACCGGGTCTTTCCTAGCCAGAATATCTCTCTATCGTAATTTAATAGCACAATAAATAACTACAATCACACTCACAAGATATGAAAAATAAATAATAAAGAACACCAGAATTTTAACGAGGTTCGGCAAATTTTGACTACGTCCTCGGGCACTACCAAATATATTTCACTCCAAATTTACAAGTGAAAATTTACAAATAGGGAGAGAGAACAATGCCTTAAGTAGAGAATGGCAAATGTTGGGATGAAGAAAATGAGAAATGGTTAGGCCTATTTATAGTTGAGGTTCAAGGATCAACTTGCAAAGTACCTATACAAATAGGGACCAAAATTACAATTATCCCATGCCAAATTTCACATCAACTTTCGGTGCCTAATTCGGTGCCAAATTTTTTACAGCCACTATCTTTGACTTTTCAAAGATAGTTGCTGCCAATAAGTATAAAAATAAGAGAATTATAATAAAAATAAGAGAGAAGAGTAGACATAAAAGTGAGGATAATTCTACTTTTTCTTAGATTCAATAAGCTTGGACATGCCATCTATTTATAAGGCCTCAATCACTATAGATTACAAATATATAATAAAGATAATTAAGGTATCACGTAAATTCTTTAAGAGTTACAAAAATTACAAAAGAATAAATTTGAAGGTTTCGGGAATCATATGGGCATCCATTTATCAATAAGTTTATAACATTTTCCTCTTAAAATCATTATACTGATTTCTTCAAGAGAATTTTATTCTTAAAAAAACATTATTAATACATAAAATATATATATATATATATAAACTGAATTCATTTAAAATCAAAATCTAAAACTTCATAATAAATAACATCTATTAATTGATATACCATATCATAAATTGAAACCTTAATCAAATAATTTCAAAAAAATTAAATAAATAGAAAATTAATTTAATTTTAATGATTCGACATAATGCAATTTTTATTGGAATCGTAAAATTTTAAAATAAATCTTAATAAATTAAAATCCATCGTATCAAATTTTAAAGTAAATTTTGTCATCATTAGGGGTGAGCAAAACTCGATTTGACTCGAAAAAATAAAAAAAAAATTCTAATTTCGAGTTAAACGAATCGAGTTATTCGAGTCAACTCGAATTTTTTTTTCGAATTTCGAGTTCGAATCGAGTTGAATTTTCGAATTCGAATAACTCGAATAATTCGAATAATTCGAATATCAAACTATAATATTTTACATTTTTACCCCAAACTCCCAAACTTTTTTAGTTTTCCCCCAAAACTTTTACTCCTTCCCACTTTCCCCCCAAAACTTTTACTCCCCTCCCATCCCAACCCCCCAATCTACCCAAAATCCATTTCCCACCAAAATTTGACTCTCCCATTTACTTTTTCTCAAAATTTACTCACAAAAACCCTCAAAACTTTTTATTTTCCCCCAAAATTTTTCCTCCCTCCCACTTCCCCCTAAAACTTTTACTTCCTTCCCATCCCACCTCCCATCTACCCCAAACCCACCCCCAATTTTTTTTTAATATTTTCCCTCCAAAATGTTACTCCCCTTATTTACTTTCCCTCAAACTTTTATTCCCTAAAACTTTTAATTCCCCCTAAACTTTTACTTCTCACCCTTTACTCTCAAAAAAAAAATAAAAAATATCCAAAAAAATCACTAAACATAAATAGTAATAATTTTATTTATATCTACTATTTATATTATTAAATTAAATTTCATATTTTATATTATTTATATTATTGAATTGTATAGTCATATTGAATATTTATATTAAAATTGAATTATTAATTATGCCATAAAATATTCGTGTTAAAATTTTATATTGGTATCAATTTCATATTTTATCTTTAAAATAACTTTTATTAAAAAAATCACATTTTTACATTTAATATATTTTTTAATTCTAAAATACATAGTGACAAGAATATGAAGATAATTGAAACAACTAAGCAAGCAAAGAAGCTAACCCGTATATAAAAGATTAATAAATAAATTATGAGGCGATGAAAGTTAATAAAAAATTTGATTAAGGTGGACAAATTTTATTACGATGGGTGAAAGTGGTTACAAGGACCTAAAATTATTTTTTAAAATTTAACGCGAACAAATATATTCGATTCGATTCGATTCGAATTCCATCTCACTCGACTCGATTCGAGAAAATTTCAAATCAAATTAGGATAATAAAATATGATTTGTCAACTAGATTAACTCGAAATTTTTTCATTCGATTTGATTCGATTCGATCGAACACTTACCCATAATCATCTTAAAATTAATATTAATATTAAACTAAATGATATTAAATAAATTTAATTTAGGTTAATATTAACATTTTATGATAATAAATAATAAAAATTGGATCCGTGAATTCAGAAGATGAAAGATAGATTTTCTTCTTTCATTTTAATAAATTATTCCAAATCCTAGGTGGGCTCCATATAATTCAGAAGAAATAAACGTTTATCATTTGAGTAAAAAGTTAGTTTAGCATTAAAAAAAATACCAAAAGGTAAGTTTTTGACATTTTTTGCATAGAGGTATCGATACCTTCATAAGAGTATCAGTACATCAATTTTTTTTTTTAAATTTTCAAATATTGAACCTAAAAATGGTACCGATACAGAGATAATGTACCGATACCTTGACAAGGGTATCGGTACTTTATGCATTGTATTGATACCTTTGTTTTTAGTCTAATTTTTCTAAAACATCAAAGCTCAAAATGGTATTGGTACCTATATGGGGTATCGATACCTATTATGGAAACCTTGAAAATATTGCAATTTGGTCCTATTTTGTGCTCTAGTCAATAAAAGAGTTTTCATAAGCTTGATTTAAGCTAATTTTTAATTGTATATCATAATGTGAATATGCTAATGCGTGTTGGAATGTTTTGAATGATTTGTTTATAATATACTTAATCTGAAATTTTATAAATGTTGCAAAAAGGTCCCTATTCAATCTTGGGTTGACTTTAAAGTATTTGTATTCTCATAAAAGACCCGGGAAAGAATGTTTATGGTATTCAATGTTGTATTGTTGTTGATTGCATGAATGATTATGTGAAATGATAATTTTTTTTGTGAATTTGACGGTTGCTGCTTCGGCAACGTGTGTAGCATCTTGTAACTCGGATCCGACAATCAAGTCGGACGAGGGGTGTTACAACAAGAATAATTGAATTTGTCCAATGTTGAAATTGAAATCAAATTTTGCCTAAAAAATGGAACAAGAAAAGCCTCATTCAAATTCAAATAAAACCTAGTTATTAATAATAATCTAAAAGTTCCTAGCTTTGACTTCTATTGAATTAGTTTCGCCTATGTAGATGTATCTTTCACCATTATTTGGTTCTTGGTAGTTCTGACAACCTTGCGTAGACATGCTGATGTAAGTTGTTGCAATGAAATCTATACATCAAGTGTGTTAAGGTAGATGTCGAAACCATTTTTAAAGTTTTATACAAAAAGGGATCGACTTACAAAAACGAAAACAGGAGTCGCCACCGATCTTTTTTGCTTAGGTGTGATAAGATCACCTTATAAAACATGTTTTGTTTAAAACATTAATTTTGGCCTACGAAATTCAAGAAAATAGGTTCGGGAGTCGGTTACGTACGAGGAAGGGTTAGCACCCTCGTAACGCCCAAAAATTGGTACCTAATTGATAAAATCATGTCCTAATGTTGAAAATTTTAAAAAAAATTAAAATACGATTCTTTTATTTGAAAGAAAGCTAAAAAAACTCACTTATCTCAAAGAAACAAAATGTCACACCCAATAAGTTAGGATGTAACATCTCAAGTCTTCAAAATTAAGCTTGCCTTTATTTGTAGAAAATCTTACCTCGAGATACAAAGCATTATATCTAATAAGTTAATATATAGTATTTTGAATTTTCGAGAATAAGTTTTGATTTGAAGTTTATGGGTTTTTAAAAAAAGGATACTTGATACCTTAGGTTCCACGAGAAAAATTAAAACCCAGTGAGTTAGGGTATAATTTTTCTCGAAGTCACCAAATATTATGTATCACTGTATTTAGAAAAAAACTTTTGAATAAAATGCGACAATTTAACAAAATGTGTTTTTATAAAAAAATAGTTTGAGTAAGATATTGCATTAATATATTACAACATACATACCAAATAGCAAATCACTATAATTACAAATCATATTAACAATTAATACTAATATAGATAACTAAAGAAAGAATAATAAGGAATAATACAAATAATAGAATAACTATACTAAAGCAAACATAAAAATCATAAACAAATAAAAGAGCATGAATAAACAAATATAAGATATAAAGCAGTAAATAACGAAAGATATAAAAAAAACTACTAAATAAATATGAAACTTTACATGCAAGATTAAATGTAAAATAAATCAACAACATAGAATGAGTGACATATAATAATAGATATTGCAAATTAAAAGGCATAGATATAAAAATGACATGGCATAATAAATAAATAAATATATATATATATATATATATTCATGAGAAAATAAGTAGTATACATTTTTAAATAAATAAATGATATATAATAAAAAAACTTATTTATAATACAATAATCTAATACATATATGCATAGAAACTACATATTTAAGAATAAACAATATAAACAATACATGTTATACAATATACAAAATTTTATACGATATTAATGATAAAACAATTTAAATGTTATATATATAATATAATATAATATATAACATACAAAATTTTAAAAATATATATTGTAATAAATAACATACAAATTTCAAAATGATATATAAATAATATTCAATTTAATAAAATATCCTAGTATAGTAATAATTTAATATATATATATATATAATATTAAATAGTTAAAAATAAGAATAAAAATGAAAATAAAAAGAATAAAAAAATCAAAGAAACATGGATAAAATCATAAATAAAAAAAATCCAGGGTAAAAATGTAAAAGGACCAGATTAGAACGCACGTCACATTATAGGGATCTATTAGGCAATTATGCCTTATCTCCTAAACGACGACGTTCCCCCTTACTACCTTAAAATAGCCCTAGGACCAATTTGCAAGAAAATACAAATTTCAGGGCTGAATTAAAAATAAAAGAAAATTTAAATTGAACTAAATTAAAAATGATAAAATTGCTGAAGGACTAAAGAGGCAAATTACCCCTTTTATAAAAACACACGAATCCTCCCCGGGTATCGGGTCAACACGCGGGTCTGGCCTTTAAACGACGTCGTTTTGGGAAGTAATGGCTAATCCTAAAACGGCATCGTATGATGGCCTTATAAAAGCTAAAATCAGCCAAAAAAAAACATTTTAAACACCTTTGAAAAAAAACAGAGGCCTTGAAAGGCTCTATCCCCTTTGGCCTGAGGCCAGAATCCGGCCTGGGCTCCGGTGACGGGCCACTGCACGTGCTTCCGCACGCGCCACCATAGACGGCGGCCGGAGGCCAAAAATTTTGTTTTTTTTAAAAGCGAATCGGAAGGTAAACTTATGCTTTTTTAGTAATGTTTTAAAATTTTTGTATGATTCTTACATATCGAAAATGAAAAAAAAAAAAACAAACAGAATAACTATTGAAAATCACCTTTTGCTTTCGAAAATATTATATTTTTATTTCTGTATATTTTGTGTGTCTGCCTGTGTATTTTGCATGTATCTTTTTACAAATTTCATGGGGGTTTTTATAACCCCAAAATAAATCAGAAAATAAATATAAGACTCCTATTTTTGCTGCTACTGTCGGTCTTCTTTCCTTTTGCAGGTAAATGGTGAAAATCTCGGCAGTGACGAAGGCTGGTGGCTAGGCTGCGGCGTGAGGAAGGGCCTGTGTCGAGTGCTTGCGTCGCCTAGGGTTTTCCAGAAACCCTAGGTCTTCTATTACTGTTTAAGTTTTGGGCCTTTTTGGGCCGCGTGAGTTTGGGTCTGGGGCATTGGGTGTAATGGGTTTTGGGTATTAGTTTGGGCTAGGTTTTAGTGTTTTGGGTCTGAGGGTATAATTGAGTTTTGGGTTATCTGTTTGGGCTTTGTAAACGAATTGTAAAAAAAAAAATTGGACATTTTATTTTTTGTTTTTATTATTTTTGATTTGTTTTCAAGCCCGGGCATAAATGGGCTACTACAGTAGAAAATTCAAATTAACCTAAAAAAAAACAAAATTAAATAGTGCACCTTTCACACCACAAGAGAAACAACCATCCTTCTTTTGTTTTTGTTTTTGTTTTTTTTTTGTGGTTTCATATTAGCAACTTTCTTATTTTTCTTTGTGTACCTCATTAAAGTTAGATTTATTAATAACGTACCAATTTCAACCTATTTGTTATGGAGACATCTCTTTTCATTGTCGACCATAAATTACTTAACTATGGAGATCTTATCGAACAAAGTGTCCCTAAATGTTTTTGCAATGACCTTCTTCAAGATCATCATACACATGTGATTTGATCTCTCGCACATTTTCATCTTCTTCTTTTGATTAGAGGTACTCTCATATGTAAGTGATTGGAGAGAATCAACCCTTAATACAATGTTGAGATCTATGACTCTAAGAACTATCATAATATTCTCTTGCCATGACTTGAAGTTTGTGCCATTAACATGAAAATATAATCAATTCATGTAGTGATGTTGGCAGATATAAAAGTAGCTGAATCAAACAAAACTAATGTACTTATTATTATTCTTATTTTAAAAAATATACAAATATACCACTATTCGAATTTAATATTTCCATATTAGTTAAAATTCAAAATTAAATTTTTTGTTTGCTCTATAATTTGCAAAATAACTCAAAATAATAAATTCGGCAACATAATTTCGATTAGTGAAACAACACACTAATTTCGATCGGCAAAACACTTATTCCTAAAACAACTTTCTTCAATAAAAGAAAAACCAAAACTTTGACAGATTTTGGTAACATCGGGCGATGAATTGGGATTTTTTTAATCACAAAAACAAAACCATACTTCACCAAAAAATTTTCTTTACTGCCACACTCTTGCCAAAATCACCATAACTTTGGTTTCCTCTTAAAATCGTTACACTGATTTCTTCAACAGAATTTTATTCTTAAAAAACATTGTTAATACATAAAAAAAAATAATCTAAAAACTGAATTCATTAATAATCAAAATCTAAAACTTCATAATAAATAACATATATTAATTGAAATAAATCTTAAACTTAAGATCGAATAATTTCAAAAAAATAAATAAATAAAAAATTAATTTAATCCTAATGATTGGACATGATGCAGCTTTTATACCCTTGTTGAAACCGTAAAAATCTTATATAAATGTTAATAAATTAGAATCTGTCATGCAGATTATTAAGAACAAAACTAGATGTGTAAGCATACTTAAATTCATCTCTCTATTATGAAGGTGGGATGTAAAAGAAGTTACGTATGTGTAATTTATGATCATAACTTTACTATATAATTATTGTATATTAACCTGAATTTTTAATTGGTCAATCATCAAATAGAAATTAATTATTAGAGTATCTACATATAATTTGTCTATAATTTATTTAATAATTGAAGTCAAATAAACTTTAATCATATTAGATAACTTTTAATTTGGATTAACATCATAAATAATAATATGTAATTATATATATATATATGTAATGTTATTCAACATTTTGAGGTCAGTGCAAGCTGTAGCCCTGCGTATTAAATAAGAATTGGTGAAGGAAGAACAAGTTGTTCCACAAGAAAATATAAGTAAAAATTGGATCCGTGAATTAAGAAGATGAAAGATAAGATTTTCTTCTTTCATTTTAATAAATTATTCCAAATCCCAATCTTGGATTTTTATAATATGGGCTCCATATAATTCAGAAAAAATAAACGTTTTCCACTGTTATAAATGTCGTTTTAGAACTGCCTATTCATATATTTCTGTGCATTTGATTAAACTTTCTGCAAATTCTTACCCAAACCCAGAATTACAGGAAACTAAAAGTCAGGATGATGAGTTCACAACAAAGTACAACAAAGCAAGAGGAAGATTGCTTACGGGCAATTCAATACGCTACTTCAACAATCCTTCCTTTTGCTTTGAAAGCCGCCGTTGATCTTGATTTACTCCAGATTATAGCGAAATCGGGTCCAGGTTCCATGGTTTCTGCTGCTGAGATTGTCTCCAAACTTCCAGCTAAGAACCCTAATGCTCCCGAAATCATCGATCGTATACTTCGATTTCTGACGGCCCATTCGGTCTTGGATTGCAAGCTTGTTACCGATGAAAACGGAAACACGACGAGATTATATGGTATTGCCTCAATCGGCAAATACTTTGTTCAAAATGAAGATGGAATTTCCATAGTTCCACTGCTGCATTTGAATATAGATAGACATATGTTCGAGTCTTGGTTAGTCTTCTTTTTCTTTGACTCTTTATATCATATTTTTCCCAACATCAGTCATTTAACCCAAAATTTCTGGTAATCACACCTCTTTCGTCCCTTTCAAAAATATTGTAGTAACTTAATCACGATCAATTTCGAGAGTGAGTAAATAAAGATAATTAATTATTACAAGTAATAGTTTTGGTCAATTATTTATGAATAGTTTATAGTAATACTAGACCTATAAATATTTAAGGCTTAATTTGTTAATACTAGACATATAAATACTGCTCAATCAAAATAAACATATGTAAATATTGAGGGTTTAATTTGTTAATAATAGACATGTAAATATTGAGGGCTTGATTTATTAATATATCAATCAAAATTATATACAATTAACGAAAAATATTAATTCTGGTGATTAATTTCCTTAGTTGCTCACTTTCGGAATTTACAAAGATTAAATTATTCTGATTTTTTTAGAGACTGATTTTCTCAATATTGAAATTTAGGACTAGAGAGATTTTTTACTAATAATTTTCAATCGTTAGATATATATTAATAAAAATATTATTTTTATTTAATATGATAAAAATTGGCCAATTCAAAATTTTATATGCATGTTGACTACAATTATAGTGATGTATTCAATTGTTTGACTGTTATGACACTAATCATACAAAAAGTTTTATAAGTGTATAATATTTAATTAGTTTTAGACAAGTATAAATGGATTCATTCAATTGTTATATTTTTATGCCATTTATCTTATTTTAAATTGTGATTGCAAATATATATACTATTAATAAAACTCTTGGTTGAGTTGGTGTCACGAGTTAATCGGGTACTAACTCAGTTTAAAAATGATTAATATATCCTTTTATTAAAAGACTACTACTATTTTTCGATGGCCTTTTTTGAATTTTTATACTTTTATATAGTTTTAAATAAAAAATTGTTACCACTTAAGGTTGTTAATTGCTTCAACTGTCAAAGTTGAATGGAAGTGCCTGACTGCAGTGGCCACTACGGCTTGGCACTACGAAATCTGTGTAAAAAAAATAACAAATAACACAAACATTTGTTTATTTAGTTCAGTTTCCTTACGTCTACAAAGCCTAGCTCAGCGAGTAATTCCTTTATTTTTTAAATTCAAAATACAACAAGTGAATCACACTCTGTCACTCCCCTAAAAATCTCACATTTGTACCTAAAGACTAGAACACTCACTTCTAAATTATCCCCAGAAAATTTAGATTGTAAACTCTACTGGCTTTCAATTCAATTGCACTCTCTCAAAACAGTTCCACAATGAACAAAACAAAGTGCTCTCAATAAAGCTCTTTTTAAACCTAGATAAGTCTTAAAACATATCTAGGGTTCGAGTTGCTAACATGGAAATTAAATGAATACAAAGCAACCTTTTAAAAATAACAATTACATAATATGCTAATAAAAACATCATTCGATGAAGATATGGTCTTTTAAAATTAGTAGCATGATCTCGATCAATTCTGCACATAACACGGGTTGAATTGATTCAGTTGAATCCAATCCAATCCAATCTTCAATAGCCACAAATTGTTTTCCATAGATGGCCCATAGTATCTTCAACCTATTAGCACATTCACTAGTCCAAAAATTTCACTTCATTAAATTGCCAACTCAATTATGACAAGTAACTTCACTGCTGCTTTAGTGCCAGTTTACAGTGGGCACTACTGTAACACCCCTAACCCATATCCGTCGTCGGATTAAGGTTACGAGGCATTACCGTTCAAAACACAGTTCAGCACAATCATTTATATACATTTCATGCACCAAAGAATAACGATACATTTATAATATTATCAAACTTGAATATCCAAAATTCACTTATTTTAAATTCAAATACATGAATCATAATTTCAATTCAAATCATTCACACCTTATTAATCATGTATCACAAATAAGCACATTTCAAAGTTTCAACCAATTCAATTCGAACATATATCAAAACTCAATTGATTATATTCCATAATTACCAAATTCGAACCAAACTTGTATACATCAAAGCTATGCTCACATATTTAATACTTTCAATATTCGATTCCCTATATCCATCACATTAATGACATTATCATAAGTAAATCATATTCAAACATATGTCCTCACTTTTCATGTATAGAAAATATATCAGTACATGTTTTCATTAGCTAAGTATCAAACATTTCAATATGGCCGTACATAATATATATATAAATCAAGTTATACACATACAAAACTTATAACAAATCAACAACTCCAATAATTGTATATTAAATCTATTTTATAAAAGACATGCGCATGTACAACTTATACATCAATTGGGACAAAAATTGCATTACTACCTTTTTATTCATTTGTGCGGCATTAATATATTAGCTTATATGAAATTCATATGTTTTACATGTTAACACAAATTAAGAACAAGCATTCGGTTATAAATAAAACCCATTTCATTTCTTTATCTATTCAGTTAACACAATTCATTTATATATATATATATATATTTATAAACTTATAAATAACTACAAATCCATATAGCCATGCACATATACATATCAACCATAATATAATTGCATATATATACATGTAAAAACATATAAAAACTCAACTAAAATATCATGACCGATTACCAAAGCACACATATCCTTTATCATTAATCTAATCTATTTTCCTTATATAAATCTAAGTCCCAATATGTCTAAATAACTATAACAAATAAACCAAGTATCATGCATATCATTAATATAATTCATAAGTGAACACCGAATTTATCTCATGTATATATCTTGATTTTTACCTAACTAATACAGGCTTTACCTTAACTCAATCAACAATCCATAAAATACATATGATCGAAACTCATAGCAACTTCACAAACATCATATATCTTTGATACACTCTCCATATAAACTCAAACCAAGACCAAAATAAATTTAAGCCATAATTAAACCAAAAACAAACTCGAGCATGGAAATTAAGTCATATTTAAACATACTTAATCACAAACATTAACAAAACATACCAAGCACACTTTATTTATATGCCATGACCGAATGTACTCATACTTAAACATCATATTCCACATTTAAATATGCCATGGCCAAATTACTAAAACCAAACACATCAAGCATAAAACTAAGAATATATAAAACCAACTTAAACATATAATCAAGCCATCTTTGCATGGCTTTATTTACATGATCCAAAACTAACCAAAAACGTAAACAAGCATATACATGCCATAAGATCGAATTTATACTTTAACAAAATACCAAAAGATGTCAATAGTGTGATAGACTTTGCTGACGATCCCCGAGCTCGTAATGTGACTCCAAAACCTATAAGACAGAGGTAAACAAGAACACACACAGAGTAAGCTATTTAAGCTTAGTAAGTCATAAGAAAAACAAATATAATGGCAATTACATATTAACATTATGTTAACCAGGTCGAATATGCATAATATCAAATACTAGTTATCATTTACTACTAGGTCACATTATAACCTCACATACATATACCATAAGGCCGAACATAATCAATCATATACACATATATTTATTCACTTTTATTATCACAAACACATAAATAAACCGAAACACTTGTATGTTCAAATATGTTAACTTGAAATTCATATTCACATAACTTAATATCATTTCAAGTAATCAACTTACCTTGTTTCATACAAACAATTAATTAACACATACCTGAACCTTTTAATTCAATTTCCCATTCGGTCTTTGTTTCACATTGCCTGTTGAACCGTTCGGAATTAAAAAGGATACGCGGATAATCGAAAAGCTCATACAACGCCAACGTCCTAGACGTGGTCTTACATGTAATCACATATCGATGCCAACGTCCCAGACGTGGTCTTACACGAAAACACATATCGAAAATCCTATGTCATGGCATATGTATCCTAACTATTCCTATGGTTCGTACGGGGCTTTCGGACATTGAATCTCGATCGGATCGAACTCGAAGTATAGCTCATTTGCTTAATACACATTCGGCCATTCACAAATATATTCACAAAAAATCCATTCATCATGTAACATATATATATTATCAAATTTAACGACATTTATATGCTTATAGCCTTACCTCGGATATCGACGGACGAAATCGACTACTTTCGACTTTCCCCGATCTAATTCTGTTTTCTTCTGTTCTTGATTTAAATATATTCAAATTTAACTAATTTAAACACACATTCATTCAATTTAATCCATAAATACATAAATAGGAAAATTACCATTTTGCCCCTGACATTTCACACTTTTTGCAATTTAGTCCCTATTGCATAAAATAAAAAATACACAAAATTTGCATATATCATGATAGGGCCGAATATTCATTAGCTCCATACAAGTCCATATATTTCATTTTTTCACATTTTAGTCCCTCAAAATATTATTTTCACAATTTAGCCCTACTTGCTCAATTTCATCAAAAATCCAAAGACAAAACATGTTAATCTTTCACATATCTTTAATATTTCATCATCAAACAACAAAAATCACAAGCTATCATCAATGGCAAAACACAAAAACATCATCAATTTAAAAAATTCAAGCATGGGTCTTGTAGTACTCGAAGCAACGAATTCAAAAACGTAAAAATTATCAAAAACCGAAGTAAAACATACCTTGAATTAAGCTAGATAATGACCGAATATTTCAAAGCTCTTAAACCCTTTTTATTTTCTAAGTTTCGGTGATGGTGAAAATGATGACAATGGCTTTAAATTTGATATATTATAACATATATTAACCTTATTATTATTTTACTTAATTAACCTTTATAAATTAATATATAAAACATATATAATAAGGTTACTATTGACCATTGCCGCCCACTAACTTATATAATGGTTTAATTGAATCATAAAACCTCCAAATTATAAAGACAACAACAATTAGGCACTTTCATATTTAACCATCAAATTTTCATTTTACGCAATTAAGCCCTTTTATTTAATCGGGACACTTAAACAACGAAATTAAAACACGAAAATTTAACACAAGCAAATTCACACATAGTAAACACTGAAAATAATTTTAAAATATTTTTCGAACTCGAATTTGTGGTCCCGAAACTACTATTCCGATTAGGGTCAAAATCGGGCTGTTACAACTACCGAGTGCCACTCAGTTCATTTATCAAAACTTGCCTCAACAATTTAACCTCTATCAAGGTTGATCAAGCTTTCCATATTTAGAGCACACCTCCATATTCACAAGGTAAGCTTCGATGCATCTTGATTTGCCTTAATATAAAGATATTAAAAATCATAAAGTAGTCTGTATCTTATTAGATAACATATCTTAGCACACAAGGTAAGTAAAATACCTAAGAATCCTTGGAAAATAATATTTTTTTATTCAATATCTTCTAATGATAAACATGAGATTGACTATAAAAAATCCTCAAAAAAAGACTAGCTAATCATCATAATATTTTGGTCAAACATGCAAACAAATAAGGGAATTTTCATGTCTAGTGCAGTGATTGACCAAAGTGGGCACTTCCATCAGCCATTTCCAAAACTTGCCTCAACAATCTGCCCCTTCTATATTTTTTGCCAAAAACTATACAGCTTATTCTATAAGCAATTCTTCAAGTATACATACAACACAAGCATCAACAACAAGAAGTTCCAACTCCACCTTTAATTCGGTATGTTCTCTCCCCCTTTTTTTTTAAACAAAAATTCCAAAGGAACCTCGAGCGGTTGTAATTGAATAAACATCTCCATAAGCTGAATTTTTAACAAAAATACAAAGTAATAACATGTAGGCAGCACCATGAATAAACAAAACAAATAATAACAAGCATGGAAAAGAAAAAATCTCTCTTATTAATACCGTCAACACACTCCCCCCTTAGTTATAGCATCAACTCACTCCCTTCAATACAATGTTTCAATAGGGGGTGCAAAGGATGCTAATTCATCAACAATTTTGTATGTGAGAGATGTAACTCATGGAATAACAAGGTTCTTTACCACAAGATCTAGAGAGAGTAAAAATATTTACATACTGATTTTCAAAAGTTGTTGCATTAGTTGCCACTTCACATTTCACTTGTGCATCAATCAACCTCTGATATTTTTTTTACCCATGTCTATTTTTAGTTGAATCTTGGCTAACTCGCAACTTTTTTTCTAGAATTTATCCTTCTTAGATCTTTCAACATCTTATAACAATGTGATCTGATATGAAAAACCATGCTACAATAGTGGCGGTCAATGCTTCTCTTCCTATGTTCTTGTATTCCTTGTAATGGCCTCTCATATTTCATCCAAACAATTTCTTACTTCTGACCATGCAATGTGCCACGAGAAGTAGTTACTTTCTTTTCCACTTGGAAAGCAATATTTCTTTCACCTTTAGCTCACCTCTTTTTAGATTCACTAAGGTTCATCTCAAAATTTTTAAATGAACTTATGAGTTCATCAATCTTTAATTGGTCAAGGTCCTTAGCCTCCTCGATAATCGTCACCTTGATTGCTGGTCTCTCATGTAGAGATCGAAGGACTTTCCTCACCAACTTCGAGTTTGAATATTCATTTCCAATAGCAAAATCTTGATTTGACAAGTCATAAAACCTTGCATAAAAGCCATTAATAGTTTCATTATCCAGCATCCTTAGAGTCTCAAACTTGATGGTCAGCATTTATAATTTTAATTGGCCGAAACAGGGTACGAGGCATTACTAGGCTGATACATAATCAATCATACAATTCCGAGACTTGACTTTCCTCTCCAAACTTAAAACTTTTATTAACACCTCTTAAACAAGCCTACGAGGCTTAAATCACGCTTTAGGAATGATTCGGGATCAAATCGAGCTCTTTTGAAGCTCTCCCAAAAATCTTAAAAAATTTCTCACTAAACAGTCCACACGCCCGTGTGGAGGAAGGGGCACGCCCGTGTGGCATATCACATGCCCGTGTTCCACACCCGTGTGGATTTATTTTTTTCAATTTGAACCTATAGGGGTTTTCACACGGCCGAACACACGCCCGTGTTCCTGGCCCATGTCCCTCACACTGCCTCGACATGCCCGTGTCTTAGCCCGTGTACAAAAACCTTGATATTCTGTTTCTGACGTCATCATCCCATAAATGTCACACGGCCTAGGCACACGCCCGTGTCCTTCGACCGTGCGGCGAATTAAATTCCTAATTTCAGGCACAGACTTCACACGGCCTGGGCATACGCCCATGTCCATGGCCGTGCCTTCCACACGGCCATGTCTCTGCTCATGTGTTTACTACTGAGCATACTGACTTGCAAACCTAGTATGCAATGGGACACACGGCCTAACCACACGCCCATGAGGTTGACCGTGTCTCACACACGGCCTAGACACACGCCCGTGTGTCTACCTGTGTGGACAAGAACAAGGCTATTTGCCAAGCTCTTCCTATCACCCCAACTCATATAAACATAAATCACATCAAACCTTCAACCCATTCATGCATAATTGAACTAAGTAAACCAATCAAGCAACTTGCACATTCATGAATAACCTCATCTTTTCATAGATTCATAAAAATAAGCCATCAACTATGGCCTTATACAAAAGAGTTCATCTTTGAATGAGCCAACACATTTGGCCAAAAAAATATGACATTCAACTAAGTCTAGACCATATACATGCCATACTCAAAATGCTAAGTCTACCTATACCAAGATGTGCTGATGGTGTGGGTAATCTTCTGATTATCTTCGTATCACGAGCTGGCTCTTTGACACTATAAAACAAGGGAAAAGAGAGGGGAGTAAGCTTTGAGCTTAGTAAGTCTATATGTAAACAATAAGCATCATACCACATAATAATCAGACCACAATACATGCTATGTAAAAGCAATTCATATCCTCATAATCATGCTTACTCATTTCAAGCCTTGCCACATCCCAAACACATATCATATGCGTTACTCACATTTACTTGAAAATATGCCCTGCACTTATCACCACAAAGCCACATGAAATTTACACTTAAACAAGTTTCTCGATGAACCCTTCAGAGTGATACGAGATAACTGGTGGTATCGCACACAGCCCACCAACAATGATAATTACGGTGGTATCGCACATAGCCCGCCAAATGATAATATATATATATATACGATGGTATCGCACATAGTCCATCATGAATAAATGACAAGGTGGTGTCGCACACAGCCCACCAATAATTACATATTTACAAATAATTATCCGAACTCACATTTCTATTATGAGGTTCATTCGGGAAATACCCATTTTCTACCATTTTCACTCAATCTCACCAATGAGCATTTACATCTATACAATGCATCAATAGGTAAAAAAAGCATATGTATTAAGGATGTATCGTTTACACATAAACTTACCTCGATGCAAAATATGTTACTTTGAGGTTTAGTCCGAAATATTGCCTTTTCCCCGGTCAAGGTTAATTCCGCATTCTTCTTGATCTATAATAATAAAATTTACTCATTTAATCACTACATGAATCATGAAACTTCAAAATTTCTACTTAGGCAAAAATTACTGTTTTGCCCTTATACTTTGGCAAAATTACGATTTTGCCCCTAGGCTTGTAAAATGAAATGTGTTCATTTCCCTCACACCCAAGCCTAGACGATTCATATTCTCTCTTATAGTAACTCATAATTTCAACTATTTCACACCTTTATAATCTATTTTATAACTTTTACAAAATAATCCTATTAGGAGTTTTTCATGCAAAGTCCTTTCACAAAAGTTGTTCTTTAACCCACTAAGGTTCATTTTCTTCCATAAAAACTCAGCAAACAACATAAGAACTCTCATGGAAAATCCCTAATCTTTCAACCATTTTGCAAAATGGTCCCCTCATTAGCTAGCTTAAGCTTTATGGGTTCCAAAAACACAAAAATCATCAAAAATAACCATCAAAATGACTTACTTGCAAGGATGAGAAGTGGCTGAAAATTTCAAGCTTCCAAACTATTAAGCTTGCTGATATTTTCGGTGGAAGTTGAAGGAAAGATGAAAAAAAATGATAGCTAATTAAGTCACCAAAACCTCACCTAACATTGACCATGTCTCTAATTTGTCCCCTATGGCCGGCCATCACTTCCCTAATGGCATAATTACACTTTAAGGACCTCCAATTAAAATTCTATAGCTATTTAACACCTTTATCTTGTAAAATAGAACTTTTGCACTTTATACGATTTAGTCCTTTTTCGCAATTAAGCATACAATCGCTAAAATTAACCCACCAAAATTTTCATACACTCATATAATTATGCCACAACACCAAAAATAATATTAAAACTAATTAATCTGACCCCAAATTAGTGGTTCCAAAACCACTATTCTGGCTAGCCCCAAAATCGGGCTGTTACACTGTAGGAAAAAAAATCTAGTTTGAAAATAGTTTTCTTGCACAACAAAAAATTAAAATTTTGAATATAGACCCGTTTGTGATATTTATAGCAAAAAAACCTTAACCAAATTTGTACTTGTGTTTTTGGATAAACGGATCCTTGATGTTTTCTGGCTTTGAACCAAACGGTATTTTTTATTATTCTCATACCACGAACTGCTTCAAGTGTGGGCTCGAACCAATTGAATCAAAACACAGAATTGGGAAAAGTTTTCGTTTTGGAGTGAAAACGAAAATTCTCTCTTCTTTAATATAAATCAGTAAAATTATTATTCTTAAAAATATGTTTATAAGTTGAGAATAAATCCTCTCTATTTTTCGGCGGAATAACGATCTCTCAAAAGTTGTTAAAAGCTCTACCAGTGTCATCTATTTATAGGAAGAGAATGTAAAACCCTTGTAGAGTTGTAGAGGTTTATTTTAAATAGAAAAACAACATCTTACTTAGAGTAGGAGAGGGGTGAACAACTGACCCTTGTATTTCTACTAGGATTGCTGCCCCTTTCATGTTATTGAGGGGTTTTGGGTCTCTTTCACATCGGGTCCAATTACGAGCACTTCCTAGGTCTTTTTGACCCAATACTTTGTAATATGATCTAACCCGATCCAGTTTTTATAATTCCTAAAATAAACTTTAATATTTACATATTAATTAATTTTCTTATCCCAATTTTACTCCAATAAAATTTTGACGATTTTACCCCCAATAAAATTTTGAGAAAATTCATTCAATATGTCACAACTCAACATGTTCACTATGACCGAATGGTTTATTTTCATTTTTAGGCTTCAAAATAATCCAAAAATATAAACTAATTCTTCCATCATTTTTAAGTAAACTTATATAGGATTGCAAATTTCCATTTTCATTTTCATTTCCATTTTTGGAAACCTATATTCATTTTCAAATGATTCTATTTCTCCATTTCAGAGAAAACCATAATCATTCCTGAATGTTTCACATTTCTCTTTTTCTATTCATTCCGTTCATTTTTATTTAAACACGCAATTCATTTCTGGTTTAAACGAGCTAGCGGTGGGACCGATTGGACATATGTAGTTGAGACTCAAATGATTTATAATTAAGTTTCAACTTTTCTCCTATTAATTATAAACTCATTTAGTCACGAATTTGTTCGACTATAGTATCGTGACTGAGCTCTCCCCAACGACATACCATTACGAAAGCAACTACTTAGTGCTCGTCCAATGACCTTGTCATTAGTGTGTTACTCTCATATGATATCCTTGATCTCTTTGGGATAATATTCATTCTCCTAATATGATCTTATTTTATCTTATGGTAACCATTGCATCTTTCTTCATGAAAAGTCAATCACTGTCAATTAGTGATCAAGTCATTCATCAGAAAGACGAACGACCCATGACCATGTTTACTTTTCATCAACCATGTAATGTCAATGAGAGGATATCATTTACCCATGTTTTAGGCTATGAATTCCACTATTCTGAATGATGATGCATACTACAGAAGTCATACACCCAATGCACCAGCTTTCGGTTCCTTCCTATTTGAACTCAAACTTTTACTAACATCAAAGTGTATGAGTCACGCATACATATTCCACCATCCACTCAGGATTTAGGTATGCCACACTATGAATGTCACAAAGTGAACAACTCCATAAATGGATTCAGGATATATTCTTCTTGGGTCCTGTCCGATGTACTTTCATTCCAATAAGTCACATCTATGTCTCTATCTTCTAGGAGTCATCCTCTTCGATGCTCAAGACAAGGCATCTTCCCAATTGGACTTGATAGAATTAGACTAAGGACATGTTTAGGTTCATCTACTAATACAAGTTGTATTTTCGTATTATGATCCAACCACGTAATACAGCTTAGTATTAGTTAAACATTAGACAACCAATGAGCAACATTTGCTTCCATTTTGTTTTGCGTACAAAAACCATGTGAGGGTTACCTAAAAGTGTTAGACAAACAGAATGTGAGTTTTTATAACTCAGTGTGTAACTTAACAGAAAAAAATTTTTAGATTTATTTCTAGATTTTACTACATAATAGAGCAGATACAGATGTATATCTCATACAGAATTAGAATCAAATGCAAATTACAATCCTCCTCCCATCTGCTACATACCATCTCTAACCATCCCTGCACACCATGTAGGATCTTCAAGACCCATCCAGCCCTCCACATAACTTTGTGTCAATATGACACTTTTTAGAATATTAGCAGCAGTGCTGCCAGTATAATGGGTGAGATATCACCTCTCACAAAACACTTCATCCTCATAATATATGTCTCGTCCCGAAACAAGACATAAATAGATATAACAGATACCATAATTTACATATCATACATGCTCGTATAACAGATGAAGAACATGTTTAACACATAACAGATCATACATATCGTACCACTCTACATGAACATTATATATATTATACACGTATTTAAGTCAAGTTTTATACTAACAGATTAACAGAATTCATGTTTTATAGCATATATAACCACATACCAACCCTACGGGAGGCCCACAGTCGATCGAGATGTGTACAACCCTAGGGAAAATTTTTAAATTTTGGGCCCACACGGCCCAATTTGCCTTGCCCGTGTAACCCACAAAACCTAAATTGCCTTGCACGTGTAGCCCACACGGCCCCCACACGCCCGTATGGTCCACACAGCCTAAAATGGCCTAGACCGTATGTCACACATAGCCTGTCACACGGCCATGTGTCACACACAGCCTACCACACGGCCGTGTGGCATCGACAGTGCCCAATTTCAGCTTTTGCCATTGATAAACCGTAATATATAAATTTTAATACCACATTTAGCATACTTTTGGATGATTTATCCCTTGAATTGTGGAATTTGATACTCCTAATGCTTTAATTTCATGTTTTATACTTAGGAGAGCATAGGAGGGTGAAAAGAACGAGAAACGGGCCAAAAATAGAGAAAATGGGCCAAAGTAAGAAATCAACGCAGACTGGAGTTCACCACACGGCCGTGCCACTTTAGCAGTCTCGAACACGGCCCTAGGCTCGATTCACACTGGTGTGTCCCTGCCGTGAGTCGTTTTAATTTCACTCAGAATAGGATACTTGTGGGCCAAGTAAGGCATCCCGAAAGCCTATATAAATACCCTAGGAGGTAATCTAAAGGGGGACTTCAACAGAAGCCTTCTGTTAGGGATTTTGACAAAGAGCGAAGCCGGAGAAGGCTAAATATAGGGAATTACTCGAAGAAAGCCAGTTGATCCATCTCAAAAGCCGGAATCACGCTGAAGACTAAGGATTTTCCCTTCAATTTCTTTCAAGGGTTTAAGGGTTTTTCTTTATGTTTTGTTATTTAATTTCTTCTGAGATGTATTCTTTTATAAACATGAACTAAACCCCTCAAATACCTGAGGGGGATAAAACCTAAGACGGATCTTGTTATTGTTTTCTGAATTGTATGATAAATACTTGATTTGTTCTTTATTATGTGTTCTTAATTCTTTCTTTAATATTTCAGGATATTGATTCAAGTATTGATGTGCTTATTCAGAGGAGCAAAAGTCCCTGTTTAAGAGTAGATCTAGCATAATTAAGCGGAGTTGATCGCACTCCTAGAGATAGGATTATGAAAATCTGTCGGATTAGGGTCAAACCTAATATGGGAGTTCATAAATCGAGTTAATGCAACCCTAGGGGTTTTAATTAGAAAGAGATTTCAATTAATCAACCTAGGGTTAGACGTTAGTAGCCTCGAGAGAGGTATTAATATAAATTAGGGAATCCTACGGATCAAGTCAAGTGAATAAATCGTCTGGTTCAGAGTTAAATAACAAGTGAAGTCTAGGTGGATTCTTCCTCGAGTATTGTCTTAATCAATTGATTTTCCCAAAAGTATTTTCCCAATTCATTCTCTGTGTTTTGGCATCCTTAGCTTAGTAATTAGTTAGATAAATATCAATCCCCTTTATTTTAGGCTAGATAATAAAAAGAAAGTTTGTACTAGTAATTTTGGTTCCTTTGGGTTCGACATTCTGGTCTTGCCACTAAGCTATACTACTGTTCGATAGGTGCGCTTGCCTCAATCGTGGTGATAGTTAGTTCTAGGCTCGATCATTCATTTTATAAATATTAAAACTCTCAGACACAATCAAGTTTTTGGCGCCATTGTCGGGGAACTGAAATATTAGGAACGCTCAATTTTTATTACTTTAGCCATTTTTCTTTTATTTATTTACTTATTTTTATTTTTTATTTTTCTAATCTCTCTAATATTTGTTTTGATAGGTTTTTCTAGTTTATTACTAGGAGGAACCCGTCAGGACCATTGCTTTTTGACAGTGAGATCGAGGCAACCATTCACAGAAACTGAAGAGAAATTAGGCAAAGTTTACAATACATAGAGGAAGAGCAAGAAAACATCACCAATCCTCCTGAAGAGATGGCTGAAAAATCAGAATAATCCATTACCTCCGATGGCTATGGAAAATCCGGTGAATCAAAATCCTGCTCCTCGTACTATGTATGATTATGCTAAACCTAATTTAACAGGAACTGAATCAAGTATTGTTAGACCTGCTGTTGCTACAAATAATTTTGAACTGAAACCTTACACTATATAGATGATTCAGCAATTTGTTCAGTTTGATGGTTTGCAGGATGAGGATCCAAACAATCACTTGACAAATGTTCTAGAGTTTTGTGACACTTTCAAAATAAATGGCGTTTCTGATGATGCCATTCGTCTTTGGTTTTTTCCCTTTTCATTGAGGAACAAAGCTAAGTAGTGGTTGAACTCGTTACCACGATGATCAATAACTACATGGGAGCAAATGATCGAAAATTTTTTGTTAAAATATTTTCTGCCGGCTAAAACGGCTAAGTTGAAGAATGATATCTTTTCTTTTGTGCAGATGGATTTAGAAACACTTTACGATGCATAGGAGAGATACAAGGATCTACTGAGAAGGTTCCCTCACCATGGGTTACCATTATGGCTACAGGTTCAAACCTTTTACAACGGTGTGAACCCCTCGACTAGGCAGTTGATTGATGCATCCGTCGGCGGTACACTAAACAATAAAACACCTGAGGCTGCTTATGAATTCATTGAAGAGATGTCACTGAATAACTATCAGTGGCAAGTTATGAGGACAAAGCCAACAAAAGCAGCAAGAGTTTTTAACCTCGACGCAGTGACCATGCTATCAAACCAGGTAGAACTGTTAAATAAAAAGATTGATAGTTTGTGTGGTTCGCAGGTACATCCAGTGAAGCAGTGCGATACAAATGGAGGAGGGATGAACAGTACAAAATACCCACCCTACAACCCTGGCATAGAAAACGAACAGATGAACTGTATGGGTAACAATTCTAGACCTCAAAATAACCCTTATAGTGACACTTATAATTCAGGTTGGAGGAACCATCCCAACTTCTCATGGGGTGGCCAAGGAAATCAGCGACAATAACCCCCTCCAGGCTTTCAACAGCAACCCTACCCACAAGAGAAAAAGCCGAACCTCGAGGAGATGCTAATAAAATTTATCGTGGTGTTAGAAACCCGTTTCCAAAGTAAGGAAATAATGTTCAAAAATCAACAAGCATCGATTCAAGGGATCGAAAATCAATTAGGTCAGCTTGCTAAGCTGATCTGAAAACGACCACAAGGAAGCTTGCCAAGCAACACTAAAACTAACCCAAAAGAGAAAATTCATGCCATTACTATTCCCGATAGTGAAGGGTTAGATGAACCAGAATAGAGGCAAGAAAATATGGTAGAGGAAGGTAAGGTTGAGGTAAGCCATGAGAAACCAAAATCAGTAAGTACAGAGTACAGACCTCGTGTGCCATATCCTGATACGATGAAGAAAGACAACACAGATAAACAATTCGGTAAATTCCTTAAACTTCTAAAGAAATTGTATATTAACTTACCTTTTCTTGAAGCTCTTTCACAGATGCTTAATTCAAGGAAATTTTTAAAAGAGATTTTGACAAACAAACAGAAGCTAGACTCACATGTGGAGCTAAACGTAGTGTGCTCAACAATCTTACAAAATAAACTACCACAAAAGTTAAAAGATCCAGGGAGTTTTACAATTCCTTGCTTAATTGGTAGTTTATCTGTTGATAATGCTTTAGCAAATTTAGGGGCAAGCATCAATGTCATGCCTTATAAAATGTTTAAATAGCTAGGTCTAGGGAAACCCAAACAAACTTAGATGAGCATTCAATTAGCTGATAAAACCATTAGAGTTCCTAAGGGTATAATTGAAGATGTGCTAGTAAAAATTGATAAATTCATATTCCCAATAGACTTTGTTGTTTTAGACATGGATGAGGACAATAATGTTCCTTTAATTTTAGGCAGACCCCTTTTAACAACTGCTAGAACTAAAATTGATGTTGGTACAGGAGAATTTATACTTCGTGTAGGTAACAAGACGATCACTCTTCAAGCTCTTGACTCAGCTAGGACATCGAGTAATCAAGGTGAAAACATAAACTCTACTAATGACCATTTGGTTCAACCTTCTTTATCGAAAGCACCACAAAACTACACAACTGAGCCAGATCCTAGACCTCGTGCCAATAAGGAAATAACTCATGAGGAACGAATGCTTCAAATCGATGAACTAGACGAGTAGAAGCCACGTGTCAAGGAGAAACCAAGAACACACGAAGTAAAATCGAGGCAACTCCATGTCAAACTTAAAGATGAGGCATACCAATTTTAGATCGGTCTTAATGCAAACAAAGAGATCCTTTTCACGGTACTGAATACCTTCCCATACGGAACAGTCGAGGTAACTATTCCTACATTCGACACTTTTAAGGTAAACACCACTCGACTTAAACTATATATCAATAATTGAAGTGATAGCAAGAATGATGAGCTTCAACTCTTCAAACCACCATGATTATGCGAATGAGAGGTAAGTCTAGCTTAAGACTTTAAACGAGCGCTTCTCGGGAGGCAACCCGAGCACTAACCCTACTAATTAGTTTATTTTCACTTTCGTTCATGTTTTAAGTACAGATTCTCATACCACACAGCCTTACACATGGGCGTGGCCATGGCCGTGTGGACGGCAAGACTATACATACCGGCGTGGCAAAAATCGTGAGGGTCAAGGACGAGAATTTTCCCCAAAACATGGGTTGCGATAAAATGCCACGACCGTGGTCGAAACTGACTAAAGAACACGGGCGTGCGACACGCCCGTGCCTGTGGACTGTGGACGATACTGATTAACTAACACGGGCGTGTGATCTTACACACGGGTGTGGGAGGACCTTTGAGTTCATTTATTTTTTCTTTTTCTTTTATTTTAAATTCTGAACTCTTTCTCTTTATATTTCTTGTCTTAAATTTTTATTAGTATATTTTTATTTCTTTATATCTCTGGCTGTCTATTATTGAGTAACCATAACAATGACCATTAATAAAACTCCGTAAAATTTTACTGATGACTCCGCAATTTCAAAAGGTTCAAGGTGTTACTAAGGAACGACCAAACTACCGTAGTATTCTCCCCCACCTTCACCTCTGCCTAGTTCATCAGGCTTCTTTTCACTTTCTAAGGATTTCATCCATAATTCAGGAAGTTTCACTTCTCTCCCTCTCTTACGATATTCTTCTTATCTTATCATTATCTATTTTTTGTACATTGAGGACAATGTACATCTTAAGTGTGCGGGTGAATTTTAAAAGTTCCTAACTTTTTGCATTATTCTCAAATCCCTGAATTTTGTCTTTTTCTCAAGTCACTTTCTCATATCACTATTAGAACAAATTCTGATTGATTTATGATTTTTATTGATATGTCTTGAATTAAAACATAGGCAGTTGTGCATTGATTGTTTAAACTTGAAGGATTTAGAGAATCAAGCATGATAAGTTAATTTTTTTTAAATTAAAAATTTGCTAGGTTGTTTTCCCAAGTTTAGGTATTATCTTGAAGTTTGAAGTTCACAAGGTTGACATTAAAAACCATAATTTCTGTGAGATCTTGAGCCTTTGAGAGCATTTTCTTTTCTTGCTCATTTTTATTATTGCTTTGAGTGAGTCAATATTTATTTGTTATTCTAGAACTTGCTTCGATTATGCATGTCAAGACCACACTTTTGATTTGATATACTGAGATGATAAAGGCACCTAGGATTTAACCCACTTACTTCCTAAAAGGCCTACCTTCATGATTAACCCTTAGTGAACCCCTTTGAATCCTAACAAACCATTTCTTGACTCACCCATTAATATTAACCCAAAACCCATTTTGTATTTGTTATCACCATTTCTCTTGACTACCCTTATATCAAGATTTGATTTGATCAGTTGCTTAACTATGTTCTTTATTTCAGTTGTTAAATTCTATATTATTATTGTACTTGATTTGTTCTTTAAAAAAATTAAAAATCTATTCATTATTAGTTTTTTGTTATTGGAGCTTAAACAGTTAATTTCACATTTTGAAAAGAAGCTCGTATCATTAGTATTAAGGTTTCAATTGATGTAATTATTCAATATTAGTCCAATTTTTCTAGTTAGGTAATTTATCAATTCAATCTCAATACTAACCCTCGTCTTTCAGCCTGTGGCACGCCCCCTAACCAAGCCACATTTCAATCCTTTTTAAAGACCTTTTGATCGATGTATCATTTCAATTTATAGTGGTAGAGATTTGATTTTCATGCAAGCCTATGGTAATAACTTTTCATGTTAACTATTGAGTGCTTAATTTATCGTCCCTTAAACACTTCGAGTTATTTGAGTGAATCCTTAGTGAGGATGTTAACTCTGTGACATTTTGAATCAAAGGTGAGTACTTAGATAAGAGGGAATACCTATGTTTTCATGAATAAAATGCTCAACTTGGATTGTTTGAAACTTTGATGTTTTTTTAGTTGAATTCTCAATGTATGATTACCTATGGATTATTTCGAAACATTATTGATAGGAGTTATAAGTTGAGAAGAATGAAATTTTAATTGTGAGTTGAGGATTTTGCTTGAGGACAAGCAAATGCTTAAGTGTGGGGGTATTTGATAAACTGTAATATATACATATTTTAATCCCACATTTAGCATGCTTTTGGATGATTTATCCCTTGAATTGTGGAATTTGATGCTCCTAATCTTTTAATTTCATGTTTTATACTTAATAGAGCATAAGAGGGTGAAAAGAACGAGAAACAGGCCAAAAACGGAGAAAATGGGCCAAAGTAAGAAATCCACACGGCCTGGAGTTCACCACACGGCCGTGCCACTTTAGCAGACTTGAACATGGCCCTGGGCTCGATTCACACGGGCGTGTCCCTACCGTGACCCGTTTTAATTTCACTCGGAATAGGATACTTGTGGGCCAAGTAAGGCATCCCGAAAGCCTATATAAACACCCTAGGAGGCAACCTAAAGGGGGAGTTCGACAGAAGCCTTCTGCTAGGGCTTTTGACGAAGAGCAAAGCCAGAGAAGGCTGAATATAGGGAATTACTCGAAAAAAGCCAATTGATCCATCTCAGAAGCCAGAATCACGCTGAAGACTGAGGATTTTCCCTTCAATTTCCTTCAGGGGGTTTTAGGGTTTTTCTTTATTTTTTGTTATTTAATTTCTTTTGAGATGTATTCTTTTATAAACATGAACTAAACCCCTCAAATACCTGAGGGGGATGAAACCTAAGATGGATCTTGTTATTGTTTTTTGAACTGTATGATAAATACTTAATTTGTTCTTAATTATGTGTTCTTAATTCTTGCTTTAATATTTCAGGATACTGATTCAAGTATTGATGTGCTTATTCGGAGGAGCAAAAGTCCCTGTTTAAGAGTAGATCTAGCATAATTAAGCGGAGTTGATCGCACTCCTAGAGATATGATGACGAAAATCTACCGGATTAGGGTCAAACCTAATATGGGAGTCCATAAATCGAGTTAATGCAACATTAGGGGTTTTAATTAGAAAGAGATTTCAATTAATCAACTTAGGGTTAGACGTTAGTAGCCTCGAGAGAGGTATTAATATAAATCGGATCAAGTCAAGTGAATAAATCGTCTGGTTCAGAGTTAAATGACAAGTGAAGTCTAGGTGGATTCTTCCTCGGGTATTGTCTTAATCAATTTATTTTCCCAAAAGTATTTTCCCAATTCATTCTTTGTGTTTTGGCATCCTTAGCTTAGTAATTAGTTAGATAAATATCAATCCCCTTTATTTTAGGCTAGATAATAAAAAAAAAGTTAGTACTAGTAATTTTGGTTCATTTTGGTTCGACATTCCGGTCTTGCCACTAAGCTATATTACTGTCCGATAGGTGCGCTTGCCTCAATCGTGGTGATAGTTAGTTCTAGGCTCGATCATTCATTATATAAATATTAAAACTCTCACCCACGATCATCCATTCGCTATTTTTCAGGTTTCTCGTTACACACCTACTCCGATTCTGATTCAAAAACACCCACGAGACTCTTGAAACCCAAACACATCAATTAAACACTATTAGAGGCGAATTTCCAACCCGATTCACAACAAACAATAAAACTAACTTCAACGTACTATCACCAAATTTTGACATTTTTAACTCAAATCAACTTCTCACCTTCAAGGAAACAACAGTCCACTAACAATCCTAAGTCGCTGGAGGATTGATTGCCTCACCAAATTCCTGTAAAAACGCAATCGATTAGGCATATGAACGTTTTCACCCAATAAATAACTATAAGAATAAACCCACTTACAACACAAGAAAGGATTCAAAAATACTTACACGAACAAATGACCAAAATAATCACAACCCAAAACCAAAACGAATAGCAAGAACGAGTGGAACAATGTCGCAAATAGGAAGTAAGTTGAAAGCCCAAATGATCGAAGTAGTAGCCAAAATAATAAGAAATTGAAAATATGGGAATGAGAACAAAAGAACAAAAGAAAGGAACAAGGAAAATTGAATTGCAAAACAGGAAATAGATTGACGGCGTGAATTGGGGAAAAAAATGAAGGAATAAACGTGCAAAATAAGGTAGATATTTTGGGAAGCAAAATAAAAATTTAAACCAAAAATCACTTTTTGCTATTAAATCTCAACTAACCCACTATCCACTACTCTCAACAGTTTTTTTTAAAAGCATTTGAATTTACTTAAAATTCAACCACTTAAACAACACACATAAAAATTAATTGCCATACATTCACGAAGGGACTTAAACACCTGATCTCAACATATTCAGAGCACTTAACCACTAAAGTAGACACTAACTTGTGACAATTTTTAACAAATAATAGCTCTTATTTTTGGGACGTTACAGGTCTATCCCCAATATGATTTATAAAAAAATTCGTTACCACTACACCAATAATAATTCTTGAGTAAATATTAAAAATATTAACTTTTAACATAAAATATTTTCTCTCACCAAATTTGTGTACATAGATAATGTCACCAACTGAGTTGGTATCACAAGTCAACTTGACACTAACTCTCAATTGATGACAACATCATGATTATCAATTTTAGTGCATTTAATATTGTTAATTGATGTCCACGAAACTAACTAAAAATTTGACTAAGGTAAGTGTGCCTATCAATTAATAGTTTAGCTACGGTGAGCAAAGATATCGTTCCCACGAAGACTAAAAGTACTACTAATTACCCTCTTTATATTATTTAACCGATAAATTCTAGTGATTGATTAAAAACTAAAATTAACTAATGAACATGGCAAAGAACAAAACAAGCAAATAAATTATTAACAACCAAGAAGGGAAATAATACCTAGGAAAGAATTCACCTATATTTCATCTGTCTTTATTAATCTAAATTATGCAATTTCTTTACTTAGTATCTTGATCCGTAGAAATCCCTAAATTATACTAATATCTCTTTTGAGAGTAAGAGCAACTAACTCTAGGTTGATTAATTGAAATTTCTTTCTAATTAAAACTCATATTATCGCATTAACTCGATTTATAGATTCCCCTATTAGATTTTACTCTAATCCAGTAGATTTCTGTCGTCTTATTTCTAGGATTGTATGCAACTCCACTCAACTATGCAATGTCTACTCTTAAACAGTGGATCAATAATCTAGAAATATCAAACCAAGAATTCAGCACACATAATTGAGAACAAGATCTAAGTATTTATTGCGTAAAATAAAAATCAAACAATAGAATTTATTATAGGGTTCATCTCCCTAGGTATTTAGAAAATTAGTTCATGCTTGAAAATAAAAACATCCAAAATACAGTATAGCCACAAGATATAAAGAAACTCATGATAACTCCCTAAAAATCAACTGGGAATATGCAATATTGATGGAAATCTGCTTTAGAATCGACATCAATGGTGTTTTTCGAGTTATTTTCTTGAGTATTATATGATGGCTCTATCCTATCTTCTTATTTTTGTCATATATACGTCTTAAAATGCCCGAAAAATCTAAAAAAAAAAACGTGTTTTCCCGCAATTCAGAGTGCCAATTTGCGAAATCGACATGGCCTGCCACATGATTGTGTGGCAGCCCATGTGGCTCACATGGCCATGTGGAAGAGGTCAATTCGTGTGGCTCATGTACCTTACTCCGATTTTTTTGGTTTTCGCTCGTTTTTCGCTCATTTTACTCCCAAATGCTCTCCTAAGTATAAAAATATGAATTTAAATAATTAGGAACATAAAATTCACCGTTTACATCGAATAATCACTCAAAATGAATTTAGAGTGAGATTAAAACATATTGCTTTTAGCACTTATCATTAATTTGATGTATGTGTTTAAATTTTGTTTTACTCACAATTTAATCTAATTTTTTTATTTTAATATCATACATATTTCATGTGTTGTTATGATTAATTAGTTTTAAACTACAGGTTTCATTATTTATTATATGTTATTTTTAAATACAAATTTATGTTCTAAATTTTTTTATTTCCACATATATATACATGTGATAAAATTTCTACTATATTTTTTGATGTAACAGTGTAAATATTACTTAAATCCATGTTCACTCTCAAAACCTTTATCATGACATCTTGTTGTGATTGCTATTTAAATTGGCCTTGACTATTTTGAACATCACTTTCTATATCTTTGAAAATATATGGAATTTGTTACTTGTCTTTAATAGCTTCAATTTAAATTTATTTTAAATTAACTTGACTTTTGATAAATATTTAATTTAAAGCCGATTAGGCCATTAATATTATTAATTTACGCGAGGCATTGCATATCTATATTAACTATCAAGATTTTAAGATTACAAATAACAAACAAATTTTTAATCAGCGTATTTTTCATTATCTTTTGGGTTTATTAAATCATGTAAAATTTTGTGTAGGAACTTCTTGAAAGAAGCAGCATTGGAAGGTGGGTTGTCAATTGTGAGGGCATTTTGGGGAGACTTGTTTGAGGCGGTTGCAAAAGATAGAAATTTAGCCAATACTTTCAACCAAGCAATGTCCAACCACACTGCCATAGTCATGAATAAAGTCCTACAGGTTTTGAAGGCTTAACCCAAGTGGTTGATGTGGGAGGAGGATGGGGCACAAATCTTAAGCTCATTATTTCAAAGTACCCTCGAATTAAGGGCATTAACTTTGATGTGCCCTTTGTTGTTAAAGATGCACCCAATATTCCAGGTAACCCTACAATTGATTCAATTTTATTCATGATTTTTCCTTTAAATTTAAACTAGGAAGAATAATGGGAATGCTCCATCCTTTATTTTATTGAAAAAAAAAATAAGGATGGAATTGAGTCCAGTTACACATTGTAAAATGTTTGAATGAAAATTCAGTGTTGAAAGTTTGATTCAAGTTTAATTGAGTTTTATTTTTCAAATTTGCGCTCAATTTTATATAAAAGAAAATAAATTACTTGAGCCTTTAGATGAAACTTACTTACATAATAGAGAATAAGCTTGATTTCTAAAATAGAACTTATAACTCAATTATTTGTGTTTGAGCTCAAATTTTATTTCGAATGAAATGTTTATGGATTTATGGTGTAATCGAAAATAATAACTTCAATGAGATTTGTGAGTCATGATAAGTTAAATAATAGACCATATAAATTCAACTTGCTCAACTTCTAGCTCCACAATGATTGGATAGAATTTTTTTTTTCTTTTTTGGTCTCGAATATCAAATAGTTTACAAGCATAGATGTTTTGTTTATAAATTTGACAAAAAACTATGAATAATTTTTTGTTTGAAGTTTCCTCGATGAACTCTGATAATATATTTTGTTGATGTTAGGTGTGGAGCATGTAGGAGGAGATATGCTCAACAAAGTTCTTAATGGAGAAGTTATTTTTATGAAGGCTAGTTATCAAATTAACTGAAATTCATTAAAATTAAACTCTAACTTTCTTTATAGCAGCTTTAAAGCAGCTCAACTTTCTTTAAAATTTTAGATATTATAGAGATGATTGTTATACATTTATTATAACATTAGAGATTAAGATTATATTAATTTTTTTAAAAAAATTAAATTAAAAAGCTATAATATATTAATAAAATATTAATTAGTGAGATTTAACTAATATATTTAATAAACTTTATAAATATAATTTCATTAATTAAAATTTATTTTATTTAATAAAATATATTTTTAAAATAAAATTTAAATAATATCTTGACTAAAATTTATTACTTTTATTTCATTTAAGAATAAAATTAATTTTACTAGACTGTTATAAAGATCAAATTTAGTAAAAAAGAGTGGACTTCATATTTCATTTTTGTTGTTATAGAGGATAATGATAAAACATAAAAAAAATTAATTATACAACAAACTTGATTGTTATAATAAAATATTGTTATAGGAAGTGATTATTATATAAAAAAAAAAGCTAATTGTACTGGAATTCTATTATGGTTATATATATTCAAACTAAAGGTTAAAAAAATAGATTTATCAAATTGATAAGATTTTTTTTTTCAAATCAACTGATTGAGTTGATGGATTTATTAAAACAAATTTCAAAAAATTAATAAACATTTTTAATTTTAAATTAATATATATTAATTATTTAAAAATAATGTTGACTTGATATTATTATTAAATACAGAAATCAAAAACTCTTCTTAAAAGATTAAATGTTCAAACTCGTCAATTACAATAGGCATATTTCTCTCTATATATAATTGTATTTTTTTTCTAGTTCAATAAAATTGATGATTAACCAAAAATAAATAAAATAAAATTGATTTTTATATATTATACTGTAGACTGAGCAATGAGTAAAATGAATATACTTAATCCGAATCTATTTTTCACGGGTGATTCAAATAAATACTTTCATTTTCTATTTGTAAAAGTTTGATTTCTTTATTAGAAAACTAATGTTGTTATTTGTGTTGTTATTTGAAGTTACTTTTGTTCAAATATAAAATTATAAATATAAGTGTTTTGATTGTAGTGTCACTATGGGTTTATCATTATGGAAATTGTACAAATAGAATAAAGAACATTAAAGATTTGTTTGTGTAGTTCGATTTTTTTGTATTTGTGGAGTTTAGTTCAATTAGTAATTTTATTATTTTTAATCATAAATACAACAGTCTTTCAAACTCTATCACTCCCTAAGTATAGGGAATATCTCACCTTTATACTTAAATATTAGAACACTCGCCTCCAAATTATCCTCTGAAAACTTGAGCAGTAAGCACTCAACAATGTTTACAATAACAGTTTACACTCTCTTACAAAAACAGTTCTTAAATGAACAGATTAGAATGAACTCAATAAGCTCTTATAGAAAACCTAAACAAGCCTCAAAACATATATCAATTTCAGCTTGCTAACATAGAATTTAAGTAAATACAAAATAACTCCTTAAAAATAGTTATAATGTCATTATCAATCAAAGCATAATCAGTAGAAGATATGCTCTTCAAAATCAGCAATACAATCTCAATCAAATCTTCACATTCCAAGGACTTAATAGACTCACCCAATTTTATCCGATCTTTAAAGCCAAAAATTAGTTTCCATAGATGGATCCTAATATCTTCAAAACAACAACTCATTAATAAGTTTAAAGATTTTCTTCATTAAATTGTTAAACCAAATAAAACAAAAAATAATTTGTTTTAGTGACAACTTGCAGTGGACACTATCGAGTGCCACACAGCTCAAATCTTCATGATTCAATCACTTGACACAGATTATTTTTTTAATTATTATTTAAACTAATAAATATATATTGTGATTGGTTTAGTGGATACTTCACGATTGGGGAAACGAAAAATGCTTGAAATTGCTAAGAAATTGTTATGAAGCAATACCAGAGTGTGGAAAAGTGATAGTATTGGAAACAATATTGCCAGAACTGCCCACGCCTGACATTGTCACAGCTACAACACACATTTTTGATGCGATATTGCTTCAGTTCCTCCCTGGTGCAAAGGAAAGAACATTCAAAGAGTTTGAGACATTGGTTGTTCAAGCTGGTTTCGCAGCTTTCAAACCTGTTTGTCGTGTTTACAATTTTTGGGTCATTGAATTGTTAAAAAATGTGAACAATTCACCACAATAGTTATATCATTTCATCTGCCAATAACACAGGTAAGCACCGTATTTCGTTGCAGAAATGAAGTTGAACAAGAAGAAGAGAGATGAAGATACGAAAAAGAAACAAGGTATGTAGCCAATCAAAAAGAAGATAGAACAAGATTCCAATAAATTCAGTTATAAAATCAAGTGTATCAGACGTAGCCTCTAAGCATTTCATCTTAAGTACTTTATGTTATTATTTTGGTTAATGTTGTTATATTTGGATTGTTTACAAAGAATTTGTAATGAATACTATACCTTTTTAAATTTAAATGTTATATATATGAGTTTTATTTTAATCTCAATTCCTATTATTATTGACGGTAAATTATTATTAAAATATTAAAAATCATATTGAAAATGCAAAGAAAATATATCATAGATATTTATTGGTGTTTTTAATAAAGAAGCGTCCATGAATATTAACATTTTCTGCTGTAAAAGATATTAACATTTTTCGGCGCCTACAATAAAAATTGCTGCTGATGGTTCAAAGTTATTGTGCGGTTTAGTTGATAAAACCCCGGTAGAAGTCCATATGTTACGGATTTTGTAAGTGGATGCCTCTAAATGTCCTAATAAATTCCACTACTTCTTATCTTTCTTCTTTTTGCGGCATTTCATAACTAAATCTTTGATGTCACGATGATAGTTACTGCAAACACTGCGAATTATTTACGATGGATTTTCACACAGCGATTTTGTGCCCACTGCTATATTATTAGTGGTGTTCATAAACATCGCTATATATGAAAAAAAAAAAAAAGCATCATGAAATATTGGTTGTTTTGTAGTGACCTCATTAAAGCTTTAAATTTAGATTATGATTCAAATTAATTTTTAGGCTTGTTATACCTTCCACCAATGGCAACACGTGGCAGCACAGAAGACTATTTGAGGAACATACTCTACTCACTGCAGATTGAGAAATCACAAGAAGCCTCACTTCCTGGCTCAACCAGCTAGCTAGGCAGGAGATTGCTATTCAAGGAAGTCAGCCACCTTCCCTCCAGAATGTAGCTACTATTCAAATCTCTTGGCACCTAGCATTTTGTTAAGAACGTGATCCTTTTAGTAACCAAACCTCACATAGGTTTAACTATTCCATACCTCAGATTAGAAGGAATCACAAAATAAGTTCCATCACATACATCATCATCCCATCGAAGACATCCACCCTATGTGTCCCATAATAATGGCATAATAACGGGTCTGTCATATTAACGCTACCCAACACAGGACCTCGCCTATAAATAATCCCCAAGACGATAAAGAAAGGATAAACTCTTCAACACACTTACGGACTTACCTACACACTGCTAATTTACTCCCAGTTTCCACCTCCACCACATTCACTCTTTCTACACACTGGCTCTCCATCTAGACAGAGTGAACCTGCCTTCGTCAATGCCATCATTTCCTCCTTCGTGTCTCCTTGTTGATCCCACATCATCAACAATTGGTTAGGTGAGCGTGGACAACATGACCTCTCAGTCTCATCAGACCAATACCCCCATCGATCCAACCAATCCTAGCAACCCTGCCAACTCTTTCAACCTAGCCGGCTCCACCATTCCAGTTAACCATAAGTCTTCTTATTGTTTGAATAACACTCAGAACCTTCCTTCTTAGTCGACAGGGCAACCTTTGCAATATGCATCCACCTTTTTATGTATAAGAGAGAATAAATTACGTATAGCGTCATATTATTATGTTTAATATTTTGTTATTAATTATAACAATATTATATTATGTTTAATATTTGTTGCATTATAGTGCATAAGTCTCAAACACCATCAATTAACTATAACAAGTAACCTCATCATTTAGTAAAATAATTAACTATTAAATAATTTATAAATAAATAGTGAAAATTTTAGTTAACATAATTAAAATGAATTATAATTATTATTTTTCCATCTCTTTTTTGTATACGGAAGAAAAATTAGATTTTGTTTAATGTATCAAAAGAATCCTAATGCTCCATGTTAAAATCTTAACGTCGATAATGGAAATGTAGAAAGATCACAAAGAAAAAGAAAGAAAAATAGAACACACAGATTTTATGTAGAAACCCTTTTAGGAAAATCACAGTCAAAGAAGAAGAAATTTCACTAATGTCGAATTCGAATGATGCAAGAGGAGTTTCGACTACATCTATTTATAGGTTCAAAAAACCTAATTCTAATCAATATCAAATATATTATGCTAATAAATGTTAAATATATTACACTAATAAATACTAAATCTTTTAGAAAGAAAATATATTTTGTTTAACTTGACTTGTAAGTAATCTCTTAAAATTTGGGTCACACAACTCTAACACTCTCGATATCATCGATCGTATCCTTCGATTTCTTACTACTCATTCGGTCTTGGATTGCAAGCTTGCTACCGATGAAGACGAGAACACAATGAGATTATATGGAATTGCTTCAATTGGCAGATATTTTCCGTAGTTCCACTGTTGCATTTGACTATGGATGGACGTATAGTCGAGTGTTGGTTTAGTCTTTGTAACACCCCTCACCCGCATTCAATGCTGGAATAGGGTTACAAAGCATTACCTGACTTACAACACATTTATACATACTTTTAGCATACATTTTCTCAACTTAAACATTCATCATTCAATCTCAATCAATATGTCCCTAGTATGAGCCTACGAGGCCCTAAACATGCTTTAGGAGTGATTCGGGACTAAACCGATAACTTAAAAAACTTTCAAAGAACTTTGGAATTATTTCTCAAAACAGGGAACACACGTTCGTGTGGCCAGGCCATGTGTCTCACACGGCCACCAGACACGCCCGTGTCACAGGCCGTGAGGACATTCGAAATGGAAGCACATGGCCATGTCCCAGCCCGTGTCCTACCCCGTGTCTAAACAAATGAGCTTACTAACTTGGGTCACACGGCCAACCACACACCCATGTGTCTAGCCCGTGTGCCCTTCGAAGTGGCCACACACGCCCATGTGCCAGGCTGTGTGCTAGGCCGTGCCAAACCTGTAGGGTATATTGACTTATGCAACACGGCCAAGTCACACGCCCGTGTGCTAAGCTGTGTCTAAATTATAGGGTATACTGACTTATGCCACACGATTGATCACACGCCTGTGTGTGAGACCGTGTGGAGCATACTGACTTATTTTCTAAAACCACACCAGGGGACACACGGCCATGTAATATAACCGTGTGTCATACATGGCTGAGACACACGCCCGTGTCTCTGCCTGTGTGAACAAAAATATGCTATTTACCAAGCCATTTTGCCACCCCAAATTGGCACATACCTGCATCAAACTATATGCACAATTCATAGCATTCATAGACAACCAAAACAACCACAACCAAGAATAAAATATATATACCATTTCAACGCCAACTTCTATCATGCTTATAATGCCATATTCTTGCCTATTCAAATTATACCAATTCACGTTTCCATAACATTCATATGTACCATTTAAACTAACATCTCTTAGCCTAAAACCACGAGCAAAAATCATTTGTAATTCATCAACCATTAGCAACCTTGAAGGTTGCATTCAACTATCCATTCTCAAGCAATCATGAACCACATCACTAAGAGTCATTAATACATATATACACACATCACACAATTTCCAAAATAAGTCATCTTACATGACTAACACAAGATCAAACACTTAATATTTACAAGCCAGTACAAATGGCCAAAATTATACTACATATATCAAAATGACTCAAAATCCCTATACATGCCATAAACTTAAAATACCAAAGTTCATAGGTACCAAGTGATAGGTGGATAGTGTGAAACGATCACCGACGATCCCCAAGTCTGAGCTAGCTTTGAAAATTATAAAACACAGAGAAATACACAAAGTAAGCTTTATAGCTTAGTAAGCTCGTATGAAATAAACTTAATGCAAACACATAAACATAATTCAATAATTTGAATACACCAATCTGTAGTTTACATTAGCTAACAACCTTTCAAATACTCAATTGTGAGATTATACACTACCTTCACAAGTTTCCTCGATTTGAAACTTATATAATTCATGTACATACCTGTATCATTTAACATCAATCTCATACTCATCCACCTCTTCCGTTTACCCGTTGAACCATTTGGAATAGAAGTCGGATACTCAAAGGTCTCACATGATAAGTACCTATACCATGGCCCGAAGCCAAATCAAGGTAACTTATCTCCAAAGTACTAATATTATGGCCCGAAGCCAAATCAGCTAATATTCATGGCCCGAAGCCAAATCGGTATATCTCACACCCGAAGTGCTAATATCATGGCCTGAAGCCAACTCAATGTATCCCCTAATGACATGTCACTAGTATCCTAAACTATTCTTAAGGTTCAACCGGGATATTGAATGCCGAATTATCATCGATTCAATGTCGAACTTATTCGAAATCTCATATTCACAACTATACAATATCAAAGCATTTAATATAAATTTATAATGAAATTTATCACATACGAACTTACCTCGGATGTAAAAACGACGATACGAGTTAACTAATCCGAGACCTTGTTCTTTTCCAGATCTAAGTCTGGATTTCACTTTTCTTGATTTATATATAACCAAAATTAGCTTATTTAATTATCTCTCTATTCAATTCAATCCAAAATATACATTTGAGATAATTTACACATCAACCCCTAAACTTTCACCTTTTTACAATTTAGTCCTTATTACATAAAATCATAAATTCATGCAAATTTTAAAACACTCATGCTCAGTCGAATTACCATTATATCCCTAGAAGCCCATATTTTTAATTTATTCCACATTTTAATCACTAAATTTGCACATTTCACAATTTAGCCCCTAATTTGCATTTTCACTAAAAATTACTTAACAAAACTTATTTAACTATAAACAAGCATTCAAAATCTATCATCAATCATCAAAACTCATACATATTCATCAATGGAAACATTCAAAATCTTTAACAGTTTTGTAAATTAGTCCCTGGGCTAGTTAGAATAAGCTTTAACGATCTCAAAACGTAGAAATCATTAAAAATAGACAAAAATCGTACCTTAATAGACAAAAATGCTTTGGCCGAACCTAGGTCTTCAACTATGGCTTTCTCCCTTTTAATTTCCGATGGAACAAGCTTAAGAAAGATGATGACTTTAAATTTTTATGTTATTTACTTAAGATTATTTACTAATTTACCTTTTTATCCTTGATATTAAACTATTAAAATTCCATTAACCATGCACATAAATGTCCACCCACTTTTATAATGATCTATTTACTACATAAGGACCTTAAATTTAAGGTTCTATAGCTATTAGACACCTTTAGCTAATAGAACACAACTTTTACACTTTACGCGATTTAGTCATTTTTATCAAATTGACTAATCAAATGATAAAATTTCTTAACAAAATTTTCACACCAACATTATATCATGTTATAAGAATTAGAATAATAATAAAATAAATATTTTGACCTCAGATTTATGGTCTCAAAACCACTGTATAGATTTGACTAAAAACGGGCTGTTATAGTCTTCTTTTTCTTTGACGCTTTATTATATGATATTTTTCCTAGGATTAGTGTTTTAACTAAAATTTTTTGGTAAAAACACATTTTTACAGTAACACCCCAAACCCGGCCCACAAGCCCTGACCGGATCTGGTATGTCACTGCGGAAACCGTTCGAAAAATATTTTAACTTAAGGTAAAAACATAGAAATTCATTGTCTTTAGAACAACATTTTATAATTAAAATGCAAAGTAAAAATTTGATTAGTACAAAATATCCGGTTAAAAACTTTAATAAATATTTTAAAATATAAATTTTCAAAATAAAACATTTCCAAATAATAATTTAATCGTCATCTAGCTTAAACATAATAAAATGCTCAAATACTTTAATCTGGGCCTTATTACAATAAATAATTTAACAAAAATACTTAATAATATACTGCTTTAAATAAATAAAACGTCTTCTCGCATGGGCCACCTCGTATCCACTCCAACCCGGTCCGATCAACATTTCTCACCGCGATGTTGGTAAAAATTGGGTGAGTCATACAGACTCGATGTGTAATTAATCCACCGAACTCCACCCACATAACAAACCACATGTGAACCCACATACCGGATATCAATGCACTTATTCACATTATTTCACTTATTGGGCTTGGCCCATATCCACATTAATCCATATAACATACTCGGGCTTGGCCCATTTCATCATCAACCCATATGACGGATAATGAGTTTATGCAAAGTGCACCCAACCCAACATAGGGTCCATCCGCACCTACACCTACCTTGGCGCACTGCCGCCCAAGGCCGTGGCTAATCCACCGATCAACTAAGTGATCCCACATATCTTACCTTGACGCACTGCTTTGCTCAAGGCCGTGGCTAAGCCACCGATCACCTGAGTGACCCCACATGTCAATATCCACGAGGTGACTCGAGGTCATCCTCAATCCACGGTGATGCACACAGCTATCATCCGCCGAGATGTGGCACCTAGCCAACACCTCCCTTGATGAAGCACATAGCTAACATCAAGCGCTAATGTAGCACAAGGCTAACATTAGACCACGTACATAAAGTACACCCTTTCCTTCGATAGTCACATTCATATCCCATCCCATGTACATGCAACATATGATAATGTCATAACATAGTAAAATAATGCATGCACATGCTATTCGGCATACAAACATATTCTCATTGGCATATTCACATTCTTAATAATTAACACTGACCTGATTTCCGATATACCCCTTAAGGGTAACCATTCACAATCGCCACTGCACATATTAGCATTTACACAACACATACAATATACCATAAACCCGGAAAAAAGTGGGTTAATCACACACCTGACCATTTAGCGAAATCCCGAACTATTTGATTCTAACACGATGAACGGAGTTTTTCCTCCTCCCTTAATGCCGATTTAGTCTCCTACCAAATCCCGAAGGCTTTGATTATCTCTGCCAATTTATCCCTTGCCTATCCAAAACCCGAATACCTGCTTGTTCCTGAAGCTTGATGAATCAAATCCCGAAAGACCTCCTTTAATGCTCCCTTCCTTCGGCACTATCGCCTGCTTGAAGAGAAAGTAGTCACGACACCACACTAGAAGATTCGGCTTCCACGATTCGAGAAATAGAAGAGAGAAAGAGAGACTGTAAGATTCGGCAATCAAGAACAATGGGAAAAAGAGGTTTCAGCTAACCAAAATAAAAAGAGGATTGGGAGAGGCTTATAAGGTTCGGCTTTACAGAGAAGAAACAATATAGTGGAAAAAATTCAATGGAGATTCGGCTAATGATCTAGATGACAAGGGGTATTCGGTCATATTAGAAAAAGGTATAGAATCAGGGTGGAAAGAAAATAAAGATGAAGAGGAGAAAGTAAGAAGAAATTCGGCAAAGCAACTAAAAGGGAGAAAAAGATGAATGCTTCAATTAAAGGAATTTCGGCACACACTACCACCCCTAAAGAGTCCACATTCGGCCACTAACTCCAACTCCTTATCAAATCCCACTTATTACTCTTTTATCACCTTAACAAATAAAATAAACTAATCCCTCACATTATCCCTTATCCTCCCATTTAAAATAAATAAAATAACCCACATTTATCTACCTATTTAAACTAATAAAATAAGTCCACACTTATTCTAAATAAATAAAATAAACCTCATTTATCTCCTATTCTTAGCCAATAATAAATAAAATAACCAAGCATTATCCTCATATATTTGAGAGTCCAAATGCCATCCCACTAGCTCTCTCCCTTAACGCCAAAGACCAAAAATAAAAACATCAAAATTCTGCTCCCACGCGACTCAAACTCAAGACTCGCACAACAATCATTCCCAGAGCCTTAAGTGGCGCCTTGCACCACTTTACCAAAGCGGTTTCTTATGCCATCACTCCACCACTTATTCTTTTAAGGCCTACCTAGCCAAGCTCCATCTTCTTGACACAAAAAGTGAAAATAACAGCACTCCTTATGCTGCCATCAAGACTCGAACCTGAGCCCTTTTGCCGAAAGCTACTGATAACGCCTCAAGCCACTTTGCTGCTGGCTCCTTTGTGACATAAACTCCCCACAATTCCTTTTTAGACCTCCTTCCCTAGCTCCCCCTTGTCTTAACGCCAAAAGCAAAATAAAAACACCCATTTGATTTCCACGCTACTCGAACCAAGGCCCTTGCCATGGCGTCATCACCAGGGCCCTAAGTGGCGCCTTGCAGCCACTTTACCAAGGCCTTTCTTATGCCATAAATCCCTTGCAAATTTTCTTAAGGCCTCTTCAGCCTAGCTCCTCTTTTTAACTTAAAATCCAATTATTTTCCAATGCATTCTCCCCATCTCCTAAGGTTCTCCAAACCCCTTAAACACACTCACCCATACACTGAGCCTATTAATTCATGAATTATGCTCCAAATGCATAACCCCTGATCTGGGATATTACAGTTCTACCCTCCTTAGAAATAATTTCATCCTCGAAATTACTTAGCTAATTGCACCCCTACTCACCACACTATGCTTACGCTGCGCACTCTAATTTTATAAAACCATCATACTTCCTATGCACAATCTCTAAGTTCACATGCAAGGCTTCGAACACTTTCACTAGCAATACAAAAAAACTCTACAACAATCAAAGCAATTAAGGGTATTCCGTAAATAAGGAACGCACCCGTTGTCACATCCGCACCTCTTCCTCCTCGCGACGGCCAACCGCATAAACCAACCTTGGTTGCCTCGCCCGCACCTTCAAAGATCTCTCGCTTGGTGCTCCCGCCCTCGGCCAACCATTTCCTCCATGGTTCGGACCACGACCCTTTGTCGCTTGTTGACCACCTCTCTGCCTCGCTCATAATCTTGGCCTCTTTGCTCGAGCCCTATTCAGATCCTGAGGACAATCTTTAATCAGATGAGACTTAGACTTACATCTAAAACACTCCCGATCCCGATTCCAGCATTCGCCAACATGATACCTTCCACACTGAGCACACAGACGGTCCGGATTTCCAATAGCTGGCTTAGAACCACGAGCAGAATTCTCAACCCTCGGTCTTTTCTAAAGACTCTCAGGCGATTCTGACGGTCCAAAACTCCTCTTATCCCGGTTCCTATCCTTATCCCTGTTCTGTCTCACAGAGTCCTTAATCCCTTCAGCTACCTTAGCCTTTTCCACCAACACAGCGAACTCCCGCTCCTGCTGTGGAGCTATCAATAACCTCAGGTCATCCCTTAGTCCGTCCTCAAACCGGACACATCGTTCGTGCTCCATAGCCACTACTCCTTGAGCATATCGACTTAACCTTAGGAATTCGGCCTCGTATTCTGCCACGGATTTGTTCCTTTGAACCAACCCCAGAAATGCTTTCCTCTGTGCATCAACATAGTGAGTACCAACGTACTTCTTCTGGTACGCCGCATTAACAAATTCCCAAGAAAGATCCTCAGCTATGGCACCATCCCGCACTGTGAGGCACCACTGATAGGCTTCATCGCGAAATAGTGGCACCATCCCTTTTAGTTTCTCCTCAGGGGTCAGATCCAACTCATCCATAATTCGTTCGGTTGCCTCCAACCAATACTCACCAGATCTTGGGTGCCACACCGATACACCACTAAACACCTCACCCCATTGGCTCAAGTCGCTCGGGTATAGATTTACGAGCTCCCATACCTCCACCTGCTCCAGCCACCATCTCAAGCACTCGCAGCATTGCCTGCGATACTGCATCCTCCCCCATCTGATCTTGCTGCTCAACACCAACAGCTGGTGGTGGGGGTGGTGGTACCTCATTTTCGGACCCTTGTCCGCACTCTAACGGGTTCCGATACGGTCATTCCGCCTCTACTACCACGCCCACGACGACCACGCCCCCTAGAACTCATTTCTAACGTCGCGATTTAACTGATTAAGAAATTTTATGCATTAGTATTGTGTTCCACTAATTAACCGCGAAGAAGTTTTATGAAAAGAGTTCAATAGTAATTCTTTCGATCAATCAAGGTTTCGCTCGTGTTTTCTATCCTAATTCGAGAAGCACATTCATTCCAACATCCATTCAAGAGCATCCATCATACACATTCACTATTTCTATAGTTTTGTCTATTCCTACCCTGTGGTATTTTCGTCATTTGTCTTACAAGGGTATTTTCGTAATTTTTCAAAATAGGGTTCCTTGATGATTTTGTCAACCGAATAATTCGAAAAATGTGTTTCTCAAAGTCTAATCTAGTATTTTCAAATCAAAGAGGGTAATTTGGAGATTTAAAAATTAAGGTTTTGTAAACAAGAAGGCTAGTCCCTTTCGGGTTTTAGTTATCGGTTTAGCCCGTGAATAAGTCCTCTTGGCTAGGGTGAACCGTAGCTACGCACTGGTAGGATTCAGCGAAGAGGAGGTGAGTCACTAGGACTGCTAAGTACTGTGCTCTCCCGATCCAATCCTAGACATGCGCACAATGGTTGCCACACCCTAGCTCGGCGACTTAGTTCACAAGTTTGTTTAGTGGTCTTTAAGTTTTATGAATTCTGTGTTTGAGTAGACTAGTCCTAGGGTCCAATAGCCCTAATCTACTAATCTACTTTCCCATAAAAGCCCACATATTCAAATCACTTCAAAAGTTAGAAGTACTTACCTGGTGGACTTCGGGCCGGAGATACAGGTACCATGCCAGAATAACCTGAAATAAAAGTCCATGTTTTGAAAAGCCCATTTTAAAAAAAATATGTTTTTGGACCCAAAATCCACAAAGCTGAGTTTTGAACCGGCTCGATACCAAATCAGAAACACCTAAACCCGCCCACAAGCCCCGACCGGATCCGTATGTCATCACAAAACTGCTCAAAAATATTTTAACTTAAGGTAAAAACATAGAAATTCATTGTCTTTAGAACAACATTTTATAATTAAAATGCAAAGTAAAAATTTGATTAGTACAAAATATCCGGGTTAAAACTTTAATAAATATTTTAAAAATATAAATTTCTGAAAATAAAAACATTTCCAAATAATAATTTAATCGTCATCTAGCTTAAACATAATAAAATGCTCAAATACTTTAATGGGCCTTATTACAATAAATAATTTAACAAAAATACTTAATAATAAACTGCTTTAAATAAATAAAACGCCTTCTCGCATGGGCCACCTCGTATCCACTCCAACCCGGTCCGTTCAACATTTCTCACCGCGATGTTGGTAAAAATTGGGTGAGTCATACTGCACTCGAGTGTGTAATTAATCCACCGAACTCCACCCACATAACAAACCACATGTGAACCCACATACCGTATATCAATGCACTTATTCACATTATTTCACTTATTGGGCTTGGCCCATATCCACATTAATCCATATAACATACTTTGGGGCTTGGCCCATTTCATCATCAACCCATATGACGATAATGAGTTTATGCAAAGTGCACCCAACCCAACCTAGGGTCCATCCGTTACACCTACCTTGGCGCACTCTGCCGCCCAAGGCCGTGGCTAATCCACCGATCAACTAAGTGATCCCACATATCTTACCTTGACGCACTGCTTTGCTCAAGGCCGTGGCTAAGCCACCGATCACCTGAGTGACCCCACATGTCAATATCCACGAGGTGACTCGAGGTCATCCTCAATCTACGGTGATGCACACAGCTATCATCCGCCGAGATGTGGCACCTAGCCAACACCTCCCTTGATGAAGCACATAGCTAACATCAAGCGCTAATGTAGCACAAGGCTAACATTAGACCACGTACATAAAGTACACATTTTCCTTCGATAGTCACATTCATATCCCATCCCATGCACATACAACATATGATAATGTCATAACATAGTAAAATAATGCATGCACATGCTATTCGGCATACAAACATATTCTCATTGGCATATTCACATTCTTAATAATTAACACTGACCTGATTTTCGATATACCCCTTAAGGGTAACCATTCACAATCGCCACTGCACATATTAGCATTTACACAACACATACAATATACCATAAACCCGAAAAACAGTGGGTTAATCACACACCTAACTATTTAGTGAAATCTCGAACTATTTGATTCTAACACGATGAACGGAGTTTTTCCTCCTCCCTTAAAGCCGATTTGGTCTCCTACCAAATCCCGAAGGCTTTGATTATCTCTGCCGATTTATCCCTTGCCTATCCAAAACCCGAATACCTGCTTGTTCCTGAAGCTTGATGAATCAAATCCCGAAAGACCTCCTTTAATTCTCCCTTCCTTCGGCACTATCGCCGCTTGAAGAGAAAGTAGTCACAAAGACCACACTAGAAGATTCGGCCTCACGATTCGAGAAATAGAAGAGAGAAAGAGAGACTGTAAGATCTCGGCAATCAAGAACAATGGGAAAAAGAGGTTTCAAGCTAACCAAAATAAAAAGAGGATTGGGAGAGGCTTATAAGGTTCTTGGCTTTTAGAGAAGAAACAATATAGTGGAAAAAATAAATGGAGATTCGGCTAATGACCTAGATGACAAGGGGTATTCGGTCATATTAGAAAAAGGTGTAGAATCGTGGTGGAAAGAAAATAAAGATGAAGAGGAGAAAGTAAGAAGAAATTCGGCAAAGCAACTAAAAGGGAGAAAAAGATGAATGCTTCAATTAAAGGAATTTCTAAGACACACTACCACCCCTAAAGAGTCCACATTCTACCACTAACTCCAACTCCTTATCAAATCCCACTTATTACTCTTTTATCACCTTAACAAATAAAATAAACTAATCCCTCACATTATCCCTTATCCTCCCATTTAAAATAAATAAAATAACCCACATTTATCTACCTATTTAAACTAATAAAATAAGTCCACACTTATTCTAAATAAATAAAATAAACCTCATTTATCTCCTATTCTTAGCCAATAATAAATAAAATAACCAAGCATTTTCCTCATATATTTGAGAGTCCAAATGCCGTCCCACTAGCTCTCTCCCTTAACGCCAAAGACCAAAAATAAAAACATCAAAATTCAGCTTCCCACGTGACTCGAACTCAAGACCCGCACAACGTCATTCCCAGAGCCTTAAGTGGCGCCTTGCAGCCACTTTACTGTGTGGTTTCTTATGCCATCACTCCACCACTTATTCTTTTAAGGCCTACCTAGCCAAGCTCCTCTTCTTGACGCAAAAAGCGAAAAATAACAAAGACTCCTTATATCGCCATCAAGACTCAAACTCGAGCCCTTTTGCCGAAAGCTACCGATAACGCCCAAGCCACTTTGTCTTTGGCTCCTTTGTGACATAAACTCCCACAATTCCTTTTACACCTCCTTCCCTAGCTCCCCTTGTCTTAACGCCAAAAGCAAAATAAAAACACCCATTTGCTTTCCACGCTACTCGAACCAAGGCCCTTGCCATGGCGTCATCACCAGGGCCCTAAGTGGCGCCTTGCAGCCACTTTACCAAGGCCTTTCTTATGCCATAAATCCCTTGCAAATTTTCTTAAGGCCTCTTCAGCCTAGCTCCTCTTTTTAACTTAAAATCCAATTATTTTCCAATGCATTCTCCCCATCTCCTAAGGTTCTCCAAACCCCTTAAACACACTCACCCATACACTGAGCCTATTAATTCATGAATTATGCTCCAAATGTATAACCCCTGATCTGGGATATTACATTTACTCCCTCTCAATTTCAATAATGAAAAGATTAATCCCTTTTAAAAAAACCAGATCAATTTAATATATGTCAATTTCAAAATTGAGCAGCTAAGAACAATTAATCATTACAATTAATGTTTTCTATTAATTGTACAAAATTTTTTATTGATGTAATAATAAACTGTGATCAAAGTCTCCACATTCTTCCTATTTATATATATTGAAGCTAAAGTTTTTTATATATTCTTTTTGAACTTTTTAAAGATCTTTTAAAATTTTATACATTTTTTAGCTATTTTTTAAGAAGTGGGACCTAATCCACAGAACATGTAAATATTGAGGGCTTAATTTGTTATTATATCTGAAACACCCCAAACCCGGCCCACGAGCTTTGACCAGATTTGGTATGTTCCTCAAGTAAACCGGTTCAAAATTCTTTTGTTACTTAGGAAAAACTTGTATGATTTTTAAAAAAATATAGTTTGGGTTGGGCTTGAGTTGAAAACAAATTTATCTTATGTTAAAACCCATTTATTTATGGTGACAAAACATTTAGAGTTAATTTTAAAAAGGAATTTACTTAAACTCTAATTGATAAAAATCCATAAACATAATAAATAAAAGAAAAATAAAGTAAACCACAATGGCCTTATTATATCAATGATCCCAAAGTAAAACTTAAAATACTTAAAATAAATTGAAAGTCCAAATCATAAATTTCTTGCTATGCATGGCCACCTTTAAGCTCCCGCCGACCCTGGTCCATTACTCGCTCATCACCAAAAAAATATTCCCCAAACGGGGTGAGTCAATGCACTCAATGTGTACACAACACTAAGTCATAATAGAATCAGGCATGCAAATGATACATATTCAAATCATAGAATACAATTAATGATGCATTCCCAAACCCAAACCTAATTAACCATCCGCTACACACCACCCGCACACTGCGGTCACACACGTGGGGACTACTAAGTCAACCCTCCATCCGCTACACACCATCGAAGGCGATCATTTGCTGCGATCGGCGTGCTCATCGCCCATATAATTTGTGTCATTAGACACCATATTCAAATAATGTAACCGGTTACCAAATTCGTATAATGTAACCGTTACCATATTCAAATTTTGTGACCGTAGTCACCATATTCCGCTGGTGAGACCAAGTCAACACCTTCTTCCCTTTCACATAGATCCCGAATGCCCCATAAATTTTATATCATGCATAACATACTTAATTCTCATTCATGTTACTATTCATATGTTCAAAATATATCATATTCATAATCCTATCAAAAGTAGGAAACGTACCTGGGTACTTTTACCACATTTGTGGTACTTAGCCACATTCACATTCTTATGCATATTCATATATTAAAATAATTGCCATATGATATATCGAAGGTTAGTATGAGTACACACATTCTTAATAATACATTTAATTTAAACATAGCCATGAACCTATCAAAACTTAGGGTAGGGTACACACCTGATTTGCTTAACGAATTCCTTGAAATCCCGAACTGATATATCTTGCCTTAGATCTCAAATTCCTACATTTGATTAATCACTTACTAATTTAATAAAAAGCCATTCGCCATAAATCCAAATCCTAGTAGGATTAGTATTCTTAAAACTTACCTTGAAATTCTCAAATCCCAAAATCCTTGTATCCTCCTCACGAAATCCCTATAACTACATGTTAGATCAATTTCTAACATTTATTCACAACAAATAACCCTTAGCCAGATGTTAAATATGACTTACCTTAGATTCTTAAATCTCAAAATTCACCGAATAACTAGGAACACGCGGCTTTATGGTGTACCTTCTGAAAAGAACTTCTCCTTCCTTGTAGTCGACACTTAGTAAATCCCGAAAGATCTCTTCTACAACAGATATTAAGGGTATTAGAATCTTAATTTCGACAACCTTAAAAGAAATAGAATGAGAATCTAACCTAATCTTACCCTTATCAAGAATTTGATGGAACTCTTGCTTGAACCCTTAGCAAGATTCTGGCTATGGCTTTGATGTGGATAACAATTTCGGCTCTTGAGGCTTAGTGAGAAATCGACTAGGGCTATTGGTATCTTCTGGCTTTTGATTGTGTTTGTAATAGAAGAAGAAAAGAAAAGAGAAAAAGAGAATAATGGCAGAGAAAATTCGGCAGAGAGAAGAGGAGAAACTTTAGAGAATTTCGGCAGAGGTTTTCTTGGAAAGAAAAGAATGAATGGAGAATAGCCTTACTCTTCCTTTTATAGCCAAAATTACTAGCTAGAGTCCTTTACTTGGCCACCACTCTTCTATTTTGATAGCTTTATCCCTTGATTTATCACTTTAATAAAACTTAATCCAATAATTATCTCTTATCTCTTAATAAAAATAATACTAATAATAATCCTCTTTTATCTCTTCCTTATCTATCAAAATAAAAGAAATAATATCCACATTTATCTCTTGAAAATAATCTAAAATAAATCCATTATTTATCCCTTATTTATCCACCCTTTATCTCTTAAAAATAAAAGAATAAAAGCTCCTAATTTATAGCCATGTGCCGTCCACCTCACTTCTTCTCTGAAGCAAAATAAAATATCTTTTATTTGCTTCCCATGTGACTCGAACTCGTGCCCAACACCTTGCATGTGTGGCGCCATTTCCAGAGGCCCTACGTGCCATCTTCGTGCCACTTTTCCAAGCCTGTTTGTGTGTCAAATTCCTCATATTATTTTTCTTAAGGCCACCTTGCCTTAGTTTTCTTTTTAAGCCTTAAAACTTGACATTTCTTTACATTTCCAAGTTTCCAAAAATTTTCGCTTTGGCTCTTTAAACTTGACATTTCCTTACATTTCCAAGTTTCCAAAATGTTTACTTTCCTCTTTTGAATCATTTCCACATCATTTCCTTACATCCCCTAGTTTCCAAAAATGTTCACTTTCCTCTTTTAAACTTAACGTTTCCAAAGCATTTCCTTACATTTCCTTACATTTCCATACATTGCCTTACATTTCCATACATTTCCATGCACCTTAGGGTTCCTAGAACTCCTCGAACACATCCAACACACCCACCGAGCCCACTATCTCATGAATTACACACGAACGCATAACCCCTAATCTAGGATGTTACGCTTCTACCCTCCTTAAAAATAATTTCGTCCTCGAAATTACTTATTAACAAACTGTACAATCCTTCTCACCGCACTATGCTTTCATTGCACTCTGATCTTAATAGAACCATCATACTTTCTAGGCACAATCCCTAAGTTCACGCCCCTAGAACTTATTTCTAACGTCGCGATTTAATCCGAGTAAAAAGTTTTATGAATTAGTCCTTGTTTCACTCGATTATTCGCGAAGAATTTTTATGGAAAATTTTAGGAGTGGTTCTTTCGTATCCATACATGCACACAGTCTTTACATTCATACATCCATCAATCAATTATGAACTTTCGCTCATTCAGAGAAATGTTGTAGTTTTCATTGTTGTTGTTTTTCCACTACCTGGGGGTATTTTCGTAATTTCCCTACTGGGGTATTTTTGTAATTTGTCAAAATGAGGTTCCTTGGTGATTTTGTCAAAAGTATTTTGGAATTTTTAAATTCCCGGTATTTTGAAAAATTTTGAAATCCGGGGTATTTTTAATTTTGGAGCTCTGGGGTATTTTGGTAATAAACCATGGTAAATTTGTAGAGTTTAATATTTTCGGGGTATTTCCAAATTTTGAAAAACTTTGAGGGTTCTTTTTGAGAATTGTACTTTCCAAAACGGTGATGTTGCAAAATTTTTGAAAATCAGGGTCATTTTGGTAATTTTGTGAGTTAAGGGCAATTTCGTAATTTTTCTCCAAATTAAGGTATTTTTGATAATTTGCAAATTAGGGTTTTTGGACATTTTATAAAGTAATGAAAATTTTGATAAGAACTATGGGTATTTTGGGAATTTCATAAACCAAAGGTATTTTTGTAATTTACCACTAGAGGTATTTTTGTAATTTTATAAATCAAAAATTTTTCGAAAGAATTTTGTAAAAATAGTTCTCACAAATTAAAAAGGTAATTTTAAGAGTTTTAAAACTAGGGTTTATAAAAACACGGCTAGTTCCCTTTCGGGTTTTAGTCATTGTGTTTAGCCTATGATCGAGTCCTCTTGGTTAGGGTGAACCGGCTTAGCTACGCACTGAGCGGGATTCCAAATAAGAGGAGGTGAGTCACTAGGACTGCTTAAAGTACCAGGCTCTTCCGGATCCAATCCTAGACATGCGCACAATGGTTACCACACCCTAACTCGGTGTCTTAGTCATAGGTTTGTTTAATGGAATTAAGTCTTATGTGTTTGTGTTTGAGTAAACTAGTCCTAGGGTTCAAGTTCCTATCATGCTATTCTACGCTCCATTCCTCTTCTACCCTTCCATAATTCATAACATAAACCACATAATCACACAAATGGTTAGGGTACTTACCGTGGATCATGGGTCTGAGACTTAGGTGCCATGCCGTAAAACTCGCTCATTTTCAAAAATACTTTCATAAAACTCATTTGGGCTCGATTTGAAAACGTTTTGGGCCTTAGCCCACAGTCGAGAGTTTAAAACTGGGCTCGATACTAAATCAAACACCCCAAACCCGCCCACGAGCTTTGACCAGATTTGGTATGTTCCTCAAGTAAACCGGTTCAAAATTCTTTTGTTACTTAGGAAAAACTTGTATGATTTTTAAAAATATTGTTTGGGTTGGGCTTGAGTTGAAAACAAATTTATCTTATGTTAAAACCCATTTATTTATGGTGACAAAACATTTAGAGTTAATTTTAAAAAGGAATTTACTTAAACTTTAATTGATAAAAATCCATAAACATAATAAATAAAAGAAAAATAAAGTAAACCACAATGGCCTTATTATATCAATGATCCCAAAGTAAAACTTAAAATACTTAAAATAAATTGAAAGTCCAAATCATAAATTTCTTGCTATGCATGGCCACCTTTAAGCTCCCGCCGACCCGGTCCATTATCGCTCATCACTGAAAAATATTCCCCAAACGGGGTGAGTCAATGACTCAATGTGTACACAACACTAAGTCATAATAGAATCAGGCATGCAAATGATACACATTCAAATCATAGAATACAATTAATGATGCATTCCCAAACCCAAACCTAATTAACCATCCGCTACACACCACCCGTACTCGCCACCACACCGTGGGGACTACTAAGTCAACCCTCCATCCGCTACACACCATCGAAGCGCCGTCGCTGCAATCGACGTGCTCATCGCCCATATAATTTGTGTCATTAGACACCATATTCAAATAATGTAACCGGTTACCAAATTCGTATAATGTAACCGGTTACCATATTCAAATTTTGTGACCGTAGTCACCATATTCCGCTGGTGAGACCAAGTCAACACCTTCTTCCCCTTTCACATAGATCCCGAATGCCCCATAAATTTTATATCATGCATAACATACTTAATTCTCATTCATGTTACTATTCATATGTTCAAAATATATCATATTCATAATCCTATCGTAAGTAGGAAACGTGCTGGTACTTTTACCACATTTGTGGTACTTAGCCACATTCACATTCTTATGCATATTCATATATTAAAATAATTGCCATATGATATATCGAAGGTTAGTATGAGTACACACATTCTTAATAATACATTTAATTTAAACATAGCCATGAACCTATCAAAACTTAGGGTAGGGTACACACCGATTTGCTTAACGAATTCCTTGAAATCCCAAAATCGATCTCCATCGCCTTAGATCTCAAATTCCTACATTTGATTAATCACTTACTAATTTAATAAAAAGCCATTCGACCATAAATCCAAATCCTAGTAGGATTAGTATTCTTAAAACTTACCTTGAAATTCTCAAATCCCAAAATCCTTGTATCCTCTCATTTAAATCCCTATAACTACATGTTAGATCAATTTCTAACATTTATTCACAACAAATAACCCTTAGCCGTATTATGTTAAATATGACTTACCTTAGATTCTTAAATCTCAAAATTCACCGAATAACTAGGGAACACGCGACTTATGGTGTACCTTCGGAAAAGAACTTCTCCTTCCTTGTAGTCGACACTTAGTAAATCCCGAAAGATCTCTTCTACAATGTATATTAAGGGTATTAGAATCTTAATTTCGACAGCCTTAAAAGAAATAGAATGAGAATCTAACCTAATCTTACCCTTATCAAGAATTTGATGGAACTCTTGCTTGAACCCTTAGCAAAGATTCTGCTATGGCTTTGATGTGGATAACAATTTCGGCTCTTGAGGCTTAGTGAGAAATCGACTAGGGCTATTGGTATCTTCTGCTTTTGATTGTGTTTGTAATAGAAGAAGAAAAGAAAAGAGAAAAAGAGAATAATGGCAGAGAAAATTCGACAGAGAGAGAGAGGAGAAACTTTAGAGAATTTCGCAGAGGTTTTCTTGAAAAGAAAAGAATGAATGAAAAATAGCCTTACTCTTCCTTTTATAGCCAAAATTACTAGCTAGAGTCCTTTACTTGGCCACCACTCTTCTATTTTGATAGCTTTATCCCTTGATTTATCACTTTAATAAAACTTAATCCAATAATTATCTCTTATCTCTTAATAAAAATAATACTAATAATAATCCTCTTTTACCTCTTCCTTATCTATCAAAATAAAAGAAATAATATCCACATTTATCTCTTGAAAATAATCTAAAATAAATCCATTATTTATCCCTTATTTATCCACCCTTTATCTCTTAAAAATAAAAGAATAAAAGCTCCTAATTTATAGCCATGTGCCGTCCACCTCACTTCTTCTGGAAGCAAAATAAAATTTCTTTTATTTGCTTCCCATGTGACTCGAACTCAGGCCCAACACCTTGCATGTGTGGCGCCATTTCCAGAGGCCCTACGTGCCATCTTCAGGCCACTTTTCCAAGCCTGTTTGTGTGTCAAATTCCTCATATTATTTTTCTTAAGGCCACCTTGCCTTAGTTTTCTCTTTTTAAGCCTTAAAACTTGACATTTCTTTACATTTCCAAGTTTCCAAAAATTTTCGTTTGGCTCTTTAAACTTGACATTTCCTTACATTTCCAAGTTTCCAGAAATGTTTACTTTCCTCTTTTGAATCATTTCCACATCATTTCCTTACATCCCCTAGTTTCCAAAAATGTTCACTTTCCTCTTTTAAACTTAACGTTTCCAAAGCATTTCCTTACATTTCCTTACATTTCCATACATTGCCTTACATTTCCATACATTTCCATGCACCTTAGGGTTCCTAGAACTCCTCAGAACACATCCAACACACCCACTGAGCCCACTATCTCATGAATTACACACGAACGCATAACCCCTAATCTAGGATGTTACAATATCAATTAAAATTATGTACAGTTAATGAAAAAAATTAATTACAGTGATTAACTGTAATGCCCTGATAAATTTATTTCTGTATCTGTAAATTTTGACATAAATGTGTATCTGCTTCAATGGTTAAGTGTTCTGGGTGTGTGTGTGAGGTCTTGGGTTCAAGTCTCACCTTTGCCAATTTTTTTTTCTAATCCTAGGCTTACCCTTGCCGAGTGGGCTTATGTAAAATTGTCTGTTAATCTCTATCAGAATGAGCTTGTTAGTTTGAGTGGTAAGGGGGTCTATTGCATTAGAGGTCCTATGTTCGAATCCCTGTCTGAGCGAGGGTGTTAATTTTTGCTTGGATGTCTGATAGAATTTCGGTTGAGTTAAAATTCTGAGGGAGTTGTGAGTAGTGGGTTAGTGGGAGAAAAATAAGGGATTTTGTTGGCATATCTTTTATTTTCTTCTTTTCAAATTTTAATTAGTTTTCCCCTTTCTTCAAAAATTGACGTTTGTTCCTGCTCCTTTTCAACTTTCCTGTCAATTTTATTTTTGTTCCACCTCTTTCTGGCGTAATCTTTGTTTCTCTGTTCCTTTCGATTTTCTTTATTCGTCATTACTGTTATTCGTGTGGTTTCAGTAAGCCTCTCAATTGTATTTCATTGTAGTAGCGTAATGATTGCTGTAGGAATCTGAATTTTATGAACGGTTGTGTAGGTGAAGGCGGTGAATCTATGGTTTTCGCTTCGACAGTTTAAACTTTAGCGTGTAGTCATTTTGCGGTGGTAAGTATGGATCGTTGCCCGATTTATTTTTGTTGATTTCATGAATCGTTTGTTAATCGGGCTTTGGGGATTATATTTTTAGGTACTAGTGGTCTCAGGACTGGTTTCACATCAAAACCGTAACAGGTGTGTACCCGAAACACGAAAAATCGAGCTTCGATGAAAGCCAAAAAACCTTACTTTCGACGCCACACGGGCGTGTGCCTAGCCATATGGTTGGCCATGTGCGAGACACGACCGTGTGATCGATGAAGGCATGGTCGTGCGTAAGACACGGCCTTGTGGTGGTATGAGCGTGGCCGTGTGAGCCACACGGGCTAGGCCAAGTTGGGCGTGTGGGCCCATACAGGCAAGCCATACAGGCGTGTGGGTTTTGGGCCAGGCTGTGTAGGCCACTCGGTTGAGGCCAATCTGGGCGTGTGGGCCCACACGGGCATGTGGGCCCATATTTCTGAAATTTTCCCTAGGGTCGTACGGGTCGCTCTGATCAACTGTGGGCCTACCGTAGGGTCAGTAAGGGCTAACCAAACCCTAGACTATGTGCTCTGTTATTCTGATAGTATGCTCTTAGTAGGACATTGTTATGCATGTCTGATTATTCTACTATAAATATATATTTGTTATCTGTATGTGAGCATGTTAAGTATGATATTCTGTATCTGTAATCTGTAAACATGCTAGGGTGAGATTTGTATATGTGGAAGAAGTGTTTTGTATGGCGACCATCGCCTATATTCTGGCAGCATAGCTGCATATTATCTGAAATGTGTCATAATGACACAATGTGGTGTGCAGGGATAGGTCGGTGTCTTTAACCCCACATGGTGTGATCGGATGGTCGGAGTTAGTGTGTAGAGGATGGGGGTAAGATTTTGTATATATTTTCTATTATCTCAGAATCAGATCTCAGAAAGGACTTAAGTAAGTCCAATCAATCTAAATCCGATTCTATTTGTAATATATGTATGTTTACATGTGTAATTCTGTTGGGTTACACACTGAGTTTACGTAAACTCACTTCTGTTGCCTGTTCTATTTAGGTAATCCACAGACTTAGGCAGATTGGTGTAGCGGAGGCTCAGCGGTGACCACACGACCGAGAACTGTTCATACTTAGTTATTAATGGTTTTTATTTAAATTTTGGATTTATTTGAGAGTTTGTAATTTTTGGGGCTCTCTGGACTGTGTGGTTTTGGCGGTTGGTTTTTGTTTCGTTTGCTTGCTATCCTGCTTGGTTTGACAAAACGATTTATGAAAATGACAGTTTTATGCAAACAAAGGTTTTTCTGAATATACGAAACTGGATTTTCTAAGACTTCCACTGTAAATTATGTTTTGGCAAATGAATTAATTAAATAATATTTCCAGTAATAGTTGTGTAAACGAATACAAGTTATTAAGCTGAAATGATTTAACGTAACAAATTCATTTTCAAAACCCATTCTTTGTGACATCTCCAGATTTGGCCATAATGATGCGTCGTTGAAAGCACCAAATATATCCTATTCCCTGTAAAATAATGAAAATAACAGTAAATGGGAAGTAGGGTCGAATCCTCAAGGATCGGATTATACAAATGCTTGTTTCTCAAAATCCTGGGCAGAATCGTGCCTAAGAAAGCCTGCGTTCCTTAAAAAAATAAAAATAACAGAATTTAAAAGGTTGGATCTGAAACAAAAATAAAAAAAATAGAATTGAGAAGTCGAATGGAAATTACGAAAATTAAAAATAAAAAGTAGAGTTGAGATAAAGAAATTCTTATGGGGAGATTCCAGCCTCCGGTTGCCTCGATCCGCCTTGGGCTCAATCCTTGGCTTTTAGATAATCCTTCTCAAACCGAATAAGCCAGTTATAGTGGAAGAGGACGCCTACGACCACCAGCTCCAAAGATTTAGACTTCAATTTGGTGGAACCTGACTCTAGTCAACAATCGCCCTTATGGGATCATCTATGCTAGATCAACGCTTCTCAATGGCGAATCCCACGCCATTTTGTCTCTTGGGCTCGCCAACATCTAACGCAGTAAGCTAACGAACCGACTGTGTAACCTCCTCAAAATATGCAAAGCGGCCATTCCTTGCACACGTTGAAAAGATCACTTCTTAAGGGACATGGACTAAGCGCCACCCGTGTCTGGAGAAACGATGAATACCCTGTTGAAAAGGCTAAGTGCAGATTCTAAACCTCAAGAACCCTTTTTTGGGGATTTTCGGCAACCTTTGGCTAGAAGGGTTTTAGTGGCTCATAGTTGTGGTGGAAAAGAAAATAAATATAAAAGTGGAAGTTTTATTAAAAATAAATATGAAAAGAACAAGAGATTTTTAGGGAGAGAGTTTACAAAAAAAGATGAACCCCCTAAACTGAGTCACTTCATCCCCTATTTATAGTGCTAAGATAGATAGACTAGTCCTACTTAAATTCCTAAAGATAATTACAAATAATCAAAGATAAATAAAGATAAATAAAATAAATCCTAAATTAAATAATCCTTAATAATTATCTTAATATTAATTATCCTAATATAATCAAAATAGAGTCTAATAGAATAAAAACTCTTCTTTTTGCATTTCAACCTTTGTGTCCTCCATGCTTGCACTTTTGGCACCAACTTTTCCCTTTGTCGCACATTGGCCCATTTTATCTCTCAATTCACGGTTTTGGCCCTTAATTTTGCTTTTGCTTCCAATTTAGCCCCTATAAGATAAAATACCATAAATAGCCCAAATTAGTAGAATCATACTCAAAATAAATATGCAATTAGCACATAAAAACATGACGTTCTAGAGTATTATCACATAACGTCTAGGCCGGTTTTAAGGTGTTACATTTAATGGTATCAGAGCCAGATTACAAAACTCGGGTTGTGAATTTTTGGTTTCAAAATTGTGTTTCAAAAAGAATAGATTTTTAAATAATTTAGATAATTTGAGAAAGTATGTGGTACACCGAGTCTCCAAGGTCGATCCTGTAAGTATTTCTGAACTTAGATAGGATATTCTGGAAATACTGTAGTTAGTACTTTCTGGAAACTATACTGAGCTAGTTAGAGACTGAAACCTCTGATAACATTTCTGAATTTCTAATAACTTACGCATAAAATATCTGCTAATAAATACTGGAACTGATGCATAAAACTTTATAATGTAGATAAAATTTGAAATACACAATGAGCGCTTGTAGAACTCGCGGACGTGGTATTCGTGGGCGTGGTAGAGGCCGTAGGGGGCTTGAGTTGAGTCTTCCTTTTTGGGCAGTACACCAAATTTAGACACGAGTGAGACACCGGTTTCTCTTGCTACTGAGACTGGGTCTCACAGCCATTCAGCTGGGGAAGACGCACTGTCCCAAGCCATGCTGAAGGTATTAGAGAGGGTCACTGGACCCCATTCTAGATATGGAGGCCGTGGGTCGGTAACTTAGCGACTGCGGTCCAATGGTGCTAAGCTGTTTAGGGGTGTCACTGGAGTTGCCCCTACTGTGGCCGAGTATTGGTTAGAGGCCACCGAGAGGATCATGAACGACATAGACTGTACTTTTGAGCAGAAATTTAAGGGGGCAGTCTCTTTGCTTCGCGGCGAGGCTTATCAGTGGTTGTTATCGGTTGAAGAGTGTACTCAGCCCGATCATCTGAACTAGGATTATTTTAAGATTGCTTTCCAGGGGAAGTATGTGGGGGCGAGCTATGTTGATGCTCGTATGCGTGAGTTCATGAATCTCATGCAAAGTGATAGATCAGAGAGTATGAGGCCGAGTTTCTAAGGTTGAGCCGCAACGCTCGAGGCTTGGTAGTGTCTGAATATGAGAAACGCGTCCACTTTGAGCATGGCTTGAGGGATAATTTGAGGGTACTAATTGCTCTATAGAGGGAGCGAAAGTTCGCAGATTTGGTTGATAAGGCGAAGATCGCCGAAGAGCTTAAGCGCATGGAGCGCCAGAATAGGGACCATGAGAGAGGCAAGAATAAGAGGGATTCAAAGCCCTCTAGTTCTCTTCAGAAACTAAGAAATGGGCCAGACCTGATGGACCTGTTAGAGTGGGGACTCATGTTGCCCTTACTGGGATCCAGCCGTGCACCCCAGTGGTAATAAAATGTATCGCGATCTTCGTGAGCTGTACTGGTGGTCGAGTTTGAAACATGAGGTTATGGATTTAGTTATTCGTTGTCTAACATGTCAGCAAGTCAAAGAAGATCATAAGTTGCCTTCGGGTTTGTTACAACCAATTAAGATTCCCTTGTAGAAATGGGAACGAGTGACGATGGACTTCGTTAGTGGGTTGCCCTTGACGCCCACTAAGAAGGATTATGTTTGGGTCGTCGTAGATCGATTGACCAAGTCTGGTCATTTTATTTCGGTTCATACGGACTACTCTTTACAAAAGTTAGCGAAGCTATATACCTCTGAGATTGTAAGACTGCATGGGGTTCCTGTTTCGATAATTTTTGATAGAGATCCTCGCTTCACTTCTCGGTTCTAGAAGAAATTGCATGAGGCTCTGGGTTCGAGATTAGACTTCAGTACTGCATTCCATCCTCAGACCGATAGTCAACCTAAGAGGGTGATTTAGATACTGGAGGATATGATTCGGAGTTGTGTGATAGATTTTTTAGGTAGTTGGGAGGATTTTCTACCGCTAGCGGAGTTCGCCTATAATAACAGTTTCCAGGCTAGCATCCAGATGGCACCTTATGAGGCTTTGTATGGTCGTAAGTGTCGTACTTCGCTATGTTGGAATGAGTTGGGTGAAGGTCAAGTTTTGGGTCCTAAGTTAGTTTTCGAGACTGAAGATAAAGTTAGACTGGTTCAAGATCGCCTAAAGGTGCCTTCTAATATACAGAAGTCCTATGCGGATCTAAAGATGAGAGATATTGAGTACTTTGTGGGTGACTTTGTATTTCTTAAGGTTTCTCCGTGAAAGAAAGTTTTGAGATTCGGTCGTAAGGGCAAGATGAGGCCTAGGTTCATTGGGTCGTATTGGATTTTAAAGTGTGTATGACCGATCGCTTATCAGTTGGAGCTACCTCTAAAGTTGGACCATATCCACGATGTGTTTCACGTCTCGATGTTGAGGCGGTACCGGTCTGATCCATCTCACGTTGTCTCTGTTGAGGAGATCGATGTTAGACCGGATTAGACTTTTGAGTAGGAGCCAGTTCAGATCTTGGATCGAGATGTTAAGGTTATGAGGAAGAAGTCCATTCCGTTAGTAAAGGTTTTGTGTTAGCATCATGGCACTGAGGAAGCCACGTGGGAACCTGAGAACTCGATTTGTCAGCAGTATCCTCATCTGTTCTGATCAGGTAAATTTTGAGGTCAAAATTTCTTTTAGGGTGTAGAGTTGTAACACCCTAATAAATTTATTTTTGTATCTATTAATTCTGACACAAATGTGTATCTTTTTTAGTGGTTAAATGTTCTGGGTGTGTGTGTGCGAGGTCTTGGGTTCAAGCCATACCTTTTCTAAATTTTTTTATTTTTCTAATCTTAGGCTTACCCTTGCCGAGTGGGCTTATGTAAAATTGTCTGTTAATCTCTATCAGAATGAGCTTGTTGGTTTAAGTGGTAAGGGGGTCTGTTGTGCTGGAGGTCTTGTGTTTGAATCCCTGTCTGTGCGAGGGTGTTAATTTTTGCTCGGATGTCTAATAGAATTTAGGTTGAGTTAAAATTCTGAGGGAGTTGTGAGTAGTGGGTTAGTGGGAGAAAAATAAGGGATTTTGTTGACATATCTTTTATTTTCTTCTTTTCAACTTTTAATTAGTTTTCCCCTTTCTTCAAAAATTGACGTCGGTTTCTGCTTCTTTTCAACTTTCCTGTCAATTTTATTTTTGTTCCACCTCTTTCTGGCGTAATCTTTGTTTCTCTGTTCCTTTTGATTTTTTTGTTCTTCATGACTGTTATTCGTGCGGTTTCGGTAAGCCTCTCAATTCTATTTTGTTGTAGTAGCATAACGATTGTTGTACGAATCTGAATTCTGTGAACGATTGTGTAGGTGAAGGCGGTGAATCTGTGGTTTTCACTTCGACGGTTTAAACTTTCGCGTGTAGTTATTTTGCGGTGGTAAGTATGGATCGTTGCTCAATTTAGTTTTGTTGATTTCATGAATCGTTTGTTAATCGGGCTTTGAGGATTTTATTTTTAGCTGTTGGTGGTCTCGGGGCTGATTTCACATCAAAACCATAAGAGGTGTGTACCCGAAACATGAAAAACTGAGATTCGGTGAAAGCAAAAAAACCTTATTGTCGACACCACACGGGCGTGTGCCTGGCCGTGTGGTTGGCCATGTGCGAGACACAAGCGTGTGATCGATGAAGGCATGACCGTGTGCAAGACACGGCCGTGTGGTAGTCTGAGCATGGCCGTGTGAGCCACACGGTCTAGGCCAAGTTGGGTATGTGGGCCCATACGGGCGTGTGGGCCCATATTTATAAAATTTTCCCTAGGTTCGCACGGGTCACTCTGATCAACTATGGGCCTACTGTGGGGTCGGTAAGGGCTAACCAAACCCTAGCTATGTGCTCTGTTATTCTGATAGTATGCTCTGAGTAGGACACTGTTATGCATGTCTGATTATTCTGCTATAAATATATATATTTGTTATCTGTATGTGAGCATGCTAAGTATGATCTTCTGTATCTGTAATCTGTAAACATGCTAGGGTGGGATTTGTATATGTGGAGGAAGTGTTCTGTTTGGCGATTATCGCCTATATTCTGGCAGCATGGTTGCATATTATTTGAAATGTGTCATAATGACACAATGTGGTGTGCAGGGATGGGTGGGTGTTTTTAACCCCACATGGTGTGATCTGATGGTCAGAGTTGGTGTGTAGAGGATGGGGGTAGGATTCTGTATATCTATTATGTTATCTGTAACTGTATCTGTAAAGGACTTAAGTCCGAATCTGAACCTGATCTGACTCTATTTGTGATATCTGTATGTTTGCATGTCTAATTCTGGAGGGTTACACACTGAGTTTACATAAACTCACTTCTATTGTCTGTTCTGTTCAGGTAATCCACAGACTTAGGCGGATTGGTGCAGCGGAGGTTCAGCGGTGACCACACGACTGAGAACTGTTCATACTTAATAATTAATGGTTTTTATTTAAATTTTGGATTTATTTGAGAGTTTGTAAGTTTTGGGACTCTCTGGACTATGTGGTTTTGACGGTTGGTTTTGGTTTCGTTTGCTTGCTATCCTGCTTGGTTTGACAAAATGATTTATGAAAACGACGGTTTTACGTAAACAAAGGTTTTTCTGAAAATACAAAACTGGATTTTTCTAAGACTTCCGCTATAAATTATGTTTTGGCAAAAGAATTAATTAAATAACGTTTCCAGTAATAGTTGTATAAATGAATACGAGTTATTAAGCTGAAATGATTTAACGTAACGAATTCGTTTTCAAAACCCACTCTTTGTGACATCTCCGCATTCGGCCATAACGTCTAGGCCGGGTTTGGGGTGTTACATTTATTGTTCTTAGTTGCTTACTTTCGAAATTGATAAAGATTAAATTGTTCTAATTAGAGAGATCATTTTTTTCAATATTAAAATTAAAAGCGACTGAGAGGTGTTTTTACCAAAAATTCTACCGTTAAATATATATTAATAATATTTTAATTTAATATGATAAAAATATCAATCAATTTAAAATTCTATATGCATATCTAGTACAATTAAAATGATGTATTCAAGAGTTAGATTATTAAGACACTAATCATATAAAATGTTTTGAAAGTGTGTAATAGCTATTTAGTAAATTCATTATTTATCTCTTTTTTTTATTTACCCTATTTGAAAGTTAGAGTATTAAGTTTGTTCAGTAAATTGTTAGTAAAATGGTGTATATAAGTCAACTATTGTAAGCTTATTGAATGGAATCGAGTAAAAAAATACTTTTACACTTGAATCGATTGTTTTCCTATTTCAATTGATTGTTCTCTTTGGTTAATCGATTGTTCTCTCATTTCAATCGATTACTTTCCTACTTCAATTAATCGATTGTTTCGTTATCCTCAGTCATCTCAACAGACTTTTTTGAAGCGGCTACAAAAGATAAAAAATTAGGCAATACTTTCAACCACTCAATGTCCAACCACACTGCCATAGTCATCAATAAAGTCCTTCAATTTTACAAGGGTTTTGAAGGCTTAACCCAAGTGATCGATGTGGGATGAGGATGGGGCACAAATCTTAAGCTCATTATTTCAAAGTACCCTCAAATGAAGGGTTTTAACTTTGATTTGCCCGTTGTTAAAGATGCTCCCAATATTCATGATTTTTTTTTCTTCATTTTTAAATTAGGAATAGTGTTATCGATGATTTTGTGATAAAAGATTCAAGAAATCTTAATTTTATTTAATTTTTATAAATTACTAATACCACTTTATGTTGAAGTACCGTTTACAGAAATAATTATATTTATCAAACATGAAAATAAATGGATATATTTTCTTTTAAAATTGTGTACAATTGAATCAAAATTAAAACTCTATATATATAATTGATCATCAAATAAAATTTTTATGTGTAAAATTACACTAAATCAAAATTCATATATCAAATTACACATTTGACCAAATTTAATATATAATTTCATCTTTTAAAACTTGTGCTCACTTTTATATAATAAATTAAATTGGTTGAGCCTTTAGATAAGACTTACATAGGAAAAACTAAGCTGAATTCCAATATAAAACTTCAAATTCAACCATTTGTATTTGAGCTCTATGTTTTATTTCGAATAAAAAGTTTTCAGTGCAATTGAAAATAAAAATCTCAATGTGGCACATGAGTGATGACAAGTCAATCAATAGAGTACACAAATTAAGTTTGGTCAACTTCAAGCTGGATAATGATTTAGTGTATTTTTAGATTGAATCAAACTCAAGTGGCTTGTAACTATAAATATTTTGTTTATAGATTAGATCAACCATGTTTTGATTTATGTTTAAAGTTTCCTCAAAGAATTTTGTTAACTTTTGGCAATATTTTGTTGATGTTAGGTGTGGAGCATGAAGGAGGAAATATGTTACAACAAAGTTCCTAATGGAGAAGTTATTCTTATGAAGGTTAGCCATGAAAGTTAATTGAATTCATTAAAATTACTACCAAATTATATTTTGGTCATACTTTCAAGTTTAAATCAAAATAAATTTCAAAAATAGTTAAAAATAGTTTTCATTTTAAATTAAAGTAAAATAATTAATTGATTAGAATATACACTTACTTAATGCTATGATCTTTAATATAAAATTCTTTAATATAAAATTAAGAGTTCAATATTTAATGATCAAAGTTCACACCTTATTGATGTAATTCTTTTTCTTCTAATTTGTAACTTAATTTTGTACCAAAAAATTGGTATTTATATAATATATTGGGCTAAGCAACCTATCAGTTTCTAGTAAAATCAATTTAGTTAATATAATCAGATTTTTCATTAATGATTTAAATTAATAAAGAATTAATTTATTTTTGTTTTCTACTAGTAAAAAATTGACCTTTTCATTAAATTGATTTAACCGATTGATTCAATCTTGTTATTTTTGTTTAAAATATTAAATATCGATTGAACCAGTTCAATCAATTGATTTAAATCAATTTTCCTTTATTATTATTATATTATTATTCAAACTAATAAATATATATTGATTGATTTAGTGGGTACTTCACGATTGGAGAGATGAAGAATGCTTGAAATTATTGAGAATTGTTATGAAGCAATATTAGTGACCGGAAAAATGGTATTATTGGAATCAATAATGCCAGGACTGCTCACGGCCGACGTTGTTGTAGTTACAACACTTAGGGTGGGTTCAGATGGGCGGTGCGTTTATTTACGGAAAACAGTAGTGACAGTGAGATTAGATATTGTAGTGATACTATAGCGTGACACAAAAAATAAGCTAAACGCACCGCACCGTACCCAACCGTCCATCCAAATCCACCCTCAATCTCGATGTGGGATAGCTTCATGTTCTCCCCGGTGCAAAGGGAAGGACATTCAAAGAGTTTGAGACATTGGCCTTTCAAGCTGGTTTCGCTGCTTTCAAACCTATTTGTCGTGCTTACAATTATTGGGCCATGGAATTGTTCCAGAACGTCAACAATTCACCACAATAATTATTTGCATTTCACATTTTACTGGAGTAATTACGATCCTAATTTCACAAGTTGTATTTGCAATTCTAGTTTTGGGCTTGATACCGATGTTGGGCCTTCAATTTAACTACTAGACCCGTTTTAGCTTTAAGGGCTCTTGGACCTCTTCTTTTGGCATTGCATGGAAACGGAACATCAAGGGTGATTTACTTTGTCTATTTCCATGATATACTCGATTTGGGTTTTTGAATATTTTCATTTTAATGAAAGAAACTCCAAATATGAGAAGCTTTGTATTTCGAATTTCAAAGGCATTAGATGTTATCACTTTAACCATTCAAAGTGGTTGCCTATTCTATGCTTTGTCAAAGCCTGCTTAGTTAGGTTTGAACCGAGTCATAAGCCTAAACGATTGTTAAATGCGCTCACCCTACTTCAAGTAGCGGTAAGGGAATCCCTCTTGCGGTATATAGATAAAAATAGAAACACATGTTGGCATATTTTAATTGTGTACGTTGATATATTGGAAGTTGCTGCAATGTGTTAATGGAAGTATTCATTTTCATTTTCACTGCGACAAAATAATTTGCCTTATTTGAAATATTGACAATTTATTGATACAAAATTGGGGGTTGTGTTGATATCATGGAATAATTCAAACCCATTAATGATACTTAATTCACTTGGAGAAACTTATCCTAAGGATTGGATTGGATCATTTATATAAATCCCTTAGATCAATGAAGTTGAATTGGACCAAAGCTTGAAGACTTATATGCCAACAATCTATTTTACTTTGGTTATTATTATATTGTATTTAGCTATTTTAACTGCTTTTTGGAAGAGATTGTGATTGATCTTTAATATGTTAGTAAGTCTCGAAATTATTTATATATTTGAGAGACTATAGGTAGATGTATTGATTTTTTTAGAGCACCTATTTTTCAATAAGGAACATTACTTGTGATAGTGCATTTTGACTGCAAAGCCTCTTAGTGATTGGTTTTACAAGCTAAGTTATCAGGGAGAGATTTAGTTATGAAAGGCCTAGTCTTTAAATTACAAAAGTAAGGATTCTTATTAGGGGAGTGTTAGAACTAGGATCATTGGTTGTATTTATTTCAAAGTTAGTGGATTTATCTCACTAAACTAGGCTCTACAAACGTAAGAAAATCAAACTGCATAAACAATTTTACTGTCCACTATTTTATTGTGGTTGTCACACTTTGATCAAAAGTGCGCACTTTCGTTGTCACTTTTGCTAATACTCAGTTTCTTTCAAATTTGCAATTGGTTCAAGTCAATTATTGGTATTAGAGTTGCTCACTTAACATAGATAGTGGAGATTCTTGGTGTTGCTATTTTCAAGTTATGAAATGATCATCAATCACCCATCTTCCGATGCTGGATTGTGAAAATTATACCCACTAGAAGGCACGTGTAAAGGAATATATCAAGTCTGTTGATGAAAAGACTTGGCGCTCTATTCTTATAGAAAGGCACGTAAGAACACCTTGCCAATGTTAACCCCATAGCACTGTATGCAATTTTTTGTGGAGTTGACCAACAAGAATTTAAGAGGATCTCAAAGTGCACCATCGTCAAAGCAGCTTGCACATTCTACAAATTACTCATGAGGGAACCAACATTGATTGTTAAGTAGTCCAAAATGCAAATGTTAACCACTAGATTCGAAAGTCTACGATGCAAGATTTAGAAACCATAGGTGAATTATATGCTAAACTATGTGACCTGTCAAATCAAGCATTTGTCTTGGGAGAAGAATATTCTAACACCAAGTTAGTCAGAAAAGGGCTAAGATCTCTACTTGGGAGAAGAATATTACAACACCAAAATGAAAGTGATCTAAAATTTGGATGGCCAAAATGAAAGTGTAAATATGATGTGGTATGTATAATCAATCACTATTAAAGATTTAACTGTTGGGTGACTAAAATAAAAGTGTCCTAAAAATTAGGTAATCAACTAGATAGTTTACACTATAAAAAATAGTCTCTTTGTCAAATTTTTTGTTGTTCATACATTTATATATCATGACTATTTGAATCAAACCAGATTGACTAGTCGGATCGATTGGATTTCGAATCGATTGATGTATTAGTTTAAAAAAAAGCTTTAAATCAATTAAACTGCAAACCAGTATGAATTAATTGAACCTAATTAAAAAATCGATTAAACTAATTATTAAACCAACTATTAAACCAATTTTAATATATTATTTTTATTTTTATAAAAGAGTTAATAATTTATTTAATGGAATTTTAATATATGGCTCGGAGCCTCGGCTTTTATTTCTTGGGGCCTGAAAAATATCAATTGTTATATAGTATAGCTCCGCTTTAATCCAAGTGAATTCGGTTCAAATTTGTAAATATCCTTCAAAACACAGTTCATACGAACAAAACGAATAATTCGATTCTTTGATAAATCTTTTTACAAACCATGAAAACAAATGTTAAAACTTTCTTTTACCAAAATATAAATATAAATGCAAATATATATATATATATATATATTTCCAATATCAAAGATCATAATCAATATGCGTTACATAAATATACTACGTCCTGGATTGCATGGGAAAATATTGCTTAACAATCTTTACTTGTAGAAATTACACAGTAAATTAAATTACTTAGCTCCCAAGATGAGAACATTGGCAATATTTGGTTACATAAACTCCGACAGCAACTGCCGACGAAACTGCTACAATGATTTCCATGGCCAACCTTTTATTCCAATTCATTGTTGAAGCTTTAACATCCATACCTGCAGCTGCTGCTATGCTTCGCTTTGGCATTATCACGTAAAGAATGCCATTGCAGAACTTTGCTTGTATTTGGTTTGCTTCTATTTCGTTTGAAACTTTAAATTCTCTCCGGAATCGGTTTCTTTTTTTTCCGTCAGAGTCCGATTCACGTTCTCCACTGATCACTAGGTTCCCAGAACTGCTCAGTTCAACTCGCAATTGCTGCCTTTTGAATCCTGCAATTTCCAATCTCTTCTTTAAAATCTGTTTATTATCTAAATGTGTCTTTTCCATATTCTTCTTTAATTTTGATAGCAGTATAGGTGGAATATTGAAATCTTTTGCATCTATTTTTAATATAAAAATATAAAATTAAACAATCTGATACATTGGTGGGAAAGAATTCTAACTTCACAAATGGAATTAAGATCTTACTACGTCTCATTTATTTATTTATTTATAACTTACTATACCTATCAAAATCTCAATTTCACCTATATAGTTAAAAATTTTCACCACCTATATATTATATAATAATTTTTAAAATCTTTAATTATATTGAAATAAAAATAAAAACAAATTCAAATATCAAATATTCATTTACACCCATCATAATCCACTTTAAATAGTAAATTTAACATTGAATACAAAATGACCATATTCAGATATTTGATTTGTTATTATTCATTCTCTATGCCGCAGAAATCATTTATATCTGACTTAATTGATTGAATTGATTTAAATCAGTTATGATCTCAATTAAATTGATTAGTTATCAATTATTAAAATTCATAATTGATCTACTTAGTGAAGTCGGTGTGGATTAATTAGTTATAATCTCAATTATATCAGATTGTTATTGATTATTAAAATTTAATACATATAAATTTTTATTTAATTTAAATATATTTATACTATAATACATAAAAATAGTGGTTAATTAACTTAAACAATCGAATTGACTTACGTTAAGTTAGTTCAAAAGTTGATCAGACGATTCAATTAATATTGAAGGTTATCGATTAAGGTAATTAAATTTAAAAAACATAAACAAATGAGACAGGCAAATGGTTGATTTAAATATATATATACACACACTTTACCTGGAAGATGTATCTCAAGGGTGTCACTATTTGGCTCTCTTTTCCATTTGCAGAAAGGCTCAAAATCTTCATAAGTGATTTCCATGAGAGGCTGCAACCTTTTTTTTTTCTTTTAAATTCTCTTTTAGGCTTATTTAGATGGTAATAAGGTTGAAATACTGTATATATAGTTTTTCTATTACAATTGATGAGCTAAGAATCCTTTGAGAAAGCTGATATAGGGTTTTCCTTTAACCTTTCCAACAATAATTCATTAATTGCTTTTGGAAGATTTGGGTTTCCTTTTGTTTTCAACTAGGGTTTTCCATTTTATTCTATGTATGGAAATTATTTATTTTCTATTCTTTACTTTTCTTAACCCTTTAGGATCAAATATTCTTTTTCATTTAATATAAAGGCTATAGATTAGATCTTGAGGTTACCATTCCACACTCAAATTTATTGGATATTATATTTAAGAGTAGTTGAATGAATTAATTGAGTTTAGTTTCGATTCAACAATTTTAAAAACTAAATAAATTTAGAGATACTTGTGAAATCGAATTCATCAAAACAAAATTATCAATTCGATTCAGCTTCTAATTTTTATTTCTCAATCATATAATTTCTTTTCAATCTATTTGATTGATTTGGAATGTTTTGAAAAATGTTATTTAGGTTTGAGTGTGTTTAGATATAAAAAAAAAAAAGGTATACATAAATCTTGATTCGGTTTGTAATTTGATACATGACTTTGATTTGGTGCAATTATATATTTGGAACTTTGATTGTTGTTCAAATGTACATGTGAAACTTTAATTTTGATTTAATTGTGCACATTTAAAGGAATAAATATATCAATATATTTTTATATTAGATATATATAATTATTTGTATTGCAGTATGTATACTTAAAATGGTATTATATCGACAATTGTGTTAGTAATTTACAAAAATAAATTAAATTAGTATTTCATGTATAAAATTGCATAAAATCAAAGTTCATATATAACATTACACATTGAACCAAAGTTCATGTGTAGTTTTGAGATTTATCACAAAAATATATAATTTTACTTACTTTAATTAAATGAGGAGTTATTGGTTTAGTTCCAGTTAAAAAAATTGTTGCTACCTAAAGTTGTTGTTCATTGAAAAACACAACAGTTAATGAAAGTGCTTGACTGCAGTAGCCATTATGGCATGGCATTGCGATAAATTGTGCAAACAAAAATATAAAGAACACTGATGTTTATTTGTGCAGTTCAATTTTCCTACGTCTACAGAGCCTAGTTGATTGAGTAATTCTACTATTTTTAATTTATAAAGGTGAATCATACTATCACTTCCCAAGTATAGATATCTTACTTTTATACTTCAAACAAAAACATTTACCTCTAAATCTTACTTGGAATTTAGGCATAAACACTAAAGATTTACAATTCAGTTTGCACTCTTACACAAAACAGTTCCTCAATGAACAAATTCAAGTGCTTTCAATATTCTCTCTCCTACTAAACCTGGACAAACCTCGTAACATATATCATTTTCGACTTGCTAACATAGAAACTAAATGAATACAAAACAACTTCTTGGAAATAACAATTATAATACATCAATAAAAGCATATTCTAATGAAGATATGGCCTTCCAAAATTAACATCACAATCCCAACCAATTCTCCTCAAAACAAGAGTTGTCTTGATTCATTCAAATCCAATCCAATCTTCAACAATCATGGACTAGTTCCCATAGATGGACCATCGTATCTTCAAAATATCAGCACAATAACTAATTCTAAAGATGATAAGTAACTCCACTATCTCAATGATGGGCTACAATAAACACTGTCGAATGCCACTCAACTCATCGCAACACACCTTCCCTTAACAAAGTTCACAAATCAATGGAATAAACAAATTAAATATACTCGCATGTTAAAATATACATTATTTAAGTGAACAATTCGAACCAAGTGAATTGAATTTGATTGGTTTCAGCTAGTTTATTTAATAAATTGATGTTTTACTCGTTATTCTTTAACTCGATCAAATTCAACTTTTTTTCTTATAATCACAAGTATTTTTATTCATTTTATACTATGAATTTAATCATGTTTGAACTAGAGTGAGATTCAAATAAAACCCTACCAATAATGCTGACTTCAAAATTAAAAACTTGGTCCAAGACTAAATTACTATAACAAAGTGTAAGGTATTATTTACATTATTCAATTTTTTTTATAATCACAGATGTCTTTATTCATTTAACACTCCGAGTTTAGTCTTGTTCGAACTGGAGTAATATTCAAATAAAACCCTTCCAATAATTCCAACTCCATAATTAAGATTTTGGTCAAAGACTAAATTACTATAGCTGAGTTTTGGGTATTATTTGCATTTTAAAATATTTATATATTCATATTTGTTATAAAATAAAGAGAGATGGAGAGAATAAAAAACAAAGAAAATATGAAAGCAATAGAGAATGTACTTTATTGATCAAAAGGGATGGTTATAATGCTTCATCAGAGTCTTTATTTATAGGCATAATAAAAGAAGTAGAGATCTAATTCTAATAACTATTAGAATTTAAAGTAAATTAAAACTTTATCTTGATCATGATGGACATCCACTTAATAAGATATTCATAACACTCCCCCTTGGATGTCCATTGGTAGATAATGTGCCTCGTTAAAACCTTATTAGGAAAAACCCTGTGGGATAAAAACCGAATGAAGGAAAAAGAGTACACAATCTATAATACGCATAATATGCTGCCTCATTAAAAACCTTACCAGGAAAATCCAATAGGACAAAACTTCGATTAAGGGAAAAAGAGTGCAACGCGTATTTACTCCCCCTCATGAAACATCACATATTTTCTCATATTCTATGTATTCAATCTTGAATACTAGTTTTTCAAATGACTATTTGAATGTATTTGATAAGAATTTATATTACCATTCTTTAAATGTCATGAGTGAGGGAAAATATTAGGGAAACATATTTTGATCTCTTCAAGAGTTTCAACAATAATCATAGCAAACTTTAATCATGATTCTTCTATAAAAATACAAATAGGTATTTTGGATAATTTTATAATCCTCTTTCAACTACTATTGACTAAGTCAAATTTACCAAATATTTTCAATTATTTCAATTCATATAAATGAATAATTTATTAAGAATTTCAATATGCTTCTAGCATTCTAAATTCTTCAAGGATTTTAATTTAAACTTTACTATATAGTGATTCATAAAAGGTTGTAACAATAACCATTAGAAGCAAGTTAAATCTTTTATAAATTGTCAATTTAATAATATATTTAAAGGTTATTGCATCCACTACAAAAGAATATTACATCTTTTCATAATCAATGGCAGGACTTAGCGAAAAACTACATATTTTTATTCTGCTTTTCCAAAACTACTTCAATTACACCATCACTGGCTTTATACCTTTAGATATTTGGAATACTGGTCCAAAAACTTCACGAATTTAATTGTACTTGAGTTGCCTCTTTCCATTTTGATCAATTTATTTCATATCTATATTTCTCAATAGATTTATTCAAAATCCTCATTTTATCTCATTATTTCAATAATAATATTGCATGCAAAATCATTGTCGACCACTTTTATTATTCGGTTTCACATTTTCTCAAATTGACATTGTAGAACCCAATTATTGCCCGGGCCCAACAAAGAAATAATACCCAAATTAAAAAACCCATTTTAAAACCCAAACCCAATTACAAATAACCAAACCCGAATGGCCCAATATCAAACCCAATTAAACAAACCCTAGCCCACTATCCTAAACTCTTCTAAGAAACCCTAGCCCCCTAGGTGTGCCGCCCTATCCTCGACCACTCACCACCACGATGACGCCGCCACCACCGCCCTTGTCACGGCCACACGCCCACTTGCACTGCAAGGAAAAGAAGACAAGACAAAACAATAAAAATCGTGTAAAAATGGCTATAAAAAGCCAAACAAAATACATTGTAAGGGGGCTCCTTTTTTTGCCCTCTTTTCATCATCAATACAAAAAAACAGATTCAAACAAGAGAAGATTAAGCAAAGAAAAAAACGAAGGTCTTTACATTTCTATTTTTTTCTTTTTCGAAATATCATGTTCTAATATTTCTTTGTTTTTCTTTCGAAATCGCATATACAAATACATATATATACATACGTATATGTAAAAAAAAAAAACAATTTTTTACCTTTTCCGGCCACCGTGCGCGATGGCCACAGCATGCAACGTCGGCGACGGAACAATGATCCGACGACCGGAAATCGCACCAGCCCCCCAGCCCTGCAGAGAAAAAAAAAGAGAGTTAAGAGTTTTTTTTTTTAAAAAGTGATGAAATGAAATTTTTTTTAAGAATTTTGGCCCTTAAATAGCCTTCCAAAACGACGCCGTTTTAGGGGCTGGCCTTTAACCCCAAAACGACGTCGTTTAGCCCCTATAACCAGCGTCGACCGACCCGACCGAGGGATCGCGTGTTTTTCATTAAGTGGGCTAATTACCCGCTTGGTCCTTCCGCTTTTCCGAATCCAACAATCGTGTTTTATCCTTTTTATTTTTGCCCCAAAATTTGCGCGCAGACTTTCAATTTAACCCCGCTCGAACGCTGCGTTTAACAGAGCGGAAAATTACATCTTTAATCCCCACCTTTTATGCGCGTGTTTTTAGTCCCCAAACCCCTATTTTATTTACGATTTGACCCGAAACTTCCGCTTTTAATGCAATTCGATCCATCTTTTAATCATTTTGCAATTGTTACCACTTTTACTACTATCGTATTTGTTATTATTATTATTTTATTATTATTACCATTGTTATTTCATTTTTATTACTAACACCATTACTATTATTATTATTTTCGTTTTTACTCGTATTTATTTATTTATTATTATTTATTTATTAATGTTATCGGTATCATTATTATTCAATATTTCCATTATTGTCTTTGTTATCATTAATATCACTATTGTTATTATTACTATTATTATGGTTTTTATTATTACCACTTTTGTTATTTTTATTTTCATTTTTACTATTATTATGATTATCTTTATTATCATTATTATTATTAGTAATATTTTTACCTCCGTTCACCAATAAAATACATTTCGTAAACCATCGTACTTCGTCTAAGTTTTAAAGGCAATATTCCGTATTTAGAAATTCGAGAGGTCGTGCCCTAAAGTATTGGGTTTCGATTCTTCTCGTTTGATCTAAATAACCGAATATCCTTTTAAAACAAATACATTTTTAAACTAAAAGCTTATTCTCGTGAACTCGAGATGTCGTGTCCTAATGCATTGGATGTGATGTTTTGTTATTCCGAGATAATATTTTCTAAAACCAAGGCAATGTTACAGTATTTAGAAGCTCGAGAAATCGTGCCCTAAAGTATTGGGTTTCCTTTTCTCGTCCATTCTAAATAACAAAATATCCTTTCAATTAAATCCATGAGTTTTGAATAAAAGGCAAGTTCAACTTTAAAGGTCGAAATGTGGTGTCCTAAAGTATTGGATGTAACACTTCACCTTAAAGCGAGACTGCCCTTGGCATACATTTCCAATTTATCCAAATTTGTTCTTCAACAACAAGAGGGATCGTATTTTGAATTCTTAAGTTTTCAACTTTCGACATTAAGACATTAGATAATCAATTAGGTACCAATTTTGGGCGTATCGAGGTGCTAACCCTTCCTCAAATGTAACCGACTCCCGAATCCATTTTCTCGATTTTTGTAGACCAAAATTGTGTTTTGATAAATTAACTGATTATTAAAAACAAACACTTTTAAGGTGACCCGATCACACCTCATCAAAAAAGATTGGTGGCGACTCCGCTTTTATATTCGTTTTTTCAAAACCCACGTCGACCCGTTTTTTCCAAAATTCAAAAATGGTTACGACTGACTTGGCGACTCCACCTGGGACCCCAAAAAGAGAGTCAGGCGAAAATTGATTATTTTTTGTCCTTTGTCGAAAGTTTGGAAATTTGATTTAAAATTTTTTTACTATCCTTGTGTTGCATTCATTTGTGTCATTGCATATGATTTCTATCTTCTTGTGCACAAGACATTGCATGACCGTTGTGGTCGCACCTTTAAGTGGGAGTGAGAAACTATTCCTTCGTGAGGTTTTCACCTCCGTGCGAGGATAGTGGATCGCTTCAGGATACATCCGCACCTATGTCTTCGTGAGATTTTCATCTCCGTGCGTACCATAGGGAAATGTATTCCACGAATCGAACTCGGTCTATATGAGCCTATAATGGGTGAGGATCGAGGAATCTCATGGTTCAGTACCCTACTCTAGAACCGAACCTCATATAGCGAGCCTTAAGAACCACTGCAGGTAGAGCCATGCCAAACCCTAGTGCTTACCTCGATTATGTATGTTATCCTCTACTTACTATTTATGAAATACTTGACTGCTTCATTTATTTTGCATGGCATATTCATCAAAAATGTATCGATTCACATTCAATTACCAAATGGATAGCTTTTCATGGAAAAAGAGTTTTTGATAAAGTGGGAGACAATGCGGCCGTCCGAATATGGGCCGAGACCGTGCAAAGAAGAGAAGGGTGATAGCCTTGCGTATGGGTGCGTGTCGAATTGTGGGACTTCACCCGTATCAGCGTAACCCGCAACAATCTTCAAGAAATGAAAGAGATATGGAGCCAATGGGACGAAGGTATCAAGCAACTGTTCTATTATCATTACGGCGATCCGCTTTACCGCTTGACATTAAGATAGACCAAGACTTATTCCGAGCTATGGCCCGCTTTTGAACCACGCTTATAGTTGCTTTACTTTTGGGAAAGTGGACTTGGTACCTACTATGGAAGAATACACCGCTCTGCTCCATTGCTCAAGATTCGACTGACAAAGTTTATGTAAGGCCGTTAATGTCCCCACATTCGTAAAAAGTTAATGAACATTACAGAATGAGCGAACAATGGGTTACACTCGAACAAAACAGAAAGGAGATTGTAAATGCATCCCCGGAAAATCTAAGAGATTTGATCATAGCACATCCTGAGCAAAGAAAAAGGGTTGACGCTTTAGCCTTGAGCATATATGGGCTAGTTATCTTCCCCAAAGCCCTAGGACATATAGATGAAGCGGTCACCGATTTGTTTGACAAATTAGAAAGAGGGATTACTCTGCTCTCGCAATTTTAACCAAACATTCAGTCCCTAAGCACATGCCAAGAGCGGGCGGGAAGATTCATCGGTTGCGCCCAACTCCTATTAGCATGGTTTCATGGTCATTTTTGGAAAATGGAAAAGATGTCGTGTCGAATTTTCTCCGAGGACTACTCCCTGGAAAAAATGGCAACCACGCCAAGACGAGATGATATTACTAAGAAAATTGGGTTATGATATTGCAAAAATTACAAGAAGAGGATGTAGCATGGAGAGCCTTGGGCGATCCCCGATGAGATTATATATCGATGCGGGGGATTTTGACTATGTCCCTATGCTCGGAATATGGGGAGTCGTCGTATACACCTCTCTCGTATTAAGACAATACAGGTCGAGACGCGGTTCGCCACCGACACAAGGGTTAACTCAATGCGAGTTTGACTACAAAGGAGAAAATTACAAGAAGAGAGTAAGGGAGATATCAAAAGCCCGGGTCGAATTCACACGTAATAAAAAGGTTTGCTGCCAATCCGATGACAACCCCCGAATATGACCGTGGAGGAGTCAAAGGATCAATGATAATATCCCCACGCCGGACCAAGAAGACATCCCATCACTAGAAGAGCACTTACAGGTGGTCCTCTCGGAACTTGAAATCATCAAACAAGATTTCAAAGGAAGAACCGAAGTTAGGAAAAAGGATGGAGCAACTAGAGGAAGAGAAAATACAATTGGGATTGGATGTCGACATTCGAAGCTAGAAGCCGAGAAGTCGAGAAAAGGAAAAATAAAGTCAAGAAGATTTAGACAGATCTAAAGAGACGGACTACAAGAAGCTACGAAGATCGATGAGAATCATGGGGACTTGGGAAAACGCTTCGAGCAATGGCGCTAAGAAATTAAAGAGGAGAAGCATAGAGCAAGTCAATGGGAAAGGAAACTCCGAGAGACTCAAGAGCGGGAGGATACCTCAAAAGAAGTCTAGTAGAGAGCCAAAATGAGAAAGAAAAATTAAAGACGCGGATCTCGAATTAGAGAAATCATTGTACCAAAGATCGGCCGCAACTCTCGTGGTCGAATTGAAGGCTAGTCTGAGCAGGATTGAAGAGATGAAAGCAAGAGTCGAAGAACTAGAATCGCTTTACATGGTTGTGAGCTACAGCAGAGCTTTTGAAGTCAACGAGGAACGTTGGAAGCAACAACCGCATCACTATCAAAACCAAGTCGAGACCGAGATTATATTATGGGGAAGTCAGGCCCAAGTACGAGAGGTGGCGGATCATCTACAAGCCTTAGCACCCAAGCCGACTTACTAAGTTTAATGTACGAGTCAAGATCGAGAGAGGACAAGAATTAGCCGATCTTCTTGAGAAAGTCAAGGCTTTAAGTATTAGGCGAGGCCTTATATGTAATCCATTTTATGAAAAAGACTTGTTTTCTAAGAAAAGTTATGCTAATGAAAATTGAATCAGAATCAATGCCTTTTTGTAGCACACATCTCATGCATCCGCATTACATTGCATCATACACATCAAATCTCACAAAGGAACCCTAAATTATGACAGAGAGTTACCTGGAACATCACTACTGATGCGAGAGGCAAAACAAAAGTGATGGATCAAAGAATAGAAAGATTAGAGCAAATGCAAAAGAAATGCAGGATCAAATGCAAGAGCGATTGGCCAAGATACAACAGACATGATAGGGCGGATGGAAGAATCCCAAAATAACATGATAAACCAAATTAAGCGCAAATTGTTGGCCAATGAACGTGAGAAGGGAAAGGGCGTTGCTTTGCTAGTTCGGGAACAACAATGACGATCCTGCTTACCCTCCGTGTTTTACCCCGCCAAATACCCAAGCGCCACGAGATGCGTATCCCCAAAGAACACCTGTTATTATCAGGCCGCAATATCAGGTTGATACCACGGTACCAACGCATCTCCCGACCAGTTCAGGTACTAATCCTGGGGAAGGTCCGGCTAACCCAGTGGTCCCCGATTTCGACGAAATGCCCGAAATGGACAAGGCGAAAATGGACTTCCCAAAGCAGCTCGAGGATCGTTGCAAGTGGCTAGAAGAAAAGTTTAAAGAAATAGAGACTGCTGACCACCGTTACGGAGTAGACGCTAAGGATTTAAGCCTAGTCCCAGACCTCGTACTTCCGCCAAAGTTCAAAACCCCTGATTTTGAAAAGTACAGTGGAGCCAAATTGGTCTCGAGGCGCACATCACAATGTTCGTCGCCGCAATGGCGGGGGCACGTTAACGATGATCAATGCGATTCACCATTTTTGTGATGGTTTAACCGGGTCTGCGGCTAAATGGTATAATCAGCTTAGCCGTACCCAGATCAAGTCGTGGAAGGACCTGGCACAGGCCTTCCTGAAACACTACGGCTACGTAGCTGATATAGCTCCTGACCGAATCACGCTCCAAAATATGGAGAAAAAGTCGGGCGAAAGCTTTAGGCAATATGCCCAACGGTGGAGGGAAGTAGCCACACAAGTTCAAATGCACCGCTCCTAGAAAAGGAGACAACCATGTTGTTCGTCAATACATTGAAAGCTCCCTTCATTAACCACATGCTGGGGGGCGCCACCAAAAGTTTCTCTGATATTGTGTTGTCAGGGGAAATGATAGAGAACGCAATCAGATGTGGCAAGATAGAGGCAGGAGAAGGTGCTAGAAAGACGATCCCGAAGAAAAGAGAGAACGATGTAAACAACATAAGCAAAAGTTATTCAAAGCCTATAATCGTGAACCACCCTGTAGTCAGAATCGCCCACCATCGAGTCCTCTAGACAGGAATCCAATGCAAAGCAAAATGCGGAGAAAATTCAATTCACACCAATCCCACTCACGTACAAAGAAATGTACCAAAATTTATTCGATGCACACATTGTTGCCCCCGCATTACTTAAAACCCCTCGCAGCCCCCATACCCTAAGTGGTATGATGCGAACGCACACGCATCACGAATACCATGCGAGAATTGTGGGGCATTCAATGAGCACCGTCTCGCTTTCAAGAAACCGGTGGAAAGACTCATCCAGATGGGTGTTGTAGAAGTAGACGATACCTCTAATGCGGGGCACCCACTGCCTAATCATGGGGTCAATATGATAGGCGAGAACATGGGAAAAAGAGTTAAGAGGGATATTGCCGAAGTGAAAACCCCAATGAGACGAGTCCGGAAGGAAATGATGAAAAGGGGATTGGTTGTGTCAAGCCCAAGAAGAGAGCATGAAAGAACAAGCAAGGGTTGTGAATTTCACAACATGGAGGGGACACGAAATCCAAAAGCGTATAGAGTTTAGGATTCTGGTACAAAGGCTGATGGACGATAAAGAGTTAGAATTCTACGAAGGCAACGAAGACCAAGAGGAAAGAAACATCTGCGTGTTAGAAGATGAAGCGAGGGTAAAACTTCGAAGACCAGGCTACCCTTTGGTCATCATCTCGCGACCAAAGAATGATGGAACCGAAATAAAAATAACTCAAAGATCGTGATTCGGAAACTCGCGGTCTTTTCATCTCAAGATAACAAAAGGTTCCCGAGAGCTATAATTGCAACATGACGATTCTCAAAAAGGGGACTCGTCCAAAGACTCGCAAAGGGAACTGGGGCCTCCAAGATCGTGATTCAAAACCGGCGGCTTTTTCATATGAAGATGACAAAAGGTTCCTCGAACTATAATCGCAACGTGACGGTTCTCGAAAGGAAGCCTCGTCCAACGCTGCAAAGGAAAACTGGGGGTAGGCTCTATACGCTGCGCAGCGGAAAGCGCTACGACGCGGTGAATACACGAATGGAGCTCACAAAGGAGAAAACCCGGTAGGCGAACCAAGAAAGGGAAAGTGACCAAACCGAGACGCTTATAAATGAGCCAAGAAGGAAGAAGAGGCTAGGAATTCTTAAAGTTTTGAAGCATAGCGAATACGATGTCGTGGAGCGCTACATAAGCAAATAGGCTCGTATATCCGTGCTTGACTTACTATTAAGCTCGAAGCGCACCGCAACGCACCGATGAAAGTACTAAACGAAACTTATGTTGCTAATGATATCACCGTTAATGTTGGATCGCCTGATTAGCAATATAAGCGCCGATAACTTCATTTTCTTTAATGATGATGAAATCCCTCCGAGGTACGGGTACCATCAAGGCTCTCCACATCACCACCCGATGCAAAGGATACACGTTACCGTGGTACTTGGTCGATAATGGGTCAGCTCTAAATGTTTTGCCATCGCCGACGCCAATCGATTACCCATTGACGGCTCTCACATGAAGGCTCGCCACAATGTAGTAAGGGCATTCGATGGAACCGAAAGGAAAGTTATGGGAAGGATCAAGTACCTCTATTAATCGCCCGGTATATATGAGGTGGATTTCATAGTAATGGATATCGATCATCCTATAATTGCTTGCCGGGAGACCTTGGATACACTCGGCGAGCAAGCGCTCCTCGCCATTGCACCAAAAGTTGAAGCTAGTTATAGAGGGTCGTCCGGTGACAATAAATGCCAAGAGGACGTAATCGCAATCGTGACCAATGGCGCGCCATATTTAGAAGCGAGATGATGAAGCAACCGAGTGCTCCTTCCGCTCTTTGGAATTTGTCAATGCAACATTTGTCATTGAGGGGAACAAGATCCCGATTTCAATTATCTAAAACCACGAAAATGGGTTTGCAAAATCGATGATCGGAACGAGAGCGCACCTAGGAAAGGACTTGGGAAGTATCTCCAAGGAGAGATCGAGGTCCCGAGATTGAAAGAAAAACGAGACCTCTTCGGTTTAGGGTTCAAACCGGACGCTGAAGCAAAAAGGAAAGAATTAGCAAAAAGACAAGAAAAAGAAGGAGAGCGCGTTTGGGCGGAAATGAGATTAAGTGGGAACCGGCGATAATTCCTCATATTCTTGAGACCTTTATATCGTGAGGGATTATCCACCAAGGACGATGAACGAAAGATGAGAAAGCCATAAAGGAATACGGGCAAACATGCACATCAATGCCATATTCGGGGAGAAAATAGAGGAAGAAAAGCTGAATGGTATCTCGCGCTTTACGAGCCGCAAATGTTTCTAAACAACTGACTGGCAGAGGAGATTCCTGTAGCTTTTAGAACTTATTCAGAGTAATACTCGGAACACACTTGTTGTCTAGAGGCGATAAGTGTCCCTTTTGTGAAAGCATGACTTTTGTACGAGGCATCGTTATTCTCAATGAAATGCATCTCCATTACCTTTTGAGCAAATCTTCTTCTTCGTTCATCATTATTATTCTTTAGATATTCCTAAATATTTCCATTCTTCATTCATAATGCCAATAAACATGCTTAGATTCCTTTATTCTATGAGCCTTTATTCATCTTCATAACAGGTCCCCAAATATCAACGACGTGAGCAACACTACCAATAACTCGTAATATCCTTTTGGGCAAGATACGGGTGTGGAAGATTTTCGTGGATTCTCAAGATGACCAAGGTTGTGACCTATCTCCCGAATCATTAAGGATGGTAGAACAAGAGGAGAAATAGATCCCGCCTCGCGAGAGTTAGTGGAAATAGTGGACTGGGGAGATAGGCAAGAAAAGAAGGAAGTGAAGATCGAGCTAGTATTACCAGAGACAAAAAGCGAGACCTCATTGAGTTACTTCATGAATTCAAAGATGTCTTCGCGTGGTCGATCAAGACATGCTGGGCTAAGCACCGATATCGTGGTACACCGGTTGCCTATAAAGGAAGAATACAAGCTACCCAACGAAACTTCGAAGGATGAGGCCGACGTCCCGTTGAAAATAAAAGAGGAGGTCAGAAACAATTTGATGCGGAGTTTCTTGCAAGTGGTTAAGTACTCGAGAATGGGTAGCCAACATCGTCCCCGCCCCAAGAAAGACGGAAAGTACGAATGTGTGTAGACTACAGAGATCTAAACAAGGCTAGCCTAAAAGATAATTTCCGTTACCTCACATCGATACCCTAGTGGACAACACGGCGGGTTACTCGTTGTTCTCCTTCATGGACGGTTTCTCGTGATACAACCGGATAAAGATGCTTCCCGAGGACATGGACAAGACTACGCTTCATAACCATGTGGGGACCTTTTGCTATAAAGTGATGCCGTTCGACTAAAGAATGCGGGAGCGACATATCGAGAGAGCCATGGTAACCCTATTTCACGACATGATGCACAAAGAAATTGAAGTGTACGTAGATGATATGATCGCCAAATCTCGGACCGAAAAGGAGCATGTCCAAGTCTTGAGGAAACTATTCTTGAGGTTAAGGAAATTCGGCTAAAGCTTAATCCAAAGAAAATGTACCTTCTGAGCCCGATCGAGAAATCGCTAGGATTTATAGTCGGTGAAAGGGGGATTGAGGTTGACCTGCACAAGGTCAAAGCAATACAAGAACCGCCTCCACCTCGCACGCAAAAAGAAGTTCGAGGTTTCTTAGGAAGGTTAAACTACATCGCTTTCGGTTCATCTCACAATTAATCGAGAAATGTGACCCCATATTCTGCTCCTTAAAAACACAATCCAGTGTGTGGGACGAGGAATGTCGAAACCTTCGATAAAGTGAAGCAATACCGTCCCAATGCTCCAAGATTGACGCCGCCTAATCCAGATAGGCCATTAATCCTCTATTTGACGGTACTTGATAACTCAATGGGATGTGTGCTCGCCAACACGATGGGTCGGAAAGAAAGAAAAGGCAATATACTACCTTAGTAAAAAGTTCACCGAATGTGAGACAAGGTACTCGCCAATTGAGAAACTTTGTTGTGCCTTGATCTCGACAACTCGGAGATTGAGACAATATATGTCAGTATCATACGACTTGGCTCATCTCGAAGCGAGGACCCTCCGAAATACATGATAGAATCGATCGCTTTGAATGGTCGGATGGCCCGATGGCAAATTTTGCTTTCTCGAGTTTGACATAGTTTATGTAAACCAAAAGGCGGTGAAAGGGAGTGCAATAGCGGATTTTCTAGCCGTGAGAGCTCTAGCAGACACGAGCCCTTGGACTTTGATTTCCCAATGAGGACCTAATGTACGTGGCAACCATCAAGAGGGTACCCTGCAGGATCGCCCTGGACACCGAACTTCGACGGGGCATCAAATGTCAGTGGGCAATGGAATTGGGGCAATACTCGTATCCCCAAACGGAGATCATTACCCTTTTACTTGTAGGTTGGATTTTGACCGCACAAACAATATGGCGGAGTACGAGGCTTGTATCATGGGCATCCGTGCGCTATAGAGCGCAAAATTAGGGTGCTAAAAGTGTACGGAGACTCGTGACCGTGATTTATCAACTTAGAGGAGAATGGGAAACGAGAGATCCCAAGTTGGTCGAATACAAAAGATTGGTCCAAGAATTGATCGAAGAGTTCGACGATGTCACTTTCAATTATCTGCCAAGAGACGATAATCAAATGGCTGATGCTCTAGCCACTTTGGCTTCCATGGTCCGGTTAAACAAAGCGTAAGATATGAAACCTATCCGAATGAGCATTCATGAGGCCCCGCCATCAACTCGCTACAACGTCGAAGAAGAAGAGAAAAGGGATCGTTCGTGGTATCATGATATACTGCAATACATAAAGAATCGTCAATACCACGAGCAGGCGACTGAGAATGACAAAAGGACGATAAGAAGACTGGCGTGTGACTATGTCTTGGACGGAGAAATCCTATACAAAAGAAGAAAGGATCAAGTGCTATTAAGGTGTGTGGGCGCCGCAGAGGCTAAGCAAATCCTGGAAGAGGTCCATGAAGGTGTTTGTGGAACGCACGCCAATGGTTTCACGATGGCTAGGCAAATCATGAGATTCGGTATTATTGGCCTACCATGGAAGGAGATTGCATTGATTATGCAAAAAAGTGTCATAAGTGCCAAATTTATGCGGACAAAATTCATGTACCACCTTCACCTCTACATGTTATGACTTCCCCATGGCCCTTTTCTATGTGGGGCATGGACGTCATTGGGCCAATCTCGCCAAAAGCTTCTAATGGACATTGGTTCATCTTCGTGGTAATCGATTACTTCACTAAGTGGGTAGAGGTCGCTCATATGCCAATGTGACAAAATCAATTAGCTTAGCAAGTTCTTAAAAGGGAAATCATATGTCGATATGGAATGCCCGAGAAGATCATATCCGATAATGCGTTAAACTTGAACAATAGCATGATCGCAGAGGTCTGTGGGCAATTCAAGATCAGACACCACAATTCATCGCCATATCGCCCAAAGATGAATGGGGCAGTAGAGGCAGCTAATAAGAACATCAAGAGGATAGTGGGGAAAATGACTGAGACCTACAGGGATTGGCACGAGAAATTACCGTTTGCCCTTTTTGTTTCCGGAACGCCGGTCGGAACCTCCACCGGGCAACTCCTTTCTCACCGGTCTACGGGATGGAGCGCGCTTACCTATCGAAGTTGAAATTCCATCCCTTCGAGTCTTGTCTGAACCGAAGTTGGACGGCGAGAATGGATCCGAGCTCGATATGATCGGGCTAAATTTGATTGAAGAAAAAGGTTGAAAGCTATTCGTCATGGTCGATGTACGAAGCGAATGACGCGAGCATACAACAAAAAGGTGCGCCAAGAGAATTCCACAAGGAAACTTAGTTTTGAAAAAGATCCTCCCCATACAAAAGGATTTCAGAGGGAAATGGATGCCTAATTGGGAAGGACCTTATGTGGTGAAAAAGGCTTTCTCTGGAGGAGCTCTGATCTTGGCCGAGATGGATGGGAAGAACTTATCAAATCCAGTAAATTCGGATTCGGTCAAGAAGTATTACAGCGTGAAAGAAGGAAAAGTCTAAGGCGAAAACCCGCAGCGGGGCGCTTTTCTAAAAAAAAAAAAAAAAAAAAAGAGGCCAAGGCAAAAACCCGTAAAGGGCGCTTTGAGACCAAAGGGCTTTGAGTCGAAAACCCGATAAGGCGGCTCAAATTCAAACGAAAAGACGAAATGTGTGACGATTTTGTTCTCCTGCATTGGCAAAAGGAGGAATGTTACGCCTCGGGATATCTACAGAAGCGCAAGCAGATCTCCCAACATCCATTCACTTCAAAATGATCTTCGTAAAGATTGGATAGTGAAGCTCAGTCATGATATTTGGGGCACCTACCTTTTTCCTTCTCACTCATTTTTGTATTTCAATCATGTTTGCTTTTGTTGATTAATCCAATTCCATTCTTCATTGATATTCATCATTTAAGTTTTTTTTAAAAACTGTTTTTGCAATTGAAATAACGGTCGATGGACCCATAATGCTTCCATAAAAGGAGTTTTGCCTATTACTCGAAGTCTCTAAACAAAGACAGAACTCTCAAACAGATCGTTGTTTAGAACCAACACGCCTAGGGGTTGGAAACGCTCGAGAAAGAGGAGTCTAAAATCATAGCTCATGACTATGAGAAGATTTAAAATTACGCTCGTCTCATGCGGCCTTGATGAATGTACGAGCAAAGGACAACCCTAACCATTAAAAGGGATCATTTAGCTTTACATTCATACATCATCACATTCGATTAGGAGCATTCGACTCATCATTGCATCCTAATCATTGTAGAAAGACCACCTACATTCGTGCAAGTGTAGTCCATAGTACATTTAGTTAGGAGCATTAGATTCATTCCGATCATAGCATCCTAATCATTTGGCATAAACACAAGCATATGAAACCAAGTCTACGAGGATATGTCCCCAGAGGACGGAGTATCAACACCGGAGAAACCACCATCCTATTGCCATCGCCATCCGGTGGAATAGGTTGAAGATTATCCTATTGCCATCGACCAAATGGTGGAATGGGTTGAAGATTATCCTATTGCCACCGACTCAAGAGCGGAATAGGTAAAAGATTTCCTATTGCCATTGACCGGCAAAGTGGAATAGGTTGAAGACTGCTCCTATTACCACCGACCAGCAAAGAAATAGGTCAAATTTGTAGATCTTGTCGCCTCTAACCAAAGAGTGGGGCAAGATCGAAGGCAAATCTCGCCTCCCTAAACAAGTAGGGGTCATGATTTAAGCCACCGTCCTATTACCACCGACCAGCAGTGAAATAGGTCAAATTTGTAGATCTTGTCGCCCTAACCAGTGGTGGGGGCAAGATCGAAGGCAAATCTCGCCTCCTAAACAAAGAGGGGTCATGATTTAAGCCACTGTCCTATTACCACCGACCAAAGAAGGGAATAGGTCAAATTTGTAGATCCTGTCGCCTAACCAAAGAGTGGGGCAAGATCGAAGGCAAATCTCGTCTCCTAAACAAAGAGGGGTCATGATTTAAGCCACCGTCCTATTGCCACCGACCAGCAGATGAAATAGGTCAAATTTGTAGATCTTGTCGCCTCTAACCAGTGAGTGGGGCAAGATCGAAGGCAAATCTCGCCTCCCTAAACAAAGAGGGGTCATGATTTAAACCACCGCCCTATTGCCACCGACCAGCAAAGTGAAATAGGTCAAATTTGTAGATCTTGTCGCCTAACCAAAGTGGGGGCAAGATCGAAGGCAAATCTCGCCTCCTAAACAAGAGGGAACATGATTTAAGCCATCATCCTATTGTCTTGGCCAAAGAGTGGAATAAGATGAAGATTACAAACCTTACCCCCTCAAGTTGCAATGGAGCAAAGTTGAAGATGTAAATCTATCCCCGGTTGCAAAGGTGGAGCGATTTAAAATAAACAAGTCTCATCCCCTCAAGTCGCAGCAGAGCAAATTGAAGCTATAGGTCCTATCTCTCCTCAAGTAGCGGTGGAATGGATCGAAGCGACAAGATGCGGTGAATGTGAATGAAGCTATCTCGTGGAAGAGCACCTAAGAAGTCAAGACTCAACAAGGCCGGGCAAAATTGGTCCTTTGAAAGTCTTTGCTCCATTCTCGTTACACAATAATGAGCAAAGAGGGGCACTGAGAACCCAATTATTGCCCGGCCCAACAAAGAAATAAAACCCAAATTAAAAACCCATTTTAAAACCCAAACCCAATTACAAATAACCAAACCCGAATGGCCCAATATCAAACCCAATTAAACAAACCCTAGCCCACTATCCTAAACTCTTCTAAGAAACCCCTAGCCCCTAGGTGTGCCGCCTCTATCCTCCGACTCTACCACTGGGCCCGACGCCGCACCACCGCTTCTTGTCACGGCCACCGCCCACTTGCACTGCAAAGAAAAGAAGACAAGACAAAAACAATAAAAATCGTGTAAAAATGGCTATAAAAAGCCAAACAAAATACATTGTAAGGGGCTCCTTTTTTTGCCCTCTTTTCATCATCAATACAAAAAAAGATTCAAACAAGAGAAGATTAAGCAAAGAAAAACGGGTCTTTACATTTCTATTTTTTTCTTTTCAAATATCATGTTCTAATATTTCTTTGTTTTTCTTTCAAATCGCATATACAAATACATATATATACATACGTATATGTAAAAAAAAAAATTTTTACCTTTTCCGCCACCGCAGGCGCGGTGGTCGGCGCGCTTGTAACAAGGCGCGGGCGACGGAACGACGATTGGTCCGACGACCGAATCGCACCAAATTTCACCTTCGCAGAAAAAAAAAGAGAGTTAAGAGTTTTTTATTAAAAAGTGATGAAATGAAATTTTTTAAGAATTTTGGCCCTTAAATAGCCTTCAAAACGACGCCGGTTTTTAGGGGTGGGCCTTTAACCCCAAAACGACGTCGTTTAGCCCCTATAACCCGCGCGTCGACCCGACCCGACTGAGGGATCCGCGTGTTTTCATTAAGTGGGCTAATTACCCGCTTGGTCCTTCCGCTTTTCCAGAATCCAACAATCAGGTTTTTATCCTTTTTATTTTTGCCCCAAAATTTCGCGCAGCTTTCAATTTAACCCCCGTTCGAACGCTGCGTTTAACAGAGCGGGAAAATTACATCTTTAATCCCCCACCTTTTATGCGTGTTTTTTAGTCCCCAAACCCTATTTTATTTACGATTTGACCTTAAACTTCCGCTTTAATGCAATTCGATCCATCTTTTTAATCATTTTGCAATTGTTACCACTTTTACTACTATCGTATTTGTTATTATTATTATTTTATTATTATTACCATTGTTATTTCATTTTTATTACTAACACCATTACTATTATTATTATTTTCGTTTTTACTCGTATTTATTTATTTATTTATTTATTTATTATTTATTTATTAATGTTATCGGTATCATTATTATTCAATATTTCCATTATTGTCTTTGTTATCATTAATATCACTATTGTTATTATTACTATTATTATGGTTTTTATTATTACCACTTTTGTTATTTTTATTTTCATTTTTACTATTATTATGATTATCTTTATTATCATTATTATTATTAGTAATATTTTTACCTCCGCTCACCAATAAAATACATTTCAGAAACCATCGTATTTCGCCTAAGTTTTAAAGGCAATATTCGTATTTAGAAATTTGAGAGGTCGTGCCCTAAAGTATTGGGTTTCGATTCTTCTCGCTTGATCTAAATAACCGAATATCCTTTTAAAACAAATACATTTTTAAACTAAAAGCTTATTCTCGTGAACTCGAGATGTCGTGTCCTAATGCATTGGATGTGATGTTTTGTTATTCCGAGATAATATTTTCTAAAACCAAGGCAATGTTCTCAGATTTAGAAGCTCGAGAAATCGTGCCCTAAAGTATTGGGTTTCCTTTTCTCGTCCATTCTAAATAACAAAATATCCTTTCAATTAAATCCATGAGTTTTGAATAAAAGGCAAGTTCAACTTTAAAGGTCGAAATGTGGTGTCCTAAAGTATTGGATGTAACACTTCACCTTAAAACGAGACTACCCTTGGCATACATTTCCAATTTATCCAAATTTGTTCTTCAACAACAAGAGGGATCGTATTTTGAATTCTTAAGTTTTCAACTTTCGACATTAAGACATTAGATAATCAATTAGGTACCAATTTTGGGCGATCGAGGGTGCTAACCCTTCCTCGTGACGTAAACCGACTCCCTAATCCATTTTTCTCGATTTTCGAGACCAAAATTGTGTTTTGATAAATTAATCTGATTATTAAAAACAAACACTTTTTAAGGTGACCCGATCACACCTCATCAAAAAAGATTGGTGGCGACTCCGCTTTTTTATATTCGTTTTCAAAACCCACGTCGACCCGCTTTTTTCCAAAATTCAAAATGGTTACTGATGGCACATAACTTATCGAGATATCTTATTTTCATTATTTTAATCTTCATCTTCGGTACTTGAATCTCTTCTGGATTTTTACTTGTTAGTTATGTCTTGGGTCTCTTCTCGAACACCACCTCCACTATATGACCATCTAGAAGAATTTTCATCTTTAGAACCGATCAAACTATTATTTATTCTACCTGATTGTCTTACTGGGACTTTTGGTTCAAATTAAAATATTAACTTGGTTATTCTCATTAATTTTGTAAATACATCTGATAATTAACTTGTAATGAGTTATCATTGTTGAACTTCTAGTTCAAATTACTCTCCTTGACTTATTACAAGTTATTATTTCTTTCCCCCTAATGTCGGGAAAACTGTCGAATCAAAATTATAATCACAAATAATGTCATAAATGAATCTCCAATGCATTCAAAACATCTAATAATACAAAGAAACTTGTAATTAAAATATATTTCCAACTTTCTTTGAGGATTCACTCATCTTTGTGCGTTATGGTGGAGCAATTGGAACATATAGGCACATACAAAAATTCAAAGATGAGAAATATTTAGCTCTTGATCAAAACCAATTGTAATGGAGAGTATTTATAACTTATTGGCTTGATGCGTACAACACGTAAATCAGCATAATCTCATGTTGAAATAGAAAGTTTAGTTCTCATAAGTAATTGTTTAGACATTAATCAGATGTGTTTAATAAAAAATTTCTCTAAACCATTATGGGCAAACTTTTACAAAAATTTTTCAAACTCATTCAATAAAAGACTGAGATATAAATTCATCAGTATTAGCAAGATGATTTTATATTAATTGCATAATCAAATTAATTATTTAAACAAGCAATCTTGCAAACGACAAAAGTTGCGATTGATAACACATATGTGATTATTTTGTAGATGCATCTACCAAAATCATATAATATTAAAATCATCCACATGGTGGATGAATGGGTCCATATTCATTTCAGAAATGCAAGACATTAAATCTCAACTTTAGCTAGTGAGTTTCTAAGAATCAATTTTCATTGAGAACAAACTACAAATGAGAATTTTTTTTTTAAATTAAAGAAACTTTTGGTTCTTTAATGAATGTCCATTTAAATTCTCAATTAATTTTTGCATCATATATGATCTAGGATGGTCTAACTGGTCACGCCAAATAGTAAAAGTATTTGTATTAGTAAACTTCTGGTTTACTTCAACATGTTTTTCTATAACACCCCTCACCCGTATTCAACATCGAAATAGGGTTACAGAGAATTACCTGACTTATAAAATAATTAAACATTCAAATCAGATAAATTTTTACATTACAAGCAATCATTAATCAATTTCAATCACATGGTCCCTATTATGAGCATATGGGGCCGTAAACATGCTTTGGGAGTAGTTCGAGTAACTAAACCGATAACTCAAGTAACTTTCATGAAACTTTGAAAAATTTTCTCAAAACATGTAACGACCCGAATTTTGGGCCTAGAAGTTCGGGTTTTTAGTGTAGCGACAATGGAGGTTGCACACATAAGTTTAGTTGTGCAATTTAGTGACAAGAATGGGCCCTCTTGGTCTAGTGGTGATGTGAGCGTTAGTATACCTTGAGGTTCTGGGTTCGAGTAGCGGGATGCGCAATCGTGGAGAGTCTTTTATTTTGTTCTTCTTTAGTATTAATTATAAATGTTTATTTATGGTATTATATGTGATCATTTGTAAATCGAGTTTTAAAATTTATAAAAGAATGATCGAACTCGAAACCAACTCGACAACGATTAAAGGCAAGTGCACCTATCGAGCAGTATAGTATAGTTTAGGCAAGACCGGATTATCGAACCCAAAGGAACTAAAAGTACTAATACTCACCGCTTTTTATTATTTAGCCTTAATATAAAGTGATGGTTGTTAAACTAAAACTAATCTACTTACTAAGCTAAGACGCAAAGACAAAAAGAATGAATTCGGAAATAACTTTTGGAAAAACTCGGTTCACTCAAGCGATACCCTTAGGAAAAATCCACCTAGACTCCACTTGTTATCTAACCTTGAACCATATGATTTATTTTCTTAGTTTGATCCGTGAGACTCCTAACGTATATTAAACCCTCTCTCGAGGCGAATAACGCCTAACCCTAGGTTAATTAGTGTAACTCGTCGCTTATAATAACCCCTAGAATAGCAATAAATTGATCCTGTAGACTCCCATATTAGGTTTCACCCTAATCCGACAAAATCTCGTCACCCTATCTCTAGGCGTGCGATCAACTCCGCTTAATTATGTTGGATCTACTCTTGGCGGTGGTCTATTCCTCCTCCACCTAAGCACATTAAATTTGGATTAAGCTCACATAATTAAGAACAAACTAAGTATTTATCATATAATTTAAATAATCAAATAACAAGATTCATCATAGGTTTCATCCCCTTCAGGTATCCAAAGGTTTAGTTCAAAACAATAAAGGAAAACATCTCAAGAGAAAAGATAACACAAAACATAAGAAATCCCTAAAACCCCTCAAGGAATTGAAGAGGAGATCCTCCGTCTTGAGTAGAATTCCGGCTTCTTGAGATGGATCAACTGGCTATCTTCGAGTGATTCCCACAAATCGACCTTTTCGGTTTGGCTTTTTAGCCTAGCTTTTCCGCCCCTTTCAATTTGGTACCTAGGGTGTATTTATAGGCTTTGAAACACATTTCTTTCTCCCTAAGTATCCTTTCCAGATGAAATTCCTCTTCTCCACCACAGCAGAGGCACGGCCATGGCTGCACGCAGAGTGTAAATCGTGGCGGTGCCGTGTTCGACATCAAGTTAAATGAGGCACGATCGTGTAAGTCGTGGGCAAGGCCGTGTTCTAGTAGGAATGGTGGCACGACCGTGTGGAGTGGAGTTCGTGCCGTGTCAATTTCGGTGGCTTGGCCCAACTTGGTCCGCTTTAAGCCTGCTTTCTCGTTCTTTTCATCCTCGGGTGCTTTCACGAGTATAAGACATGAAAAGAAAGGATTAAAAGCACCTTTTATATAAATTGGGGCTTAAATCATCCAAAAGCATACTAAATGTGGGCTTAGAATATGTTACTTTTACAATTTATCAAATACCCCCACACTTAAGCTTTAAATTTAGCATAAAGTGGCATGTGAATACTATGTGTATTACCAGGCCAAGGAACAATTCACCATCAAACGTAGATAAACAATCAGCCTCGGCTGTCAGTTCTGCACTGCAAGGGAAGTTAGATGTGGTGAAGTAACTAGGAAAATCTGAACTAACCTGACTATTTGATTACTATGTGTCATTGAAAATAAACATTTTTCGTAAATATAACATCTTCCCGGTTTTTCTTCTCTATTGTTTGAGACAGCGCGCCGCTCACACGATATGCAAAGTAAATGAGCAGGATAGCTTGGATGTAATGCGAACGCAGGAGTGAGCGGCATGGCAGAGTGCAAGCGCGCAGGTGCATGAGACTACTAAATCCTAGCACTCTGACCTACACGCGAATAGTGAAGATGCTAACAAAGCACATGGTATAGTGATTAGCATAAGGCCAGGCTGGGGTGCTTAGTTAACGTAAGCATCGCAGCTTTTTAGAGATTGGGTGCGCGCTTGACCATCGGTAGATCAACCATAAAACGCTCGGCTGCCTGGCATGCGGTTCTTACGCGATATGCAATCAAAGCTAAGCTATACTCTTCAGGCAACTAAAAAGAAAACATATATGCCCTATGTAATTGGAGAATATAAGATATCAGTGTTGCGATATCAACCTGTAAATGTGTCCAATCAAAGCAACTTTTTAAGGGTGTTTGAAACATTGTGATGTAGAAAAAAGCAGTTTAATTTCTCTAAGTGGACATGTGGACTTTGTGCATTCTAATCTAGTCATATTAATTATCATGACACCATTCATATTATCGTGCAAAGTAATCCCACTGTCAAGTAGCACAGGTAATCTATTTCAAAATATGTATCTAAGGCAGGTTTGGGCTGGAACGCATTGTGTGTATTTCAGGAGCTGCTTTACTTTTTCTGCAGGGCATCGTTGTGTGCGATATATATAACCTTAAGTAGCGTAAAACTCATGGATATGGGGAAACCTCCCTCGACTTTCAAGGATTCCCTAAGATGAATCAGTACTTTGTCATGGTGATGGGTCACGGGTCTCTGATAGTGAACCACACACGCTTGAAGAAAGAAATCCGCTTCAAGATTGTGGCTGTGTGATCCCATATACACAATTGTAAAATAAACCAAATATAAAATTACATAAGATAAGAGACATCAAGCTAAACTAAAGAAATATAGGATGAATTAAGACTCCTTAGTTTGGGTGGGTGGGTGTGATTTCTAACAGGCCGAAGGTGTGGTGGTATGGCGCATTCCTGCAAGAAAGAACCTAACCCAAATAAGAAATTAAAACAATGAAACCTAAAATAAGATATAAGTAGATAAAGAAATAGGTAGAATAAAACAAAACGATGTAGAATTCGGGTGGTCTCAAGACCATTGTGTTTGTTCGATGAACCGATAAACCCATTCATAGCTCTTTCTGCTACGGGTAAGGATTTAATGTGGTCGAGAGTCTATGATTTATTAGGAAAAAGAAAGAGAAAGTATAGGCGAAAGGAGCAGGCCGAGTTGCATGGTGCTAGGTTAATAAAGCGGAAGGTAAGGCATGATAATGAAATGGGAATTTCTCGGTCTGCGCTTTAGCGCCTTCTAGCCGGGTGTGTGTCGTGGCCGACCAACACTCGTCATTTCGCACACTTCAGTCAGTGTCAGTGGTTAATTCCACCTCTGCCTGTCTAGCCTCTGGTTAGACGCATATTAACCTGTATCGTTGGTTCACCCTGCCAAGAACCATAGCCCCGTCGTATGGTCCCACACGAGCCCACCAGTAGTAAGCCCTTTAATGCCTGATTCCTCGAGTGGAAGTGGGGATCCGATCGCTGAGAGTAGGTCATTACGACATACGGCTTTCACTCTCACCATCTCACTGCTGGTACTAGTGATTCTTTCAAAACCCACTACTCTGTACGGCGGCAAGCAGTAGTCCCGATATTCACCTTTCGTTGTAGTTTTATAACTCATTTATCTGCATAAAATAAATAAATTTAAAACAAATGAGAATAAGTTATGTTAATTGCTGCTGCTGCCTCTATGCATAGCTTATGTTTATGACTTTAAGCTTGGGACTTTACATTTGTATCTTCAAGGTGGTTTCGAGGAGTTGGAGTTGAGTCTTCATATACATTATCTGTCTGGCTCTCGTGGAAAAAATTAATCGAGAGCCGCTATAGTAAAAGTACAAAAATAGGATTACTTACTATTCTGTATGGGAAAAAACCTTTGCTACTCCTAAGGTATTCTTGTGTCTTATATAGAGTCCGAAGGCTAGAGATATTCGAAACTGTACATCAGCATCTTGTGTCTCTATTTTTAAAGTGGTCATGTTCCTATAAATATACGCTTCCTACAGACTCCTTTGATACTCGGTACTGTGGTTCGTGTGGTTCCTGCCCTTAGTGAAGCCTCATCATCCTATTTTCCCTTGAAATAGCCTTTGGTCTGCACTAATCAATTCCAAGTTCTCGATTCCACATATTTATTTCTCTAGCTGGGCCGTGTGAGTCCTGTCTGGATTTTGCAGTGTTTCCCGTGTTAAAGATTGGCCTATAGTTTATTAGGAAATTCCGTGATGATTTTCGAAGGTTGTAGCAAATGAGGCTTGATGGTAATGGTGTGTGACGGTCTATACTATGCGTATAGAGCGCTCTCTTCAACATTAATTTAATCAATAAAAGTGTCTTCCTAAAATTAGGTCGACCATTCCGTCATGTCTGAATAATAACCCACCGGAACAAATCACCGGCCGAATCCATACAGAACATCTTCTATAATACCCGTGCAGGGGAATTCACAACAATTCCGATAATTAATTCTGTCCTAAATATTGGGTTTCCCTTTGCAATCGCTTAGAAGCAATTTATAAGGCATATTCCATTTATATGCTTGCTTGCCTTCAAATGCGACTAGATTATCAACAAAGAAGGATCTACCAATTAAACATGGATTGCTTAAACTCCTTGACTTTAGTTTCTACGTAGCTATTCTTGTAAGATGTAAGCACTATGCTGAGTTCCTATACCACCTTCATCTAATTTTCGCTATTATCGGCTCTCTTAAGAATTTCCCTGAATCAGGCATCTGGAAAAGAGCTTCTGAGTGGCTAAGTTTGAATTTTAGAAACTTACGATTTGCGGCCTCTCCGTCGCTCTCCATAATTTCTGATAAGGTATCTCACGAGAGGTTGGTGCTCACTCCTTTTAACTGGTTGGCCTGCCTTATTTACCTCATCTTTTTCACCGCTTCTCAAAGGAGATGGACGATCTACTATCTCCCACTGAAATGCCAAACTTTACACTCAGTTAATACAGCACGCCAGTGGCCATGTCACGGTCGGGGAGCATGAAGCTTGGTAATTCCTCCATTGAATGGCATTTCCACGTTTTATGAAGTCCTCCTCACTTAGTTCCTCTATCAGCTTTGATGCGATGTTTGGGTGCTGAGTGCTACCCTTATTTTTCGGACTGACACATCAGGATGCGCAATTGGTCACGTCCTTCTAAGGCTAACTCTTCAGAGATAGGGCTATCTGACGGAAATTTTTGATGAGTTACTAATTCTTTGATTTGTCTCCGGAGTAGAAAAAATTTTAGTATCTTCAGCACGATTATAATTATTAACTATGGATTATTGATGTAGAATGTTAATGGTATAGTTCATCTGCTGCTAACTACCCGTTTGGTGCGGTAATGCAGACTGGTTCCAGCGCATGCTGCGTGTACTGGTGCTTTGAAGAACACAAAGACTATCTGATACTTTGTGTTAACTTACCCTGGTTTGATAGCATAGCACGTCGCGGTGTTGTAAAACTCGGGCCGCTTTTGTTGGCTTTTATTCTCGTAACTACACATGTAGTGATAGTCAACAATGAGCATCTCTTCACAAACCCTTGAGATTTGCCTCAGAGTTCTATTGTCTGCTACGTTCTCCACCCTGGCGCTAATCATTCAATCGGGCAAGGATCTAGCACATAAAGTTCACTTGCTGGTACTGTGGTAGTATCTCCTCGAGATGCTGTATCTTCATGCATGCGTAGCAATGTCTCCTAAAATCCATATGCACCAAAAGAGAAGATATATCATTCGAATTTGGCTAGTTGGCTGGCGGAATTGGGAAAATATTTAATAGAAATTTGGCCATTTTCTTCGTATTAATCGCATCCCCGCGGTAGTAAATGAGTCAATCGCAATCGTCATTTATTCAATGAAAAGGGAAATAACCGAAGGCGACATGGCATCAATGAATCGACGATATTGGAAGGTGTATCCCTAAAGTTACTATACGAGTGTTCGTTCCGGCCCCAAACCATCAAATTGAAATAAGCCCACAAGGAATCATCGGAATAGTGCCAGCTTAATTCGAAATTATTAAGCAAATGCCGGGTTTCGGTGCAATACCGACCTTTTCGCCTCGCAATGAGGTTTAGCATAATCATACATGCATTTGAGGTAATTTCATCGCCATCATTTGTGGTGGTGGGATTGTCATTCCTCGTGTAGGGATTGACTGGCCTCAACGCTTCTTCTTCTGCTGTAGCAGTTTGAGGCTGCTGGCTCCTACCTCTACTTATTTCTTTGTGACGATAGCTCCCCAATTTCTTCTCATCGATTTAAGGTCTCCTGGGCCCTTCCCCCAGTCATAAAACTAAATTTTCACTGCAGAAAAAGAAAGAAAGAAATTTACAAATTAAATTAAAAACTAAAATATAAAAATAATTGCAAAAAATAAAATAATACAAAGTAATAAAATAGAGTTTTCTTTAATATTTAAGTCTATACAGTACACCTTCAAAAACGATATTTGATCAGTAAATTAGAGTTTTTAAAATTTATAAAGAACGATTCAGACCTGAGCACCGTCAGCAGAGGCAAGTGCAATTCTATCGGTCGTGCATTATAGTTTAAGCAAGGCAGTTATCGTAACCAGCGAACCAAAAGTACCACATCTCACCGTCTTTTGCATTATTTAAATTTAATATAAAGTGATGGTTGTTAAACTAAAACTAATCTTACTTACTAGCTAAGGCAGCAAAGATAAAAAGAAATGATTCTAAATGCTTTTGAAAAACTCTGCTTGACTGAAAGCATACTCCTTAGGGAAAAATCTACCCAGACCTCATACATTCAACCTTGAACCATAATGGATTATTTACTTAGTTTGATCGTAGACCTTTAACGTATATTAAACCTCTCTCAAGGTAATAACGTCCTTAACCCTAGTTAATTAGTGGAACTCTGGCAATGCGCTTATAATAAATCTCCTGTATTAAAGCCCGATCAGGAATCGATTCGCGTGGGACTCCCTATATTAGGGTTTCACCCTAATTCGGCAAAATGCCCTATCTCTCTGCACATCAACTCAGCACTTGTCGATCTACAGGCGGGCTCATCCTCTCCACCCAAGCACATTAAATTTGTTAAACTTTCACACAATTAAGAACAAACCAAGATTTATCATATAATTCAAATAATCAAATAACAGATTCATCATAGGTTTCCCATCCTTTCAGTATCCAAGGTTTAGTCTCTTATAACAATAAAGAAGGAAAACATTCAAGAAAAGATAATACAAAATGATAGAAATCCTTTAAACCCCCCAGAGGAATTAGCAGGAGATCCATAAGATCCTGTCTCGAGTAGAATTTCCACTTTCTCTGAGATGATCATTACCGCCATCTTCTATGATTCTCACAAATCAATCTTTCAAACGGCTTTTAGCCCAGATTTTCCGCCTTTCTGGTACCTAGGTGTATTTATAGGCTTGGAACACGTTTTCTCCTAGGCATCCTTTCCCGACAAGATGATTCCCTGTACACCTAAGCAGCACCAGCCATGTCGCACTGAATTAATGCAAATACCGCCTTTACATATGTTAATATGGTGTGACGCTGAGAGCTAAAGGAGCAGTAGGCTGGCAGCTCAAGTAGGTTCAGGCTACTGGCGGTGGAGTGAGTGGTCGCCGTGCCGTCGATTTAGGTAACTGCCCAACTATCAGCTTTAAGCTCGCTTTCTCTCTTTCACTCACAGCATACATGAGAAAGAAAGGATTAAAGCACCTTTTTATAACTGTTTAACCATCCAAAGTATACTAAATGTGGGCTTAGAATATGTTACTTTTCACACGATTTATCAACATGATATGGCTACTATATTTTCTCTTTATCGTGGATTGGTTATTTAGGTTTTGCTTTTATTTCCAACTTTTCCATCGCTCTTTACGTTTCTTCTTCCCTCTCGGTTCCTTAACTTTATTTTCTTCAAAACTAAACATAGTGGTATGCCCTCCGCTGCCATCCTGGGCTCTAGCATCAATCGTGTGGGATTACTAACTAGTTACTACATTCACTTACAATTGCTATCTTGTTGTAAAACTTTATTTACTTGGACACCAAGTAACTATACAATAACCTCTATCATTATTTTGGAGTTTTTGGATGTTAAAGTGAAGGGAAACATTGTTTCTAATATATGTTGATAAAAAAAGGGTTAGGGGACACAATCAGAGTTGGCAACTAGCTGGAGTTTTGGTTGTTTTGGAAGGGTTTCGATCCTCCCCGAAACCACCCAAGGCAGACTCGGGCTGTAGATTCAAGGAATGTGGGAGTTTTCTTGCCATATTGGTGTCATTACGCAGCCTACACAGTGGCCGCAGTGGCCAATTTGTAGATTTGTAGTCGATTTTCTCACACTTTCAGAAACTCTTCTGCAACCGCGGTCTATTGTGTGAGATTGAATAAAGTATTAGGAGTTTGGGTCACATAGCGACCACATGGTGCGTGTGACTAATTTGAGAATTGGGATTCTGGCTACGCGGTGCTGCCGGACATACCGTGTCCTGGAGTCTGATAACCAAGCGTGTGACACCTTCACAGTGTGTCCGCCTGCGCTTAATTTTATCGACGGATGAGTAGAGTTACCACGGTCTGGCGCATATTTGCAGTGCGTGCCGTGCCTGCACTAATGTTCCTTTGTCACAACGGAAACACTAACTCCTACTACCCTTGCCTGATTTCTGGTATGTTCCTCAAGTAATAACCCTGCTCAAAATTCTTTTCGTTCTTAGAAAACATATTGTGATTTTAAGAAAAATATTCAAGTTACGGTGTTGAGAAAGCTAAAGTTCGCTTTTTATATCAAATCCCTTTTATCTAAGTGACAAAACATTAGTGGTTTAGTTTAAAAGAAATTTTAATTAAATTTTAATAGAGCAAATTCATAATCATAATAAATAAAAATAGAAATTAAATGGTCAACTATGGCTTTCCATAACATAACCATCAAATAATTCCTAAAATAATTCAAAATGCCTAAAATAACTAGAGTCCTCAAAAATATAAACTTATGTTGGCATGGCCACTACATGGTCAGTCGCGCCGCCTTGGCCCATCACTTTGCTTCATCACCAAAAATATTTCCCCAGCAGTGAGTCAAAGCAGACTCAATGTGTACCGACACTAAATCATAATAGAATCAAGCATATCATATATTACATTCAAAACATAGAATACAAAAGTTATGATGCATTCCCAAACTCAAACCTAGTTGTCCATCCGCTACACTCAGACTACAATACACCGCTAGACTACTAAGTCGTAATTCTCCTTCCGCTTACACCTCCAAATCACGGCCTTAGGTCACCGACACTGGTTCCTGAATACTTTAGATTACCGTGTCTTAGGTCACCACTCGTATATCACCATTTTATCACCTGTGTTCAGGGTCTTAGCCTACATCTACTTCCTCAAACAAAACCATACGCCCTATATATAATATGCATAATATGCCGAGTTCACATTCTTATCATATTCTCATGTTACAAACAATATTTTTCATATATCTCAGTAGCTTGTGAAAACGACTGCAGTTTTAGTAATTACACATGGTACCTTAGCCACTTTCATATTCTAATATCACATTTTAATTAAAACACAAATTATAAACATAGTTAAGAATAGTGTGGGGTACACCGACACACTTAGCGGTTCACTTAAATCCCAAAACCATCTATCGCTTTAGATCCTAAATCCTTGTCACGATTCATAATTAATCAAATCCTTAAACTTCATTCTCTCCTTGAAACTTAGCTAATCACTAGATCCTTTGAATCAAGTGTTAGTTTTCTGGCTAAACACATAAAAATAGATCTAACTTACTAAAATATAGCTCATTTAATATTCATAGTCACTTACCTTAAGGATCTAACTCCAACATCACTGTTATAGCTTCACGAATCTCAAACACATGTTAGATCACTAAACTTTAATCACAATCAATGGCCCTTGGTCGAATGTTTTACATGACTCACTCATGGTCAAATCCCAAGATCTTTTCCTTTATAGTCGATCACTATGGAAAAATCCCCAAAGAATCCTTCTAAATTTCAAAAATAAGAATACTGATGGGATTAGTCCAGATTCTTTGGTAGAAATTTAAAGAAAAGAATAATAGAAATCAAATCATAGCAATGCATAACTTGAACGGAAGTACAAT